>CM032133.1:13912969-15162969 GCA_018894105.1 Jacaranda mimosifolia | reverse complement strand
TCATATTAAATATTACACTTCATCTTATCGTAGTAAAAAAATATATATTTATTTACTATAATTTTTATGTGAGGTGAATAATATATTACATTATTATGAATTTACATAAACCATGGCAAAAATTAGATGAATTGACCACACTTTTTCATTAATGAAGTAAAAATAATGAAACTTGTGAAAATTTGACGGCAAAAGTTAAGATTTTAAATCAAAATATTTTCACTAAAAAAGGGTAAAATATAAGGGAAGCAAGATTTAACTTAATATACTATTGTTAAGCAATTAATGGAATTATTTCAAAAAATTAAGAATTACTAAAACTTAAGAATTTTCCATTTGGTTAAAATTATAAAATTATGGTCAAAAGACCTCTACCTATATAATAATATGGATTTATTTTATATGACATATTGTGCTTACAAAATGCATTAAAGTCATTAAATTTGATTGATTTGTATATTTTGATGCTTTAAAAAAATTAAAAAGGTCAATAATTTTAAACAAACAACAAAATTAGAGTAATCCGTTAAAAATCTAAATTTTATAAATTTATAATTTGATAAACATTACGCATTTTAATTTGGTCAAAAGACCCTGTTAACATATATAATAGTATATAAATTTACGTGTGATTGAGTATGTGTATAAAAAAGTACTAAAAGATTATTAAAATTTAGTTGGCTGGTGTATATTGATATTTAGAAAATAAAAAAAATCCCAAATAATATTAACTAACTAATGAAATTATTAAAAAAATTAAAAAAGAAAAAACTGAACTCTAAGGTTAGCGTATGTTGTGGTCTTGATGATCTAGAAAACAAAATAAAATTCACAATGCTGTTGAGCAATTAAAGAAATTATTGTAAACAATAAAATATCCAGAGCTCTAAAAATTTAGAATATAATTAAAATTGTACAATTATGTCCAAAAGATCACCTTTCTATACATAATAATATAAATTTATGTAGGTACGGATAGGTTTAAGAAATGTATTAAAAGGTTAGCAAATTTTATTAGTTGACATATATTAATAACTTAGAAAATAAAAAAAATTGTTAAATAATTAATGACATTATTAAAATAATTTAAAGTTCGAAATTTTGGAAATTGAAATTTGACGAAAATTACGTAAATAATTAAAAGTCCTTTCGCATAAATAATAGCATACACATTATGTGTATCTGAGTGTAAATTTAAAGAAAATATTAAAAGATCATTAAATTTATTTAATTATCATACTTTAATGATTTGAAAAATAAAAAAACTTATAAGTAATATGAAATAATCAATTAAATTACCAAAAAAAAAAAAAAAACTCAATTTAAGAAAGGAAAATTAGATTGAAATTGTAAAGTTATTGGTTAAATGAACCATGTCTTATTTGTAATGATTGTGGGTGAATGGGTTAAAAATGCAGTAAATGGTTATTATATTTTGTGCCTATTTTGGTGATTTCGAAACCCCAAGAAAAATCACAAGTAATATTAAGCAATCAATAATATTATCCTAAATAATTAAAATATATTTTAAATTCTTAAAATTCAAAATGTGCAATAGTGTCAAAAGACCCACATCCTATAAATTTCAGGATAGATTTATGTGTGTGAGAATATATTAAAATTTTGCATTAAATTGTTTTCAAAATCTGGTTAGCTGTTTGCATTATTTTAATGATTTAGAAACCAAATAAAATCACAAGTAATATAAATAGCAAATAAAATTATTCTAAATAATTAAAAAAGTTGGAATTCTACAAAAATTGAGAATTTGGTTACAATTGCATAAATGTGATAAAAAAAAAAAAAACCTATTTACTATATATAGAGTATAAATTCAAGTGTACATAAATGAATTTAAAGAATGTTTTAAAAAGTTATGAAAAATAGTTGGTTGGCATATTTTGATAGTTAACAAAATTAAAGAATTCACAGCTAATGAAATATTAATAACAATAAAATAAAATTTAAAATTGTAAAATATTTAAAATTTTATCAAAATCCTACGACTATAATAAAAAATGCCATTCTTATGTGTAGTTGTTTCGGTTTGGTAATATACATGGAACAATCATCTTACTCTAAACATTTTACAGGCAAGCTTCCTATAATTTCTTAAGTATAAATTTATTTTTTCATATTTCTTATTTGACAAAATAACTTTTAATTAAGAATTTTTTGATAGAGTAATTTTTCAAGCTTGATAATTAGTAAGTAGTAACATATTTGTACTATCGGCATTTAATTATTCTTTATTTATTCTGAAATATAAGGCTATCCAAATCATTGATATCTTATTTCAATAATTGTATAAGTTAGAATAGTTGTAGTCTAAATCTTGATAATATGATGTGAAATCATCACAACTATATATTATATAGATATGCATTGATATTACTTTCTAAAAATGAAAATTTCATATTAAATTGATATTACGAAATTCGAAAAATAAAATAGAAAATATAAATAAATTTAGGTAGTAAAGATAGATATATCCGATGAGGTGGTGCCGCCTCAGAGTTATGTCACCATCCCTTGATTTGATTACAATTATCCACAGCGAGCAATTTTGCAGAGGTATGGGGCATTGTATTCACAGAAGATAAACCAAATTACATGTCAATTAGGTGTCAATCTATCCATCCATCCATCCCCACCCCCCCCCCCTCCGCCCCCCTCCTGATTTTCTCACCATATACTGTATATCTTGGTCATAATCATGTATAAAATCATACAAATTAATAGTGTCTCCCCTTCAAGTTCTCCATTTTTCCCTTCGTATCCATATACATATAGCGCAGTGCAGTAGTACTATTACTCTACGGGCAGGAACAGAAAAAACATTAAGAGAGAATTAATTTAGGAGATACGATGAGGGCAATAACTGTTTGGTTTTCTGGTACCTTAAAGCTTCCTCAAAATCTTCTTACGGATGATGTAAATCGTAGGTACTGCATTACTGCTTTTGAAATTATGGTGACCGCAGATTGATGATGTTTTCGTTGTTTACCCTTTTATGGGTTCTAATTCAAATGTTGATGAGCTTTTTGCAAGTTTTAGGTGCGTCGTCGTATCAGTGTCTTCTGCGAAGACTGTTATCAAGTCTCGGCTTTGGCCTAAAGGAAGACGTGGCTTTAGCCCTACCAATACAGTTCCCAGCTTCAGGTATGTAAATGATATAGGACATCTTCATTCAAACATATATTCATTCTGAATTTGGAATGATTCTTTGCAAAAGTTTCATTCTTTTTTTGGTCAAGAAACAGAGCTTGAATTGCCAAAAATGGGTCATGGGTCTTGGGTCTTGGGTGCTCAACATAGCAACAACCACCTTGAGCATTCATTTGTTGTGGATGGGGGATGTATTCAAACTTTTATTGCCTTTTACCGTTTAAGATTCCAATAATGGCCTTTTTTTTTTTTTTTTTCATTCCACATTAATATCAGTGATCATTTGGCTAAGAGTTTTCTCAAGGTTACTCCTTACTAGGCATGGAAATAGCTTAGGCCAAGCTAGGCTATGTTAGGTTTTGGCTTAAATAGGTCAGGTCTATTACGCAAATGATGAGCATGAGCCTGAGCCTAACTTATTATCTAAGATAAGCTTTGTTTTAAGATTAGTCCTAACTTTTTTTAATAAATTGCAAAATCTTAACTTGGCCCGAAAGTCTACCTAAAAGTCTATTTTCTACTAAGACTTCAATTAAGTTTAAATAACACATAAATGATAAATAACAAATGTATAGTTATGAAAGTTCAAATCTAATTATAAAATAGTATTCTTTCAATAAAAAATAATATTAAACAACATAACAAATTCCAAAAGGACTGATTAAAGAAATCACATACAGTTAGCCATTTAATATTATATCATTGTTATTCTACTTCTTATGTAAATAATGATATATGGGTCAGTCTATTAGGCTTTACTAGCTTTTAGAAGAACATAAATCTAGCCTATTTAATTAAAAGGCTATATTTTAAGCCTTGACATGACCTTTTTATTAAATAAGCTATATCGAGGTAAGCTATAAATAGGCTAGGCTATAGGCCCTGACGAGTAGCCAGGCCTATTCTCATCCCTACTCCTTACACTATCCGTAGTAGTAGTTTCGACATATTCTATGTATGTGCTAAAATTTTTAGCATTGAATATCTAAATAAAAATATTTAATTATTTTTTAAATAATTTTATATATTTATTTAAAAATTTGTTAAAAAAGGATATGGTAAAATGGTAATTATAGCCATAAAATATGTGAGGTTAGATGGTAGTTTTTGGATAAATTCTAGTTATGAGAATTGGAAAGAAAAAATATGATGGCATTTTAGACATATAAGTTGAGAACATACCAAAATTAGATTAGTTGCTTTATTAATACTAGCAATTTGGCACATTTGGTGCATGTGCTAAAATTTTTATAGTATTTTTTATATGATAATAATATTTATCTATTTTTTATATAATGCCATTTTATTGTAATAACCTTGATATATTTATTTATTTTTTCAAAAATAAAAATTAAAAAATTATGGTAAAATGGTAATTGTAGGCATAAAATAGGTGAGTTGAAATGGTAGTTATTTTATAACTTGTAGCTATTAGAAAACCAAAAAAAAGGATGGTGGCATTTTAGGCGAATCATCCAAAAAACAATAAAAGGGGGTGCGTGTTTTATTAATAGTTTAGATATTAGTAGTTGGAACTAGGGGTGTAAACCGATATTAAATGAATCGGATACATTGTTTACTTTTTCGTATCCGTTTAACTTTTCGAATATTCGGATACGGATACGGATTTGATGGATATTTAAAAATGATATCCAAATTCGTATCCGTCGGATATCGGTCGGATTCGGATATATTCGTATTCGATTATAATTATTTGTATGTTTTCATATTTTATTAAACTTATCCGTATTCGAATTATTGTTTTATATTCATATTTGATGATAATTATTTAGATATCCATTTAAGAATATTCAAATACGTGAATCTATGAACCTATAACAAATACATATTTTAATTAATAGAAAGAACTATATAATTTCATTAAAATGAAATCAACCAAACAAATAACATAATTTTTAATTAATAATTGACTTTATAATTGATTATTAGTACTTATTAGTAATAATAATTGTATTTAAGTATATTAATTATATAGTCAACCAACAATAATTATGTCGACTAACTTTATTCTTCAATTTTTTATCTATATTACAATAATTTTTTAAATTTATTCTTTTTTCTTCCTAATTCTTCAATTATAATTTATATATATAAATATATGGATTATGAGATTTTTATTAAAAAATATAAATAATATATTATTTAATAAATATATATTCAGATCGGATACGCATTTATCATATCCGTATTCATTTATAATCGGATATCCACTAATCGAATACGGATAATATCTGCTTTAAACTGATGCGGATAAATTCTGTGTAAACGGATACGAATACGAACGGTAAACGAATTTTCGAATATCATTTACAACCCTAGTTGGAACATTATAATTAGTAGCAGGCCCGCCCAGTGGCCTTTAGTCCAGTAACATAAATCTCAAACATAAAGTATGAGGTTAGGGGTTCGAACTTTCATAGACTCTTGGCGTGTGTATGTATAAAAAAAAAAAAAAAGGGAAATAAATAATAATAATAATAATAATAATAATAATAATAATAATAATTGGTAGTAGGACATTTGAAGAATTGATGATTCACATACGTCTTGTTTTGACTAAAACTATGGTGTGTTTTCTATAACTGTCTTAACTCTGCTTAGCCTTAACTCTTAAGTGAGTGAGTGGTTGTATAGGACTTGGAAGATATACAATATGGGGTAAAGTATAATTTCTTTTTCCTTTCACTACGGTGGGTGATCATTGATCTTGATCGTATTTTGTCCTATATATAATATCCCTTCGTTATTGATTACAGGGCTTTGTAGACAAGAAGAAGCTAGCTACTGAGTTTTTTGCTAACTTCCTTATTATGATTCTAATAATCCAACTCAATGTACCAACTACCTATGGCGCGCCAAACTTTTTACTCTATTGTTGAACTGGAAATTGATTTGAGGATTTAATAATGGTGGTGC
The DNA here is from genome assembly GCA_018894105.1 of Jacaranda mimosifolia. Lineage (NCBI taxonomy): Eukaryota > Viridiplantae > Streptophyta > Magnoliopsida > Lamiales > Bignoniaceae > Jacaranda > Jacaranda mimosifolia. Next base: position 15,156,864 of record CM032133.1, on the reverse strand, counting down.
AGTAGGATGGCCACAGAGAATAGGAATGCGCAGCCGGTTGCTGTTCCAAACTCAGTCCCTGTTCGTGTGGCGAAAGAGCTTCTTCAAGCCGGGCATCATTTTCTGGACGTTAGGTGATATTTTGCATTAGCTAAAATTTCTTCATTAAAAAGACATAAATATATATATTATATTAATTCTCTGCGATCATATATATATATATATATATATATATAGAGAGAGAGAGAGAGAGAGAGAGAGATGATTTTGTTGCCAAACATCATTGCAGGACGCCTGAGGAATTCAGTGGTGGGCATGTTGTTGGAGCCGTCAATGTTCCTTTCATGTTAAGAGTTGGACCAGGTATGCTGTCTTCTCTCTCCGCATTTTAGTCTTAAATATTAATTGGAATTAATTTTTACATTAATTCAATAAGTAACATGGAACGAGGTGGGTTTGGAATTTGGATATGAATATTGTCTTGATGAAATTAAATTTTTGAATTTCATATTGATATTTATTTATATCCAGTAAGGCCTATAAATAAGAAGCTCAATAAATTAAAAGACCAATATATTAATTATTAATCAAAAAGAGCCACTAAGCCACCACATAATTAAGCACACTTAAGATTGGCCTCATAAGTCTAATAGGTTCAAACAACTAGTATAAATACCTTACTTTATAGTTAAACAAGCACTCATTTTTTAAGTCAAGCAGTGTCTCTACTCAAACCTGTCTGTCTGTTCCGAGAACAAAAGTCCATAATTCAACAATTTACGGAAACGGACTCAACTCATGTTTGATTTCGTACAGCATCACATGTTATAAACCGTAGTTTGATGAATGTGCAGGTATGACCAGGAATCCAAAGTTTTTGGAGCAAGTGTTGACTCATTTTGGCAAAGATGATGAAATTATTGTTGTAAGTACTTCCCAAATCCCAAAGCTAGGGCCTAGGAGGAGTTATTGCTTATCCAATATATTAATGTTAAATTGCAGGGGTGCCAGCTAGGGAAAAGGTCATTCATGGCTGCATCAGAGCTCCTATCTGCTGTATGTTCTTACCTAAAACTCTTCCTCTGCATTTATAAATTATACTCATCCCCCTCACATGATTAAAATATCCTAATTTGGACAGATATAAAGTTTTAGATGAGCACACATTTTGGAATTATAAGATTTTTCATTCACTTTCAACAACCCTAGAATATTATGGCTCACAATTTGTTAATCAATAATTTTCACTATTTGAATTCTGGCTTTTCCTCGCTCTAGCAATTTCATTTTCCCTTCTTTTTTTATGTGGAAAGTATTTATTGCGCTATAAAATTGATGATCAAGTGCCCTTTTTTCCTTTTTTTTTTTTTTTTTTTTTGGTTTGATAATTAATTCTTTTGATAAAAAAAGGAAGAATAATAAAAGTTAGTTACTTAAAAATGTTATCCATACAAGTTTCTTGTACTTGATCATACATCGTTGGAGTGCACAGTTTATTTTGAGGATTCAAATGTTGATTTCTGCCATAAAACTTAACTAGATGCGAATGAACTTTAATTTGTAGGGTTTTACTGGAATTACTGACATGGCTGGAGGATATGATGCTTGGGTGCAAAATGGGCTTCCGACGGAGTGAACATCCAAAACAAGTTTGAGATAAATATAACAAACAAAATAAATAACGAAGAAACGTGCAAAGTATGTGATGTACATTTCATAAAACGTGCTTTAACTATTTATCGTATCCATAAGAAAAATAAAAAGACTAGCTAGCTGAATAGACCTTTTCTATTTTATAAAATATCTTGCCTTACGTGTTTTTATTATTTTTTTTTATTTTTTTGGTCTTCAAGATAATTTTGTTGATTTCTTGATTACTTTTTATGAAGTTCGAATTCACAAATATGTGTTAGTAGATATGAAACTTCACCTCTCATATCATTTTTTCACATAATGCAGTCTGAAATTTCTAATGTTTTATGTAGCTAGACAATACTTTTTACAAATGGAAGACAATACCAAGGCAGGGAGGAAAATAGATTATACTATTTAGCACTTGACTTGAAATTAATTGCCAAAAGTTTGCGTGATACTTGACTTGAGATTAAATAATAAAAATTTGTATAGGCACAATTCATCAAGCATGCAACAAATTAAGTGATGAATATTGTTTTTTCATTCAATAAAATTTACAACCTGATTGGAGCTTGACTTATTTAGTTAAGATATGATAAAATATTCTAAAATATAGTGACATTTGAGGTCAACTTGTGTTTGATTCGATAAAAAAAATTTCAAACTGAATTAGCTATTTAATAATCAAATTATGATTAAACATAATTTCAAATTCAATAACAAAATTCAAATCAATTTTGTTTTATTTAGTTTGATTTCACTCTTTGATACCCGTAAGTGATTGGAAATTGGTGTCGAGAAGTTGGGTGCTCATCCAACTTTGATCAATTAATTAAATTGGTTCTAATTTTAATTAATTAGTAATTTTTACACGCGGTTCCTGTGCACATAAATAAAATTTTGTACAATTTTTTCATTCACTATAATAAAGATTATCTGATATTTTATAATAATTATTTTTTTGACCGCCAACTTTTAAATATAAAGAGAATTTTCTTTCTGTATAACATATAAATATTGAAGCACTTTTAGACATCATCCATTCCTTTTTTATGTTTTTATACTCAAGTGTGATTTGCTTTTGCCATACATTTAAAGAGCATAATGAATAAAAAAAAATTGTTATTAATGTAAGGAAAAGTATTTGAGAGTTTGAATTGAAGAAAGAAAATAATTGGAGATGAATTGTTTGTTGATAATTTTAAGAGAATAGCAAAATCAAGAAAAAAAAAACATCAAAGTTGCATGCATATAAGAGGAAATTGCTTATTCTTTTCCATTATTATTCATAAAGAGATATCTAGTTCTTTATCAAGATGGAAATCAAAATTGTTCGTTGATAATGTTGTAACCTAGGAAGATCTAATCATAAAATTATGAAATAACAGTAAAATAATTCAATGAGAACTGACAATAGTATTTAATATGGTTTGGCGATGTGCCTAATTCACTAGACAAAGAAAAGGATCTTATTGATTTCAAATCAAAGTAACAAGTACAATTTGAGTTCCACAAATCTCACAAGAACACCCAATACCATCGTTCTAAACTTCATATCGAGAAACTATCTCAAAAACAGTACAGAATCTATTATCTAGGGTTTGTCCTTTGTTCGTTCTATTCAACCTGAAAGAAAACGGGGTTTAAATACCCAAACAATAGCCAAACGGGGCATGGGCCTGTGCATGGCACTAGATCGCTGAATTCCTGGCACCGCGGCACTGGTTTTCTGGTGTTGTAGCGCCGGCTGCAGAATGCCCAACGCCGCAGTGGTAGATGCTGAATCCATTGGAAATAAATAAGGGAACAAGATAATTTTAGTAATCATGCATTAATTCTTTAAATAGTAGATGATTCAATGATTTCAGCATGATATGATTTCTTTCCTAAGTTATAGAGATGTAAATCAAACTAGAATCTTCGTGAAATCTTTTAATTATGAAAAGTAAATTCCAGCACATAATAGATTCCAGTAGATAACGCGTAACCAGATTCCAGCAGATAATATGATAGTCTATACATGCTTTCAACACATAATTCCAGGAGACTAATTTTGTCGTAATCAAAATAATGTTAATCATCAAAGGGTTAATAATCTCCCCCTTTTTGATGATGACAAAATTTGAATAGAGTGGAATATATCACATGAACTCCCCCGGTCTATGCACCTAGTTTTGCCAGCTTGTGCTCCCCCTGTCTGGAGTGATTTGTGCTTCTCCTATCCATATACTTAAGAAACCAAAGAAACAAGAAGTACCAGTAGATACTAAATGTTGGATTTCATTAATCGTAGGCCTAATTATCAGAAGACTAATCATCTAGGGTAATAAGTTTACAGGCCCATAAAAGTCTAAAAATAGTAATTAGTTCCAACATATACAATAACAAAAATTCCAGCATGTAAGAATTTCAAAAATTTTGTCTTCTCCCTTTCATCATCAAAAAAAGAACCTAAAAGGCATTCAAATAAGCTTGAACTTTTTCCTTTAGACGAATGACATTGGCATAGGTGTGACTAGATTTGCAAAGAAGACGCTCAAGCTTGTAATCCATGGAATCAACTAGGGTTTCCAGACGTCCAGTAAGAGTTTATGTAGTTTTGCTAAGATCATCTATCTTAACTTCAAGTCCAACACCCACTTTACTAATCTTCCTTTGAGCCTTTCTTGGTGTTTTAATAGGAGTAGGATGAACAACGTTGGATTCTTTAGATTTTGAGCTAATGGATACTGGAATTTTAGATTTTTTGGGATGAAGTTTGATACTGCTAGAAGTTCTTCTGACCCCCCTAAACTATCCATCATCCTCATTTTCCTAAGACTAGCAAAATCCAAGACTTCATGATCACACTTCCCCTCAATTTAAGCATCAGGCAGAAACACTCCCTCACTTTTAAAAATGTGTAAGAAGCATAGAGTAGGGAAGATTTTTGGCTTGATAGGAGAAAGAGTAAACCATGTATTTCAAAGTGATAAAGCCAAGATTGACAGGTTCTTGCTTTCTAGCTTTGTCTATAAGATAAATGCTCATAGAATTCAGATTAGTGGTATGCCCTCCACTTGAAACTGGGGCAGAAAAAATAGAGCAACTAAGCAACTTATGAAGCAAAATATGTTCAATTTTCATTTTATTCAAACCAGCACCTCTAGAAAAGATTATTGCTTTCCTCGCCAAAAGAGTTGACAAATTTCATCATAGGAAAACATTAGAATTAGATAAATCACCAAATTAAAGAATTTGGTACCATCATTTGGAATATCAAATAGAAAGTTCAACTTCGAAGGAGACAACACAATCCTTTTTTCAAAAACATAAAACTCCACAGAAATATCAGATTCAGATTCAGTAAAGGTGAAATTTGAGTAAAACAGTTTAACTAAGTGAGGATATGAACGTTCATTAATTTTTAGTAGGTTATCCCATTTTAAACCACAAATCCAGTCAATGGCATCAGATTTTGGCAAAGAATCAAATTTGATAGCCCTACCACAATTCATCTTTTGAGCAGAAACTTTCTCATTAAAGCATGTTAAAGCTTCAAAAGAGTGGAATTTTAAGGAAGGAGGAAGCTTATTGAAATTCCAATCCTTGATTTCTTCAGGATGAACAGGAATAGGGAAATTAGGGCTAGAAACATTTTCTTTAGAAATAGTAGGTCTTTCAGGACTAACCATGGGAGTGTCCTTATTACCCAGTTCTTCATTGCCAAGATGGGCTAGTTTCTTAGAAGAAGATGACTGATCTTCATCAGTGTTGGAGTTATTGTACCATTTTAATAACATTGGTGCTTTAGAAATCTAAACAAGAATGAGTTTGAAAGGAGATTATGAGTGTTTTTTTTAGAGTAGTAGGCACCAGAATCTAATTTCATAGAGTGCTTAGGCATGGTGATTTTTCGCTAAAGGGGAAAGGAGAAATAAAGAGTATTTCTTTGAACAAAAAAAGAAAGGTTTTCTATTTTCTCTGAACGGAAGAAGAATTAGTAGTTTAAGAAAAACAATTTTTTTGAAAAAAAGAAAGGACAAAAAGGGTAAATGGCTTATTTGATGCATGCAAAAACAAGTATTGAAAATGGAAGAGATGCAGTTAACTTTGGTGCATGATAACTGACATATTTAAATATGTTAACTAATGCTGCCAAAATCAGATTTTGATTTAATTCCTAATCTATTTCTAATGCACACAAATTTCTTTTCTTCCAAACCTTTGATAAAAATATCCCCAAGATGATTTTCATTGGAAACAAAATCAATTGATATATCACCTTTATTCAAATGATCATGGAAGAAATGATGTTTAATCTCAATATGTTTTGTGCATGAATGTAGAACTGAATTTTTAGAAATACTAATAGCACTAGAACTATCACATAAAATAGGCATTCAAAGCACATTAATACCAAAATCATGCAAAATATGTTTCGTCCATAATATCTGGGTGCAGCAATTGCCCAAAGCCATGGATTCTGCCTCGATTGTGGATAATACAACTACACTTTGCTTTTTACTGCACCATGAAATTAGGCAATTTTCCAGTAGTTGGCAACCACCAGTAGTACATTTTCTATCTATATTGCAGCCAGCATAATCCGCTTCAAAATAGCTTATAAAACTAAAAGATTTAGAATGTGGACATCATAATCCATGACTAGATGTTCCCTTAAGATATCTCAATATTCTTTTAACATTATTCAAATGGGATTCCTTTGGATCAGATAGGAATCTAGCACATAAGTATCTTGAAAATATAATATCTGGACGACTTGCAAATAAGTAAATTAAACTACCAATCATACCTTTGTAGACTTTCTCATCTACATTCTTACCGCCCTTATCAAGTTCCAGTCTGGTACTTATACTCATGGGAGTGGTTGTAGTGTTGTATTCACTCATTCCAAACTTCGTTAGAAGCTCCATTGTATACTTTTCTTGTGAGATGAATGTCCCTTTCCAAGTTTAGTTTACTTGAAGTCCCAAGGAGAAGTTGGGCTCTCCCATTAAGCTCATCTCAAATTCTTGTTTTATTTTCTTGGTAAACTCTGAACAAAGTAAATCATTAGTAGCACAAAAAATAATGCCATCAACATAAATTTGAAGAACCATTTTCTTGGTGCTAAGCAGACAATATGGTATCTAAGATTTTGATAGGAAAATCATTGTTTATGAAAAAGTTGCTCAAACAATCATACCAAACCCTAAAGCTTGTTTTAGTCCATATAAAGCCTTTGTCAGTTTAAAAACATGATGAGGAAAATTTTGATTTTCAAAACCGTGCAGTTGCTCTACACAAACTTCTTTTATGAATTCGTTTAGGAAAGCACTTTTTATGTCCATTTGATAGAGCATAAACTTTTTTAAGGATGCAAAGACAAGAAGCATTCTAATTGATTCTAACCTTGCAATTGGAGCAAACATTTCATCGTAGTGAATGCCCTCTTGCTGACTGTAATCTTTTGCTACTAGTCTGGCTTTGTTCCTGGTAACTCTATCGATTTCATCTAGCTTATTTCTGAACACCCATTTAGTGCCAACGGCTGGATGATCTGATGGTTGTTCTATTAGCTTCTAGACCTCATTATTTTCAAATTGAGCCATTTCTTCCTTCATTACTTAAATCTAGAATAGATCTTTTAGTGCCTCTTTGACATCTTTAGGCTCAATCATTGAGATGAGAGCATAGTTGGATTCACCAGGTGGAACTTGTCTAGCTTCAGATCTGGTAGTTATTCCAGCTTGAGGATCTCCAATAATTTTGTTAGTAGGATGATGGGAGCATGTTTAAACTTTTTAGTTTTCTGTTCAACCCTTTCTACTGATTCACTAGAATTAGGTTTATTAGTAGGATTTACTTCTTCAAATGATTATAGTTCCTCTTGATTTGATGTTGATGGCTCAGGGTCCAGAATCTTGACTGGTTCTTCGAATCCTGCAACTTCTTTGCTCAAAGTTTCCTTGGCATAAGATGGGTTAGTTTCATCAAACATAACATGCGTTGACTCTTGAACTGCTCTTTTCTTTTTACTAAAAGCACTATAGGCTTTACTATACATTAAGTAGCCAACAAAGATAGCCTCATCAACTTTGGAATCAAACTTTGTCAAATAATCTCTATCATTAAGAATGTAACATTTGCAACCAAATATATGGAAATAGGAAATAATTGGAACTTCACTGTGCCACAATTCATGTGCGATTTTTCTCAAAAGTGGTCATAAGAAAACACGATTTGACATGTAACAAGCTGTATTCATGGCTTCACCCCAAAAAGGTTTTGGAAGATCATATTCATTAAGCATGGTTCTAGCAGCTTCTTACAAAATCCAATTTTTTCTTTCAACTACGTCATTTTTTTGGGGAAGTTTTAGGAGCTGAAAAATCATGAATGTAATCATGTTCTTCACAAAACAAAGTAAAGTTTATTTTATCAAACTCAGTTCCATGGCCACTTCGAATTTCTTAATGAAATAACCCTTTTTCATTTTGAAGACTTTTAGTGAGTGGAATGAAAGCATTTAGAGCATCATTTTTATGAGCAAGGAATAGAACCCACGTAAAATGAGTATAATCATCTACTATGACAAACACATATCTTTTATCCCCAAGGGAAGCGATTTTCATGGGTTCGAATAGGTCAATGTGTAAAAGTTCCAGTAGCCTGGAAGTTGTGACCTCATTCTTTGGTTTGAAATATGTTCGAATTTGCTTCCCCTTTTGTCATGTATTACACATCCTGTCCTTGGAGAAGTTTAATTTGGGTACCCCTTTGACAAGATCTTTCTTTGTGAAATGAGATATAAGTTTCATGTTTACATGTCCCATTCTCCTATGCCATTTTCAACATTCTTCATCTAAAACAGCTAAACATACACATTTTGATAGGCTAAATTATAAAGGGTTATATAATAAACATTTCCATCCCTGGTAATAGTAAAAACCAGTTTCTCATTTTGCCTAATAACACAGTGAGAAGTATGGAATTTAACCTCATAAAATCCATTGCATAGTTGACTTATACTAAGCAAGTTATTCTTAAGGCCTTCAACAAGCCATACATTATTAATAGAAGTACCAGTCTGCTTATCAATGGCAACTTTACCTATTATACATCCTTTTTCTATTGTCTGCATAAAGAACATTTCCTGCAGAACAATTATTAAGTTTAAGGAACATAGATCTATCCCCCATCATATGCCTGGAACATCCGCTATCTAAGTAACACTTCTATTTTCGATAATGTTCCTTGGCATGTTGTTTTAGGTCCCCAAACTATCTTGGGTCCTTTATGGGTAGTAGCAGATAATTTTCTTACCTAAACAAACCTAGTAACAATGAGTTTCTCAATCGTACATCTATAATGAACATGACTAGATCTACCACAAGCAAAGCAAGTTTTTCGAACTGGTTTGAAATTCATTCTGGAAGTTGTTGAAACCAGTTTGGTAATTTTTTTTATCCATGTGGTTTCTAAATTTTCAATCCTTTTTAGCATTTTATCTAGGTGGAACATGCATATTTGTGTGTTTAACACTTGTGGAACTTTCACCTAAATCATCTTCAGCATGCAAGCATTATTCAACAATCGTTTTTCCTTTGATTTCATGGCTCATGTTTTCAATTATTTTTTCACATACTTATTTTCTTTAGTGAGACAATCATTCATTTTTCTTTTTACATTCAGCATCAAAGGTCCCTCTGTTTTTGGCCATTTGTATTTCAAACTTATCTTTATGAGCCCTATCTAGTTCTTCTTGCAAATAATCCACCTTTTCTTGCAAAACTTTACTTTTATCAACAAGCATTTTGAAACAAATTTCATAAAGCTTAAGCAATTTTTGCACATCCTCATCGATGTCAATTTCATTGAATCATAATCAGAAAATGAAGAGGTACTTATTTGATTTACCATGAAGCAATTTTCTTCATTGTCAAATTATCACCATTATACCATGTGGTTGTGATCGCCTTAGCTTTGGCTTGTTTCGCATATTTTCTCAATTGGGGATTGTAGACATTAAATTTTTGACCAATTGAGAAGTGACACATATAAAATAATATATTAAATATTAATTCAAAATTTTCTATTTAAATTTTGGGATATATTAAATTTAATTTCAAAAGATAAATAGTCAATTTTAATTAATAATTTAATATTTATTGTATATTCAAATCAAATATTGACACGTGTCATAGATGGAGTGTCTGTATCTCTAGACCAATCAAATTAAAGATATTTGATATTGATATTATGTTTTGATGTTTGATATTATCAAAATCAAATATATCTCTTGATTTTGATATTATCTTATCAAAGAGATAACCTTTGAAGAAGTTCAAATCAATCAGAAGTCTTCTATCAAACACCTATATAAAGGGGTGATTCCAGCTCATTTGACACAACACAAATTCCAGCAGACGAGAGAAACTTTGAAGGAGTCCATCAATTCTCTCAAGCTAGGAGATCCACGACGTTCAAGGTGTTCTTTGAGTAATTCATATATTTTTGGCGTTTGATTCGAGATTAAGGTGCAAAGTCCCCGAATTGGCGTTATTCTATTCAAATCAAATTCAAAGGAGATCCACGACGTTCAAGGCGTTCTTCACGGAATCCATATATTTTTGGCATTTGATTCGAGATTAAGGTGCGAAGCCCCCGAATTGACGTTATTCTATTCAAATCAAATTCAAAAGAGATCCACAACGTCTAAGGCATTTTTTGCGGAGCTCAAGATTATATTTGGAAGGGAAGAATTAGAGGATTGGATTAGAGATAGAATCCACAGTTGATTAATTGATTTTAATTTTATTTTATTTGTACATTTTTTTCTTGTTTTGTAATTTTAATTTTTGCGGACAAGAAAATTTGTTGTTACAAATTTTGGCACGCCCAGTGGAACTATCTCTATCTCTCATCTCTTTCCTTCATCAAAGATTGAAGTATAATGGCCACCAACAAGACTGTTGCATTGAAAATGACTACCTCAAATTCCATAAATGCTAGAGCAAAAAGTGTTGGTGTCACCACAAGGAGTATGTCCAAAAGGTCACAATCATCTTTGGAGGTAAATCATTCACTTGAAATTGCGGAAAAGGCACTACTGCATGCTATTGATACTAATGAAAGTGGTGGAGACTCAAAGGAAGAATCAATAGTATCCACTCCTCGCTCAACCTCAAGTTCCTCAAGTATAGTGCCAGTGATGGTGACAAGTGCTACAACTTTGGAGGAACAAATTTCTAAGTTAACAAAGATTATTGAAGGGATAGCAAAGCATGTCCAAGAGCAAGATTCTCAAATCTCCAAGTTGATAAACAAAGTGGATAATGCTGAGACTAGTCGCGTGATAGAGAAACAAATAGAGGCTCAAGATGAAGTCGAAACATCTATAAAGAGGCAGCCAGTTGGAAATGAAAAGCCTAAAATAAAAGAACTGCAAGTTTCCACCGATGGACTAATTCCTGTTGACCAGTTGAGGGAGTTTATCATGGGAACTATCAAAGATAAATTTGAAAGAAGCTCTGAGTCATTCATGACTTATTCCAAGCCATATACTCAAAGGATTGACAACTTAAAGATACCGATTGGTTATTAGCCACCAAAGTTCCAGCAATTTGATGGCAAAGGCAATCTAAAGCAACATGTGGCTCATTTAATCAGAACTTGTAATAATGCTGGGACATATGGAGATTACCTAGTTAAGCAATTTGTTCGATCCTTGAAGGGTAATGCTTTTGATTGGTATACTGACTTAGAAACAGGCTTAATTGATAGTTGGGGACAATTAGAGCAAGAATTTGTCAATCGTTTCTACAGTACTCGAAGGACAATCAGTATGATTGAACTCACCAATTCCCGCCAATGGAAAGAAGAGCCATTCATTGATTACATTAATCGTTGGAGAAATTTAAGCCTTAATTGCAAAGATAGATTGTCTAAGGCTTCAGCCATCGAGATGTGCATTCAAGGGATGCATTGGGGACTTCGATATATTCTGCAAGGACTTCAACCCAAAACATTTGAAGAATTGGCTACTCGAGCCCATGATATGGAGTTAAAGCATGTTTGCTAGTGGAGTAGAAGGGCCACCAATTCAAGAGCCTCGTAAGTCTAAAGAAAAGCAAGAATTCAAGAAATGGGACAAACCTTTTGCTAAAGCGCAAGGTAAAAAAGCTATGGCGGTGAATGCAACACCCATCGAGTTTTGTACGAAAGCAGAAAGCACAAAGGACGAAAGGAAGGATGTCTCCCAAGAAAGATGACAAAGAAAATTAACCTTAAAGGAGATGCGGGCTTAGACATACCCATTCCTCGATTCTGATGTCTCTAGAATAACTGATGATTTTCTAAATGCAAATCTCATTGAATTACCTGAAATGAAGCGACCTGAAGAGGCTGGGAGAACTGATGACCCAAAGTATTGCAAGTACCATCAGTTGGTGGGTCACCCAATTCATGACTGCTTCGTATTCAAAGATAAAATGTTGCAATTGACTTGACAAGGGAAAATCTCACTTGATGAGGATAATGCTACCTCAAATCATGCTACTATCGAGACTGAAAAGGGCATACTTGGTGATCACGATAGTGACATTGCGTGCTACATGATAAGTGAAGAAAAGATTTCTTCTAGTGAAGCATGTTTATCTGATGAAGAAAATTTTGATGTAACTGAGGAGTGCATGTCGGCAATGACTTTCACTAATGAAGATTTGTTGCTTGGCTCCAAGCCCCACAACAGGCTACTGTTTGTAACTGGCTATGCTCGTGAGCAGAAAATAAATAGAATTTTGATTGATGGAGGCTCTGTAGTCAATATTTTGCCATTGCGTGTGCTGAAGGATTTAGGAATCCCCACAGATGAATTGAAAAATAGTCGCCTAATGATCCAAGGGTTCAATCAAATAGGGTAAAGAGCTCTTGGAATATTAAGGATAAAGTTATTGATGGACGATATGTTGTCAATGGCATTATTTCATGTCATAGATGCCAAGACGTCATACAATATGCTTTTAAGCCAACCTTGGTTACATGAAAATGGTGTAGTTCCTTCTACTTGGCACCAATGTTTCAAATATTGTCAAGAATGTGTGGTAAAGAAAGTGCTTGAAGATAGCAAACCTTTCACTGAAGCTGAATCACACTTAGCAGATGCCAAATACTATAATGAAAGTATAAAAACCGCCAAGGCTAAAGAACAAGAGGAATCCAAGCAACAAGATGATCTTGATGGAGGAAATAATGTTAAAGACTTGACTCCAGCATGCAGCGGTAAAGATCACATAAAGAGAGAGTCACCTCTGGTAGGATCTGAGTTATTGAAAGAATTGACGTTTCCCCTAACCAGGCTTGATATGAAGAATCCATCTTCTCAGCCGCTAAAAGGGTTTGTTTGTGCAATTCAAAGAGTCGAGAAGGAACACGGAGAATCTTTGCATCCTCAAAATGAAACTTGCTTTGATCCAAAAGCTTATAAACTTCTTGTCAAACTGGATACAATCCACAATAACATTCCATTTTGGGAAAACTCCCTCCTGAGGCTTCTGGAAAGCAAACGTATAAGCTTAACACTACCCAAAAGATATTGAAGGAAAAGGGTCATAGTATTCAAAACTCTCCAACGGAACTTGGATTTGTCCCTCAAAATCCTATTCATATTGGGAGTAAGAGAGCCAGTAGTAATCATATAGTTGGAGAGGAATTTTCCTCAACAAATGATGTTTTTTTATGAAAATGGGAAGAAAGTCCCGCGAATCTCAATTTTTGATAAACTTGGAAAGTGGCGGCATAAAAGAACCTATAATCGGAGATTGAATTCATCCAAAAAGCCAAAGTATTTGAAGTGGGTTAGCGAGCCAAAAAAGCTAAGGTGTTCAATTCCTTCACGCATGAAGCGGTGCTCTATTTTGAATATATCATGTGGTAGAACCTTGAAGGTTAAACTGCATACCATTATCTTCACACGAACTCAAATGAACCAAGAAAATGATAGAGAAAGTGTGGCCTCTTCATATCATATTGTTGATAATACTAGTCAGCCAACTTGTCAAAATGCTATAGATCGTCTTTTCAAGCAAATCTCCAGGCTTGTCCGCAGCGGTTACATAAGTGAAAAAGATGGCATCATGAAGATGGTTCATATAAGAAAAAATGGTGGACAAACAAGGGCATGCGTGGAATTCAAAAAGATTGAGCCCGTGGAAGAAGATATTGCGCTAGCTTACCATATCACTTTGAGTGAAGAATTGTTGATTGAAGAAGAAAATGCTGAAACTGCTCCTCTTAAGTTCGAAGAAGGTATTAAAGCCACTATAGATGAATTGAAAGAGATCAGTTTAGGTGATGCCAATGATCCTCGGCCTATCTATGTTAGTGCTTTGTTAACTGCTAAGGAAGAAGAAATATATGTTGAGTTATTACATAAATTCAAAGATGTATTTGCATGGTCGTACAAAGAGATGCCTAGGTTAGATTCAAATGTGGCAGTCCATCATCTATCAGTAAAGAAAGGAACTCGTCCAGTCAAACAAGCTCAACAACGGTTCTGCTCCGAACTGGTTCCTTTAATTGAAGCTGAAGTGAACAAGCTCATCAAGGTTGGGTTCATTCGAGAAGTCAAGTATCCAACATGGATCTCTAGCATTGTCCCAGTAAGGAAGAAAAATGGACAGATTCAAGTTTGTGTTGACTTTAGGGACTTGAATAGTGCTTGTCCTAAGGATGATTTTTCATTGCCCATTACTGAACTCATGATTGATGCCACCACTGGACATGAAGCACTATTATTTATGGATGGATCATCCGGATATAATCAAATACGTCTGTCACCAAAAGATGAGGAGTTGACGGCATTTTGCACTCCTAAGGGTATATATTGCTATAAAGTGATGTCGTTTGGGTTGAAGAATGCTGGTACCACATATCAAAGAGCTATGCAGAAGATTTTTGATGATATGCTCCACAAAAACATTGAATGTTATGTTGATGACGTGGTTGTTAAGTCCAAAAGGCGAGAAAATCATCTCCAAGATTTGAGACAAGTTTTTGAGCGCCTAAAAAAATATCAACTCAAAATGAACCCATTAAAGTGTGCATTTGGAGTTATATCGGGGAAGTTTCTAGGATTTATCGTTCGTCATCGAGGCATAGAAATCTAGTAAGCAAAGATTGATGCAATTTTGAAAATGCCAGAGCCTCGAGACATACATGAACTCAAAAGTTTGCAAGGAAAATTAGCTTATCTTCAGAGATTCATATCAAATTTAGTTGGTAGGTGTCAACTATTCAGCCTTCTGATGAAGAAAGGCATTCCATTTGAATGGGATGAACCTTGTAGCAATGTTTTTATGAGTATAAAAGCTTATCTGATGAGGCCTCCTGTGTTGGTCGCACCAGTACCTGTACGCCCACTGATCCTTTATATCGCTGCTCAAGAACGTTCCATTGGAGCTTTACTAGCACATGGAAATAATGAAGGAAAAGAAAGTGCCTTGTACTACTTGAGTAGGATGATGATGCTAAATGAGAAAATATGTTTTGCTCTAATTTTTGCAATCCAAAAGTTGAAACATTACTTTCAGGCACATACTGTCCCCGTCTTGTCTCAAAAGCAAATCCATTAAAATATGTAATGTCAAAACCTGTTCTTTCTGATAGACCCGCAAGATGGTATCTTCAGTTGCAACAATTTGAGATTATCTATGTTCCGCAGAAAGCAGTAAAAGGGCAAGTTTTGGCTGACTTCTTGGCTGATCATCCTATCCCTACTGAGTGGGAATTATCTGACGATCTACCTGATGAAGATGTCTTGATAGTTGAAATTATACCTTCTTGGAAGATGTACTTTGATGGAGCATCCCATAGAGAAGGAATTGGTGCTGGAGTTGTATTCATAACATCTGATGATGAAGTATTATCATATTCCTTCACTTTAACTAAAAATTGTTCCAACAACGTTGCTGAATATCAAGCTCTTATTCTTGGGTTGGAGATGGCAGTTGACATAAAACAATTGCATCTTAAAGTCTATGGAGATTCTAAGTTGGTGGTCAACCAGTTGCTTAGATCATACGAAGTCAGGAAGCCCGAGTTACTCTCATACTTTAATTATGCAAAAAGACTCATTGGATGACTTGGGGATATAGAAATCGAACATGTACCAAGAAAGAAAATTAAGCAAGCTGATGCGTTAGCTAAATTAGCCTCTTCACTTGCCATACCTGAAAATTAAGTGCGTATTCCAATATGCAAAGCTGGGTTGTGCCGCCAATCTTTGAGGATGAGGATTATGAAGAAGATGAAAGCCATGTTGTTCAAGTATTTGAGATAGAGAAAGAGGATTGGCGCCAACCAATTGTGGATTACTTGAAATACGAGAAGTTACATGATGATCCACGCCAAAGGGTTGATATCCGGCGTCGTGCGGCTCACTTCATCTATTATAAAGGTGTGCTTTATAGACGGTTATTTGATAGAGTCTTCTTATAATGTTTAGGTGATGATGAAGCTGTCCAAGCCATGGAAGAAACTCATTCGGGAGTTTGTGGCGCCCACCAGTTGTGTCCAAAATTACATTTTCGAATAAGAAAAATGGGCTACTACTGGCCAACAATGGTAAAAGATTGCATGGATTATGCTCAAAGATGTCAAGCTTGCCAATTTCACCAACCACCCGAGCCATTACATCCAACTGTTGCTTCATGGCCATTTGATGCTTGGGGATTAGATGTGGTTGGGCCTATGATAAAGTCTTCTGCTGGGCACTTGTATATTTTGGCTACAACAGACTATTTCTCTAAATGGGCTGAAGCAATACCCCTCAAAGAAGTAAAGAAGGAAAATGTTGCTGACTTTATCCGCATCAACATTATATATCGCTATGGGGTTCCTTGATACATAATCACTGATAATGGAAAGCCCTTTAGTAATACTCTAATAGATAAACTTTGTTAGAAATTCAATTTTAAGCAGAGGAAATCTTCCATGTATTATGCCGCGGCTAATGGTCTTGCTGAGGCATTTAATAAGACTCTGTGTAATTTGTTGAAGAAAGTAGTCTCAAGGTCAAAGAGGTATTGGCATTAAAGGATTGTAGAAGCATTATGAGCATATCTAACTACTCATAGAACACCTACACAAGCAACTCCGTATTCATTAGTTTATGGTGTTGAAGCCGTTTTACCACTTGAGCAGCAAATTCCATCATTGAGGATAGCCATACAAGAAGGATTCACTGAGGAAGAAAATGCACGCTTACGTCTTGAAGAATTGGAGGCCCTTGATGAAAAAAGGTTGGAAGCACAACAAAGACTTGAGTGTTATCAAGCCCAACTCTCCAGAGCATTTAACAAGAAGGTGCGATCACGATCTTTTCAAGTTGGAGATTTGGTGCTCGCTGTGAGAAGGCCTATCATCATAACTCATCGAACTGGGAATAAGTTCACATCAAAATGGGATGGTCCTTATGTTGTCAAAGAAGTTTATACAAATGGTGCATATAAGTTGGTTTCTGAAGATGGATTAAGAATTGACCCTATAAATGGGAAGTTCTTGAAGCGCCACTATGCATAAAGTTGGGAGATTGCTCCTTAACGCATGAGCCTAAACTGCATGTTGCTCCTTGGCGCACGAGTTTAAACTGCATGTTACTCCTGACCTGCATGAGTATAAACTGTGAACAATACCCACCAAAGGTAGTGCATGTGGTTAAACTGCTAACTTCTCCACCAAAGGTAGTGCATGTGGTTAAACTACTGACTTACCCCACTAAAGGTATTTTATGTGGTTAAAATATCAAATACCCCACCTAGTCCAAGGTGGTTAAGCAATGGATACTCCTAGCCTGCATGAGTATAAACTGTGAACGACACACCCCTAAAATGTTGATTTCTTTGAACTACGTTATGATTTGATCCCTATATTGGGTACGTAGGCAGCTTAGATATTCTCTAAGTTCAATCATGAGTTCATTTTAAATATATTTTTCCTTGGTTTCATAAAAAAAAAAAAAAAAAGTAGTTTAGTTCTTTTTTATTAAGTTTGAGCTTTCAGTAGTCTAATTGGTTTTATTAAGTTTGAGTTTTTAGTTTATTAAGTTTTCTTAAAAAAAAAAAGGTAGTTTTGTTGTTTTTATTAAGTAGTTTAATTGTTTTTGAGCTTTTAGTTTATTAAGTTTTCTTAACAAAAAAAGAAAAAGAAAAGGAAAAAGTAGTTTAGTTGTTTATTAAAGTTTGAGTTTTTAGTTTATTAAGTTTTCTGAAAAAAAAAAAAAAAGTAGTTTAGTTGTTTTTATTAAGTATTGTAATTTTTTTTTTATTTTGTTTAGTTTATTAAGTTTTCTTAAAAAAAAAAAAAAGAAAGAAAAAGTAGTTTAGCTGTTTTTATTAAAGTTTAAGTTTTTAGAGGTTTAATTGTTTTTATTAAGTTAGAGTTTTTAGTTTATTAAGCTTTCTTAAAAGAGAAAAGTAGTTTAGTTTTTTTTTTTATTAAGTTTGAGTTTTTAGTTGTTTATTAAAAAAAAAAAAAGTTGTTTAATTGTTTTTATTAAGTTTGAATTTTTTTTTTATGTTTAAAAAAAAAGATTGCAAGATAGAAAAAAAAATTCTATTATGTAATCTAAAAAAAAATGCAACACAGTTCATTAAAAAGAAAGGGGAGCAAAAAGTTCTAAACAAATTTTAAGCAAAAGGACTAACTTCTTTAATTCTTCTTTGACAGCCTCCAAGTGTTCCATTGAAGTTTGCAAATTCTAAACCACTTTATTACTCAATGGAGGAGCACTCTTGATAGCAGCAATTTCCTCTTCAATCTCATGAATTTCAGCTTAAGCACTTTGGAGAAGTTGTTGTTGGCGTTTCAATGATGAAGTCAAATTCTTATTGCGTTCCTTCAAATTATCAAGTTCCTTTCCAACACATTCCATTTCTTCTTGGGTGGATTTAATTTGGTTCATTTCTTTGCTTTCTCTAGTTTGAGTATTATGGAGATGACTTTTGACCTCATCTAGTTGTTGTGTAAGAATTTTATTGGAAGCTTTCTCAAAAGATGCTGACTTTGCTTCATCATAAGCAATGGCCTTATCAAACAATACTTGCAATAATTCTTCCACATTGGAGATGTCAAATTTGCTGAAGCCTCTCACTGATTCAAGCACAAATTGAATACTATCTTTGATAGATGAGAGGGAATCAAGTGGAGTATTTGCTATTCTCTCGCGAAGGTCATCCCATAACATTTGGATATACTATTTTTGATGATTAAGTACAAATTTCTCACCTTCAAATACTGAGACTGGAGCACAAGGAGATGGTTGTTTAGCTTTCATATTGTGAAGTACCTCGTTTTGCATGGTTGTGTCAATTGGAACGCTCATGGCCAACAAGTTAGGTCATATAATTGATCCTTGGCTACCTTGGGATATCTCATCTTCATCAACATTAATAATTTCATTTTCCAACTGAAATATTACATGATTTGAGTTAGCCAATGACCAAAATTGGGCTTTTATAAAAAATAAAAAATAAAAAAAAGCGGGGGGGGGGGGGGGGGGGGGGGGGAGGGGGGATGAAGAAAAGAAAATAACATCTTTGGCAAAGTTCTCTATTGGTGAAGAATCACTTGGCTTTTGGAGATCTGGGACCCTTTTTAAGCCTTTTCCAATGATGATCTGCATTACTACTATTGCTCGTTTCTAAAGGATAAGGATTCCTTCTCTTTTCCTTCGAAGGCTCAATCTCTTCTAAGTTGGGAGGATTTTGAATAGTTTCAACCTTTTATCAGCATCCTTGTCCCGAAGGGAAATTTTGATTTGACTCAAGTTGATTAATCTTATAAAATTTTTCTCAAAGTAATCTCCATGAATTTTAGTCCACCACTTCTTGTAAGCATCCGAAGAAATTTTTTTTGCATTAGGGGGCACACAAGGAAACCATGCTATAGACATAGAATTATGCAAAATGCATAAGCGCCAATAGCGAAGTCCTTCATCCAAATGGGTTGTGCGAATGTCATGAGCAAGAATCCCATGAGCTTCTTGATGATATCCAAATTGACGACTGAAGCGATGAGGACTATAAGGTTCAATAATAAAATAATCTCCTTGCTGCAAAGGAAGATAATTTGAGCGAATAGCAATAAAATATTTTTGCTCCAATTCTTTAGCCTTCCCATCATCAATATATGAAAATCCTTTGTCTTTAGTAATCATGGTGCAAGTCCAGGAAACAAAATCCCCTTTGTGAATTCTCTTGTGAGCCTCCTTTGAATCATAATATTTTGCGCTTCCTTCGCCAGAATAAATCGCCATTTTAGGGCCACACATTTCTTGCCAAACTGGATAATGTGTTTTGAAGTAGTGCGCCAACCAAGCATAGACAAAGTGGATGGGAAAAGAAGAATGGACACGACTTGGCCTTGGGGAACCTGAAATTTTATTTAAACCGTTGTAGATGCTGGCTAAAACTAGAATAGCAAGACTAACCTTCCTACCGGTGGCCATGATGCATGGTATCTTGAAAGTACTATGGTGTATTGAATTTACATCATTGGTAGGAAGAACAAACGAGCAAAGCCAACAAGCAAAAAATGCCGCCAAATAAGTTTTTTCTCTCAAGTTCCCAGGAATTCCAAGTTTTGAAAACAATACCTCCTCTAGAGTGGACCATTGTCCATGAACACCAAAGTCACCAAGAGGATTATGAGTTGATTTGGGCTGGACCGTCTTTTTCTCCTTGCATAATGGTGGTTGATGGTATTTTATTGCTTTCCAGGACCAATACTTCACCCATTTTTCCATAGTAACTTGAGAAAGTTGACCTCCATGAGCACTCCTTTGAAGTAAATAATAAGCTTGAAATAAGTATTTGTAGGAGTTGAGGATAAATTTACATCCTTTCTCATCAACGCCGGTAAATTCCTTGGCACAAAAAATCACTTTATCATAAAGAATTCCTGTAATAGGGAGGCCTGCAAAGTTGTGCAAATCCTATAGCGATATGGACAATTCTCCACAGGAAGTTAAGAGAGTATTTGTAAGTGGACACCATACCTCACAAAATGCTTTGATAATCTCATAATTTCTATCATACGTGAATAATGAAGCATACACTGGATTATATATTTGTGCGGCAATTAGCTTGTGCTTGCATCAGCTAAGGACATCTTCAGCCTACTCCCAGTATCCTTTGATATAATGAAACTCGCCATTGAATTGAAGAGTTTCTCCCCACCTAGCTTTGCCCTCAATAATGTTGCGGCCCAATGTTGGCAAAAGAATTAATTCATTTGATTGTTGACGACAAATTAATTCGTTTGGAGGACAATGATGAGTTGCCCTTAAAGTCTACACCTTGGAAGTTTTGATCTCCCGGGACTATTCCTCGGCATGAAAAGAATTAGTCAGTCGTGGCTACTTTGCTGCGTATCTACCAGTAAGTAGATTATAACTAGTCAAAAGTGTGCTTTTCTCCATGGGTTGATTCTCTTCATCAAGAATAATCAAGTGTTGCACTCCAGCGCCAGTCGAAATATCTTTAAAATGAACCATGGTGCAACCTGCATGGATACGAGAAAAGTTGATCAAATTGTTGAGAAAAAAAAAAAAAAGAAAGAAAGAAAAAGAAGAAGAAGAAAGGATGAAGATTGATGTGAAAAATGAAAGAAAAGCAAACAAATGTATTGTGCATAATGCTCATGTGAATTGATGGAGAATCAAGTTGATAACAATGCTAAAATAATGGTGTATGTTCAAAGAGGCATTTTATCAAATATGAATGATGCATAAACCAAAGAAAAAAGAACGCAAAAGTTTACGAAGTTATCATAACCAGTCAGATACACAAATTGTTCTTTCCTGCTGTGGCTATATGATTTTCCCCCTCAGATCACATCTATTTATAAGGACTGATTAATTTAGTAGAGTTCAAGTAGGAGATTACAATCTAAATCTCAAGAAGAGCTAATCTCATTCTGTTTTAGTCCATAAATCAGTCCAAAGACTCCAAACATATTCAGTTTTCTTCTTCTTTTTTTTTTTTTCTTCTAAAAGTGGATAAGGAGTTGATAAGCTGAGGCGGTTAATGGGTTTGAAGAACACTAATAGAAGTTAGATGTTGTTTACCAGTTGGCTCTACGACGTCCTAATTGATTAGAAGTCTAACTGGCAAGGTCTTCATTTGCTTGAACAACAGCAGTTTTTGGCAATTTTCTTTCACAACCCCGTAATCAAGAAATTGAGATGGTGGAATTCGGTTGCCGAAATCACTTGGTCCTCACAAATTGAGATGGTGGGCCATGTTAGTAAGAATTGTCTTTATGTTGGAATTCTTCTCCGGATGGAGTTATCTCTTGATTCTTAGCTTGCAAATTGAGAGGAATGAATATGCTTAAATCTTTGTGGTGGACCACACTTGTTTACATAATATATATATATATATATATGTATTATACGTACATACATATATGTATGTAAGACCCAAAGATGAAGCTCCTTACAAAATTACAGTAGCAGAAAATTTATGTGTAGCGGGTGCGGCAACCGGATATTTTTTAAATAGCAGTAGATTGCAGCTTCTTAGGATTTTGAGAAAAGCAATGGAGCATGGTCATGTTGCTGAGATTCTTGGCTTCTGAAAACGGCAACAAGCTTTGTGTAGTGGGGTCGGTACTCGGCAATTGAATTCTTCAAACCACAACTGAAAACAACAATTGAATTTGCAA
Organism: Jacaranda mimosifolia; assembly: GCA_018894105.1. Taxonomy (NCBI): domain Eukaryota; kingdom Viridiplantae; phylum Streptophyta; class Magnoliopsida; order Lamiales; family Bignoniaceae; genus Jacaranda; species Jacaranda mimosifolia. The sequence continues at coordinate 15,134,541 of CM032133.1, read as the reverse complement.
TTGCAGCTAAAAAGGAAATGCATGATTAGCAATGCATTTGAGGGATGAAATGTTTAATTAAAAGTCAACTTGGCCGCGGCAGCGTGATGCTGGGTTTGCTCCTCGCTCGCTATATATATATATATATATATATATATATATTACAAGTTCATATTATATATATATTAAAGACTCATATGATATATATATGTATTTAAATATACATATATACATATATATTAAAGATTCATATGTTATAGATAAATATATGTGTATATTATATATATATATATGTTCTCAAAATACTTTAAGTCTCGTCTTTTTTGGGATTGATTTGCACCCCTTCGTCAAGCCTTGAAGTGGAGGCATTTGTAGAAATATTAAATTTTTGACCAATTAAGAAGTGACACATGTAAAATAATATATTAAATATTAATTCAAAATTTTCTATTTAAATTTTGGGATATATTAAATTTAATTCCAAAAGATAAAAGTCAATTTTAATTAACAATTTAATATTTAGTTTATATTCAAATCAAATATTGACACGTGTCATAGATGGAGTGTATGCATCTTTGGACCAATCAAGTTGAAGATATTTGATATTTATATTATCTTTTGATATTTGATATTATCAAAATCAAATATATCTCTTGATTTTGATATTATCTTATCAAAGAGATAACATTTGAAAGAAGTCTTCCATCAAACACCTATATAAAGGGGTGATTCTAGCTCATTTGACACAACACAAATTCCAGCAGACGAGAGAAACTTTGAAGGAGTCCATCAATTATCTCAAGCAAATTCAAGGAGATCCATGACGTTCAAGGTGTTCTTCGAGGAATTCATATATTTTTGGCGTTTGATTCGAGATTAAGGTGCAAAGTCCTTGAATTGGCATTATTCTATTCAAATCAAATTCAAAGGAGATCCACAGCGTCTAAGGCGTTTTTCGTGGAGCTCAAGATTATATTTGGAAGGGAAGAATTAGAGGATTATATTAGAGATAGAATCCACAGTTGATTAATTGATTTTTATTTTATTTTATTTGTACAATTTTTTCTTGTTTTGTAATTTTAATTTTGTTAGACAAGAAAATTTGTTGTTACAGGGACAATATGGTTTTCTGTGTCCAATTTCATTACATTCGTAGCAGCAAGATGGCTAGGTCTTTGGAGTTTTTGGACTGGTTCTTTTCGATTTTAATCTATTGTTCCACAATTTTCTTTTCAGGTTCATCAATTACTTTAATCTTCAAGAGATTAGAATGAATTCATCTTCAACCTGGTCCTCATCAAGATCTCCTTGAAGTTCTAAGTTGGAAATATTAACAGTATTAAAATTAATATTCTTTTTTACTTTTATTTTCAAACCTTCATCTTTATTTAGTAGCCTCATCTCATGGGATATGAGAGATCCAATCAATTCACACATGTTCATTATACTAAAATCACAAGCTTCCTGAATAGCAATAACGTAACTTTTGGTGTCCATTCCTTGGGAAGCGATCTAAGAATCTTCTAGACTTGCTCATCCTCGTTTATAGTTCTGCCGAGTGCGAACATAGGATTTATAATTTTCATGAAACACGCATACGTCTAACTTATGGTCTCATCAGTTTTCATTTGAAACATTTCATACTTGTGAATAAAAAGTGCAATCCTCTCTTGTCGAACCTGACTAGTACCTTCATGGGTTGTACTAACTTGATTGTACTCCTCTTTGGTGAGAGCACACGACATAATGTTTTTGGCCCGTGCATTCATTAAGATGGCATTTTTATCATCATTGGTAAATTCACATCGCTCATTTAGAACCATCTATCCATCATCTAATTTTGTTGGAAACGTCGACCTTTACTTACCACATCCCATAAATCAAATTCAAGGCAATTATGTATTCTTGCATCCAATTTTTTCACGTAGCATAATTGGAACCATCAAACATTGGAGACCGATTGTGTGATTTCCCTTTTGCAAAGACATCAAGAGTGTTAATAGCCATATGATCTTTTACTTTCGTAGTTACACAACAATATAGAGAACCAATACTCTAATGCCAATTATAAGTAATTATATGCCTAGGGGGGTGAATTAGGTTAAAATAGTTTTAATGCAGCGGAGATTTATCACTCAATATACTTTTTAGCCATTCAAAATTGTTTAAGTCTTTTGTAGAAAAACAATTTTAGTTACTGACTAAAATTTATAAGTACTAGTTAAGATAACAATCAGACTAATGATAAGTAAACAATAAAAATAGAAGTAAATAGACACTGGTATTTATAAAGGTTTAGCAATCCTACATCATCTACCTAAGTTTTCACTTAAGATTTTGAACCTATCAAATTAATTAATATGTAAGAATGTTTTTACATGTAATTATAGTAATTTGATAGTAAGAAAAGTTAGAGGATTATAAACACCCTAGTAGGGTGAAAAACCAGCTTTTCATAAAGAGCTAAACTAGAATCCCAGATGGAATAAGACAGATTCCAGAGCACTGTAAAATCAGCTGCTTGTGAACACGCCTGGGGGAACTTTTGCTAGATTCACTTGCACAACCTTTGTGGACTGATGCACAAGTTGCTGCCACTCCGTACGGCAAGCTCTAGTCTCTTCTTTCAAATCGAAACCAAGAACATTGCAGTAGATTCCAGATAGTACTGCTCCGCTGGTTTCTTCACGTAGAGATCCTTGAAGCAACCAAGCGCTGATTTTTTCTCTTCACGGGGTGCCTCAAGAGCAGGTATGACTCCCGTCCTTCTTCACTACTAAGTCCTTCGAGACACAAACCTCTTTGTCCTCGTCTCCCCATGGTCCGTCGAAAGCAAGTTCTACTTGACTTTCTTCACCACAAGGTCCCTCGAAAACACACGTAAAACAAGAAATTAGCAACATTTAAGCACAAAACGTATATGAGAGTATCACACAACTCCTCAAGACATTTAACAAAGTTCTCTCTCGACTTAATGATTATTATCATACAATGCTGCATAATTTCACTTTTATATGCTTATGTCAAACATTTATAAGTTCTTATTAAGGTAAGAATCCGTTGGAATTAAATAAGGGAACAAGATGATTTTAGTAATCATGCATTAATTCCTTAAACAGCGGATGATTCAATGATTTCAGTATGATATAATTTCTTTCCTAAATTATAGAGATGTAAATCAAACTAGAATCTTCATGAGATCTTTTAATTATGGAAAATAAATTCCAGCATGTAATAGATTCTAGCAGATAATGCGTAACCAGATTTTAGCAGATAATATGGAAAGATATACATACTTTCAGCACATAATTCTAAGAGAGTAATTTTGTCATAAACAAAATAATGCAAATCATCAAAGGGTTGACAAACTCAAAGGAAAACATGGTCATCATAAAGAAATGATAAAATGATAATGTAAAAAGAATATGCCAAAGTAATTAAAATTTCAATACATTAACTTACATCACTATTGTTACAATCCATTGTAATCATTTTCCTACTTGGTAGCAATTTATGTTTGATTTTTTTGAACTGTGCTAAATGCCTAATGATATGTTTAAATGCCTATTGATATGTTTAATTTTCGTATGTGAGTTTCTCTTTTACGATAATTTTGAATAGTTATGTTTATATAGAAATAAGTGAGAAATGAATGTGGGTTGTGGAGGATAATTATCTTAAATAGTAATATAATACGAATTTTAAAAATATACTTTCAAACTTTTTTCTCTATAAATTAGATTGAATACTACTATTTGAATGACAGTTAAAATATTAAAATTTAATATCACAATAACAAAATTGATCATTTTTTTGAATGTAAAAACTCTTTTCTTCTTGGACACCATTTTTAAATACAACCAAAAACAATTCAATTTCATGCTAGTTTTCTAGTAAATCAACCCTATTTCTTCTTACTCTTATTTCCTCGATCTCTTCAGTAGTCTTTCCACCTACCGCCGCCCGCCGCCCTCTCAGCATAAAATACAAATTCTGTAATTATTTTATATCATCATTTGCATAACTATTATCCACTCTATAATAACAAAATATAAATAATTTAATATTTTCACTCCACTAAAATCACATTGAAATTATATAGGCATGATATAAAATTTGATTTTATTTGAAAATAAACTTAAATGTATATTCATGGTTAGAATTTATATTTTTAAAAGAAAAAAACCAACTTAAACGAAATTTCACTTTTTAAATGCAATATTTAAAATTCTTTGAAAAGGAATAAACAAAATGGAGCCTTAAAAAATTGTAAATTCTACAACTTGTTCAAATTCTACAACTTATTCTTTATTTAGCTCCTTATGCAATATCTGTATTAAAATTCAACAACTTATTTACAACGTACTCCATTTAACTTGCTCTTTTCTCTTGCACTGATTGACCAGTAGTGACTTATGGTCTAGAGAGATGACTCAAAATTTTCAATTTTTTTAAAATTATTATAAAAATAAATAATTTAATTGGTCTTCTAATTATTTTCAATTCTTTCTATCTTTTGAATCACAAACTAACAGAAATGAGTGGCATACTCGTACACAAGGACTTTTCACCACTAATATTTTGCTAAGCCCGCCGAGCCGACTCAGTCCAATCAAATTCTAGAAAACTCAACTGCAAATTAAAATGGGCCCCATTGGCACTTGGTATGAAAACCCAGAGAAATATTCAATCTGGTTTGATTTTTGTTAACTAGTGGACCAAATAAATTAAAAGTGAAAGAAAAAGGGCGGGCTTTGGTACTTGGCAGCATGTGAACATTTTGTGGACCATTTAAAATCCTTATACGACACGCTCTCAATTTTGTCAAAAAAGAAGAAGCATCCCTTTCTCTACTGTGTCTTTTGAAAATCTTTGCGACATAAAAAGTACACTAAACAAATTTGTTGGGACATAGGATCTCCAATCTGTTGTATTAATGAATAAAATACTTAGGAGGGGGTCACACACACACACACATATATATTAGGATTAATCAATTTGTTGTACTTTCAACAATTATAGTTGGATTACTGAAATATAAATTTGATGTTGCACCAAAATAAATTTGAGGTCATTTTCATAAATCAGTGAAAACAATGAGCTTTTACTCTTAAAACGTGTTTGTGTAGAGTTAGAATTCGAGTTTTCTTTTTTAATAACATATATATATATATATATATATATCAGGAGCTCGTTATGATTAGAATTTCCCACCTTCTATATTATATGAAAAACTTATTCCATTATGTCACAAACCACTTGGCGAGTTAGAGCTCAGGTTGAAAAATTGTTTGTCTAGATTCATTGTTGGCTGTGAAAGTTAGATTATGTTTTTTTTATTTTTATTTTATTGTGAGTTTTGGAAGAATGAATTATTGAAAAACGTTAAAGTTGTTTTTTGGTATGTTTGTTCATGTTTTGAGGAAGACATTTTTTACTGCTATAATCTTTTTTTGTTGGGTTTTTGAGGTTAAAATTGAATTGAGTAATTATTTTAATGTTAGAATAATAATATAATATATATAATATGTATGTATATATATTGAAAAATGTGCATTTTCAATGAAAAATGGGGATATGTTTGATTATATTTTTCCAAAACAATATTGTTCTAGAAAAATATAACCAAACAAGCTTTAGTTTTTATATTAGTTAAATTCTTGGCGAGTTTGAACCTACATAAATTTTAAATTTTATTTTGAGTAGACTTAATTAGATGAGCTCAATATCTCTTTTGTTATTTAATTAATTTGACTTTTTATATTTTTAACGTCTTAATTTTACATGAGAAAAAATATTAAAACATATCTTTATGTCGAAAATAAATTGTCTATTAAAATAGAGCAGCTTTGAAAATTTGCTTCCTCTCGGCAAATATTGGGCGATGAAAATGCGTCAGAACTCAGAAGCCATAAATGGGGCAAAGAAACTTCGTGGCTTTCGACGAGTTTTCATTTTCTGTCACATCAATAATTTTGAATTTATGTATATACTATCCAAAAATTTCTATTAAAATGTTTTCTTTTTGTAAGAAACATTTTCAAAAATGATTTCCCCAAACGCGTAAAACGAGGCCAGATGGACCGTTTTAGTTTGACACGCATATGACATATCTTCCCTGCACATAGCAAAATTAAATAAGCAAAATTAAAAATAAAAAATAAAATCCTTACAGATTAAATTAAAAATAAAAAGTACAAGGAAAAAAAAGCAATTTATCAATATATTGAATATTCTTTCATGCAAATGGTTAAATTCAATGAACAACATTTAAAAAGAGAAATACAATATTAAACTATTATCACTTAAAATACATAGCATAGAGCATACTAAGGCTTGAGAGATATTTTCTTCCATAAATATAAGTAATAAATATAACGTTAACAATGAATAATTGATAATACATAGATCTCATTGGAAACCAAGACGGCTAGCACCCACAGATTATATATTTAATTTATCAATTACAAACCAACACGGGCAGCACGGATGCATATATATTACAGCTGTTTCCTTGATCACCTGAACAATCCTTCCATCTGACGAATCCATGGAGTTTTACGCATACCCATCTCATTCATTTCCCCCTTCACCAGCATCAGCATCAGCAGAATCTTATTCTTCATTTAGGTCTGTAGTCAATAAGATCAAAGAATTCGTTCGATGTGCAGTTTCTGCTGTAGTTGGGAATGTTTTCTCTGCAATTTTCACATTTTTCTTCGCCTTGGGTGAGCGATTGTACTCTCCTTGCTTCTTGCTTGATTTCTTGATGATTTTGCTTTACTGTGTTAAAAAGTTGCAAGTTTTTATTCGATTTTCTACATTTTTGTGATCTATAAATTTGTTTTCTGATGTGGGTTCCATGATTCTGGTCTGGGTTTATTGTGTTCTTCCCACAGTAATTGGCCTCATTATACCTTGACGATTCTTTGTGCCTGAAATTGTTATTAGGTTTGATAATTTATGTGATCTCCAAATTGGGTCTTTTTTGCTGTCCGGGGAAGAGAGCAAGAAATGAGCTTTTTGATTTTTAGAGAACTTTGCTTTTCATTCTCTTAGTGGAGCCATTTGATTTTCAGATTTTGTACTACTTGCGCTGCTTGTCTATTGTGTGTTGGGGGTTAGGGGATTTTTTTTTCAGTTGGGGGGGGGGCGGGTGGGGGGGCGGAAGGGGGGCGTTGTTGTGGGATGACGGTTTATGTTGTGCAGGGTTTCCTATTTGAATGGTTGGAATTGTGGGCTAAGAGTATTTTCCAATATGCACTATTTATTTTTGAAGTAAATATTGGTATCTGGTTTGAAGAATGTTTGGAAATACATTTTCGAGTGAGATTTTTCTATGATCTGTAGCTTGTTCTTGATCTAAGCTAATGAAGGAGTCGTTCTGTGTCTGTGCAGTGGGTACCTTGCTGGGAGCAATGACGGGAGCGCTGATAGGACAAGAGACGGAAAGTGGGTTTGTTAGAGGGGCTTCGGTAGGGGCCATCTCTGGGGCTGTTTTCTCTATTGAGGTCTTCGAATCGTCACTGCTTTTATGGCAGTCTGATGAATCTGGGTTAGGGTGTCTCCTCTATCTGGTGAGAAATGAGCTTTACTTGGATGATCATCACACTTTTAATTAATTGAGTGGTTTGATCTTTTGAAACATTGAACAATTGAAAAGTTTGATGTTGATTTGTGTTCCCAAATCGTATGATTTACTGTATTCAAGATCCAATTCACTCAAACAAGCTTCTAATGGATAAATCTGTAATGTACAGATTGATGTCATAGCAAGCCTTCTAAGTGGTAGACTTGTTCGTGAGCGTATTGGTCCTGCTATGCTTAGTGCAGTGCAAAGTCAGGTATGCTGCTATACGATATACTGGACAGCAAATTTGAATAAGTTTCTTTTACTTATTCAAGTTCCGTATGTTGAGTTGCCTTTGGCCTAGTAGCATTAGTCTCACACATAAAGTGTGAGGTATATGTGTGAGGTTAGGAGTTCGAATTTTAGCTGATTTCTGATATGTTTGTGTATAAATAAAAATAAAAAACTCAAGGTCCTTTTATTAATCAGATGGGAGCTGTTGAAGCAACATTCGAGGAGGTTCCCAACATTTTCGACACTGGTGGGGCGAAAGGCTTGTTGGTAGACACCGTTGAAAGGATCCCAAAGTTTACAATTACTGGTGATGACCGTGTTGATACATCAGGGGATGGAGTCTCTTGCTCGGTGTGCCTTCAGGTACTGTCGTGGTTTCTCTCCACACTAATTGTCCGACTTTGCTGATGATTGGAACTAAGTTGAGAGAATAATCTCTCTAACTCTCTCTGGCTTTTCAATATTTAGGACTTTCAGCTTGGGGAAACTGTTCGTCGTTTGCCACATTGTCACCACATGTTTCATCTACCTTGTATTGATACTTGGCTGGTGAGACATGGTTCCTGCCCATTGTGCAGAAGAGATCTGTGATACTTGTCCTCACTCTGTATATGAATATGAAAGATCAGTTCTTTGATTTCTTCACATGTACATGTAGGGTTTCTCTATTTGTTTAATGAACCCTTCCTGAGTTGTAGAATTTTCCATATAGTAGTCATATTTGTGTAGATTTTATTAGCACCAGTTTGAGTTTGGTCATTGTGCTTGATCAATCATTATGTGTAAAGCAAATTTTGACTTGTGATGCTACTCGACCATCCTGCTTATGATGAATTCTCATGTTTATTTTGGGAACAATTAAATAACATTTCCTCTGGTGTGCTTCCCATTAGGATAGTCTACGCGAAATGGTTTTTGAACGAGTAATGGCAGATGGGTTGAATTCATGTGGCTTTGTCCTTGTACTGTATGGACTCTTTTTTATGACAAAATATGTGTTTCAATGGCTATGTTTTGGTGATCTTTCAAGATCTAATTTAATGCTTATGCTTAGATGATTGTTCAGTTCAAGAAAATCTAAGTGGCCCTCCCTGTAAATGCCTATGCTGTGTCCACTACAAATCTTTTCTTGATCCCACTCATACTTGTGTGTGCCGAAGTTACAACTTTGTTTGCCTCTTTATAGTTTTAGATTATACCAATTCCGGAGGCAAATCTCTTTCTTCTTCCCTTGAGGTCTGGTATTTTGGCTTTAATATATAATAAATTTTTGTTGGGATTTCATTAACATTAGCTCAACAGCTCAGGATTGCAATATATTCTCAAGTTATGTAAGTGTATTTTTTATTTTTTCTGTATTTCGAGAAATCCCATCTTGATTCTGTTATCAGGAAGTCAAATTTTCTCATGAACTAGGCAGTAAAAATCTTTTCTTCTTGCTGTGGATTGTGGACTATGTGATCTGAAGAAATGGTGGTGTCGACTATCCTTCTCTTCTTTGTTGTAGACTATTTCATATTTTGCCAAGTGGTTTCTTTCTGGGTACAGCAGCCGACAAATGCTTAATGAATTGCATCGATTACTCTTCTCTAGTTATAAGATCTTCATATGCATTTTTAAATTAATGTGTGTGTGTGTGTGTGTCTATATATATTGGTGGGCAAAAATGTTTTTCAGTTACGCAAGGGGGACACATTTGCTTTTTCCGATCTATGATGACTTGTATAGAAGAATAGCTATTTTTACAATCCAATGTTGTTAATTTGACCTAAAATTTGTTCATTATCAATTTGATTAAACAAATTACTTTTAAATTAAATTTAATATAAATAAAAACTAAAATATGGTTTTAATAGTACTAAAAATTATTAAATTTAAAATCATCTCACATAAATTTATATACATGAAGATTCTTAGTTACATTAATATACTTACAAGAGTACTTTTATTTTTTCTAACTGCATTGGAATGATACAAATCATTGAAGATCTTTTTTAATAACATAATTACTTATAATATTGAGTAATGTAAGCTAATTAAACTCAAATTTCAATACTTGCTTATTGAATAGATAACATTAATTAGCTATAGATTATTCATAAACAAATTAATAATTTAAATTATATTAACCACCTACGGCATTATCATATCAAGCTCCTGTTAATAAATTAATTTTTATTTGTACTCATATCATACTTGCATCAATGTTCTATTAATAAATCAATCTCCTATTAATATTATTTCCGATAAAGCTAATCATTGACTTATTACAATGCTATTATTTACTAAGATAAAATTAACAAACCTATCTAGAATACGATTTGCAATAAAACATAGATAAATACCTTTTTACACACACTTAAAGGGCTGTCAATGAGTCGAATTCAAATCGGATCATGTTGGATCCAAGTTCGAATTCGAAAGTGATATGTCATATCCAAATCCAATCTAAAATTCTATCGGATATGTAGTTGATATAACCATATCCAGATAAAAGTTGGATATCCGTCGAATATAAAAAAAATTCAAATTCAAATACTTCAAAAATTATCATATATTTATTGTTTTTCTAAAAATTTAGTAAAATCCAAATTCAAAACAATAATCCATAGAAAAAATACACAACAGATTAATGAATAAAATTTCAAGCCTACTGATCACTTAAAAGTAATAATAGAATTTAACTTATATTATATTTATTCACTAGATTATTGCATTTTAGGTTCTGTTGCTGATAATAGTACTTATTTGGTTTTATAAATACATAGTTATACTTTATTCTTCAGTCAACTAATTATAGACTCAAAGTTTTATAAAAAAGAAATTTATTTTGATCAAATTGAGATTTGCATTGCATTTTGCCATATCATGGCATTTGGCTCCTACTCATTATTCTTCCCGCATCATTTTTTGTTCTAGAAATAGAGAAACAAGTAATGTAATTATGATGTGAATCAGCTCAAAATCTAACAATTTATATGAAAAGCACCGCATTTGATATGTTGCATAGAAGTTCATTACTACCTTCATCCAATTATCCACTTTGGCATTGCTATAAGACCATGTGTATACATATGTATAATACTAAATATATTTGAATTCGAATTATTAATAGATCGGATTGAGCCATATCCATATTCGCTCCATTTATTTTGAATTACGAACTTTTTTAATTAGATTATATCCGTCGAATCTTTTATGGATTAAAGATCCTAAATAATCGGATTGAATTTGGATTAAAATCCACTCCGTTGAGAGCCATACACACCAAATTTTTATATTTAATTGTGATTCCTTTTTTTTTTTTTGGTCATTTCTTTCAATGATATCATAATGCTATTATGTCATTTGTATCGAATTAAATTCTCTAGGCCCAGAGGAAGAAAGACCTAACAACTCACTATAGATCAAAGCCCAATTTGTAAGCAATTGGAAGGCCAATTTACCTCGAAGATACATGTAGAACCCACAACAAGAGAAAGGTGATATGGGTGTGGTGTAGTTTTTGATGGGGGGCTTATGTGGAGGTTTTGGAGGGAAAAGAGTTGATTTAAGGTTGTTATAAGTAGCTTGAAGTCAAAGCTCGAGCAGATGAGTGTGGGGTCAAACCTACAATCAAACAGAGCACATCAGGCTTGTCGAGGTGCTCCTCAAGATCCTTCAATGCTTAAGTTAGAATAAGCATAAAGAAGATAATAAAGTCATAAAGTAGCAGGGATAATAAAAGTATGAGTGCGTATCTGAGATAAATGGTGAAAATAGGTATTTATAGAGTTTGGCACTTAGGGTCAAAATTATTATACAACCCCTATGAGATTAAATAATACCTACAGGACCATAGGATTAATGCCCGTCATTTGGAGTCAAGTGGTTAGCTAAATGGACTGTCACATCCTAAAATAGTACAAAAACACCCTTTTTTGTTAGGAAATGATCGCTTGAGTATATTTAATATGGAGGAGATAAACTGATGGTTGTAATTATTATGGAGAAGAGAGACTATCAAAAAACCTAGAGAGCATTTGATGCTGCCCTCACGCCAAGTGCATGGGCTAAGGTTGAGTTCTATTGCTAGAGATCAATAGGTCTACCTAAAGCCAATCACCCTCTCTTATAGTATATCTATAGATTGATCTAGGCAGCTGGTTGCTTGAAGGAGATACGACCCCAAGAGTTTACAACCATAGTTTGTAGTTTCTAGCTAGTTTCTTGAGATTAGATTTGCTTACCACATCATGAGTTTCCCTACTTCTCAATCCAAGTAAAGAGCGCTCCGGAGAGATCTACGTGACAGTTGGGCTGAGAAGTATATGATTTTATGACTTCAACTCTACAGCTTAAACATTTACCCTCAACCACAACCTCTAATAAATGTATTGAGATGTTTCAAGCACAATGATTGTCAAGCAGCTCTAGGACTTGGGATTTGGGGTGTTTGGCCTATTGAGCTTGTATATTAGTGAGGTGGTTACTTCTTGGGGATGCCAAAATCTCTCACTTGTTTCCTCCTATAAATAGGGCCCAAAGGATCCTCATTTTCGCTTTTGCGACCTTCAAATTTTAAGAGTAAATTTTGTGATCTTCATTAATTTTAATGAGGTCAAGCGACTCAAGAGGGCTTTCAAGGACCACCCAACTTCGAAGGACTTCTTCAAGTTGCCATCTTCTTTTTCCTTAACATAAGGAAGTAGAGAATGACTGCTGGTTCCTTCTATTTTCTAATTTTTTTTTTCTTATATTAGGTGTGTATTTTTTAGATTCTCCTCTCTCTCTCTCTCTCTCTCTCTCTCTCTCTCTCTTGTTTTTTATTTTTCTTTAAAAAAGATGAGTTCATCTAGTAAGAGTGGAAGATTCAGAGGTAAGGGGTAGGACTAATGTTAGGCTCTCTTGATAGGACATACTCAAATATTAATACCCCAGAAATGGCCTAAACCAATGCTCAGATCAAGAGGGCTTCAGAAGCTAGGCCTTTGAGTTATAGGGGCATTTGTATACATTAGACCATTATTCTGATATTAGGGATGATGTTGATCCTGATGAGTTAGCGGCCATCAAGGGCACTATCTTTATTCTACCCAAATATGAACTGGTAGCTCTTGGTTTTTATGACCCAATGGATAGACCTCCCCTTACCTATATGACCATTAATATTTCGGCCCTATCCTACAAACTTAGGTTCCCCATTCCTCGGGAAATAATGGAAATTCTTAGGAGTTTAGATGTCTGCCCCACCTAACTTTTGCCCAATTCATATTCTTTAATGTATTTTTTATGGTGGCTATGCTCATTTTTTTACCAGCCATGAATATTTGCTAATTTTTGCCAACTTTTTCATTGTTTAGCCTCTCGCAAGTTGCGTAATTCGTCAGATATTGGATTCTACTAGGCACTTTATGATTTTCTCATTTTTTAATGTTTGTGCTGTATGATAACTTTTCTATTTTTCTTTCACAAATCGATTCCTTACAAAGTCTAGCCGCAACAAGAAATTAGCTAAAGCTTTAACAAAAATCACTTGCCAAAAATTAACCCCAAGTAGGTGGTCGAGCTCTTAAACAATTTTGGCTACTTTTATTGTCATCTTTTCCACCTCTTTCTCCTCTGCCACCTCAAGTACCCTCGAAGATGAAAGAGCAAAGACCTATAGATGCCAAAGTACCTACCCTATTACCTAAGAAGTCTATAGCTACCCCGCGGGCTCATCCACTCCTAATTTAGACGAGTTACTACTTAAGTTACTAGATCTTGGGTTGTTTATGCAATTGGTAGAGCGCTATGACATGATGAATCTATTTGACAAGATAGATATCATCCATTTTGGTGAGCTGCACATCTTCATAGTTAGCTACGAAGACTACATGCTCGTCTAGATTGACTAAATGGGAGACTTTCAATGTTCAATATTTTGCAAGGACGTCTATGAGCTGATGCACCTCTCAGGTCAGAGGCCATGCATGATTTTGCTCACTATCATATTCTAGTACGGGTTTCTAGTTATCTCATTTTTATCCAACTCAGATATTTTGTTGTGTCTACTAATCTTTTTAATTTTAGCAGTGCACCTAAACAACTTACAGCATGCATCGTCATACATGGTGGTAAAGCAAGGTATGCAAAAATAGATGTAGTGCTGCAGTGACCTCGAGGATCGATCCATAATTGGGAAGGTAGAATCCCTTCAACCCAAGGTCATAGAGCTGAAAGGTGAGCTTGAGGTCCACCTGACCTCCAAAGGGCACATGAGAAGGGAGCATGATGATGAATTTCACAAATCATAGAAAAGAAAGGCACAATAGAATTCAAAAATTTTCATCGCATGAAAATTTATATGGCCACTTATCACTTTTGAATCCTCTCATGCCTCACCAAATTAGATCTATTGAAGAGAAAAGTACCTTACTTCAATGAAGGTGAGAAGATTCCCAAAATATCTTCTTATAATACTTTGAAGATTTGATCAACAATCTTCAAGCTCCTCCTACTTCTTGATCTACCAACACCAAGGATCAACCTTTAGACTTGAAGAACACCAAATATAGCCTCACAATCCACCAAAAATGCAAGCAACTTAATAGTGTGCTGTGTAGGTTCCTCTCCAAAATTTAATCAAGCTCTTGTATAGTGGCTCCAGTACTCAAGAGTTAGATCACAATTTAGAGATCCAACCTCTAAAGAGAGAATTAGGTTAGAGAGAATTCTTTCTTTTTGGTGTAGAGAGAGTGATGGAGGAAGAAAATGAAGTAGGAAAATTTATTTGGAGCAAGAAGAAAATGAATTAGCTATCCCTCTAGCATAATGGCCATCTACTACTTTATATAGGTGGATAAATTATTGTTCCAAAAATATCTAACCTATACAAAAATAAGTGTATCTATATATTAACCTACGAACAACTCTTGTTAATTAACCATCCCTATAGATACCCATGTAGAGGAGTCACACATTTCATCATATGAAGGCCACTTTCCTATATTTAATTGGTCCAAATATGATGGTCTAGTGTGGACCATCCACATTAGATCTTCTCTTAGGAGTCACACTTTTCATCTCATAGAAGATTCCACTCCACTCCTAATAATTAATTGGTCCAATTAGGATGGTATAGGTGGACCATCTACACTAGATCATCTATATAAAATTTATGGGTTTAATTAATTCAAACAATAAATTAAATCCAATTTTAATTATCCAATTACAGCCTTATAAAATATCTTCTTCCTATTGGCCCAATTTAAATATCCACTATATTTAATTAAATTAATTTAATTCTTTAAATTAATCAAATCAATTAATACTTTTAATTAATCTCTATTAATTTAAAATAATAATCCATTCATTTATTTTTGATTAATCTATATTAATAGAAAATCTTCCATCTAACAATTAGATGATATTATCTAACAATTAGAAAATATTCTACATGCCCGTGAGGGACACTTAAATTTTGTATGTGACCTCTTAGGTTTACCAATTAATTATATATAGGCCCGCAGCACTTGCGATTTAAATTATAAAAAAATAAAATTATTTCGATTAATTAAACTCTTTTAATTAACAACTCTATGAATTTAATATCCATTAATTCAAGAGCAACCTAATCTTCATAGTAGATGCCCAGCTGCAAGTCTATGGAGCCAAATCAATGGATAAATTAATCGAGTGAGAGCCCTTCCATCTACGAGTACCATGCAAATATGATTCTTCTATTTTCTATCCACATATTAGGCTTTGGAGCAAGATATTAGCAGATCTCCAGATAAACTCAATAAATATGCGTCTATTCTTAATGAACTGTTCATATGTAACCTAAACTTTGAGAAGTCCTTTTCAAATTTTCGCACCATCTTGGACAAGGATTTTATAGGAATCGAACATCGTAGAGAATATTGGAGATCAACTCATTCAACAAAATGAGCAAATGAATCCTTTATTGGCTATAGCCATCTCCATGCATAAGTAGCTTATCTCTGAAACATACGCCATACAACCTGCTATGTAAATGGCAAATAAATCAAAGTATAAGGACTAATGCACAAGATAACCATAAAACTAAGTCAAAAGACTAATTATATGCACTAAAAGCCACTGGGGACTATCCCATGGATTTCTCTAACTGGAGTCTTCAATGAACTTGCTCTCTAACAAGCACCTATCTGCACCTTTGTCTCCACATTGATGCCTATGAAACAAGTCACCCATTGAAGCATGTATCACTAATGCAAGTCTATTCATATTTTTGATACCCTTTCTCAAAAATTCTATAACTTGGAATATTTAAAATTAGATCACAGATGCATATTTCATGATCACCATTATATGTTTGATTGTGGCCATATATGATTTAAGGACTTTAAAAAATATAATGTTTAAATAACAAGCGCATAAGATGAAGATGACCAATATAACATATATTGATTGAATAACAATGTTTATACAAGTAAAGTTTATATATCAATCTAATAGGCTTGTTAGGTGTTACATTGATAATCTCTCACCTGCCTTACAGCAAATTGCCTAGAGTCCTAAGGCCTATCTTATTAAGATTCCCTTCAAAGGCGTTTTGTCTTAAGGGTTTTGTAAACAGAACTAATGCTTTCTCTTATGAGGCAAACTTTTGACCCCAAATATCGTCTCTGCAGTGGTCTCGTGAATCAAACAATAATGCTTCAATATGTGCTTAGACCTTTGATGAGATTTTTGCTCTTTTGCTTATGCAATAACTCCATTGTTGTCACAATAGATGATAAGGGGATTGCCAATGCTAGGCACTATATCCAACTCTTGGAAAAAAAAAATTCATCCAAACAATTTCTTTCATAGTATCCAATAATGCGGTGTATACTACCTCAGTAGTTAAATCAACAATGACATCTTGCCTGGAACTCTTCTAATTCATAGCACTGCTATTAAGATATAGATTTAAAATCATCCATTATCGGATTGAAAACTAGAATTAGAAAATCCCTCTAGTTTCAATTCTATACCATCATACACTAAAAATATTTTCGCAGTCTTTTTAAGTACTTAAGAACTTTTTTTAATGGCACTCTATTGACTCTTACATGGGTTGGATTGGTAGAGCATATACATATGGTCAAATACATAGCATAGCATACATTATGCTCCTAATAGTGGTTGCATAAGGTATGGTGGACATCTTCACCCTCTTTTCCTTAGTCTTGGGGCCATAGACTTAGAGATATGAACGCTGTATATAGTAGGAATATAACCTATTTTTGGGTTTTCCATATTAAACCTCTTCAATATCCTATCTAAGTACGATATTTGGGAGAGCCCCAACATCTTTCTCGATCTATCTCTATAAATTTATATTCCTAATACGAATTATGCTTCTTTCAAATCTTTCATGTAGAATTGTATAGACAATCATGCTCTAGTACATTCTAACATACCTCTCTCATTTTCAATGAAAAGGGTGCCATCAATATAAAGCGTTAAAATTACACTAAGCTCACACTAGCCTTTTTATAGGCACATGGTTCCTACATTTTTTTAATGAAGCCTAATCTGTTAACTTTCTCATCAATATGTATATTCCAACTTAGGGATCTTGCTTAAGCCAGTAGACCTTTAGACTTTGCAAATCTTTTGCTCACTCCCATTGGATATGAAACTTTCTAATAGCTCCACTTATTTTTCCTTATCAATGTTTCTATTGAGAAATACAGTTTTCACATCCATTTTTCATACCCATAGTCGAAATATGCAGCTATGAAAAGTAGAATTTTAATGGATTTAGGTATTGCCATGGGAGAAAGGTTTCCTTAAAGTTGTGACATGGCCTTTTGGTGTAACCTTCTGTTATTAGGCAAGCCTTATAGGTCACTACCTCCCCATTTGCTCCAAAGTTTTGCTTATAGATCCACTTGCAAAGTACTATACCCTCTGGTGGATCATCCAAGGACCATACCTTGTTTGAGTATATGAATTCAATTTTGGATCTTATGGCTTCTTGCCAATATCTCAAATCTATGTCAAGTTTGACTTCCTTATAGATCCTCGGATCACCATCTAATTGTCCAACCTTACGAAGGAACTTGAACCTTTCGGATTGCCTTCCAACACGATCGAACCTCCTAGGAAGTTGTGTAATATTATGTGGTTGTGCTTCTTGTTCCATTCTTTGTAACTTCTCATTATCGTCTTGAACTTCATCAAGTTCAACTACAATGTCTTTTCTATTTAATAGAAACTCCTTCTCCAAAAAGGTGGCACTCCTTGAAACAATCACATTTTGTCCCAATGGATTATAGAAATGGTAACCTATAAACTCCCTAGGTACCTCCACAAACTTGCATAAGGTGGATCTCGTATCCAACTTATCTCCTATTAGTTTCTTAACACAAGTGAGAAACCCCATACCCTTAGGTAGGCATATAAAGACGATTTGCTATATTAGATCTCATGTGTAGTTTTAGGCGCTGACTTAGAAGGTACTATATTTAGTAACTTGATGGCCATTTGGAATGCATAACCCAAAAATGAAAGAGAATGATCCATAAAACTCATCATGAAATGTAAAATGCTTGACTACTGCGTTAAGTAGCAGTATGCCATGAAAAGTCCATCATGAGAGAATCTCATTCTCTTTTAGATAACCTTAAAACTCATCACTTGAGTATTCACCACCTTAATCGAATCGAAGTGTTTTAATACTAAGTCCAAACTTTTCTACTTCATTCATTTTGTCCTTGAACTTTTCAAAGGTTATAATATAAACATGTCTGAATCGAGTCATATCATCGGTAAAGGTGATGAAGTAAAAATAGCCACCTCTTACACTAATTCTTAGCACCCGTATACATCCATGTAGATCAAATTCAAAGGATAAGTCGCATGCTCCAAATGTCCAACACATGGTGCTTTAGTCATCTTTCCCCTCAAACAAGATTCACAAGTAAGCAAACCCTGTAAGTCACCAATATTTAGTAAACTTTAAGGTAATCAACTTATCCTATTATTAGAGATGTGACAAAGCCTTGTCTGCTACAAGTATAAGTCATTTTGGCTATCTCATTCTCTTTTGTTGCTTTATTGAAGTTGCATAAGAGTGTGCCAAATCAAGAGTATATAAACCATTTGCTAATGTACCACTTGCAATCAAAGAACCATTTTTTATTACAGAAAACTTTCTATTCTTAAAAGAAAATTCATAATCTTCATTATTTAAAATGAGAATGGAGATAATATTCTTTATCAAGAGGGTATATATAAGCAATTGTTCAATATGAGCAATAATTCATTTATTTGAAGAGTAACAACACCTATGGCTATGACAACAATTTTTGCTCCATTTTCAAGGCATAGGATCACATCTTCCTTACTCAAAAATTCTTTCTATATCCAACCCCTAGAATGAATTGCATAGATGAAAACCACATGGGGTATCAAATACCTATGAATTATTATTAATTTGAAAGGTTAATTTCAATAAAGAACATATAATTCTTAATGGTGGTAAGGTATTCCTTGCAATTCCTCTTTTAATGGTTGGTTTTACCATAATGGTAACAAGTTGCGTTCTTTTTATTGGCATTCTTTTTCCTAACCCCTTTGGAGGGCTTCAATCCCTTCTTCCTAAGATGAGCTTTCTGATTAGCCCCTTTCTTGCCCTTATGGGCTTTGCAATGACAAGAGGAACTGAGCACTCAAAGCTTGTCCTTTTTCATGGATGCCTCTACTGTCACCATGTTGGCCAACTCATTGATCGAGACACCTATCTTATTCATATTAAAATTCATAAAAAAACTAGTCAAAAGAGCTAGGAAGTGATTGGAGGATTAATTCAATGCACAATTCATTATTCATAACCACATCTGGATTAGCGAGCTTTTAAAGAAGCCCAATTATCTTGAGATTGTATTTATGAACTCTTGATCCCTCAACTATTTGTACTCTAAAGAACTCCTTAGAGACCATGAACCTTTCATGCCTCATTTTGATTGCATACAAGTCTTGTAAATACAAGTGAATTTCACTAGGAGGCCATCATAAGGCAGTGGATTTGGAAATCATCCTCCACCCACATGAGATCATCTCATGCATTTCTAGGATAGCATCATTTGAGACCAAATCTAGTGGGAATTGGTCTAGGATTTAGGTCCTTCTTTTGAAGTCAAGAAATTATTTACAACTTCTTAGTTAATTATTGTAGTTAAACCCAATTAATTTGTTGGTTTCCAAAATTGTTGAAAGTGGATATCTAGCCATTTTGAAGAATTTTCAAAAACCTATGAAAGCTAGGAAGAGAACATAAGCATTCATTTAATCAATATTTTTTCAAACAAGATATAGTTTCTAATCTTAAGTTTCCTCCCACCAGTTTTTCAAATCCCATGTCCGTACATGAAATTCAAAAAGTCATATTTCCTAACAGGAAATAAAGCCCTAATTAAGGCATTATTTATGGACTAATGACTTGTGAGGCATCCAAGAATAATCCTAAGATAGGTAACTTTTTACCATTTATATCTAACGCAACCCTTAATTTATTTTGCCTCATTTTTCATATAAACCCATGACCCATGAGACATCTTTATTATTAAATGCAAAGTCATACCTAATCCTCTTAAAAAAAATTTAATTGTGTACATCCCACACTCAATGGTTAATTGCACAACCAAATTATTTTAAAGTGCATCTTATGGTAAGGTAGTGATCAAAGCTTTCCAAGAAGGCATGTTCCACGACTCGTAAGACAATATAGGAATTTAATAGTGTCTCATGTCACGCACCTATTGACGGAAGACATGGAGAATCAAACCTTGTACATAATTAATTTTACTTAGACTTTCTAAGAGAGAGATTTTTAGATTAGAAGACCTCATCAAGTTACTTATCTTATTTTGGTTTTCTATTGTAAGCTTGCATTACATAAATCATAGAATAAGAAAGCATAAATAAATAGCTTAGCATACCATTCTACTTGGATGATCATGAGCCATGGACATAACAAGAACAAAATCTCACCAATTCTCCTTGATCTTCTTACAAATGGCTACAAAACAATAATAAAATCTCACTATTCTAAATTGCCTACTCTGATTACATCTTAAAATTCAAGAAATTTTGAGACATTCCCAAGGAGAGGTACATAGGTGGGGGAAGAATTTTACATCAAGAGATTTAGAGGAAAGAAGAGATGTGCAAGCCTCATTTTAACTAGAAACTCATTCAATGAAATTGTATTTAATAAATCAAATTTTAACATTCATCAAATAAATGCACATAATTAAAATTTTCCTAAGTAAATATAACAAAGTGCTCATCATATATTGAACATTAGTGGCCAAGAATAATCTAACAAATGTATCTCATACATTGTTAAGATATGTTGATAACAAAACTTGCACCAATTGATCTTAAACTTAGAATTCAAGCATTTCAAAAATATGTTGGAGAGGTTTTGTAATACTTTTACACACCAAATTCACACTTAGGGACCAAAACAAGGGGTTTCTGGCCTGTACCACTACTACCATGTGTGTGGCTGCATGCTCCCATGCATGGCGATATGCATCGCGATGACAACAATGCAGTAGTTGTCGATCAACCGCCCCACCACAATTATATTTTTTATTTATGTGTATTTTTGCCTCCTAAAAGTGAGTTTTAACTATTATTATCTAGAAGCACAACTCCAACATTTTGAGTTTCAAAAAATAAAATAAAAATAAATAAACAACAACAACATAATAACAACAACAACAACAACAACAACAATAACAATAATAATAACAACAACAATAAGAAGACGAAGAAGAAGAAGAATAACAACAAGAATAATAATAACAACAACAACAACAACAACAATAAGAAGAAGAAGAAGAAGAAGAAGAAGAAGAAGAAGAAGAAGAAGAAGAATAGCAACAAGAATAATAATAACAACAACAACAACAATAATAATAACAATAACAATAATAATAACAACAACAATAATAACAAGAACAATAATAATAACAATAATAAGCATTCTTTTTTAAATAATATCCATTGTATTACAAATATTATATTTTTATGAACATTAAGCATGCATTAGGTGTGTAGTTTAGGTAGAATTGGTAGTTAGAAAGAAGGATGAGAATTGGAGATAGGGGTGGAACCTTTCCGTTTGTTATTGTTGGTTTCTAATTGTTTGCATGTCTTGAAATTATAAGGGTATGTGATGTATGATATGATATGTTGTTTTATTGATTTATTTGATGTCTTGTTTGTTTTTCAAAAATTTAGATCATTAGGTGTTAAGGGAAAACTTTGTCCGACTTTTTTCCCATTATATACTCTTTATTTAACCCATATTAAGGGGGCTTAAATGCCTCGAATAAATCTTAGATGTGAATCAGTAGAATGAAAAATTAGAAGCATGAAACTAGATATAGGCAATATCAATTACCTTGATATATATGTTTGTATTCCGACTAAGGTATAAATTGAGAAAGAAACATCGATATGCCAACTTTATGGTATATTATAAAATGTTAACCTATTAAAGAACCTTAAAAGGTTGATTAACCCTTGGTTTGATATAGACTATGTAGGCATGGATATAGACAACACAAAAGCTTCGGTGCGTAGTGTTCAAAAGTCTTAAATAACTCATATTATCCACATAACATGATGCGATCATCCGAATTTGAATAACCAAATCGAATAATTCCTACAGTATGAATAATCCTAATAATACATAATCTAGATAACAAATTATTGGCGTCAATCAATCAATTATTAGTACTTCCTTAAATGTCTCCATACTTTTTATCTAGTTAGATTTGTTGATGTAAATGAAAAACAAATCGAAGATCTATACGTCAATGAACCATTATTATTGTCCTCTTAATACATCAATAGATCCAGGTAGATAAAAAGACAAAAAATCTTATCTAATGAATGATAGAATCTACCAAAACTTTTACTAAAACCTATGTGTGTTTTATTAAGTTTGGTTATTAATAGTTTTTACGCATTTCGCATATGTAGTTAATTAATTTGTCACAATAATATTATTGTCCATATGTGCAGTTTGTTTTTGTTTTACAGATGTTAGACCAATCAGGTATCCACCCTCGCCACGGTCAAGGTAGGGGCATTTCTCTCACCTCTCAGACACACATCCTAACTAACCATTCTCTCACCAAGATGGCTAATCATTAATTTATGCCTATCCTGTATTCTTCCCATAATCTACACATTCCTTCGCTCTCATCACCCTCATCCATAACCTTCTCAGTTGCTATGTTGTACCCCCATACCCACCCTCATAGCAATAGTACCTATCTCAACTACCATTAATATGGTCAAAATTTATGGAAGAAAGACCAAGAGAATTTGTGATGGGAATTAAACCATCAGTTAGGTTGAGCTCAATTTTTCAATAGGTGCGAAGGTCGATCCTGCAACCATAAAGCCCTATAAGGCATGCAAAGGTAGCCCTCGGCTAAGACCCTCCTATGCTTAAGTTCGTAAATCGAAGAGGAAGATGGAATAGCAATTAGCTGGGAGCTGAATGTAAAATAGTGAGCTTGCCTTGTCCTGTGGATGAGGAATCTTATTTATAGTGAGATAACACACCACTTTAAGGAGTTGGCCCTTGGTGGCTTAACCTAGAGATCTACTGGCAGGCTAATTTTGGGGGACAAATGTGTGCACTGTCTCCCTGTACCTTGGTGGCTTTTCATTGGACTAGGAGTGGCACAACCACACAATAATAGGATGAAAATAAGATGTATGGTGTCCTACTACAATTAAATACCACTGCCCTATAATGGGTTGGGGTTTGATCGCCATGAGGTTTTTTCTTTCAAATGGATTTAGGTAACGTCCGTTGTTCCAAAGTGGCAGGTCAAGAAACTAGGGTCGAGAATCCTCCATTATCAACATATCTGCTCCCTTAGCATCCACTACTCCATTTGGCACCCATAAAAAAGAGATCCATATTTGCTCCCTTAACATCCACCACTCCATTTGGCACCCGTCCATCACTACTGCTCCATTTGACCCTTCCACAGCAAAGGTGAATTCTCCTCAGGCCAGACTTTAGGTGGGGAGGTAAGAACCCCCATCCTATAGTTTTGGCATGATATACTTGCATCCCGAGGGGCGCAATGGGTAAGTTGGAATGATTATATGAATGTTATTTTATTCCATTCTTGAATGATAAATGTTGTTAGTTCAATAATTATATTAATGTTAAGAATTTTATAAAGGTGCACACCTTCGTTAGATAGTACCAAGTTGAGAGAGTAGAAGATATATGCATGTTATTAATATATTTACTTTTACAAATTAAGTATATCTCTGCATTGAATGTACACAAACTCATTTCATTTTCTATCACAAAGATATATCTATTGGGACCTCTCGTATGAGGGCCATGTGCAGACCCTTTAATATTAAAAGGGGTCACGAACTGAGCGACATGTATGGCCACACTCGAAAGATGAGTAAGAGGTCAGAGTGGATTGACAAGGATACTTAGGATGTCTTATGCCGACATTAGCAATTCCAAGATTTTTAGAAGAAGTCTATCCAAGCCAAGAAGAACTGAGCTTTTGAGACTAATGAATCCTCCACACCAGATGGAGTATATCTATTAGGACACTAAACGTTTAGTAAGTTTCCTAACTTCTAACTTTAGTAAACTTAGTCTACTTTCTTAATGTTTGTTAAATTGACTTATGTTTATAGTGTTTACATGACATGGTTGATCTTCCCATTTGTTATTCGTTAATTGATTGGTGGGGAAGGGTTGATGCATTCCCAATTGATAATGTATTATTATTTATTTGATTTTTGAGTTTCTATTTTTTTAGGTAAAGACCAATTTCAAGGGGGAATTTGCCGAATCTTCTTCTGTATATATAACACACTTATATTAATTCTTATTTTATGTGTAGGCTCATGACCTACAGAGGACGCCGATGGTGGAAGAAATTTTTGTTCATATCCACCAGAGGTGGTCCGATAGAAGTTGGGTAGATAAGAGGGCGATGAGAGCTATTGTAAGTTTGTTACATATGACGAATACTTGTTTTAGTTATATTATAGTGCATTCAATTATTTAAGTTTATCTTGCACGAAAGCTTCCAAGATGCGCTTTTAGTTGCTTAACCAGAGGGTATTGAGAGTAGTGCAGAGTCAATCCAATAGCCTCAAGCCAACTTATGGACTCAAACTGTAGGTGGCCACAACAAGAATGGGCAGGCTTACAGGTTGAGCCATCAGCAATCACCCTTCTACAGCAGTATGCCTCAAGAAGAGCCATCGCTGCATCAGCTGCAACTTGTTTGGAGGCCCAAATTTAGGATATATGGACTAGTGGTGTTCATTGAATAAATTCGATCCGATGAACCTAACAAACTAATCTAATTAGTTCGGGTTGGGTTGGGTTGAGTAATCGGGTTTGATCAGGTAAAATCCGATCAAACCTAATTATATTTGGCTTGGTACTCCGATTTCATATTCACTTACCAGATCCAATCCGACCCGACCTCATGATTTAATTCAAATAAATAATAATTTATTTTTTTGAATTATGACTTTTGTTATTTATATTTATATTTAATTTTCAACTTAGATTTGAATTTGAAATTTTATATTATCAATTATGGCTTGTGGTAAATAGGAGAAAATTTATAACAGTTATAAGTTATGGTGCTCAAGTGCAATACTATGTGCTTTTGAGTTTTGACGAATATTTTTAAAATAATTTGATTGTCTTGATAGGATTATACTATGCTAATGTTGTTTATGTAAGCTATTTATTCAGTTTTATTCTAGATACAGCTGGTGTTTACCAAATTTTTCCTAGTTAAAGAACTAAAGAAACTGCAACTAGTGCTTGCTTGCTTCTTATTCTTATTCTTTTTGTTCTTTTTCCTGAACCCGATTACCCAAACTAAACCAACCCAATCTAGATTGTAATTTGGTTTGGGTTCAAAGATTAAAAATTACAAAACCCGAACTAATCCAATCCAATTAAAAAATGATCGATTTGGATTCATTTTCTCCTTAAACCCAAACCAAACTAACTCATGAACACCCGTAATGTGGACCATGTTTAATGAGCATTTTTGAGCGTGATGCAAGATATGATTGCTCAGCTGGTCATGCTGAGGGATGCTTCATTTGGTCCCTACCTCCACCCCCTATCCTCATCCTCACCGTACCAGCAGCAACTTTAGCCATGGCAAAGCGCCAAGCATTAACATTAGCATGCACCAAGCGGGAATACCTGGTGGTGATGATAACTATTTCAACTTTGATGGCGATACTGTTGACTAGTAGATAGGAAGTTTTTTATATTTTATTAATGAAGAATTATTACTTTTAAGGTTTATATGTATAAAATTATGTTTTTCTTTAAATTATATTTTTCATTTGTTCATAATTTTATTGTTTTGTGCTTTTATGGTATTTTAAATACAAGATGTATCTATAGGTTCAAGGTATAATCAAACAAAATTCTCAAAAGTTAATTTAGAAAAAATATTAAATTTTTGATGAAAATTCAAGAATTTCCATAAAAATTTAACAATAAATTTATTAATAAAAAATTAAGATTTCGATTTTGCTGAAAAATAATAAAAATAAAAAATCCAAATTTCATTGCAAATTCGATGGAATTCTGTCAAAAAAAATTCGATGAATTTTTCAATAGGAAAGTTGACGAAAATTAAATTGGTTTCAATGGTCTAAAGTCCATGTAAAAAGCATAGAAATCTCATTGCAAATTTTCCGACCGAACTTGGAAATGCGTTGGAAATTGATTTGCAAATAGGTTTCTTCTTACACAAAAAATTCCATTGAAAATCCATTGAAAATCTGTCGTTCCATCAAAAGTCCATCTGAGTCCATTGAAAAAAGCAAGTTGTTTTGTAATGCATGATGCAATTAAATTATTTTTTTTAATATAATTGATCTAATTTAACTCTTTAAATTTGTTTGAATAACCCCTTAAATTAATTAAATCATGTGGAGTAATTTAATTTTTCGCATAATCCAATTAAATTAAGATGAACTCCTTAATTTAATTGATTCAATTTAACTATTTAAATTAATTTGATTAATTTAACTCCTTAAATTAACAAATCCATGTTGACTAATTAATTTAGTCAAACATTTGTTTCCATCTAGCTCACTTAGATTAATTTATCTAACACTTCAAATAACTTCCTAAATTCATTTGTATGTAATCCGAGGATTCTATGTGTTATTTATTAGGTTCACTAATTATTTAGACACGGACACGCAACTCCTTGCGATTTGAGTACTGAATATAAAAATAATTTGAGTAAGTAAAACTCATTTAGTTAATCCCTCTTGAATTAATCTCCATTAATTCAAGAGTCACCAATCTCCATTTCAATGTCTAGTTACAAATCTATGAAGCCCAGCCAATTGGATGAATTATTTATGTGAATCTTTTCGCTTACAAGTATCATGTAAATATGATCCATCCATTTTCTATCTCCCGACTGAGAAACAATTCCCTAATAGCCTCAGTAGATGTGCATTTATTCTTAATGAATATTCCCAATGACCTCAACTTTAGAAACACCTTTTCAAATTGTCACACTACTTTGAACAATGATTTCACGAGCCGATCATCATAGAAAATGTATAAAATCAACTCGTTCTTCAAGACGAGCAAATAGATCCTATATTGAAACTTATACAACTCCATATTTAATTAGCTCTTTTACAATGTAAATCCGATGCGACCCGCTACCTAGTCAAAACAAACATCAAAGCACAAGGACCTAAGTGCAAGGTTACTATAGAACCTTAGGTATAAGGACTAACTATGTGGACTATCGTAAGCTAGAGAAATTTCCATCACATACAAGCAACTTCGACTTCTTCATGGATTTCTCTATGCCGAGTTTTCAGCGAACTTGTTCATTACAAGCACCCATTAGCATGCATTCATGTCTTGTACATGGATTTCACATAAAACAAGACAATATCCAACTCCTTGAAGCATGCATCATTAGTGCAAGTCTATCCAAATCTTAAATGCCCTTGTTTTGATGATTCTATAGCTTGGAATATTTCAAGATCATGAACATAGAGACTTATTCTATGATCACAATCACATGTGTGACAAAGTTTGTAGCCTTGTATGATCTTAAAGGCTTCAACCAAATGCATTGTTAAAAGTAACAATGTTTATATGCATAAGAAAAGTTGGCCATTTATAAACATAATCAATTAAGATTGTCTCATAAAGAGTAGTTTTCATGCCAATCTACTTATCTTGTAGGGCACCATCTAATAAAAATAAGGGAGAATATTGAGAAACCAAGACGATCATGTCAAACAAGATCATAAGGAGCTTACCGACTCTTCACCACCTCTTCCAAATGAAAAATATCAATAACCTTGAAACTTTGAGGTCTACTTTGAAGGTGGAAGGAGAACATGTTGGCAAATGTAGCTTAGCATTATTTTCAGAGCTACCTCAATGGGGATCACTGAAGGCATGGATAGTTCATCAACTTTTTCATATATAGAATCCAACATGCCCATTTGGGAAATAAAAATTTTCATTTTCTCTGACTCCATGTATAAATAGAGTGGTCAAATTGAGCTAAATCGGCTTACACAACTCCCAAATCAAATGACGGAATTGAGTAGCGGGGACATTTCAAAACACAAAAATTTAGAGAACAAAGTATAAATTGCCAAGAAAAATAAAGGCATGATAGAAATACCTTCCAATGCAATAGCAAAGGATACCCTAGTACTCATGGCAATCTTATCAAAAAGCTCGAGCTGAGCCTTTCTCCTAAGGTTTGAGATAAGGAACTACTAGAAGTAACTACGCAATTCACTAGGATTTGATCAATTATCAAGTAGAGTAGAGCGTTAAGAGCTATTAGGTTATAAAAGTGGTCTAGATAATAACCTCTCAGGCCCCTTTTCCGCTCCCTCCACTATCTATCACATTCCTTCTTTAATCTAATTTCTTTCTTGGCGAAGGATTTTTTAGCAGCCTCTATCTTAATTTGTTTATTATGAGGATCCTATATAATTTTATGAAAAAAAATTAGAATTAATCTATACCTTTCCTTGAAGAGCGATGGTAAGGACACTGTAGCTTTTCAAGGAAGCTACATCACTTGTAATCCCCATGGAGGTCTTAGAATGTTGAAACACACCAATACATAGCTCACTTGCTCACGTCTGGTGTTAGCCATGTAAATATCCCACTAGCCAAAAAATTTGCATCACTAGCCATTGCAATTACAAAGTTGCAAAAGAAAAAATCATTTACAACAACTTGTTTTTTCACATGAAGATTATGGAAAACTTTAGCTTTAGCCACTTTCAAGTGTCCCAATTTAGGATGATTGGAATTAAAAATGAGAATAGGGGAAGGGATCACTAAAATAAATAGGGTTGTCTGGCAACAAAGTGGGGCAATCAAGAGACGACTCTATTGGTAACTATATTAGCAAAGAGAAAGCCATACGGTAGGCCTACACTAACAGTTCCTTTAAGCCACATTCCCATCCCCTTCACGAAAAATAACATCATTTCTGCATAAATTTAAAAAAAATAGGGACTTTTTATTCTTTGGGCTAATAAAAGCGAGCAAAAGCCTATTGTGCATTTACCATCGATAAGCCTCTAATGTGTGCAACAAAAGTGAAAAATAACTCTCCTCGACAACAAATTTATTGAAACACAAATATGAAAAATAAGATTGCAACTACATCTCTACCAACCAAATAGCACTAAGTTAATAGGCCCTATCCTTTTCACCATTTTCCTCATCCTTTTATAAATAAATTCTGAAACAATTAGAGCTAAAGCAACCCTCACCCCAACATACCTAGGCAATCATAATAACAAGAGATGGACATGGTCATCCACGCCGATGGAACCAACCTTATTTGAAAAATGATTGATAAGTGAACCACCTCCTATAAGAGGCTCATTTCCGACTAACAAACTGCCAAAATGTTCACAAAAAAGGCTCAACATTGGCTAAGATAACTATCTTCATGGCAAAAGATTCACAATATGAGAAAAGCTACATATTGCTCTAATGCTTAATCGCATCAGCTAGGAGACCATCAAGTGAGGAAGTTAATCTTTATAATGAGGCATAATATAGTTATTGTAACAAACAATAGTCAATAGTTCAACCATTCAATCAATAAATTTTTCAATCAATCAATTGACAATAATTTTTCTATGCCCTTTTGCACCTTGATTTAGCACTCACTGTGTACCATTAGTTTTTTCACATCCAAGCAATAAAACCCTAAATGATTCCTTGCATCCAACTTGTTCAATTTCTCTATGCACTCTCATGCTCATGTCGAATTTGATTTATTAAAAAAGTCAATTAAGTCAATTAAGTAACTTCAAAGGTATTAATTTGCTTCATTGATCGATCATGTGAAAAGAAAATCTTACATTTAATTTTTTAAAATTTCTACTTTTTACTACCATTGTGTGTGCAGGCACATAGCAAATTCACCAATTTTTAGTTTTAATTTTTAAAGCAGACATTGTATTTTTCCTTTAACAAACATCCAATAGCTAATGAGCAGCGTGCAAATCTTAAATAATACGAGGTATGAACATCTTAAGTTTACCGCTGGAATGTAGCTCAAATTTCGAGTAAGTGAATATGCCAAAATTGTTTTTAACATTTTAATAACAGGAGAATTGCAAATAACCCCCCTGTGATAATTGAAATAGGCACAAAACCCCCTGTGAAAAAAAATCATAAAATCCACCATTTGTTTTTTAAAATCTTGCACACTCGCCCCTACTTTTTATTTGTTGTGTATTTGACCTAATTTCAGCCTATAAAGACCAATTACCCTTAGCCTTTTCACGTATTTCCATTTCAATTTAAATTATATTTTATTTTATTTTTTTCCTCATTTTTTCTTATTTCTCTCTTCCGTCATCTCCTTTATACTGCCTCACCATCATCACCGCCACGTCACCGTCGTCGACCAAAAGATTTATATAATATAGGAAGAGAGGGGTGAGTGGTTTGGTGGGGGATGATATATATTATATTATATAATATATATGGTGTGGGTTGTCATGGCAGCCGTGAGGAAAAGAGTGGTGGGGGGAAAGAGGGGTAGAAGGTGGGGAATTTGGTAGGGTGGGATTATATATATTATATGTTACATATATAAGATATATTATACTATATATAGATATAGTATGGCTGCCATGGTAGCCGTGAGGAAGAGAGTGGGAGAAAAAGGGTGGGGGGCAGTGGGGGGGAAGGTGGGGTGGCCGGCGGGATTGTATAGTAATACAACAATATATAATGTTATATGTAACACCCCTAAAATTCGGTATTTTGAACAAATAAGGATTTAGAAATTAAGATGATAATTGATCGAATTTTAAGGCTCGAAAAAAATAAATAAAAAGGACTTGATTGCAAACATTGCAGAAGTTCTGGGGGTCAATGTGAGAGGAATAGAAGTTTGAAGACCTCAAAATAAATTTGTTTGGACTTGATTGTCCAGAAACATGGATTCCGGGGGTCAAAGTGTAAGAAATAAAAGTTGGGGGACTCAATTGAAGGCCAGGGACTAAAATGAAGGCGGTTGAAACTTTTTGGGGTGAAAATGAAGTCGGCTAGAACTTTTGGGGCTGAATTGAAAGAGCTGGAAAGTATATTTATATATATAGGATTAAGGACGAAAGTTTGTCAAATTCTCAAAAATGGCCCAAAGCTACCCTACCGGCGAATCACCAGATATTGGCCGTGAAACTCGAAACCAAGGCCATGGT
Organism: Jacaranda mimosifolia; assembly: GCA_018894105.1. NCBI lineage: Eukaryota > Viridiplantae > Streptophyta > Magnoliopsida > Lamiales > Bignoniaceae > Jacaranda > Jacaranda mimosifolia. The sequence continues at coordinate 15,102,899 of CM032133.1, read as the reverse complement.
TAGCTTTCTCCAGCTGAGGCGAGCAAAACTATACTAATGTTGACCCAAAACCACCGGCGAAATGGCCAGAAAATTTAGCTCGACGGCAAGCTCGCGGCGAAGTGGCGATTCCGCCGCTTCCGGCGGCGGGAAGTGGTTGTGATTGGATAGGCTTTGGTCGCGAGGTGATGGGTAGGCTGATGATGGTGTTAATTTGGTGAAACAACGAACGGTGGTGGTGGAATTGAAGGTGGCGGAGGACGGCGGCAAAGCTAGGGTTTCATGGTGGTTTTTAGCACAATCAACTGGCCTACGGTGGTCGAAATTCAAAATTAGTTGGGGCATTGTGCTCCTGGTGTCGAGGCATGTCTTTTGGTGGTGGCGATGTCCATCGCCGGTGACAGCACGTGACGGCGTCGTTCAGGCAGTTTGTGCAGAATTTGATCCCGAACTTGTCTGGCCTATTTTCAGCTTGAATTTGGGTCTCGATCTAACCCAATTTGGGTAAATTTCAATAATCAAATTTTGATTCGATTAAATTGATGAATGTATTTAGATTTTCGGACGAAGATTGGCTGTGATCAAAATTAAGATTGTTAAGCTATGATTTAGTCTAAGGTTATAGATTACTCTTGTAATTCATACGATATTGAATTTATTCGACTCAGATGAATTATCATATTATCGTTGAGGCTTTAAATAAGATATTTACAACCAGTTTATCGGCTTGTTGAGTTAAGGACTATGATAAGTGATTACCTTGCACAATTGAGTGTAACATGGAAATTGAGAATTATAACTAAACAGTTAGAGTAATTGAGGAACGTGATAAGAATATTTAAGTTCATTAAGAATTATGATTGAGAAATCATAATCAATATTGGATTTAGATTATGTGCATCGAACTTTAAATCAGTTGGGAAATAAGGTCATAGACTATTTAAATATCTAAGAATTATCAGGACTATGTCTGAATACTCTTAAGTTTGATAATGACATTTGTTATACTTATAGTGAAGACTCAGAAGATTGATGAAATGATAACTCGAGTTATTTTATGACAGTGCTCTCGATTTGACTAAGAAGCCAGAACCTGAGTGACTATATGATTAAGAATTCCTCTGCATTTTCTAGGTGAGTTTATATTAGCTTTCTTGCTGGGGAAAGAAAATACGTACTTGTTATTATGTCTCGCCGTTTAGTTTTATTTGTGCTAAGATTCGATGATTGATATGTGCTCGTTCTATGCTATTCCTTGGTTCTCATGTTCACTTGGTCAGTCTATTTGAGATGTCTCTTCTGCTTGAAATTCTCAAATTATTGCTACCTAAACTCTCAATTTTGATGGATACGATTTCTTATCTTGTACATTTACATTGATACACGTATATCAGCTCTGTTTGACCTCCCTTCTACTAAAAATTATCATTTACCTATGTAACATTGACTTGCTGCTCTTGAACTCTCTCAGTAGTTAATTGGACCTCTCTTATCCTTATCTATAATTCTTGGACTATTCGTACCTGAGTCCTCTCACCCATTTTACATGAATGACTCCACACCCGGCAATCCACTTCCATCCAAGTTTTGATAAAGTTAACTGTTTATGAAAATAGTATTCCACATCGCCCTTTTACACTGAGCGCTTTTATTGATTTTAATTAATGTCGCTTTATCTAAAGTTGGCGATTGTGTTGAGGAAGCTAAAAAGTGATTTTGAAATAAATGTTTTATCGCCATGTTTATCTTGAAACCAGTTTTGGCTGAATCAGTGATTATATGCTTAACATGGCGAAGTGATGAATTAAGTGTATGTTGTTGGATGCATTCAATGATATCAGTGATTATACTTGATACCCTTGGGGGTGGGCCCTGGGATTGGTTACGAAAGACAATCGGGCGGAACGAACCGATGTTGACAGACCTTTCGGCTGATACTCATGCACGATGCACACATAATCCCTCAGTAGGCTAGCTGGAGGTAGCTGTCTATGAGCGGGATCAGGCATGCGGCTAGCCATGCCTAGTAAGTGATTTAGTGTCCGAGCCGATCACTCGGTACTTTGGAGGTATAAGGATTTTCGTATTTTCAAAAAGTAGAGTGATAAGGTAGGAGAACCACCAACAACAAAAAGTGTGAAAGTGATTATTAATTTTATTTTATATTTTGAAACTCGAATATTTAACACAAACTCAGTGATTGTTCAAGTGACATGTCGACCCCTTGTGGTCGCAATCGTGATTAAAAATTCCTCTGTGAGAGATAGTGAATTTGTGAAGTCTCATCACTGGTATGGGACGTTGATGAGTTGGATCACTTTAAATTTTGATTAAAACATTCTCTCACAACTCTTGAGAATAAATATACCTCTATTTGTCTCTTTTATAATAATTGTGAAATTGTTGCCTTGTTGTTATGGTTAAATTATCTCACTAAATCATTCGGACTTACGTTGTTTATTATTGTTCTCCATTCTTTACCCCTAGATAAGGACAAGTAATGAAGAGATAAACTAGCCCCAGCCACACATGAGGCAATGAGGGTGATAGAAGTGCCAAGTGTGATTCGAAATGTTTCGGTTCAGAAGTAAGTATCCGATGGATATAGTTGTAGGATTTAATTAATTTGAAAATTTTGAGAAGTGTATTTTTTGTTGTAAGAATGACGTGTGGCATTGTGTGAGTGGCACCTCGGCCGAAAGCAGGCGCCTCCCGGTCGGGGCGTTACATTATATATATCTGGCTCAGCCATGAATAGACATACCTTATCCAGGCCCAAAATATCATACCCATAAATTATCCATGTACCCATACTCATAAATTACTCATTACTTTATACTTAAATTTAATCTATGAACTTAAAAATTGTCTATACCGAAATCAAATGTATATTAATAATAAATTATATATATATATATATAAATTATAAATATATGAATGAATCCTAGAAGTGGGAATAGGCCAGACCGTAGGCCCCTGACGGGCGGCCTAGCATATGCTCATCCCCAATAAACAATAACAGCTAAATAATTTTCTTCATTAAAAATTAAACTAATTTAATAAAATTAATAAAGTTATTATATTGGGATAGTAGATTTTTTAAAAAACTAGAATAGCAATAGCAACAGTTGAATATTTTTCATTAATAAAAATTAATAATATTAAAATTAATAGTGGAATAAATATTTTTTATAAAAACAGTTAATAAAATTAATTTTTCTAATGAATAAACTTTGTTAACAAAATTTTTATTAATGAATGAAAAATTAAAAATAAAGATTAACTAATTTAAATTTAATTAATTAAATTAAATATAGAAAAAGTTTTTTAGTTTTTTGTTATCGTATGCCAAATAATATTTTTAGTATATATTGAGAAAATTAGTATATCTATTGAAAATATAAGTTCAATAAACTAGACCCAATGGGTCTTGGGTTAGATAGGGTAGGGTAGGGTAAGATTAAGTTCTCATCTTTTTGAGTATTTTAGGATAAGGTAGAATATAGGATATTTTTGTTTGGGTATTTTAGGGATTGGGTGTGGATAGGATGCTACCCTACCCATTTACAAGCCTACCTGTAAAGAGTGGGGGGATGGTAGGGTGGTGGTGGTGGGATAATAATAATAATATATTATGAATTATATATATGGATTAATAAATATTTTTTTATATATAATTATAACATACATTTTTTTACAAATATTAAATATTATTCAATCTTAACCATTCATTTTCTAATTGAATCCAACGGTTGATTAAACGGTTAATTAGAAAAAAATTCCTAACCCTACTTTCATTGTAGTGATCAGTCCCCATTTGAATTTTTACACACTAAACTCCCCACTTTTTTACAAAATTTAGGAATCACTCCACATATCTTTTAGAAAGACCTATATATCCTTGTAATTGGAAAAAACAACAAAAATACCTGAGAAATGCCTTTTTCTCTTCAAGAATAACGCTTTCCTTTTCTTTTTTTTTCCTGAAATCGACAACTTCTCCAAGCGGCCAAACAAAAGGGCGCGAAACCATTCTTCAGCCATTGACGAGAGAAAGAAAAAAAAAAAAAAAAAAGACACCAAAATTTCTGCCATTTTTCTACAATAATGGAAGGAGAAATAGCCGCAACAAGAAGCGAAGTACAAAAAGAAGTGATCAAAAGAAACAAAGGTATGTTTCTACATTTATAGTTTTAAATGCCCGTGATTTTTTAGTGTTACACTTATTTCTTGTCTATTTTCTCATGTTTAGGGTTTTTATTCCTTTTTTAGTTGTTAAACACTTGAACCCATTTGATATATATAATTTTTGTTGTGAGATGGAAAGTTTCTGATTTGTACTTGAAATGCATGAAAGTTGTACTTTTCCTTTTTGGGATTTATACTTCTTTTTATCTGGAATTATATAGTGAAATTATCTAAAAGTGGTAATATATTATTTGTAGTACAAAACATCAAAGCTTGCAGTACACATTAGGCAAAATTGTAGTATATAATTTTTGTAATTGCAGTATATTTTAGAAGCAAATGTAGTATTAACATTCAAGCTTGCAGTACACATTAGGCAAAATTGTAGTATATAATTTTTGTAATTGCAGTACATTTTAGAAGCATTTGTAGTACAAAACATTCAAGCATGCAGGTTAAATGAAATTATAGTATATAATTTGTGTACATGCAGTACATTTTAGAAGCATTTGTAGTACAAAAACATTTAAGCCTGCAGTAGACATTAACAGAAAGTGTAGTATATAATATGTGTGTGTGCAGTACATTTTAGAAACAACTTTAGTACAAAATATTTAATCTTGCAGTATATATTAAATGAAAGTGTAGTATATAATCTGTGTATCTGCAGTATATTTTAGAAGCAACTGTAGTATAAAATATTCAAGCCTGCAGTATATTTTGTACCCTATGTTGGTGATATTTGTACTTAATGTGCTGATATTTTGTACTCCATATTGGTGATATTTGTACTTAATGTGCTAATATTTTATACTCCATGTTGGTGATATTTGTACTTAACGTACTGATCTTTTGTACTCCATGTTGGTGATATTTGTAATTAATGTCCTAATTTTTTGTACTCCAATTTGGTGATATTTGTACTTAACGTACTGACCTTTTGTACTCCATGTTGGTGATATTTATACTTAATGTCCTAATCTTTTGTACTTCAATACTTGATAATTCGTATCTAATGTGCTGGTGTTTTGTACTCCAGGAGACAGAAGACATCAACACAATCCATGTAGTAGATGAACCACCCAACTCAAAGATTGAATCGCCTAATCTAGGGGTGGCAACGAGGTGGGTTTGACAGGACCCGAAACTCGCCCCGCCTACTTCTATTTGGACCCAGGACCCGCCCCGCTTTAGACTCATAACCTGGCGGGTCTAATCCGCCAACCCATTTTTCTTTTTTCTTTTTTCTTCTTTTTTTCTTTTTGCATTTTTTATTAAAATATGTAATTTTACAAGTCATATATTTTCAAAATTGATTAAGATATACATACACAAATAATATGTATACATGTATAGAAAATTAAAATCCAATATACAATAAGTTTCTAACACTATTTTTCAAATTTTAAAATAAAATATCCATATTAATTGATTTTAGTATATTTTTTATCATTTTTATGATGATTGAATGAGTACAAAATTATTATGTATTTGATGAAATATATACATATACTATTATAATCTTATTTTTGTATGCTTTATGTACATATATTATATATAATATATTTATAATATATTATATTGGGCAGGTTTATTGGGCAGGTTTACTTAAACCCATAACCCGTCCCGGACCCAACCGGGTCCATAAAATTAAGACCCATAACCCGCCCCATAACCCGTTTATTTGACTCTTAACCCGCCCTAGGACCCGATCTACCCGGACCCATTGTCATGCCTAGCCTAATCCTTATCAAGGAAGGACTGATTATAGAGGTCATGCTCATATTCCAGTAAAAGAATTTGAGTATAATACAAGGGCAATAATGGTGTTATGTTGAAGTACACTTCAATTAAATTGAAATTAGGCAGTGAATTTGAGTACAATATGAGGGAAATGAAGTACAAATGTAGAACAAACAAAGTATAAATAGTGTTATGTTAAAGTACACTTCAATTAAATTGAAATTGGGAAGTGAATTTGAGTACAATATAAAATATGAGGAAAATGAAGTACAAACGTAGAACAAATAAAGTATAAATGGTGTTATGTTAAAGTATACTTCAATTAAATTGAAATTGAGCAGTGAATTTGAGTACAATATGATGAAAATGAAATACAAACGTAGAACAAACAAAGTATAAATTGTGTTATATTAAAGTACACTTCAATTAAATTGAAATTGGGTAGTGAATTTGAGTACAATATGAGAGAAATGAAGTACAAACTTAGAACAAATAAAATATAAATGATGCTATATTGAAGTACACTTCAATTAAATTGAAACTGGGCAGTGAATTTGAGTACAATATGAGAAAAATGAAGTACAAACTTAGAACAAACAAAGTATAAATCGTGCTATATTGAAGTACACTTCAATTAAATTGAAACTGGGCAGTGAATTAGAGTACAATATGATGAAAATGAAGTACAAACATAGAACAAACAAAGTATAAATGGTGTTATATTGAAGTACACTTATTGCAATTGAATAATTAGTCTCTAATAATTATAGTGATGGCCAAGTACAATATTTTGAGATTATCGGATCGGGTGAAGTACGTATTTGTACAGGTGATAGGGTGGATATTATCGTCAAATGCTCATTTGTTTACATCTTTGAAAGCATAAGTATTCTTTACATTACTGCGATTGATAACATTCATTCGTTGAACACTAGTGGTTAACACTTTAAAACTTTAACATTATTTTATTCATATGATAAATATTAAACACATTTTTAGAGTTTGGTTATTAATTACCAAGACTTAAAAATGAAATCATGGAACAAATTTTAATTCAACAATATTAGTAAAAATATTAAGGAATGAAGTACATAATGGCCAAAATGAAGTACAAATGTCATGAAATCAAGTATAATTCTCCCAGATTATGGTACAAAATAATTGATATCTCGGACAACATGCAAAAATGCTAATTTCACGCTAAATTAAATACATAATTGCCAAAATAAAGTACAAATGTCATGAAATCAAGCATAATTCTCCCAGATTGTGGTACAAAATAATTGATATCTCGGACAACATGTAAAAATGCTAATTTCATGCTAAATAAAATACATAATTACCTAAATGAAGTACAATTGTCAAGAAATCAAGTATAATTCTCCCATATTGGGGTACAAAATAACTGATATCTCAGATAACATGCAAAAATACTAATTTCACACTAAATCAAATACATAATTGCCGAAATGAAGTACAAATATCATGAAATCAAGTATAACTCTCCCATATTGGGGTACAAAATAACCGATATCTCGGATAACATGTATTTGCCGAAATGAAGTACAAATGTCATGAAATCAAGTATAATTCTCCTATATTGGGGTACAAAATAATTGATATCTCGGATAACATGTAAAAATGTTAATTTCACGCTAAATCAAATATATAGTTGCCGAAATGAAGTACAAATATCATGAAATCAAGTATAATTCTCCTAGATTGGGGTACAAAATAGTTGATATCTCAGACAACATAATTCTTGTATTTAAATGACCGCAGAGTAGACACCGTATAATTCTTAAGCATAATTCTAAACTCTTCAGCATCCTTGAATGTCTGACCCTCTCCATATATGCAATTCTTCCATGCATCAAATGAGTTGCTAATTAAAGCCAATTCATTGCACGATGCATTGGTCGAACCAATTTCCTCCTCGACTGCATCCCTTGAGATTGACAAATGAAGTACAATTTTTGGTAAAATAAAGTACAATATGTAGAATAATTCAGTATGGTCGTGTAATTTCAAATAAACGAAGTACAATTTCAGAACAATAGAAGTATAAAACGCTATCAATTACAGTACAATTTTAGATAATCAATAAGTAAAGCACTTGAAGTATAGAACTTTAGGTAAAATGAAGTATACAATTAATAGAACTTTATAAAACTTAAATAATAGAGTACAATTTTACGTAAAAGGTTAAGTATAATTTTATATAAAAAGAAGAACAATTTTAGAACACTTGAAGTATAAAACCTTAGCAATTGTAGTACAATTTTTGGATAATCCATTAGTAGAACACTTGAAACTTAAATAATAGATTCAGATAACTGAAGTACAATTTTAGATAAAATGAAGTATAATTTCAAAACACTTGAAGTATAGAACTTCAATGAATAGAGTACATGTTTAGGTAAAATGAAGTATAATTTCAGAAAACAAAAGTACAATTTTACATAAAAAGAAGTACAATTTCAGAACACTTAAAGTATAAATTCTTAGCAATTGCAGTACGATTTTGGATAATCCATTAGTAGAACACTTGAAATATAAAACTTAAATAATATATTCAGATAATTGAAGTACAAGTTTAGATAAAATAAAGTACAATTTTAAATAAAGTGAAGTACAATTTCAGAACACCTGAAGTATAAAACCTGACAATTACAGTACAATTTTTGATAATCCATCAGTAGAACAGTTGAAGTATAAAACTTAAATAATAGATTCAGATAACTGAAGTACAAGTTTAGATAAAATGAAGTACAATTTCGGAACACTTGAAGTATAGAACTTCAATGAATAGAGTACATGTTTAGGTAAAATGAAGTATAATTTCAGAAAATAGAAGTACAATTTTAAATAAAGTGAAGTACAATTTTAGAACACCAGAAGTATAAAACCTTAGCAATTACAATACATTTTTTGATAATCCATTAGTAGAACACTTGAAGTATAAAACTTAAATAATAGATTCAGATAACTGAAGCACAAGTTTAGATAAAATAAAATACAATTTCGGAACACTTGAAGTATAGAACTTCAATGAATAGAGTACATGTTTAGGTAAAATGAAGTATAAAATAAAGTATAATTTCAGAAAATAGAAGTATAATTTTAGATAAAGTGAAGTACAATTTCAGAACACTTGAAGTATAAAACTCTAGCAATTGCAGTACAATTTTGAATAATCAATAAATAGAACACTTGAAGTATAGAACTTCAATGAATGGAGTACATATTTTGGTAAAATGAAGTATAATTTCAGAAAACCAAAAGTATAATTTTAGATAGAAGACGCATAATTTGAGAACACTTCAAGTATCAGCCGTTAGAAGTTGTAGTACAATTTTGGATAATTCATTAGTAGAACACTTGAAGTATGGAACTTACATAATAGAGTACAATTTTTGTGAGATGAAGTACAATTTTAATTGCAATGAAGTATAATGTAGAACACTCTAAGCAGAGAAAGATTTTCAAATAAACAGAGTACAATTTCAGAACACTTCAAGTACAAAACTTGACAAACTGCAGTACAATTTAGATTTTATTGAAGTATTACCTTAAAACATCACTGCTCTTCTTTGCAGTACAATTTCAGAACACTTCTTTGCACTGGTGCTCTTCTTTGTAGTGGCAACTTTGTAACACTTGATTAAACACTCCTACTTCACTACTGGTTGACATCGTCGAAAAAATACAAAAAACTCAGAAACAACTGAGAAGAAACTAAGAAAAAGAAGAAACTCAAAAATGATGAAAGTAAAAAGAGAAGAAGACAATGCAGATGTCGGGTTGGTGGTTGTTGGCTCCGACAATTATTCTCGTTCCCATCGTGGAGCTTGTTGCATTTTTTCTTTTCTTTCTATTTCTAGTAATGAAAGTACATATGTTAGGATTTACTATTTGCTTGTGTGGATGATGAAAAAGTGAAAAATATTATACTTAAGAATTTTTTTGTCAAATCAAATTAGTAATGAGTGATCTTTAAAGTTTTAACAAAACTAGAAAACTTATTATAAAGAAAATCAAGTAGAGACAGATCACAAATTTAAAAAGTACTTTTAGTACTTTTAAATAAGTGGCATTTGATTAAACAAGGATATAATAGTCTTTTTATGCGCCAAAACCTTAAATACTTGCACATCCAGCGCGTGTTCCTCACTCCATGCATTGAGGGTGTTTTGTGCAAGATTTTTATAAACAAGAGGTAGATTTTATGATTTTTTTTTTTTCACAAAGAGTTTTGTGCCTATTTCAATTATCAATTCATTTCTTGTTTTCGTTTATGGTCTTTAGACTTGGATCATTACTCCAGTGCCATCCGAGTCAGATATATGTGCAGCAGGTCATGCCTCTACATACACGCGCTCATGTACTGCATACGTGTGTATCGTTAAGCTTCACTTTAACGACCAAAATGAAATTGCAAACGGAGGGGTCAATACAAAAGTTAAATACATGCATGGGAGCAATTGACCAGATAGAAAACGTATCGAAGTTCACTAAATCAGACAATATACCATTAATGTCATTACCTGTCCTCTCCACAGGGTGGCGGAAAAGACAACCCCCAAAAACATAAATTTCACTATAAACATTATATTATCTTTTTCCAAGATGCTAGACAACCACAGCATCGAGCAAAATGCTTCCACCTATTAACTACATAGAAACACCAAATGCAGCATAACTTCCACCAGTTACAACTTCGCTTTCACCTGGAATTTTATCAACAGATAGGAGGTCAACCAACCCCCCATCAATACCATATTTAAAGGGCTTTATTGAGGATTGAGGAAGTAAAATCAAAACTCCCAGGAGAAAACAGCAAACCACGAAACCCAAACATCAAAATACAGCACAGAGCCCCACAAAAACCAAAAATGGACCTCAAGAAACTAATGATACAGTCTTCAGGTAATAATTTTTCCACTCCTGTTTATTATTTTCTATGAATGTGTTCTCTTTTGTAATTCATCGAGAAGTTTAGCTGTTATTCGCCTAAAGAGAGTTCATGCCATCATCAACTGTCTCCAGTTTGAATAACCAGCATAAGCCCTTGATCTTTCCTCAAATTTTCTTAGAGAAAGGAAACAAGAAAATATCTAGATGGGAGGGAGAAGGGGAGGGGGGGAGCGGTGTTGGGGAGAGAGAGGGATAGAGAGAGAGAGAAGAAAGTTTGACGACTTGTCATTTAAGTGTATCGACTTCGGAAGCTGGGCAGTGAGAATTATTACTAGGCTTCTCATCACCAGCGTGTGACAATGATTTTTCCCATTCCCAGTCAATGCTAAGCAAAGCATGCCCTATGTAGCAGCTTTGTCATACAGTTTAACACTGCTGAGATGTGCTGCAAGCATATCCTGACTAGACTCATGGATTGATTGAGTAGTAGCCACAGTAGAAAATTGAACAGTTGGCATTATCCATTTAATCCAATCAGTTTTGCGCCTCACTTTATCACCCTGCGAGGCAATGAAATAGAAAATTAACTGTACAGGGCGATGGATTAATAATACCAAGTAACGTTGTCTGATAAAAGAGTTTATAGCAATGGGAACAACGAAAATGAAAATCAATGGCATGCTTAAGAGGACTAGCCCTAGGACAAGACAAGAGTTAGTAGAAAAGGCTCCTCACAGAATTAGCTGGAGGCAAATTATCTCACAGATTTACCTTTTCTTAGCAATATAATTAGGGCTAAATTACCCACTAAGAAATATTTCACTGAGATAGATGTAAGTGCAACTGAGTGAAAGACTAAACGAACATATATTTCACCTGCACTTCCACAACATTTGAAGCTTGTATGGCATCCAGAATAAGCTGAATATTGTCTGTCAGCAGCATGACCTGTAAAATTGGCAAAGGATAAAATATTCTTCACAGCAAACTGAAAATTATTCTATCAAACAAGAAAAAGAAACAAATGAGTAACATGAAAAAAAAGCATTGCATTAATCAGTGAGTTTATCTTATAGACAACCAAGATAACAGAGCCTGATATTGTTAATAAATATAAGAAAAATATTTGACATTAATATAAAAGCCATACTTGGCAAGATCAAAGAAAATTATACCTAAACTTCGGCTTTACAATAAATTGATTAACATTAGGTTCCAACTTAATCCATCAAAATGTTGTAACATTGTTCGGAGGCCAAAGTAATGAATATCAGCTAGCTATGAAAGTAGACTTCCATTTTCCCATCATAAATTTCGGTTTGGAAAAAAAACCCCAGGTCAAGGCATAAAATTCTTCAATCATACCTGTATGGCAATTTTGTAAGTTATTTCTAGTCTTCCATTCACCTCCATGTAGTATGTACATTTGAGATATGAACTCATAACCACATCTGAAACTGAAGCTGAAACATAGAAGCCTTGACTAGGGAAATGCCCGTCTTCTTCTCCATGGTTTCAAATTCATGCATCTCAAAAGCCACACATATTTTGGCTCAATAAATATCAACAGGGCTTTATTTTATATTCATTAATTTCTAAACCGTCCTCGAACAGAACTTACTTTCTCCTTTTTCTTGAGACCCTTAGCATGTAAAATCATACTTATTCTCGATTTATTCTCTGCCTATAATCTTATTTGTGTCATTCCATTCAAACCATTCATAAAATTATATTTCGAATGGGCACCAAACACTTGTTTCTTGTACAGCTAAATAGGCAATCAAGAAGTTTGAAAGGATCTCCACTGGGTGTCACATAGAAACATTCATCTAGTAGATGAACAAGCCAAAAGCAATTTGATGCTTTCCATGCACTCCCAAGTTTCAACGGTATTAACAGACAATCTACATGCCAGATAAAAGTGATTCCAATTAAAGAATTAGGAAATAAAACCAACTTCAAATTCCACTTTTGCAATGATCATGAACGAGCAGATGTTGACTACAGTACCCAGGAGTCATCTGGCAGAGGCTACCTAACCCAGAGGTCCACCATAGTTGTGTTAACACCATCACACTTTAGCACAGTGAATGTCCTCTGGCAGAGATGCCTTTCCACTTTCTCAATCCCTTTGATCAGCAACAAGCAGCCCTAAATGCATGGGCTTAATGCTGAAAGTCATTAGACCATTGTTCTCGAACCAGTCTCTTCTGGCACCTTTCCTTTGCCCAAGCAACCCTTTAAGGCTATATTTCTGGGCTTTATGCTGATAATAGGAAGGGCATACAATCTGCCTTGTGGTCTCAGACCTATCTCAGGACATTCCATTAAATCCTAAATACACCATATTACCCCCAAGCATAACTGTTCAGGTTTGGTCTAGTTTGGATGAGGCTATCAACATAAACAACTCTAATCAGCTTCATTAGCAAGTCATCATAAGCAATCGCCTTGCAGAATCCAGATTGTCTTTTATAATTTACAGGCAATGAATAAGACACTAAAATAACATTCATATAACTTCAGTATACAACTTTGAACCTAGCCCAACAAGTACTTCACCAAACAAGATGATTGACCAAATTGCATACAATTAGAACTGGGATTTGATGGCACTTCTTCACAAATCACAATTTCTAAAACCACAAATCCAGAAGTATCAATGCAACAAAAGTATTCTTGCAGCATCTAATAAACGCAAGAGTAGCATGAATTTATATCCATAATTCACTCTTCGTAGCAAGATAACTAGTAAAGCTCATAAATAAACCAGTAGAACATTTCTACAGAACAAAGCTCTCAATTCTGTACTTACTTCCCAACCACATACAATTAGTGCCTCATGCAGAGGCCTGTGATCCATCACTACTAGTAAACAACTTCTCGAACTTTTGGCATGCATTATCATTCATTAGGTTGCTCATATGCTTGTCTTGGAGACAACCCTATCAGGCATGACCGGTATTGTATGTGTTCCACTCCACCACCAGCAAAACAGATTCTCTAAACCAAGAAATAACCATTCCTCTATATTCGATTTGCCTAAACCACAGATTAGTCAATTTATACCAATCCACTCCCAAATATTTACTTTTAAGGCGGATACACTTCCATGCCAAATTGGTTGGAGGAAAAGTTTCAGATCAAGTTCTGGTGCAAGGCTTCTCTCCAGGGAAAAAAGAAAACTAAAAATTGACTGTCCCAAGGGGGCAAAAGCTTGGCAAACTTGGCTTCAGTAATACTAGTGTATTCTAGGGAAGGTTGTATTTCTCTAAACCAAGAACTAACTGTATCTCTGTATTCAATTTGCCTACACCACAGATTCAATTTATGCCAATCCACCCCCAAATTTTTCCTTTTAAGGCAGATACACTTCCATGCCAAATTGGTTGAAAGAGAAGTCCACATATTAATCAATTTGTACCAATCCAACCCCAAATTTTTTTATTTTAAGGCGGATACACCTCCATGCCAAATTGGTTGGAGGAAAAGTTTCAGATCAAGTTCTGGTGCAAGGATTCTCCCCAAGTCCAAGGGAAAAGGAAAAATTAAAAATGACTGCTCCCTCTCCCTCCCTTCCCCCCCTCTCACTCACACTACACACACATAATGATCTGCCTCGGAAGGCATAATGCAGAGTTATGCGTACACATATTTGTATGCATCTATATGCCTAATTATCTATATCTACATAGATAAATGTATATGCGTGTGTGTGTTTCTATGCATCTACACTATATATGTATATGTATGTATTTATGTATCTACCCACTTTTCAGATCATTTATTAATCTATCAGCAGACATGCACGTTTAAGATAGTCATATGTGCACATGCACGTACATGAAAAAAGTTGGGTCCATCCATTTATAAGTTGTGATGGGTTGAGAAACAAAAGGTGGCATCATGAATGAATTATAAGCAGCAGCTAAAAACAACTAGTCTTAATGATCACATCAATATCCTCATACTTGCTAATAGTAATTATTAACAATTCTAGCAACAATAATTGGCACTGTCCTTGCCAAAAGACCACCTTAATATCTAAGTAGGAAGCAACTCAGGAATCTAGTTTCTAATGGCATTCGGGGGCATGAGAGAAGAACCAAAGACTGCTGCTTGAAACAATTGCTTAATACTTACTAGTTCGATAAGACTCCAATCTGTGAAATAGTATCATAATGGGGGATGTGAACTTACCATTAGAATTGATCGACATAATTGAGTTAGTTGTGTGATTCAATAATGTTTGAGGAATCAAGCAGCAACATTAAAGTAGAACATCCCAACATATTAAAGATGACACTAAAGTTGTGTTTGGCTAAGGTCATGTCAAACATCTTCTAAGCCCCAAACGCTTGTAAGACAATTTTGGAGTAATAAGATGTTAGCTCTAACTTTAAAAATAAGCTCCAAGAGCTTACAAGATGGGTTTAAGTCATTCAGTAGTGGCAAAATGTGAAAGAAAAATGGTTTAGTAAAAGAATGATCTTATAACATAAATTGGGATCTCCTTACTTTTAATTGTAAGGAGCTTATCAGCTTCCAGCATTCAGTGTTCATCTCAAAAATTTTGCCAAGGATTTTATGGGTCTCAAAAATTATCTCATAAGATGTTTTAAAAATCTTATCATCCCAACACTCTCTTATATTAGAAAAAGTTCCAAAGACAATGAAATTTCTCTCTCTCATATTTTTTTCATTTCTCAATCAAAATATATTATCCTGTGAGTGGAATTTCAATAAAACTCAAGTATCAATCTTAAATCCTTTATTTCACATCTAGAACTTAGTCTTTTGCCTACATGAGTCCAAATATCCTAGTTCACAAGCTAAGTAATTGATAAGGTCTTTAAGATGGGTTGCTAAGTTGAATTCTGTTGTCTTCATGAGTACTAATTGAGTTGCTATTACTATTACCACTACTACAACCCAGATATCAATTCTAAACCCTTCAACTTCACATCTACATGTTAGATAAAAGAGATTACTTGACTCTATTATTTTCTACTTTGCCTTCATGTGCCCGAATATCCTAGCTCATAAAATAAACATGTAATGAGGATTTTGAGTTAGGTTGTTAAGTTCTGAATTCAGTTGTGTTAACAATTAATGAACTACAATTATTACAACTACTATAAAAGTGGAAGTTCTAGTTTCCTTATTTGTATTATTATCACATTTTTCCATCCACATAACAGGATGTAACCAAATACAAGGCCCAGTATTTCCTTTGTGCTCTACTCAAGATTACAGATGTAACTTTCATCCATTCATTCATCTTTGATACATGCAATGCTTTAATTTTGTATCATGTCTATTCTTTATCATGTAAATATTTTCATTTATACTTTGATTCAAAGTCTTTGAGACTCTGCAGACAGTTATTTATTGGGTTGGGGAAAAGAAAGCTGGCCAAGTGGCTCAAAAGGCACCAGTCATTTGTAGCGGCCAAGGGTCAAGGCTGGTTATATGTTCTAAAGAACGAACACAAGCTGATCTAGCATGGCCCAAGTAGGGACATGGTAGGTCAACCCAGGCCAATGAGTAGCGCTTGCACTCTGGCTAGCAAGCCAGACTGGGCCACCTTGGCCCATTCGGGCTTTGGCACCTTTCAGTTCCACAAACTAAAGAATCCACTTTCAGGCAAGAAGAGTCTTTAGCACATGACAACTAAAACCTCAAATAGAATCACCACATGACAACTAAAACCTTAAACCAATTAATTGTATAAAGGGATACGAGATCAAATACTCAATAATCATCACTTCCATGTCTAATAAACATATCCTTGCATTGATCACTATATCCTCTCAATGGCAATTGCAGTTTCTACAAAACCTGAAAACTGTGGATCAAAAAACTTAACAAATAAATTCTACCGGCAGCTGCTGTCATGCCTATCGCCATCTAAAGGTTATATACCAAGCAGCAGAGAAATACCTAGCCTGGATGGAAAAGTTTACAGAAGCTGTACAAGCCATGATAGAATCAGCTCACACAAAAGTATGAGACATAGCAGACTCACGTTTTCATCAGAAAAATTATTTGTGGAATAGAAGAAGGCAGAAAAATAAAACATAAATGTATGTCCTTTCATCAGCTTACCGCCAAAAAAACAAAAGAAATCCTCAACAAATATTACTCAAATTTCCTATTTATTTGTACATTTTCCAGAACTTTCTGGATTTCAGCTTCTATCTTCATTCGGTTTAGCTCCATTCTCATGTAAATGTTTTGTTAACAACTTCCAATATTCCAATTTCCACCTTTCAGATACCACATCCATTCTCATTTCTGTGGAGTCCCAAGACAGTCACTCCTCAAATTTTTCCCAACTTCAGAAATCTTTACAATCCTCATAATTCTGAATATTAACCATACCATCCATATTAGGTTCCAAAAGAAACCATACGGCCAAGGCAATTAAAGCACATGAAGGGCATCAACTTCTTTAAGCTGACAGCTTCCAACAGAATAAACCATCCACCAAAAGAAAAAGGTAAAAAATGTCTTCCCATCACCACCAATTAGATTAACCCAACTGACAAAGATATTGATGGCCCAATGATATTCCAAGGCAGCCCAAGACAAAATATAGCTACATGATGACCTACTGCAGTCATGTGCCAGAGGAATGAAACAAGAAACCCTAACATAAGAGGTGATCCTTGGGGCATAAGTCAAGTTTTATATTGTAACATTTGGTATTGGTTTGATCCAAGTAGGCACTATGGTTGTTAGTGATAATTACAAGAAATGGGAAAAAGAGAGCGAAGTTGAATGGTTATAAGAGGAAAGGATTCAGTCCAGAAATCAGGGACTAGTGAAGAAAATGTGAAATTAAAACAAGCTAGAGGAAACAACTGCTACGAACTTAAATGGAAGTTCTTGGCAAAGATAATTGCCACTCTAATAGCCTATTTTGTAATAGGTTCTAATAAGGTTCTTTATACAAGTTATAAGTAAGATTGTCATGCCTTATGCATGTTGAGCTGTATAAGCATGGCACATTTAGGAGTAAATACTGCTTTTACGACATTTTCTTACTCGGGGTACATTCAGAATGCATCTAAATAAGGCAAAGTCCCATTCTTGGTTTGAACAGAAGTTGGTATTACTGATCTATGATGTATTTTCATCTTGAATTAACATTAGTCAGTGCACTTGTGTAGCATTTACAACAATCCCTTCAAATGAAAAGCACTAGATGTGGTATCTTGCTGATCTTTGAGGTGTATGACACAAATAACAGAGTTTATCCAAAACTATTGCTTGGATCTTTTGGGCATAAAAGAATCACGTAAATACTCCATGTATTGCTGCCCCTAGTCGATATCCCAAAAAACTCCACCATGCATGGTGAATTTGTCACAGATTACGTTTATCAAAAAACATGGTATAGACCAAAGAATAAACATAATAGCAGTAAGATACTTATCAGTTTTGGCCAGCTTACTTTCTTGAAGCCTGCTAGTAACTTAATCGGAACCCATCCCTTGCCATCCATGTTCTGGCGCAAGAATGTGTCCTTTACCAGGTTTTCATTACTGCAAGGCATAAATGAGAAGTAGGGAGTCACAGGATTCACATGGCAGAAGAAATCCATGTATGAAAGGCTAATTCACAACAATAATACAACACCTAAAATAATAATCTATCTGGTTCACTATCTTGGAAGGTAAGTGAGGATCTGGGATGGGAAAAAACATTGGAGAGATTGGAACCATCGGCATGGGTCTGAAAGAATCTGGATGAGGACCAGGGACATAGAATAAAGGCGACGCCACTTCTGCAATATGCATCAGAATATCAGTGGCAATGAAAATATACAAAAGCATTATTCTAAAAGCAGAAATTAAACCTGTGTAAACCATGGGAGTCACAAAGGGTCGCACAGCTACAGAAGGAGGTGGAGGAGGAACAAAAGGCGCATTTGGAGCTGGTCCACGTAGAAAGGGCCTAGAACCAACAACTCTTTGCTGCGTAGCATGGCTTTCTCTGCTGCCAAAACCTCGATGAGGATCACGTCTAACACCATGGCTGTGAGGGTGAGAATCATCACCCCGAGTTTGTGGCCCATTGTAACTCCTAAATGAACTACGCTGTGGCCACACCTCATTTCCACAATAAGATCCTCCTCTCTGCCCAGCATCCCTATGCGTGTTATCCCTGTAAGACTCCCCAGCAGAACCACTGGACTTCCCTGTATTCATAGGCGGTGCTTCAACAACAGCACCTTGCAGAGGTGGTGCTTGAGATGAGCTGCCATTAGTAGGCATGCTGCTATGATTTGAAGTACCACCGCGCTTAATGGACCTCTGGTGCGTGGAGGCTACATGATTTGTAGTTGAATTTGGGGTTGAGATGCTAGAACCAGCTTCTTTCTGTGAAGACAAAGAACCTGCTGTCATCCCCTATGACAGAGAAGCAGAATATTTACAAGTAAATTTTTCCAAGCAGTATATCAAATGAAAAACCAGTCATAAAATTACATCCAACCCATACACATATATTACCCAATACATTAATGTTATGACAGAACAAACACACAAGAGTCAAGATAAAAAGTATCCATTGGTAGAATGGAGTCCTATGACTCAATTTTCCACCACTGAAGTTCCCAAAAATAATTATAATATCGATAAAATAACCATGGACAGTACGAATGTAACCTCTGGTACAGTGATTGGACCATGGGCGAGAGCTCTCACAGAATAGGTAGATGAAGATTTAGGGGAAGCACGAGCAGATTCAGAGAGATCAGGCCAAGACTCTGCCCCCATCACAGCACCAACCTCTGCAGTCGCCCCATTCGAAGGCTTGTTCCAAGCTGGCTTCTTGGCTGCACCACCATTCTCGCCGTTGTCAAACTGAGCATCTGCACCAGCCGAGGCAGCAGAATCATCCTCAGCCAAAGAATCAGAAGAGTCCATTATTGTGTTGGCTTCTTTGGATGGGAAAGAATCAGAAGATATAGTAGAAGAGAAAGTTAAAAATTGTTCCTGAGTAACTGTTCCTGACAATGAAAGAGGAGAAGGCGAGCTGTTGGAGGAGGGACCGCCGCGTGCCGCTGAGGACCGCCACGACTGGCGATTCCGAGGAGAATTTGTAGTTTGCAAAGGAGCAGAGGGAGAGTCTGACGCTGTAGCCATCCAAATGAGTTTGTTTCTCTTCAACTATTGGTGACTTTCGATATTACCGAAATCAAACAACTCAAGGGCAGGGACTTCAAACTATGCCTTCAAATAACACTTCCGTTATAGCAGAATTAGGGTTTTCCTTGTCTATCCAATTTTGAATTGGGGTTGCGAATTTTCCTAGAATCAAGCAACTCAAAGAGGCAGCCTCTTTCCAAAAAGAGTTCCGCGATTAGAATCAACAACTTCAACTGTCTGATAAATTAATTCAAAAAAAAAAAAAAAAAACACAGATAGGGGAAAAGCGAACCAAAAAATGAATCGAATCGATCAAAACACTTTCCAAAAATGTGAGTATCAGAATTCCGACGGAGAGCGAAAGAAAACAGAGGGAGATACAGGATTAGAAAATTTCCTCTCTCCTTGTTTTCTTTATTCTTCTTCTACAGAGAGAAAAAGAAGCCTCGTCTCCCTGTACCAGGTTTCTTTCCCATGCTTTGCTTTGCACTTGAGATTACCCATGAAATTACCTATTTTACTGCTAATGCACGTGATTTTCCCCTTAAATTATAACTGCGTTTATAAGGCCGTTTGGTTAACATCTACTAACAGTAGGCCATCGCGTTAAAAAGTGTCAAAACAACCAATTCCTACTTATCACTTTTTTAATTTGAGCCTCCATCTCCAAATTTTATTTTTAAGCTTACTCTCCAACTATTTAAATTAATGACAATATGCTTATTTTAGGGTTTTTTTTAATTCTTAATTTCTATTTCTTCCTAACAGCTAATCTCTCTCTCTCTCTCTCTCTCTCGTGACCTCGTCTATTTTCTATTTCACTCCCTTTTCTTCCTAACAGCGAATCTCTCTCTCTCTCTCTCTCTCTCTCTCTCTCTCTCTCTCTTTTTCCCTACAATCCCCGACAGTATCTTAACATGAAAAAAGCCAATTTGCCCTTAATTCCACATAGTCTCATACCTTGCTCCCCTTAAAAAAATATAAGTGACTTTGAATGTGGATAAGGATGTATCCAACATGATTTGTTTGCTTTTACGCTTAAAGATGACTTTAGTTGTTGATGGTTGTCCGAAAAAGTGAACGTAGTGGGCAAGAAAGGCAAAGCAGCTATATCAGCAAGTAAATACTTCATATCTTCAATTCCATGCTGCATTTATTGTTAGCATACTTCTAACGTCACAAGTGGTAACTATTTGCATTATTAGTTATATATAGTTGGTTTTACAAAATAGTTTATTTATGTATTTTAGTACTTAACACTTCTATGTTAAATTCTGGATTTATTCATTTCAATACTTAACTCTTCTATGTTAAAAACTGGATATTTTTATTTTTCAATACTTAGCTCTTCTATTTTAAATACTAAATTTGTTTATTTCAATACTTAACTCTTCTATACTAAATATTGGATTTTATGGTTTTTCCAATACTTGCCTTTCTATGTAAAATACTAGATTAGGTTATTTCAGTACTAAACTCTTCTATGTTAAATACTACATTTGTTCATTTCAATACCTAGATCTTCTATATTAAATACTGAATTTATTGATTTTTCACTGTTTAGCTCTTCTATGTTAAATATTGGATTTGATCATTTCAATACTTAGCACTTCTATGTTAAACATTGCTTCTTCTTCTTCTTTTTTAAATTTCAATACTTAGCTCTTCTATTTTGAATAGTGGATTTGTTGTTTTAGCACTTAGCTCTTTTACATTAAATATTGGAATTATTCATTTTAGTACTTATTCCTTCTATGTTAAATATTATATTTATTCATTTCAATACTTACACATTGATACAAGCAACACTTTATTCTCAATTATTATGTATTTGACTATGTTCTTTCATTGCATTGAATACCTATTTAGGAATGAAATAGATGACATTCCCTCTACAAGTGAGTCACAATATGATTTAGCATTACACAAAAATTCAAATGATGCTTCGAAGGAGAGGGACAAACGTTCTAGGATGCTGAGGAGTTTAGAATTAAACTTAAAAATAAGATTATTTCTACTAGAAAGTCCTTCATATAAAAAAAAATTGATTCCAAAAATATTACAACAATTTATAGTGATAGTAATTGCATATGGAAAATATATGTCTTAAGGTATGAAGCTAACAAATTCTTTGGCATCTGAAAATACAACCTGGAATGTACATGTAAGGAGGGTAATCTTCAAACGATGAGATATCCTAGAGTCGATTCTACTTGGGTTGTTGATGGAGTAAAAGAAAAATTGAAAGGAAAGTCATGTTACCGACCTATCAACTTATTTGGTGTAGAAATTGATACCATTAAGTATGGTTGGGTAAGGCATAGGGAGAACAAGAGATCCTTTGATTAATTGAGATAGTATTGTAGGGCTGTGAAGGAAACAACTTCTGAAAATATTGCAGATTATGAGATTCACCTTACGACCTAGAAGTTTCATCGACTATATATCTATTTCACAGCTTGTCTGGTTGGCTTTCTCAATAGATGTGGACCACTAATTTTCTTGGACGGCACTCATATTAAAAATAAGTATAAAGGATGCTTGCTTAGTGTTGTCACTAAGGATTCCAATAACGATCTATTCGTATTAACATATATAGTCGTTGATGATGAAAATGATACTAGTTAAGAGTGGTTTTGCTTGAAGTTGAGGAGCACTTTAGATTCTCACCATAGGATAGAGTTCAGAAGGTTAATTGACCACTATCTTGGGCTTATTCAGGCCATCCTCATGGTATTTCTATGTAGCCAACATGTACAGTGTTTGAGACACTTGGTGGACAACTTTAAAAAGCAATTTTTTTTATATTTTATTCAAAATTGTGACA
The DNA here is from genome assembly GCA_018894105.1 of Jacaranda mimosifolia. Taxonomy (NCBI): domain Eukaryota; kingdom Viridiplantae; phylum Streptophyta; class Magnoliopsida; order Lamiales; family Bignoniaceae; genus Jacaranda; species Jacaranda mimosifolia. The sequence continues at coordinate 15,080,087 of CM032133.1, read as the reverse complement.
TGATCTAATTTAGTGTTCAAACAATATTTCCAAACATCCAATAATCATATAATTTCAAATTCAGGTAATGAAAAAATACCCCATCCACAACAAGAAATATTGGGCATTTGTTTTCATGAAAGCTGCATACATTCTAGCAAGGCAAGAATGCACTCGACATATAAACAACACAGTGGAGTCTATGCCTATTGCTAGAGACTTCATCATGCAGTTAGTGAAAATAGAAGAGGCGTTAGGATCTACAATAATTTGCAAAAATAAACAAAATTAACCAACGCATCCTCAATTCAAGGATCTATTCGATGCCTCAAAATTGGATTAAAAAGGTAGGAGAATATTACCTTAATAACGAAAATAAACAGTAATAAGCTAGCTCTCACAAAGGAACTCTTTCCAAGCTAGGAACTTGCCTTTTTTTCTAAGGATCTCCAACTCCTCTCCAATGAACAACCTTCACAGCAACCTTTGCTACCAAAAACTCCTCCAAGATGTGTTCCAATAGGAGGCAAAATAGAAACTCTTGAAGCAAACCCGCTGATTGACAATCAACACCAAAATCGGACACAAACTTGGAAGATCTTGATTCACCAAACCAAAGCTCCCCAAATGTGAAGCCTCTAAAGCTAGTCCATACACCTAAAGCCACTCTCAATCCTCTCTCAATCAACTAGAAAGATGATGAGGATGAAGGAAGATGAAGAAGAAAGTGTGAGGAAGTTATTGGAGAAAGAAAGTTGTTGGAGGGAATCTAGAGGGTAGTTTCTCTCAACACATGAGATCAATACTTGATAGGAGGGGAAAATACAGCTAGTTTAGACCTCCTAAGGGCGTTTTATAGTTTGAGATAAAAACTTAGGGAAGCTTCTATCACACACATACCTCGCTATGCTACCTTGAATGCCAAGTTGCTAGTCAAGTTGCATTTTTAATTTCTTAAATAAAAAATACCAACTCACTAATTTTAAATGGACTTTTCCATTTAATTTTCCTCCAAAATTAGATTTCCATGCTAATCAAATCAACTATTTAATTTAATTAGATTAACTTAACTCCTTAAGTTAATAAAATCAACTTAACTCTTTAATTTGACTTTGACTAATTAACTCCTTAATTTAATTGGCTTAATTTAACTCTTTAAATTATTTTGATTAATTTAACATTTAAATTAATCAAGTCATACTAACTAATTAATAATTAGCCAACTCTTTTCTCTCTTCCCTATAAACTTGATCACTCTAATTATCTAACTCCTTAGATAATTTCTTCAATCAGTGAGAGTGTTCTAGGATTTTGTGTGTGACCCTTTAGGTTTACCAATTAATTAAACATGGGCTCACAACTCTTTGTGATATATTGAATATTAAATATCTTATTAGTCTAAAAAATTTTAAACTAATCACTCTACCAATTAATCTCTATTAATTGAAGAGTATCTAATCTCCATAGTCGATGTCTAGCACAAGCCTATGAAGTCCAACCAATTGGATGAATTAATTGAGGGGTGAACCACTACTACATATGATTATCGTGTAACTATGGTCCTTCCATTTTCTATCTCCCAAACTAGGCCTAGGGTAAGATATTTGTCAGCTCCCTAATAGCTTCAATAACTATGTATTTATTCTTGATGTTTGATTCTTCATTATGACCTCAACTTTGGGAAACTCCTTTTCCAAATTATCATATCATCTTGTACAAGGATTTCTTGAAATTGATATCTTAAAATACATAAGAGATCAACCAGTTATTCACCGACGGGTGAAACGGATTCCATCTTGGAACTCACCCATATTTATACTTAGGTAGTTTGTGCCGACCTAAGTCCCGGGCGACCTGCTACGTGGTTGGAGCAAAATCAAAGTACAAAAACCTAAATATAAAGTTATTGTAGAACCTCAAGTCAAAGGACTAATTATATGCACTATCATAAGTTAGAGAATTGACCACTACCGACGTGCCATTATAGCTAGCTTGTGGATTCTCTAAACAAGTCTTCAGTGAACTTGTTCTTTAACAAGCACCCGCTAACATGAATCCATGTTTAACATAGATTGCCTATAAAATGGGGCAATATCCAACTCTTTGAAGTATGCATCGTTAGTCCAAGTTTATCCAAATCTTAGCTGCCCCATCTTATAAGATTTTATGGCTTGAAATATTTGAAATCATGACCATAGAGACTTATTTCATGATCATAATCAAATGTGTGACCAAGTCACGCAGTATTGGATGGTTTAAAGGCTTCAACCAAATGCATGTGAAAAAATTATAAACACATAAGATGAAGATGGCTATTTTATTGAATATCATTCAATCAAGATTGTATTATAAGTGGAATAGTTTTACATGCCAATCTAATTGGCTTATGGGGAACTATTCCAACAGTTTCCCACTTGCCCTAAAGTTAATTCCCCATAACCTTCAAACCCATCTTCTCAGGATGTCTTAGAGACCTTTTTGCTTTTAGCGGTTTAAATAGTGCATTTACTTTATTCTCTTCCAAGATAGCTATATTCTCTTTTGAGGCAACTGTATCCACTTAAATGTTGCCTCCACTAATGATCCCACGAATCAAATGATAATGTATTTATTTGTGTGTGGATCCTGATGAGATATTGGATTCATTGCTTACGCAATGACTCCATTGTTGTCGCAATAGACAATTGCTGGCTCTTGTATGCTAGGCACTATATCCAGCTTTTGGATGGAGTTTTTCATCTAAACACTTTCCTTTGTAGTGTCCGACGATGCAATATATTTTGCCTCAGTAGTTAAATCGATCGTGGTGTTTTGTTTGAAACTCTTCTAACTCACCGCACTACCATTGAGATAAAATATAATTCTAGAAGTGGATTTTAGGTCTTCTTCATTGGATTGGAAACTAGAATATGATAACCTCTCAAGTTTTAATTCTCCATTGTCGTATACAAGAAACAAATCTTTATTTTTTCTCAAGTACTTAGTATTTTTTTCACGGCTTTCCAATGACTCTCACCGGGATTTGATTGGCAGCAGCTTGTAACATTTAGAACATGAGCTACATTCGGTCTCGTACATTGAACAACATACATTATGCTTTCAATAGTTGATGCATAAGGTCTATGGGACATTCTCTTTCTCTCCTCCTCAGTCTTAGGGGCTGAAGTCTTGGAGAGATGAATGCCATGCCTCATTGTGAGGTATCCTCTCTTAGATTGATCCATACTAAACCTCTTCAGTATCTTGTCAATGTAAGTTGATTGAGAGAGCCCTAACATCCTCTTTGATCTCTCTCTATAGATCCGTATTCCCAATATGAATTATGCTTTTCCCAAATCCTTCATAGAGAATCGTGAAGATATCCATACTTTAGTATCCTCTAATGTCTCTTTCTCATTCCCAATGAGAAGGATGTCATCGATATAAAGTGTAATAAATTGTATCGAACTCGCACTAGCCTTCTTATACACACATGGTTTATACACATTTTTTATAAAGCCAAATAATTTGACTATCCTATCAAATCGTATATTCCAACTTTGTGATGCTTGCTTTAGTCCATAAATAAACCTTTGGAGCTTGCAAACCGTTTGCTCACTCTATTTGGATGTAAAACCTTATAGTTACTCCATATAAATTTCCTCATTAATGTTTCCATTGAGAAATGTGGTCTTTATATCTATTTGTCAAATCTCATACTCGTAATAAGTGGCTATAGCAAGCATAATCCTTATGGACTTAGGCATAGCGACCCGTGAAAATATTTCCTCAAAGTCAATACTGGGACTTAAGTATAACCTTTTGTCACTAGTCTAGCGTTAAAGGTCGTAACCTCTCCATCTACTCCTAGCTTATGCTTATAGATCCACTTGCAACCAACAAGTACTATACCATTCGGTAGATCTACCAAAGTCCATACTTTATTGGAATACATGGAGTCCATTTTAGATTTTATGGACTCTAGCCAATGACCTGAATTTATGATAGCTTCCTCATAGATCCTTAGATCACGATCCATTTGCCCCGTATCATGAAGGAATCCGAATCTTTTGGGTTGCTTCTTGATTCGGTCTGATTTTCTAGGAAGTTGTATGTTGGGCTCATTATGCTCTCTTATTTCTATCACTTGTGGGATAGTATGATCATCTTAAAGTTCAACAGCAATGCCTTTTCTATCTAATAGAAACTCTTTTTCTAAAAAGGTGCCATTCCTTGTAACAAACACATTTTGTTTTGAGGGATTATAAAAGTAATAACCCAAATGCTCTTTTGGGTATCTCACAAACTTGTACAAGGTGGATCTTGCATCCAACTTGTCTTTCACTCATCTCTTGACATAGCTGGGAGACCCCCAAACTCTTAGATAAGAGTAAGAATGTGCTTTGCTGAACCACATCCCATGCAATATCTTTAGCACCGACTTTAAGGGTACTATATTTAGTAATTTGGCCACCGTTTCGAGGGCATATCCCCAAAAAGATATAGGGACATTAGTGAAGCTCATCATGGACCGTACCATGTCTAACAATGCATGATTTCTCCTTTCGGCTACTCCATTATGTTGAGGTGTGCCCAGTAGCGTCCATTGTGAGAAAATCTCATTCTCTCTTAGATAATTCAAGAATTTGGTACTTAAGTATTTTCTTTCTCGATTTGATTGAAGAGTTTTAATACTAAGTCCTAATTGCTTTTCTACTTCATTCTTATACTTTTTGAACTTTTCAAATGCTTCGGACTTGTATTTCATAAAATACACATATCTAAACTGAGTGAAATCATCGATGAAGGTATTAAAGTAAGAATAGTCTCCTCTTGTACTAACTCTTAGTGGCCCACATATTTTTGTATGGATCAAATCCAAAAGACTTGTGGATCTCTTCATTTGTCCTACAAAAGGAGCCTTGGTCATTTTTCCTTTCAAACAAGATTCACAAGTAGGTAGATCCTCTGATCCACTAACATTGAGTATTTTGAGGGCCACTAACTTGTTCATCCTATTCTTGGAAATATGTCCAACTCTTGTATGCTAAAAGTATGCATTTTCTTGGTTATCTAACTTTATTTTGTTGTTTTATTGAATATGCATTAATTATGATGGATAATCTAAAATGTATAATCCTTTATGCATTGTACCGATGACACTAAGGTACATAGTAGCAAGGATTTTGTACAAGCTTTAGAATCTCTTAAGTCTAACTTAACCTACCCTTCGGCTTTGGCTACAACTCTTATTCCTTTGCCAAGGCAGTGGATCATATCCCCATCTCTAAGATTTACTCTTTTTTCGATCTTTTGTAACAAATTACAAAGATGAGAACTACATGCAATATCAAATATTCATGAGGAAGAATTTATCCTTAAGTGCACTTCAATAAACAACTTACCCTACAATAGGGTTATAAGGTGTTTCTCAAACTTGAGCTTCTAATGAACCAATTTGTCTCCATATAAACAAGTGGCATCCTTATAATCCTTAATTATCTTCTTGACTCCACTGGGCTCCTTAAATTTTTGTTTCCTCTTTAAAGATGACCTCTTTTTCTTACCCCATTCATTTTTACATTTAGGGCCTTTAGAATGGGAAGAGGAAACAATCATTAAAAGTTTGTCCTTTTTATGGTTGTCTCTGCCTTGACCAATACTTTGGTCAAATAAACTCAGCAACGATTGGGGGATCAAATCCCCTTAAAGATCATTGTCTATACTGTATTCAAGTTGAAGAGCTTCTCAATAAGCCTAATCACTTTTAGCCTATAGTCGAGGACACATGACCCCTCAACCATCCTAGCTTGAAAAATCTATTTTGACTACATGAACCTCTCATGCCTTGTTTGCTTTACAACTCTTACAAGCAATTGATCAAGGTATGTTTCATGTTTTCATGAGACTTTTGAAGTTCATAGATGCCATCATGAGATTGTGGGATAAGAGGTGATCCTCAACCCAATTCGTGAACATTTCACGAGCATTGATTCTAATAGGATTCGAAGCATCTTGATATAGGACAAATGCTTGATATAGGACAAATGCCCGATTCTTGGAAGCTAGAATATTTTGAGGTTTAGTCAATCATGATAGTTCAACCTAGTTTGTTTATCGGTTTCCAAAATGATGCTTAGTGAATTTTCTTCCATTCTTGAGATTTCGCAAATCTACATAAGGGAAGAAAAGAATATAAGCATATGATTGAATTTGATATTAAAAACATGATTATAATCTTTCAAGCATGTTTTTCTCCCACTATTTTATCAAATTCCTTACCATCTTAAGAATTCAAAAAATCATATTTTCCAGCGAGAATCAAGGTCTAAAAGCATCACTTATAGACCCACGACTCATGAGATAACCACTTATGATCCTAAGGTAGGCAACTATGGCCAATTGCATCTCTATACAACTCTTGATATGTTTTGCCTCACTTTTTGTATAAACATATGACTCGTGTGACATCTATACTATTAGGTGTTAAATCTGACCTATCAATCAATCTTTAATTATAAATTCAATCATGATCATTCCACAACTCATGATACAATGTCATAGCGAATTTTAAATTAAAGTACATCTTATACCAAGGTCGTGATCATAGCTTTCCTTCAATAATGTGTCCTACGATTCATGAGCTAACACAAAATTAAGGTAGCGTCTCATGTCACTTACCTATTGTTAGAAGGCTTAGATTATTAAACTCGATTTAATTTTATAAAATTTGACTTGATATTTATGAACTTAGACTCCTCTAAGTTGAGGGATTTGTTTGCTTGGAAGATCTCATCAACTTTTATCTTTGCTTACTTAGGTTCTCTACCCTAACCATGCATCACATACATCAATAGGATAAAGAAACTACAAATAGGTAAATAAACCTAGCATGCATCTAAGGTTGAGATGACCATGAGCCTTAACTAAGTGGTGTACTTAGAGCCATAGGTGCACTACTTAGTTGAGTTTAGGTGGGTTGATTATCCTCTTGAACTCCTTTGCCTCCTTGAAACAATTTACAAGACAAAAGAAAACCTCATTCCTAGAGTTCTACCTCATAACAATTACAAGGTAGAAAATTAAGAAGCATGCAAGCCCCATTTAATACAACCCATTCAATCAACATTGAATTTAAATAAAACCAAATTAAAGGCCCATGTTCGGCCCCAAATGTCCATCATCCATTCAACAATTAAATGAGCAATAGCCAGAATTAACATTCAATCCATCAATTAAGTACTTTTCACATAAACAATTAATTTGAGGCAAAATTAAGCATAACTCTTATGCATCTCAATTTTGCACAACTTGAAGTACACACTTAAATTTGATCTTAAAAGCAAGCAAAAATGTCCAACATTATTTAGAGCACTTACATAACAATTGTGCATAAAAATTATGAAAAAATAAAGTTTAGAAAGGCAAAAATGCACAAACCAGCAAGACGGTTACCCCATGGCAGCCTTAGGCGGGCCTGCTACCTAGCAGGCTGCCCAGGTATGTTGCACGGGTGCTACAATGGCCGGGGCCGGCCAGCCAGCCGGCAGAGGCTATGCTACAAGGCGCCTAGGCCACTGTTTTACCCGTTTTTGCCCTTTTCCCATCCCAAATCTTATGGACACTTCCATAACTTCATTCCATACATTTATGACAAATTTTAAGATTATAAACACATTTAAAATTGGAAATTAAAGTGCTCAAATTGCTTTAAAAATCAAATCTAAGGAAGAATCACTTTCTTCAAACACCTTCAAGATATCCAGTCAAATTGGATCCAAAAAGCCAAAACACCTTAAAGCTATAATCAATAGATAACATTATCCAATGCTAAATCAACATTTAAAATCATAAGATTTGAATTAATACTCATGCCAACACATGTAATTCACAATTAAGCACATATTGACATATTTCAGTTCAGCACATCTAGATCCCTATGCATCAACTCCTAGATCTTAAATCCACCAACTAAATCAAGAAATAGAAGTCATAGAATCAATTCATAACATGAATCAATCCACCAAATTCAAAATTGGGCATAAAATCGACTATGATACCGCTTGGAAATAGAGGAAGTGTTAGGATCCATAATAATTTGCAAAAATAGGAAAAATTAACCAACACATCCTCAACCTAAGATATATTATATGCCTCAAAATTGGATTAAAAAGGTAGGAAAATGTTAACTTAATCGCGAAATTGAAAGGTAACAAGCTAGCTCTCACAAAGGAACTCATTTCAAGCTAGGAATTCGTCTATTTCTCCAAGGATCTCCAACTCCTGTCTAATGGAAAACCTTAATAGAAATCTTTGCAGCCAAACAATCCTTCAAGATGTGCTCCAATAAGTGGCAAAATAGAAACTCTTGAAGCAAAACCGCCAATTGACAATCAACACCAAAATTGGCCACAAACTTGGAAGATCTTGATTCACCAAACCAAAACTCCCCAAATGTGAAGCCTCTAAAGCTAGTCCACACACCTAAAGCCACTCTCAATCCTCTCTCAATCAGCTAGAAAGATGAGGAGGATGAAGGAAGATGAAGAAGAAAGTGTGAGGAAGTTATTTGAGAGAGAAAGTTGCTGGAGGGAATCTAGAGGGTAGTTTCTCTCAACACATGAGATCACCACTTGATTGGAGGGAAAAATTCAGTTGGAATTAAACATCCTAAGGGCCGGACATATGGAGTTTTATGGTGTGAGATGGAAGCTTGGTGAAGCTTCTATCACACACACATCACTATGCCACCTAGGATGCATTGCTAGTCAAGTTGTTTTTTTAATTTTTTAAATAAAAATGCCAACTCAGTAATTTTAAATGGGCTCTTCCATTTAATTTTCTCTCCAAGATTAGATTTGACTTACAATTAAATTAACTATTTAATTTATTAGATTAACTTAACTCCTTAAGTTAATAAAATCAACTAATCTTTAAATTATTTTAATTAATTTAACACTTAAATTAATCAAGCCATAGTGATCAATTAATAATTAACCAACTTTGTCTCTCTCTCCAATAAGTTTGATTACTCTAATTATCAAACTCCTTGGATAATTTCTTCAATCAAATGAAGGTGTTCTAGGATTTTGTGTGTGGCCCTTTACTTTCACCAATTAATTAGACATGGTCTCACAACTCTTTGTGATTTATAAGATATCGAATATTTTGATTAGTCTAAACTCTTTTAAACTAATCACTCTACCAATTAATCTCTATTAATTGAAGAGTACACAATCTCCATAGTCGATGTCTAGCACGAGCCTATGGAGCCCAGGCAATTGGATGAATTAACTGAGGGGTGAACCATTACTACTTACAATTGCCATGCAAATATGATCTTTTCATTTTTTATCTTCCAAAAGGGGCATAGGGCAAGATATTTACTAGCTTCTTAATAGCTTCAATAACTATGTATCTATTCTTGATGTTTGCTTGCTCATTATGACCTCAACTTTGGAAACTCATTTTCCAAAATTATCATATCACCTTGCGCAAGGATTTCTTGAAATTGATCATCTTAGAATATATAGGAGATTAACCTATTGTTCACTAACTGGGCAAAATGGGTCCTATCTTGGAACTGACCAATCTCCATACTTAGGTAGCTAGTTCCCAACCTAAGCTATATGGTCAGAGCAAAATTAAAGCACAAGGGTCTAAATACAAGATTACTATGGTACTTCAAGTCAAAGGACTGGGTATATGTACTATCATAAGTTAGAGAATTTACCACTATCGATGTGCCACTACAGCTACCTCATAGATTCTCTAAGCAATTCTTCAATGAACTTGTTCTCTAACAAGCACCCACTAATATGCATCCATATCTAACATAGATTGCCCATTAAATGGGGTAATATCCAGCTCTTTAGAGTATGCATCGTTAGTGCAAGTCTATCTAAATCTTATATACCTTGTCTCATAAGTTTCTATAACTTGGAATATTTAAAATCATAATCATGTAGGCTTATTTCATGGTCACTATCATATGCATGACCAAATTCCATAGTCTTGTATGATTTAAGGGCTTCAACCAAATGCATGTGAAGAAATCATAAACGCATAAGATGAAGATGACCATTTTATTGAATGTCATTTAATCAAGATTGTATCACAAGTGGAGTAGTTTTACACGTCAATCTAATTGGCTTGCGAGGCACTATTCCAACAGTCAGAGCCCCAATATTGGGCAAATTTTTATTTGTTGAGGATAGATGGAGCGTAATAAACAAGAATTAGGTGGAATGTTGGAATAATTAGGTGAAATTGACACAATTTATGTCGGTTGCAGGTATGGTCGATCGTATATGTAAATAAATCATTGTTGTGATACATGATTGATGAGAAGAATCCAATAAACTCATTGGAGTATTATGCCTAAAGCAGGAAGAAAAGCTAACAATAAATTATATAGCCTCTCGTACACTAAAAGTGGAGAAATCTAATAATTAGAACCTACAGGTCACTGATCATAACAATCTTATGTTGTAGATTTGCAGACTTGGAGTTGTTCATATTGCACGTGGCAAGTTCATAAAATGTCATGCAAGGATGTGTGTGCTTATATTGAGTTTAAATCACTTTTGATGTATGACTTTACTAATCAATACTGCCAGGTTGAGATGTATCAACAAGCCTACAAGCTTGTACTTAATCCCATTCCTACTTTTCACACAAACATATTCCAAGTAGACGAAGAATCAACTATTAATGCACTTAATGTGAGACTTCAGGTCATAGAAGGATACTGAGAATTCCATCTCAAATTGATGTTCGGGTCATCAAGTGTAAACAATGTGGTGGACTCAGGCATAATTGTCAAAGAAGCTATGACTAACTATATTAGCTTGACCTTGATGACATATTTGCTTACCATTTTTGTATATGTACGTTTTCTATACCTTTTTGCTATTCTCTAGAATTAATATCTTGTTCCTTTTATTATTAATCCAGAGTAAGATGGTGCATGAAGGGGATACAATCAATGAAAGAAGAGATAGCATGTTTTTAGAGACCAATGACAACTGCTAAATATTTTTTGAAGGACATGTTAGATTTAGACTATTTAGACTGTAATATTCTAATATTTGTAAAATTTTTGTTGGATTGTTTAATATTATTATAATTTGTATCCAAATCTATAGATATTATTTCAAGATTTCTCGGTATTGTGTAAATTTATGTTTTTAGCTGTTGTGCAAATTTATGCCTATAGCAGTTCTACATATGTGTATATGTAGTTGTTATGCAAGTTTGTGTTTAATCGTTGTACAGATTATAGAAATTGGTTTATGGTACAACTAGTTCACGAATAAAGTATTTTTCAGGGTATATATAGTGTATAGATTTACATATACAATACTGATAATGAAGAAATCAATACTGCAAAGAGCTATATATTTTTTAGTATATATGTACATTAACATACTCATTTGTTGGATAAGTTCCCGTGGCTTTCTTATTCCCCCAATCTCAAAAATCAAAATACTTGCCCCTCTTACTGGAGTGCTTAGGAATGATCCCCTAAATCCAAAAAAAATACCATTTTTGTTGATTTCAGTACTTGATTTTTTTAATATTATATTGAATTTCCCTTGTCCCTTACATCTTCGCTATGTTTTAATACTTGCCTTTTCAATGGCCAAGTTTATTGCAATTCAGTGGATTAAACAAAACAAAGACTATCTAATACAATAAAATCATATTTTTTTCAAATAATGGTTGTTGTAGCTCGTTCAGTTGGTTAGGAACATAAATACCCACGTCTAACCACTTATGTTCTCATTGATACTAGTGCAAACCATTGATATATGAGATAAATGAATCCTTTTGACACCACAATTGAAAATTAGTGAATCTTTCATGATTATATCAGCCATATGACTATTAATTCATAGTTTGATAATCATGCAATGACTTAATTAATTAAGTTCAACTTAATCTGATATGTATTTAAGAATGATACCTTAATTTGAGAAGAAAATACACTTTTTTTCGATTCTACTACTTGATTTTTGAAATGTTATATTAAAATTTTCTTATCTTGTATATTTTTAATGTGTTGTAATACTTGATTTTTCTTTGGCCGAGTTTATCAATTTGATGGATGAAACAACACATAAGATCATCTAATACATTAAAACATGTTTTCTTCAAGTAATTGTCATTGTAATACTTGTTCAAATAGTTGGGAATACAAATACCAAATCCAACCACTTATTTTCTCATTCATACAAGTATAAACTATTGATATATATGGTAAATGCATCCTTCGATACGACCATAAAAAATCAATGAATTTCATATGACTATATCAGTCATAGGACTAATAATTCATGGTTTGATAATCATGAAATGACTTAATTATTTAAATTTTACTTAATTTCTTATGTATTAAAATGATACCATAAATCAAGAAAAAAGTACCATTTTTATCGATCTTAGTATTTGATTTTACAAATGTTATACTAAATTTTCCTTATCTTCTATGTCTTTGGCATGCTTTAATACTTGATTTTCCTTTGGCTGAGTTTAACACAATTCAATGGATGAAACTGCACCTAAGACCCTCTAATACAAAAATCTCATATTTTCTTTGAGTAATTGTCATTATAGCACCTATTCAAATGGTTGAGAATACAAACACCCACATTCAACTATTTATGTTATCATTCATATTAATATAAACAATTGATATATGTGGTAAATGCGTCCTTTCAACACCACCATAAAAAACTGATGAATCTCTCATGATTATATCAATCCTAAGACTAATAATCATGGTTTGATAATCATCAATGACTTAATTTCGTAAATTCAACTTAATATCTTGTGTATTAAGAATGATACTGTAAATCGAGAAAAAGTACTATTTTTGTCGATTCTAGTACTTGATTTTTAAAATGTTATATTGAATTTTCTTTATCTTGTACATCTTTTGGCATGCTTTAATACTTGATTTTTCTTTGGCCAAGTTTAACTCACTTTGATGGATGAAACAACACCTAAGATGCTCTAATACAATAAAATCATGTTTTCTTCAAGTAATTATCATTGTAGCACTTGTTCAAATGGTTGGGAACACAAATACTCATATCCGGCCACTTATATTCTCCTTCATACTATTATAAACTATTGATGTATGTGGTAAATGCATCCTTTCGACAGCACTAACGAAAAACTATGATTCTCTCATTACTATATCAGTCCTAGGACTAATGATCATGGTTTGATAATCATGCAATGACTTAATCATTTAAATTCAACTTAATCTTTTATGTATTAAAAATGATACAATAAATCGAGAAAAATGTATCATTTTTGTCTATGCCAGTACTTGATTTTTGAAATCTTATACTAAATTTCCCATGTCTTGTATGTGTTTGGCGTGTATTAATACTTGATTTTTCTTTGGTTGAGTTTAACTCAATTCGATGCATGCAACAACACATAAGACCATCTAATACAATAAAATCATATTTTCTTTAAGTAATAGTCGTTGTAACACTTTTTCAAATGATTGGAAATATAAATACCCACATCCAATTACTTATGTTCTCATCTATACTAGTATAAACCATTAATACATGTGGTAAATGCATCATTTCGGCAACACTATTAAAAATAAATGAATCTCTCGTGACTATATTAGTCATAGGACTAATAATTTATGGTTTGATAATCATGCAATTACCTAATTATTTAAATCTTAGAGCCCTTTGTTTATGTTTTTCCATTCATTTTCATTTTCAATACAAAATGAAAAAAAAAAAAACTTCTAACTATTTTCACTCAAAATATTCCTCATTTTCATTTTCAATTTTTTTTTCTAAACATATCCTATCATCCTTCTGCTACATGAATCAAATTCAAATTTGATTTGACATAAAATATGTACTATTATTTTTATAATTAATAAAATATACATATATTAAAAATATAAATTAACCAACTTTTCAATCATTTTTCATTTTCAAACCATAACTACTTTTTTAACTTCTGAAAATGCATGAAAATGAAAATAGCCTTTAAAAACATATCCAGATGGGCACTTATGTATTAAGAATGATACCATAAATCAAGAAAAAAGTACCATTCTGGTTTACTCTAGTACTTAATTTTTGGAATGTTATACTGAATTTCCCTTATCTTGTACATCTTTTGCGTGTTGTAAAACTTAATTTTCCTTTGGCCAGTTTAACTCAATTCAATTGATGAAACAACACATAAGACCATATAATATAGTGAAATCATGTTTTCTTCAAGTACCTACACAAAAATCCTTCACCCAACCACTTATGTTCTCATTCATACTATAATTGATACATTAGTCAAAGATATAATACTTTAGATTTGGTCAAGTATACTCAAAATACTAAGATAAATACTATAGTACTAGTATCCAGTACTGAAACCTTGTATCTAAGTATTGAATCTTGTTTGGCTGCCATAACTCAGCTACTAGTGATCATAACTACTTATCTTGAGTAGCTAAGCAATCTTTTCCCTGCTTGTATTGGGTGACCTTGACCTTATATGCAAGAATCGATCCTCATATTATATCAAAATATGGCAAACCCTTCTTATAGCATATTAGAATGCAGCAAGCCATGTTTATGGCTCAGAATCGTAGTAGCGCGCATACACCCGATATGCACCAATGGAACATAAATTTGCATAGTCCCAAAATATTTCTGGTTTCTTGCATAACATTCAACCGAAAAACAACAATAAACTCCACAATCCACGCCACTTACTTGTTGACGGCAATATGTATATTGGACTTCACCTTTTCTAGCATCATACCCTAATCAATGCCTGAGGTATTTTGCTATAAACTTACCCTGCAAAAGGTAATCATAATATTATTTATTATTTTTTTAAGAACTCATTTATATGAATACTTTTAAAATACATCGAATTTACAAAAAATCTTGCTATCGCTTTTGACAAGGGGGACCAAGCAGAGTTTATTTGTGTAAATTTCTTTATGGATGCATCAAAAACCAAGAGGAACCAATGTCACATACAAAACAACTCAAAAAAATAATAAATCGACACCTAGTTAGCGCATTCAAATTGAGCTACTCAAGCATCTTTTGTGGCTTACTATCCTTTTCTCAAGAAACAATGGATATTGATATTGTTTTATCATACATTTTCTATCCACCTTCTCCAATTGATTCAATATTATAGTCTTCCAATTGTATTAGTATTAGCACTTATTTTACCACGTAGAGTACTGAATATTTTATAAATTATTTACTTGAACAACTGTAGACATATGCCATTTTCCATGTCCAGAAGCAGCCTTGGAAGAGCTACTACAACAGATCACATCTTAGCCCCTTTCCAAACAACAAATCACATAGAACATCTCCTTTAATGAAGTGTCCTGGTCCATCCTAAACAATAACATTACAAAAGAATTCAAGATTATTAGTTAAGAGATCATTAAATTTAATATAAGAAGGAAAATAAATAGTAAACTATTATTACTCCAGATTATCTTGAAATAAAAACAAATAAATAATCTTTTGTTCCATGTCAAGTATAGCATTGTGCCTTCTATAATCTTTTCTAGCTCAAAATTCATTAAGGTGCATTCCAACACCTTTAACACCAACATCTCCATAGGCAATAATAGCACCATTTTTCTATGAAGATATATAATTTGCATTAAAAACAATAATATGTAGTATTTTTTCTCAACAAATTCAGTATTCAAAAAAACTTATACAATATTACTTGTGCATAATTTTGATATTTATACAAGAGGATGAAGTACTTAATATCAAACTTCAAAGTATTTAAACTCACATCTATAGTATTAGGAATTTCCTTTCTAGTATCTTGTGACACATCTTCAGCATTATTAGCCAACTTACTAATACTTTGGCTTACCTCTGCAATGTTTTTCTTTGAGCTTTTTCTACCTCTGTCTCAGCCTCTACAGGCGCAAACTTCTGTTCTCTTTGATGGTGTGGAAGGGTTGGTGTGATAAAGTCTTCTTCTTTTCTTTGTTTTTTTTTTCTCCTATTATCTCATTTCCTCATATGTCTGACAATAGAAGATGTGTCATCATGCTTTCTTTTGCTTCGATTTTCATGTAGATTGTCATCTCCCTCTTCTTTTTCTCTCCTACCATCACCATCACCATCATCACCCTTATCACCATTACTTGGAGTCCTAAACTCATTAGGAACACTCTCAACACTAGCACCAACATTTTCTATCTCAACTTCCTCTTCTTTTTGCTCTTCCTCTTTCTCTTTGTCTACCTTTACCTCTTCTTCTTATTCTTCCTCCTATTTTTCTCTTCTCTTCCTATTCCTCAACCTCAATTCCATGAATAGATCCTTTCTTTTCAAGAGATAAAACTATTTCTTTCATTATTTGTAGCTCTTTTTCTTAATCATTCAACCGTGCTTGTAAGCTATGAGCATCAACAGTTGCTACTCCATGATATGTTGGCACTTTAGGATACACTTGTATTGGCAACAATAGTTTCTCCTCTTTAGAAATTGGGTAAATATATACAACTTATTCAAACAAAATTCTACATCTCAATTTGCTATTTCATATTTATAAAAAGACCATTATAAACATCAAAGATAAACAACTCAATAAGTCATCGCCTTATTTTTAGCAATCAATTTGACTTTTCTTCTATTTTATTAATGTTATTTAGGATCTTGCTTTCAACCCATGGAGCATGGAAATGATTGCAATTCACGCGTCAATCCCAAAGAAGATATGTACTCATATACACAAGCCTGTCATTTATGAAAACATGATGTTGTTATAGTTATTCAATAATAAATGTTGACAAAATTAAAATTAAACAATTAAATTCATTTACCATCATGCTAATGGTATATCCATCAAAGTATTTTTTCCTTGTAGTCCTTCCTAAGTCGTCTCCTACATGTAATATTATCTCATGCCATACAAAATTGCACATAGCATCTTCCTAAACATAAAGACCAATTCAAGACAAATTATCCATGTAATGTAGAAAAAAGTGGTGTGTTGAATAGTTACTTGTTGGAAATAAACTATGATTGAAAATAAGAAGTATATATATCATAACAAAATCTTCTACATCCTGTCCAGTGTATCTATCTACCAACTTTTTCAACCTTTTAAAAATCTCCACAAAAGTAACATTATAGTTTTTTCTATCCAATAACCATTTAATAGTTTTAGAATTCATCTTTAAATTGAAATCTACATGTTGCCTTATGTGCTGCAACCTTAATATGATAGAAAAATCTCTTATTGTAAATAGAAGGACAATATAATCACCAAATATAAATGAATCAGAGTTTACTTGAAACATTTTCAATAAAACTTTAACTCTAATAAAACTATTACTTAGCTTAGGCTAAAATAAGGTGTGAGCCAATGATCCAGTTATAAAATACTTAAAAACTAAAATCTAACTTGATCGCACCTCCCCAAGGATCTAATTCATGCTATTAAAGTGGATTTAGACCAAAAAATTACCTTAAAAGCAAAATCCAGCCGAAAATGTGAAAAGATGCTTGAACTCCTTCAATGTAGTCTCCACTAGCACAGCATATTGTGGACAACTTTTTCCCAACCAAAACTCATTGCAATTGGCTCAAATTTGAAATGGAAATCACCAACACCTTGATGAAGCTATAGTAAAATTTTCAGCCAAATCAAAAAATCTGAAGTGCCTCCAGAAATGGCTCCAATTTACTGTCCAAATAGAGGATCTCCAAAAGGCTAGTAATCCAATTATTTTGCCTCTAATGATAAGATACACACACCAATGGACAATATAAATCTCTTCTATGTTAGCTGGAATACAAGGAAGAGATGAAGATATGAAGTAGCTGAAATTTAGAGGTAGGAGATAAAGAAAAATATGAAGCTTCAACATATAATGCAACATATGGGAGGTTATAGGGAAAGGAAAAATCTAACAATGGTTGGACACCTTCTATATCTATATATAGATGGAGGGCAAACCTCCCTCATGATTGGCGCCAATTTGCTTGCTAACTTGCAAGCAAGTTGCAAGTGAATTTCATTTGGAATCTTCATTTCATCACATAAAATGTCATCCAAATAAATTCTAAATGCACTCCAAATGAACATTTCATTTGAATTTTTTCTCCAAAATTGATTTTTCATTTTAATTAAATTAAACACTTTAATTTAATTAATTAACTTTTGACTTAACTCTTAAGTCAATTAGCTTAGCTCTTTATGCTAGCTTGACCAATTGATAGTCATGTGGCACCAATTAAATTAACTCCTTAATTTAATTGGTCTAATTTAACCCCTTAAATTATTTAAATCAATTTAACAATTAAATTGATCAAGCCAACATGACCAAAAATTATGTCAATCCATCTGCCTAAAAAAATTGATCATGGTGGAAATTTTCTAACTCTTAGAAAATTCTTCTTCATCGAGTAGGATTTCCAATTAGCTTTCGTGTGTGACTCATTAGGTTCTACCATTAATTGGACATGGGCTCACAACTCTTATGGTTTATTGAATATCAAATATTCACATTAGTCTAAACTCCTTTAAACTAATGACTCAATCCAATTAATCTCATTAATTGAAGAGTACCTAATCTCCATGGTCGATGTCCTACCTCAAGCCCATGGATCCCAACTAATTAGTTGAAATGAATGCTTTTGGAGAACCATTCTAGCTCTACGCTTACTACGCAAATGCTGTCATCCCATCTCCTATACCCCAAAAGAAGCCTAAGGCAAGATATTTATAGGCTCCCTAATAGCCTCGATGCTATGCCTCTATTCCAATGTTCAATTCTCCTTTATGATATCATCTTTGAAAAACTCTTTTTTCAAATTGTCATACTATCTTACGCAAGGATTTTGTGGAATCGATCATTATAGAATACATGAAAAATGTACTAGCCCTTCACAATGACGAGGAGTCGGATCCTATCCTAGATCTCGCAAACCTCCATGTCTAAGTAGGTCATACCCAACCTCAACCCGAAAGACCCGCGAGGTGGTCAAGAAAGAGTTAATGCATGAAAACCTAAACACAAGATTACCATGGATTCTCATGTCAAAGGACTAATCTATGCACTGGCGTAAGCTGAAAAACATGCCACTACCAACTTGCTACTATGGCTATCAAGTGGATTCTCTGGATGGGCTTTAGTGAACTTGTTCTCCAACAAGCACTTACTAATATGTACCCATATCTCATATGGTTTGCTCATGAAATGAAATAATATCCAACTTTTGGATTTATGCATCATTAGTGCAAGTCTATTTGGATCTTAGATGCCCTGTCTCATAAGTTCCTATGACTTGGAAGATTTAAGATCACGATCGTGTAAGACTTGTTTCATGATCACCACCAAGTGCGTGACTAAGTCCTACAGTCTTGTGTGATCTGAGAGCCTCAACCAAATGCTAAAGAGGTAATATATGCATAAGATGAAGATGGCCATGTAAAATGAATATCATTCAATCAAGAATGTATCACAAGTGAAATAGTTTACATGCCAATCTAATTGGCTTGCGAGGCACTGTTCCAACAATCTCTCACTTGCCCTAAAGCTAATGCCTTAGAGTCTTAAGACCCATCTTCTCAAGATGTCCTTTAAAGAACTTTTGGGTTAGGGGTTTAGTCAGTGGATCTGCTATATTCTCTTTCGAGGTAACTCTTTCCAATCTAATGTCGCATTTACCAATGATCTCTCGGATCCAATAATATCGCCTCAAAATGTGCTTGGATCGCTGATGAGATCTTGGCTCCTTAGCTTGTGCAACCATACCGTTGTTGTCACAAAATACAACTATAGGTTCAAACATGCTAGGCACTACATCCAAATCTTAGATGAAGTTTTTGATCTAAACTCCTTTATTTGCAGCTTCTGAAGCCGCAATATATTCCGTCTCTGTGGTAGAATTGGCCGTGGTATCTTATTTAGAACTCTTCCAACTCACTGCGCTGCCATTAGGCAAAATATAAATCTAGAAGTGGATTTTAGGTCATCTACATTAGATTAGAAACTAGAATTTGAAAACCCCTCTGGTTTCAATTCTCCATTACTTATACTAAAATAAATCCTTAGTCCTTCTTAAGTACTTAAGGATTCCTTTAACGATTATCCAAGGACTCTTCATTGGGGTTAGATTAGAAATGGCTCGTAACACTTAGAGTGTGTGCCACATCCGATCTTTAGATTGAATGACATACATTATACGCCCAATGATGGACACATAAGGTATAAGGGACATCTTATGTCTCTCTTCCTCCATCTTAGGGGCCATAGACTTGGAGAGACGAATCCTATAGGGAGGAATCCCTTATTGGATTTTTTCATACTAAACCTCTTTAGTGTTGCAATAGTGGCCCACAAGCCAATTGAATGATATCTTTATATGGCCTTCTTTATCTTATGCATATTATTACTTCACTGACATTTTGTTGAAGTCCTTAGATCACATAAGACTACGAGAGTTGATCATGCATTGGGTGGTGATCATGGAATAAGTCTTACACGGTTGTGATCTTAAATCTTCCAAGTCATAGGATATTACGAGATAGAGCATCTCAGATTCGGATAGACTTGCACTAATGATGCATAAATCCAAGGGTTGGATGTTGCTCCACTCCATGATCAATCCTTAATGAGATATAGATGTATGTTAATGGGTGTGTGTTAGAGAACAAAGGACTGAAGGCCCGCCCAGAGAATCCACTAGATAGCCGAAGTGACAAGTCAGTAGTGGCATGTTTTTCAGCTTATGCTAGTGTATATTATTAGTCCTTTGACATAATGATCCATGGTAATTTTATGTTTAGGTCCTCATGCTTTGACTTATCCCTGGTTGCCCAATGAGCCGTTCGGGTGGTGATTGGGCATGAGCTACTTAAACATGGAGGTTTGTGAGATCCAAGATGGAATCCGACTCCTCATCGTTGTGAAGGGCAAGTACATCTCCTATGTATTCTATAATGATCGATTCCAAGAAATTCTTGTGCAAGGTAGTATGACAATTTGGAAAAGGGATTTCCAAAGATGAGGTCATAAAGAGGAATCAAACATTGAGAATAGAAACATAGTATCGAAGCTATTAGGGAACCGACAAATATGTTGTTGTAGGCTTCTTTCAGGAGATAGGAGATGGAATGGCCGTATTTGCATGGTACGTGTAGAACTAGAATAGTTCTTCAAAAGCATTTATTTCGGCCAATTAGTTGGGCTCCATGGGTTTGAGGTTGGACATCAACCATGGAAATTGGGTACTCTTCAATTAATGAAGATTAATTGAATTTAGTTCATTAGTTTAAAGGAGTTTAAACTAAAATGAATATATAGTATTCAAAAGTCACAAGGAGTAGTGAACCTATGTCCAATGAATGGTAGAACCTAATGGGTCACACACAAAAGCCAATTGCATTTCTATTTAATGAAGGAGAATTTTCTAAGAGTTAGAAAATCACTCCTAGTGGACCGATTGTGAGATTGGCAAAATTGAGGTCATTTTTGGCTTGATTAATTTAATTGTTAAATTGTTCAACTAATTTAAAAAGTTAAATTAGACCAATAATTAAGGAGTTAATGATTTGGTGCCACATGACCATCAATTGGTCAAGTTAGCTTAAAGAGTTAAGTTAACAATTCTTAGCTTAAAGAGTTAAGCTAATTGACTTAAGAGTTAAGTCAAAAGTCAATTAATTAAATTAAAGGGTTAATTTAATTAATGAAAAGAATTAATTTGGAGGGAAAAGTCAAATAAAAAGTTTATTTGGTGTGGCATTTAATTAATTTAAAATTAGATTCCAAATGAAATTGAAATGCACACAAAATGCAAATTCAAATTTGAATTGCAACTTGCCAACCTGCAAGGCCAAGTTGGCGGTCACCTTGAGGAAGGTGTGATGCCACCTTCCTTGGCATTACACCATCTTCACTCTATATATAGATATAGAGAAAAAGATAGGCGGCCACTTCATCACATTGAGAAGAATTAGATTCCTTCACCATTTTCCCTCCAACTCTCAAGTGTTGCCTCATGGGTTGAAGCTTCACTTTTTCTCTTCTTCTCCTACCTCAAATCAAGCCTTCATAAATGAAAATATCCTTTCTATGTTCCAACTAATAGTAAGGAGATTATGATCTAGCATTGGTGTATAGATCATAACAATTAGAGGCAAGACAATTGGATTGCTTGCTTTTGGAGATCAATTGTCACGGCAGTCCGCTTGGCGATTTTTTTCTAGCACTTCCCTATAGATTTTTGAGCTAAGTTTTTTTCATAGTAGATTCATCAAGGAGTTGAGAAGATACTATAATGTTTTCAAAATATTTGGTGGAGTTTGGATTGGGCAAAAGTTGCATCCAAACCGAGCTGCCACTATGAGATAGATTCTGCCTATTGAAGTCATCTTCAACATCCCCTTGGTTTTAAGAAAATCAAGGTAATCTTATTCCCAAATCTAGATCAACAACATGTTTAGATCCTTGCTAGCATGTTTAGCCTAGTTAATTTCATTTTTTTTAATTTTGATTATTGGATCCTAGTGCTACATGTGCCTTCAAGTGGTATCAGAGCCTAATTCATACTTTGATTTGGATTTTTGATTGATTGATACATGTGATGAATTGATCACAATCACCAAATTCTCGATTTATATGATGGATTGGAGTGTTTGGATGATATTGTGTGTGGCTCCTTGATTGATGAATTGAAAGCATACTAATATGTGTTTTAAGTGTTAATTTATATGATTTGTATGTTTTAATTCATAGCTTCTAATTTTGAATATTGATTTAGTATTAGTTGATATTATATGTTGATATAGCATGTTGTTGATGGCCTAAAAGAGTTTAGATCATTTTTTTGGATGACTAGAGTTTGTTGAAGATTTTTGAAGAATGTGATTCTCGCTTTAACTTGTTTTTTAGAGCATAATTGAGCACTTGAAATTCTATTTTTAAAAGGAGTTTTAAATATGGAATTTCATCTATAATGTGTATTTTCATGTTTAGAAAGTGTTCTAAATATTTTAGTGCACAAAAGTTGAGTTAATTAGCAGTTGACTCGAGCAAAACTTGAAAACAGGGCATGCTGCCCTAAATGGTCGGGCATTGGTCGAGTAGCTGGGGCGCTAGGCACGTGCTTGCGGCACGGCAATACGCCCAGCCTAGGTAGGCAGTGGCATAGTTTTTGTTTGGCTCAAGTTTGGTTGCTTTTTGGGCTCATTTAAGTGACCAAAATTGTTTTAAACCACACATAATAAATGCACAAGTGTTGTGCAAGTTCTCAAAATTTTGTTTGACATTTGTGATTACTTTTAAAAACTTGTTAAAGTTAACTTGTTTGGCAATCCATTCCATGGGCAACCATATGAGATATGGGTACATGTTAGTGGGTGTTTGTTAGAGAACAAAGCACTAAAGACCCACCGAAAAATCTACTAGATAGCCATAGTGGCAAGTTCGTAGTGGCAAGTTCTCCCGCTTACGCTGGTGCATATTATTAGTCCTCTGACTTGAAGATCAATGGTAACCTTGTGTTTGGTCCTAATGCGTTGACTCTTTCTTGACCACTTAGCGGGTCTTTCGGGTTGAGATTAGGTATGAGTTACTTAGTATAGAGGTTTGTGAGATCCAAGATGGAATCTGACTCCTCGCTTTTGTGAAGGGCCAGTACATCTCCTAGGTGCTCTATAATGATTAATTCCAAGAAATCCTTACGTAATGTAGTGTGACAATTTGGAAAATGAGTTTTCCAAAGATGAGGTCATACAAAGGAATCAAACATTAAGAATAGAGACGTAGTATCAAGGCTATTAGGGAGCCGACTAATATCTTGCCCTAGGCCTCTTTTGGGAGATAGAAGACAGAAGGACCACATTTGCATGGAAGGCGTAGAGCTATAATAGTTCTCCAAAAGCATTCATTTTGGCCAATTAGTTGTGCTCTTTGGGCTTGAGGTTGGACATCAACCATGGAGATTGGGTACTCTTCAATTAATGAGATTAATTGAATTGAGTTGATTAGTTTAAAAGTATTTTAAACTAAAATAAATATATAATATTCAAAAGTCACAACAAGTTGTGAGCTTATGTCCAATAAATGGTAAAACCTATTGGTTCTCACACAAAAGCCAATTAGCTCCCTAGTTAATGGAGCAAATTTCTAAGAGTTAGAAAATTACTCCTTGGTAACCAATTTTGAGGTACCAAATTGAAGTTCATTTTTGGCTTGATTAATTTAAGTATTAAATTAATCAATTAATTTAAAGAGTTAAATTAGAACAATAATTAAGGAGTTAATTATTTGGTGCCAAGTGACCATCAGTTGGTCAACTTATTAAAGAGTTAAATTAACAAAATCAAGCTTAAGGAGTTAAGCTTCTTAGCTTAAGAGTTAAGTCAAGAATAAATTAATTAAATTAAAGTGTTTATTTTAATTAAAGAGAAGAATACATTTTGGAGAGAAAATTCAAATGATAGATTCATTTAAATTAGCATCTTAATTAATTTGAAATCAGATTTCAAATGTAATTAAAATGCACATGAAATTTAAATGAGATTCAAATTCAAAATTGTCACCTTGGCACCTCACTTGGCCGCCCCCCTCATGGAAGGTGTGATGCCACCTTGGCATCAAACCATCCAACATCTATATATAGATATAAAGAGGGATAGTCAGGAACTTTGCAAAAGGTGTGAAGAATTAGATTCATTCACACTTCCCTCCAAAACTCTTTTTTAGACATTGCTTCATATGTTGAGGCTTTGCTTTCTCTTCTTCTCCTACCTCAAAAATTAGCCTTCACCATTGATATTGTGCTCATTTTCTCCAGCAAAAAGTGAGTGGAATTTGTAGGTTCAATTGGTGTGTGGATCATATCAATAGAGGCAAAGCATTTGATTTGCTAGCTTTGGAGTTCCAATGGAACAGAGTAGTTACTTGCTAAATTTTTTTCAAGCGATCCTGATTGAGTTTTGCTCTAAATTTTTTAGCACTTTCCTTAAGGAGTTGAGAAGTTCCAATTTTTTTTTTTTTTGTGATTTTTGGAGCACTCTAACCAAGGCAAAAGTTGTTGTTTCTCCTTTGTCCCCGAGTCTACCAGAATCTAGATTGGTGATGTGTTCACCCTAGTGACCTTGGAAATTTGCTTTTTGAGGTAACACTCCAACTAAATTTGAATTGGAAGCATGAGTAGATCCTTGGTAGGTTGTAAGCACCAGTTATTTTGAGCTTTTGAAGTATTCACAAATTGGGTTAAAGATCGTGATGATCCCATACTCTCATGATGGTATCTGCAAACTTAAAAAAGTCTCAAGGACACATGAATAGTAACTTGGTTAAAAGTTTGCAAAAGTTGTAAAGCAACCAAGGTATGATAAGTTGATATTGTCAAAGGAGATTTTTCAAGTTAGGATGGATGTGAAGTCATGTGTCATCAACTACGGTCTAAAGATGATTAGTCCTGGAGAAGCTTTTCAACTTGGACGTAGTGATGGACAATGATCTTCATGAGGATTTGATCCTCACATCCTCGCCAAGTTTTATTGATCAAATAGTTAATCTAAACTGAGACTACCATGACAGGGGCATACCACTAATGTTTGCCTCCTCATCCAAGTCTATGGGCCTTAGGGGTGCTAGGAAGGAAGGTAAAAGAAAGAAAAGTTCTTTCTCCAAGCGAAAGCAACCATTAAAGGCATCTAAAGGAGTCAAGAAGATTACAGAAGACATAGTTGATATTACTTGTTTCTACTTTGGCAAGATAGGCCATTGGAAATGGTATTGCAAGGAATACCTTGCAACCCTTGAGAAGGGTTTGTACTTTATTGAAGTGCATTTAAGAATAAATTATTCCTCATGGATATATGATATCGCATGTGGTTCTTATTTTTGTAAGTTGTTACAAGAAATAGAAAGAAGAATAAAACTTAGTGATGGGGATATGATCCACTGCCTTAGCTAAGGAGCAAGAGTTGCAGCCAAAGTCAAAGGCGTATAATAAGTTAGACTTAGGGAACTCCATAATTTTATTAAACCCTTGTTATTATGTACCATATATTATTGAGAACAATGTTTGAATTTCCATTTTAGATAGCGAATGATTCGATCCTTCTATATCAAATGGAAAATTGAAGGCATTAAAGAATAGGTTCTTTAGTTGCTCATGGTACACCTAACAAAGGATTAAATATTTTTGGATTCCCAACCATCACCAATGCACGTTCAATCAAGTAAAAGTAAATTAGAGAACTAAGAAGATGCCATTTTATGGCATGCAAGACTTGGACATATTTCTAAAAATAGGATGAACGAGTTAGAAGCTCTCAAAGCACTAAATGTTAGTGGCATTGAGGACCTTCCTACTTGTGAATCTTATTTGAATGGAAAAATGAATAAGGCTCCTTTTGTGGGAAAAATAAAGCTAGCCATAAGACCTTTAGATTTGATCCATACATATGTTTGTGGCCCACTAAGAGTTAGTGTGAGAGGAGGCTATTCTTACTTTATCACATTCAGCGATGATTTTAGTCGGTTCGAACATGTGTATCTTATGAAGCACTAGTCCGAAGCCTTTGAAAAGTTCAAAGAGTATAGGAGTGCAGTAGAAAAGAAAAATACACTTAGTATTAAATATCTTTGATCGGATCGAGGGGGAGAATACTTAAGTACTGAATTCTTGTCTAAAGAAGAATGAGATTCACTCTCAATGGACTCCACCTGGCACATTCCAACATAACAGAGTAGCCGAAAGGAGAAATTGTACCTTATTGGACATGGTACATTCCATGATGAGCTTTTTCGATGTGCCCATATCCTTTTGGGGATACGCCTTAGAAACGGCGGCAAAGCTACTAAATGTAGTACCTTCAAATTCGGTTTCAAAGACACTGCATGAGATGTGGTATGGCAAATTACCCTCTTGCCAATACGTAAGATGAACAGTGGGAGACAAGTTGAATAGTAGATTCACCTTGTGCAAGTTTGTGGGACACCTAAGAGAGTCTTTGGATTATTACTTTTATGATCCCTCGAAACAAAAGGTGTTTGTTTCGAGGAACGCCTACTTTTGGAAAAAGGAATTTCCATTAGATAGAAATGACATTATTGTTGAACTTGATAAAGTCAAGATGATCATCAAATCCCACAAGCGGTGGAAACAAACGAACAACAAGAGCCTCACACATAACCTTTGAGAAGGTCGGACCGGATCAAGAAGCAACCCAAAAGATTTGAATTTCTTCATGAGACGGGCCAATCAGATAGTAATCCAAAGACCTATGAGGAAGTTATATTGGACATAGAATCAAGATATTAGCTTGACGCCATGAGATCTGAAATGGACTACATGTACTCCAACAAAGTATGGACTTTGGTAGATCCACTGAAAAGAATAGTTGCCGTTGGTTGCAAGTGGATCTATAAGAAAAAGCTTGGAGTCAATGGAGATGTAACAACTGTTAAGGTACAACTAGTTGCAAAAGGTTACACTCAAAGACCAAGTATCGATTTCAAGGAAACCTTTTCACCAACTGCAATGCCTAAGTCCTTTCAGATTTACTTGCCATAGCTATATATTATAACTATGAGATATGGTAAATGGATGTGAAAATCATTTTCTTTAAAGAAGACATTGAAGAAGAATATATGGAGCAACCATAAGGTTTTACATCCAAGGAAAGTGAGCAAAAGGTTTGCAAACTCCAGAAATCTATTTATGGACTCAAGCAGGCATCCTTAAGTTGGAACATCCATTTTGATAAGATAGTCAAATCATTTGGCTTTGTCAAAAATATGTATGAGCCTTGTGTGTATATGAAGACTAGTGGGAGTAGTATACAGTTTATCGTGCTTTATGTTGATGAAATCCTTCTTATTGGGAATAAGGTTGTCATGTTAGAGTGTATTAAAGCATGGTTGTCTACTTAATTCTCCATGAAGGATTTAGAAATAGCATCATACTTATTAGGAATACGTATCTATAGAGATAGATTGGGGAGGATGTTGGGGCTTTCCCAAATCCCATACATTGACAAGATACTAAATAAGTTTAGTATAGAAAAATCTAAGAGAGGATTCTTCGCTTTGGGACATAGCATTCGTCTTTCCAAGTCTATGGCCCCTTAGACTGATGATGAGAGACAAATAATGTCTCACATACGTTATGCGTCTACCATAGGGAGCATAATGTATGCCGTTTAATGTACAAAATCGAATGTGGCACACACTCTGAGTGTTACGAGTTATTTCAATCCAATCTTGGTGAACGTTATTGGTTGGCCATAAAAGTAATCCTTAAGTACTTGAGAAGGACTAAGGATTTGTTATTGGTATACGACAATGGAGAATTGAAACTTAAGGGGTTTTTAGATTCTAGTTTCCAATCAGATATAGATAACCTAAAATCCACTTTATGATTTATATTTTGCCTCAATGGCAGCGCGGTGAGTTGGAAGAGTTCCAAACAAGACACTAGGTTGATTCAACCATAAAGGCGGAAATCATTGCGATTTTGGAAACCACAAAGAAAGGTGTTTTAGGTAGAAACTTCATCCAAGAGTTGGATGTCATGCCTAGCGTGCATAAGCCTATGGTTGTCTTTTAAAGATAACTTTAGACTTGATCCAAGATCTCATCGGTAATCCAAACACAAATAAATGCATTATCATTTGATATATGATATCATTTAGTAGAGATGATATCTGAGTGGAAACGGTTGCCTCAAAAGAGAATATAGTAGAACCATCGTCTAAACCCCTAAGTGCAAAAAGTCTTTGAAGGACATCTTGACAAGATGAGTCTTAAGGCTATAGGGAATTAGCTTTAGGAAAAGTGGGAGATTATTGTAATAGTGCCCCACAACCAATTAGATTGGCCATGGAAACTATTTCCTTGTAAGATAATCTTGATTGAATGATATTTTTTATATGGCCATCTTCATCTTATGCTCATTGTTACTTCATTGGCATTTGGTTGAAGCCCTTAGATCACACAAGACTGCGAGACTTGGTCACGCACTGGGTGGTAATCATCGAATAAGTCTTACATGATCGTGATCTTAAATCTTTCAAGTCATAGGATCTTACGAGACAGAGCATCTAAGATCCAGATAGACTTGCACTAATGCATAAATCCAAGGCTTGGATATCGCTCTATTCCATGAGCAATCCCATATAAGATATAGATGCATGTTGGTAGGTGCTTGTTAGAGAACAAAGCATTAAAAACCCGCCTAGAGAATCCACTATAGCCGAAGTGGCAAGTCTGTAATGGCAAGTTCTCCAGCTTACACTAGTGCATATTATTAGTCCTTTGACCTAAGGATATATAGTAACCTTGTGTTTAAGTTCTCATACTTTGACTCCTCCTTGATCACCTAGTGGGCCATTCGGGTAGTGATTAGGCATGAGCTATTTAGACATAGAGGTCTATGAGATCCTTATTATTTAATTAATTGGGCTTTCTTAGTTTATTTTTCCTTTTTTCCCCTGGGGACTTAATTTAGCAATCAACCCTCCCCCCCTTCCCCATTTTTGATTTGAAAACTTAATTTTCATGTTAAAAGTATAATATCAGTTCAATTTTGATTTTTTACCTTGCCTTAATTAAATTTTAATGAAGTGGTTAATTTTTTATTATATTTTATTTTTGCAAAAATCTGAAACCACTCAACTTTTGTCTAAGTTGAGATTGTTAAGTCTTAATGTTTGGCAAGTTTTATGAAGCGTTGTGCTAATTTCCTTACATTTGTCCAAAGACAGAGAAATTTTTTGGCAAGTTTGTAGTTTTAGAGAATGGGCATTGGGGAAATTTTGAAATGAGTTCCTAAGGTAACTCTTTCTCTTTTTGATTTTTCCTTTTGTCTACTTTACTCTATTCTTTGTGAATTTTTATCTAACTCTTTAGAGTAAAAGTTTTTCGGGGTGTGTCAAATTGAGTTATGTTCTGTCTTGAGAGTGAGATGTCGCAAAATAGGACCCAATCCAAGTTAGAGTCTCGAACCGAGTCAAAATCCACATAAGTGAGCGTAAGCGGCGTCGGAGTGCTGCCGTTAAGGAGTTATTGTCGTTGGTGAGGACGTGGCTAGTCGGGCGCAGGGCGCATGCATGAGGCATCATTAGCGGCCGGCAGACACCGCCTTAAGTGGTCACAATTGTTGAAACTTGTCTGGTTCATGGAGGTTGTCCTCCTTGTGGAATCACTGTATTTTTTGAGTTTGTGAGCCTTTTTCTAGGCTTGTTATCCAACCTTGTGTTAATTTTGAAGTTGCATCTCAAGAGTTTGAAAGTCATCCTCTAGTCCCTAAGTCGATTTCTTTATTTGAGTTTGGTTTTGCATTTAGAGCATAGGATTCTTTTGATGAGGGACCCGAGAATACTCCTATCATTGATAGTAGTTTGGTTAACACTGAATAAATATGTTGTTCACTTTTGTCAGAGGAGTTATAAATTTTGAGGTATAGGATTTATACTTCTGACGAGTTTGAAGTTGTATTTCCTTTGCTATAGGATAATATGGTGCCACCTCCTCCGAGGTAATTTGCCGTATTAAGTAGCTACTTCAGTAATGGGTTCTTCTTTCCACCTGACCCTTTATTATTGAAGATAGTTAGGAGTTATGGTGTGTATTTGAGTCAATTCGTCCCAAATTTCTTTGCATACTTTATGGGATTTCAACAACTTTTGAGGGACTTGAGTCTTCCCATCTTGTTAGATAGCTTTTATTTTTTGTTCAGAGTGCGAAAGGTGCCTAATTAGGTTCTTTCCATGTCTTTCCCAAATCAAGTAGTAAGTTCTTGAATGGTTTGTCGTCTTCGCGAAGGCTTTGGAATAGTATATTCTCTTTTGTGAAAGATGAGGGTTAAAGTGTTCCCTATTTGTGGAGTAGTTTACCATCACTAGTGCGTTTGGATAAGATTCACCATTACCTTCGCCAGTATCTTTTGGAGGTGAGTTTATTTGATTTTCTCTTTAATCTGAGTTACATGTTCTTTGAGGACAGTTAGTTCATTTTAGTTGATTACTCTTATGTGTGTTCTTGTTATTTGTTTTTTTCACTCTTCTTTGCACTTATATATATTGTGAATCATCTATTAGTTTGTTGAACTTAATCCCAATCTTGTTCTTAGTAGATAAAAAGATTGATTTTGTAAGGATCCACACTACGAGGGTGGATGAAAGTTTGCATGAGAGATGTGCAATAGAGCTGTATTGCAAGGAGGCATTGCCAATTGAGCCCCCCACATTGGTGATCGAACGAGATTCATGCTCCATCGACATCTATGGTGCGTTAGGCGGTTGGCTACGATGATTCTGGTAATTCCTAAATTAATCGGGAAGCATGTGTAAGGATCAACTGCAGGAAGTATTTGTCCGCAACCTTCTTACCCTTTTTTATGCTAGCAAGGGCAAAGGGTTGTTTCATTATAGTTCACGCTAGAGTTATGGCACTGACTTGCATGGAGACATGGATAAGACGTTTCTAATATTGACAACTTATGAAGCAATGTCAGTGTGTATGATTAGGAAAAGTTCGAGATATTTTCCTCTTCTCAATTGACCAAGTTCATTACTTGAGACTTTGTCTGAGTAAGCATTAGCTTTGCCACTTAGTTTATTTTATATGTATATTTTTCTTGTAGTTTAGCTCATTGTGCTTATTGCTTTTTAGGTACAAGCTTAGAATTTAGTTGTGCAAATGTCTCGTGGAGTAAAGAGGGCTACGACAATGATATCATGGTTGAAGGAACAGACTGTAGGGTTCACCCAGTTGCAATCTCAAAATGAAGAGGAGTTCGTGAAGCTGCTGAAGAAACATAAGCAGCTAAAGGTACATTATGTGAAGAAGGTGAAGATCGGGAGGAAATTTTTAAGGTCTTCTACCAGGAAGGCGCCCATTTATTGCCAAAATAATGTTACAAGGAACTCTTTTCCACAGCCTTCACACATGACCATTTTTTCAGGTCTAGGCCAAATTAAAGTCTATCCAAAATTAATGCGGCTAGCATCCCCAACTGTCTAGGAAAGGTCAACCTATCAAAATCAATCCAATAGATGGGCAGTCAACGTCACATCCAGTTAGCCGTAACTGCTATGCATATGTGGTGCAATCTAGACAATTGCCATAGGTCACTTTGTTTGGCACTAGTAAGGTGTTTCGTAATCCACCAAGTCAGTTTCTTACTAATATTAGGTAATCATCTTGCTATCTTGAGTAACCGTCTATATGACTCAAGTAAATGTCCTGCTCTCATGCCAAATTTTGCTGCCAGCCCTTGTGTGCATCATCTAATGTTCCCACCAACACACTTATCTAGACTTGTATAACTTCTGCTCTCTCGATGTTTAGCCTCTCGTGTACGCAACTCAGCAACCTATCCGCAACTTTCCAACACATGGATCTATTTATACCTACACTTGGCCCATGTCCGTGCTGCATCGTGCTAGTATTAGAACTCACTAAGGCGTAAGGGCCGCCACACCAACAGCATCCCACGCTTTAAAGGGCTAACAAACTACCCTTACCGAAAGAATTCGATGTCTTTGTTGGAGCTTGGGGTTCCTTTAGCTTCCTAATACTCATCAATCAACTTTAAAATTGCCATAGGTCTACACTATTTTCCAAAGAACCATCTGCCTTAGACTCCTCTTTCTAATGAACCAAGTAATCAACCTGTGTGTCCTTTTTGCTTTAGCCTTTGGTTCAGGAATTAGGGATATAATGGGCTTCTTTTCTAAACTTTTGCCGAATGATGGGCGGTGCTCGCTTTACCTGCACTGGGGAATTATTAGCATCATAAAAATACTTCTTGAGAAAACTTACAAGAGAAGTTTGGTGTATCTCTAGTTTGTCTGGTAGTTTAATAGATACGTCACTTTGTCCACTTTCTTTAGAATTTCAAATAGTCTATCATATTTTGGCACCAACCACGGTGCACCAATTTCCTAGCTTATTTTCTTCCAAATTTGTGGAGTAAGTTTCAGCAGCACTTGATCTCCCACATTAAAAGCAACATCCTGCCTACCTGAATCTATGTGGCTTTTCATTCGATGCTATGTCTAGCCTCATCGAGTAATTCTTACCTTGCCTTTGCAAAATGGTAAGTCGCGGGACACTTGCCTTCTGTGTGCAGCAAGGCAACTTCATGCGGTGCAAACGTCTACTGCCCATAAACTAACTTGAAGGGACTCATCCCTGTAGCCGACAACTTATGCAATTTGTAACAAAACTAGGCCATATCAAGTAAATCAATCTAAGCCTTCTAGCTCATTGACACATGATGTCTCAAATATTCCTCCAATAATGTATTTATCCTTTCGGTCTAACCATTAGCCTATGGATGATTTGTTGTGGAGAACTTTAACTCTGTGCCCATTATGTTGAACAACGAAGTCTAAAATCAGCCTGTGGATCTTATTTCCTATCACTCATAATTTCTTCAGGTTAACAACATATTTGAAAAACAACTCAGCTACAATCTTAGCAGGACAAGCGTCAAGCGCAACAACAAAAATTCCACATTTTGAGAAACGATCAATAATAACAAAATAAGAAGTCATACCTCTAACTTTTGGAAATTAACAATTAAGTCCATGGAGAAGGACTGTCATAGTTTATCAAGAATTGACAGCAGTTGCAACAAGCTGGCTTCTTTTTTCTTTTCAAATTTGTACACCTGATAAACTAAGCACATTTTTACATAAGCTTCAATATCATCTTCCATCCTTGGATAATAGTAGCAGAGAACAACAAGGCTATCATTTGCCCAATACCTAGATGTCCAACTTATTGTGGATCATATGTCTCCATTAGCATCTATCGCCTCAATAGTCCACTCAACACTCGACTGCTTTTAGCATACAACAAGCCATTGGTTAGCCAATATTTTTGAGTTCCACTAGTTTTCACCTTTTCAATCAACTTTTTGTGAACTAGTTATTCTAGGACGTCTCCTAGATCCACTCCAAGAGGTCTGAGTCTACCACAACAAGAGCAGCAACATATGTTTCAACTTTTTACCAACTCAACGCATCTGCCACTTCATTGTGTTTGTCTGCCTAGTGCATTCAAAATCAAATTCAGCCAAGAATTCCTACCAACGGGACTGTTTTAAGGTCAGTTTCTCTTATATCCAAAAATAGGCATTGGCCACATTATCTGTCATAAAGGTAAACTTTGTTCCCAACAGATAGTACCTCCAAATGTCGAGACCACACAAACGCTCTAGCAGAATGATAAACTGGGATATTGGGATCGAGTAACAACAAATCCTCAACGAGATATTTCCAATCTCACTAAGCACGTGGCAACAGCCTTTGGTGGTCTGCTCATCATGGTGTAGGATCCAACAAATGCAACTCTACAAAAGTAGATGAGGACTTAGAGTACGAGTTAGGTTAATTCTTGCTTTTTCTTTTGTTCGCGACTACTTTGCATTTTTGCATTTGCATAAGTAACATGAAAGCTCATTTTTAGCTTTTTATTTGTGGACACCAAGTATTGGCCAGATGTTTTTTATATACTTTGATGTCATCAAACTTTACTTCCTTTATTTATGGAAATTTTCACAAATAAGATTCACTTACATACTTAGTCACTTGGATGTCTCTTTCGTGTTGTGCTTTTCATTTTAATTGTTGCATGGTATAGGCGCATGAAGAGGCGTTTAAGCCTCACTTAACTCTATTTTTTTAGTTTAACTTTTTTTAGGGACTATTTTGTGATAAGAAGAGATGATGAAGGAACTTAACTGTGAGCCCCTCTTAGAGGGTCTTCACACAAGTTCAACCTTTATGAGCCTCTCTTGAGAGATCTTAGCATAATTTTCCATTGTGATAAATAGGTGTGATTGTAAGGATTGAATTTGACTACGTGCATCCCTTGAGAGGTCTTATTACATTTGCTTGTTATGATAATTGTACTTGTCTATAAGCCTTGCTTGGGAGATCATACCATAGTTGTTTAATATGAAAGTTGGTTTTGATTGTGAGCCTCGCTTAAGAGGTCCTACTATAGTTGTCAATGTCCACAATCAACCCTCTTGAGGGCATTTTTGGAGTAGTTGCAGTTGTCTTCATGTAAAAGTTTGTGAATATAGATGTAGTCACTGATGTGCCACGTGCCCCGCTTGGGGGTTTTATAGTGGTCTTTCGCCACGTATCCTACTTGAGGGCTCTTATAGCGGTCTTTTATCACATGTCTTGCATGGGGAGTCTTATAAGGACTTCGCTATGTACCCTTTGGGGAGGGGAGTTTTGTGATGGTCTTAGGCTATAATTCTTGCTTGGAGGGTTTTACGATGGTGTTGACGATGATTTGATGCCAATTTGATGACGATTTTGTGCAAAATCAAGTGCATCATGATGCATTTTATGCCTTGATATTGTGCAACTGTAATGGGGTGCATGGCTTGGGGATTTCATCTCATGAAGTGTTGTTTTGGACAAGTCATTGTTCATCAAACACAAGCGAAAGAAGATGCAAAAATGCAAATCACTAAAGTAATCAAAAGAAAATAGATGTTGTTCCTAGTATAGGTTGACTTTATTTTCTCTTCACTGAAACACCTTCTAACTAATGAAAGTAATACTTAAACAATCAAAAGAAAAAGATCTAACTAAGAGCATAATCTTGCAAAAAGGGAAAAGAGTTTGTAGAGCTATTAACGACTTGTATAGTCATGTCGAGTGGTGTTTCCCATCTTAATTACGGGACTAAAGTTGTGGGCAGAAAACATCATCTCAGTTAACACTCCTTTATGGTGCTACCATACATCCAACTGCCTTATCCTTAATGTAACTGATTCCTAGCGAGAGTGTCATAGTATTGGCTTCATAGATCACACCTTTACTCTTATCCTTCTACTTGTTGTCTCAGCCTTTCCATTGGAATAGTGCCCACAAGCCAATCATATTAGTGTGTAAAACTACTCCACTTGTGATACAATCTTGATTGAATGATATTCCATAAAATGGCCATCTTCATCTTATGCTTTTTATACTTCACTTGTGTTAATAGATGTATTTTACACATGTGCTAAACATGTATGTATATGTGGTGTAAATTAAGTGTTATTTTAGGTGGATATATTCTTTCCTTATTCAAGATGTTATTGTAACATTATACATAACAAAGTTTTGCCATTCATTGCGATTCAGACTGACATGTTAACATAAATCTCCTACTTTACATGGTATCCAAAGCTAAATTTTGATATACCCACCTCAAGTTCTTGTTTGGCCACAACACCGCCCCCTTTGGCTACCACAGTCAACCAGTTGTTCTCAAGTTTGTGTTTTCTGGTCCAAGTGCTTGGGTTTTTGTTGACCCATTGCATCTCGTATGTCGTTGCAGCATTGATGTTAGAATACCCATCATTGTTCTTCGCAAGCCGCCCGCAAGTCAACGCCGTCAGTGCCACTGATAGAAGCAATCAACTTTTGCTACCAAGCCCGTACGGTCAGACCTCCACCGACCAATATGCTACAGGCCTACCACTACCATGATTCAGTTTCTTTGCCGTGCAATATCATTTTTTATTTGTCGTTGCTCTCATTTTAGGGCAAACAACAAAGTTATATTTATTTGGGTAACCACTTAGTTGTCCAACCTTTTATGTTTACATAAGAAAAGAAAAGAAAGGAAAAAACCCTCATATTTAACCATTATTTTTTCCCAATCTTTTGTTATTTTGCAGGTATTATTTTCCTATGGACCCGAAAAGCTTCACTAGTTCTCCAATTCAAATTACTAACCATAAATTAAATGGTAGTAATTATCACCATTGGTCTATCTCAGTGGAAGTATTTCATGCAAGCATAGGGAAAGCCCATTACCTTACTGATGAACTACATTCTCCCGATTTGGATCCCAAGAAGGCTACTCTTTGGAAATAAGAAAACTGCCAAATCATGTTTGCTTTGTGGAACTCCATGGAACCTTCCAAGCTATGTTCACTTCTTTAGCATGCAATGCACTTTAATTTAAAACACACTATGGCATTGTCTCACGAGTCGTGGAATGTCATAGTGGAGTTTATAATTAAAAATTGATTGGTAGGTATGACTTAACACCTAGTAGTGTGCATGTTGCACGAGTCGTGTGTTTACATGAAAAGTGAGGCAAAACATACCAAGGGTTGCATAGAGATGCAATTAGCAAATGTTAGTTACTTAGGATTATTTGTGGATGTCTCACAAGTCGTAGGTCCACAAATGATGCCTTTTGGACTTTGATTCTCACTAGGAAATACGATTTTCTAAATTCGTGTGTTTACATGAAAAGTGAGGCAAAACATACCAAGGGTTGCATAGAGATGCAATTAGCAAATGTTAGTTACTTAGGATTATTTGTGGATGTCTCACAAGTCGTAGGTCCACAAATGATGCCTTTTGGACTTTGGTTCTCACTAGGAAATACGATTTTCTAAATTCGTTATAAGGTGAGGAATTTGATAAAATAAGGGAGAAAAACATGATTGAAAGTCTATAAACATGTTTTCTCCGGGCGGGCCTTTAGTGCCTTGTTCCCTAACAACCACCCACTAACATGCATCCATATCTCATATGGGATTGCTCATGGAATTGAGCAACACCAACCCTTAAATTTATGCATCGTTAGTGCAAGTCTATCTATATCTTAGATGCTTTGTCTCATAAGATCCTATGACTTTGAAGATTAAAGACCACGGCCGTGTAAGACTTATTCCATGATCACCACCCAGTGCGTGACCAAGTCCAGTAGTCTTGTGTGATCTAAGGTTTTCAACCAAATGCTAGTGAAGTAATAATGAGCATATGATGAAGATGGCCATATAATGAATATCATTCAATCAAGATTGTCTTACAAGGAATAGTCTACAAAACCAATCTAATTAGCTTGTGGGGTAATATTCCAACAAAGTAAGCATCCCAAATCATGAAATTTGGGGAAATATTGAAAAAGATTGAACTATTACAAAGACTTGTCCCTACTAGCCATAATAATGAATTATTAAAACCTAATTGCCTTCAATCTCTCAGAGTAAAAAAGATACTGGCATTTAAACATTCTCTAGTTAATGGCTTGACAACAATCTGGACAAAAACTATATGTAAGAATCTGTAACCATTTTTGACATGTTTTTGGATGAGGATCTAGATAGTAACTTGATAGTTGTTGGTTAGAAACTAAAGGTAAGATTTCTTCTTGAGTTTTAATATTATAGGCATATTTGAAAGCTATAAAGGATCTCTTATAAATTTCACTAATATTGATTTAAGGTGGTTCCCAGTCAAGAAAGTCTTTATTAGTCACATAGTTTCTTCTGAAGTTACAATGTTCATAAACTCGTTACTTTCTCCAAAAACAGAGGCTCCAAAATCCATGTTTCTCATGAAATTATTCATATAATTGTGTGTTCCGATCAAACAACGATTTTGCTGTGGCAGTTAGCTTTCAAATAGGTTGACTTACTATGTGTCAAAGTTTTTCTTACACAAAGATATGAATATAACACATGAATCCTTCCATGGCCCCCATGGATTTGATACCATCTATGCTCTTAGAGGAAGAAACTTCATTTGCAAAGTTTTGAACTTCAGTTAAAACTTGGTATGGAAGGAAAATAACCATCTCGAGTAGAAACTATATATAAACAAAATACAGAAATGAAACAAAAATATATAAATGAATAAATATAAACAACAAAGATATTGAAGATGAGAAATAGAACGAACTCATTGATATGATGATGATGATGACGATACTAATAATTTTTTTTTTTTTTTTTGAGATTGAGTAGATTTTGACCCATGCTATTGTTATTAGCCGGCTTACCTCGATCAACATCTTTATGAAGCTTCCGATCGCTTGAGGGGCGGCTAGGTGGAAGATTGAATGGTGGAGTCTTAAGTTTTGGATTTTGTCTACATCCTCAGTGTTTTTTATATTAAAAGTGAGTTTTCTGCAGATGCCACCAAATGAGGATGGATCTCCCTACAATTCTTTGAGCTATTTCAGAATTCTCCTCAAAGTCCCAAGTCCTAACACAAACTTTTCGGATGGATTTGTGGACAGGTAATGCTGTCTAAAATGGAAACAAAAATCTCAAATACTACATATCCTAACTAGTGTTATATATATGTATGAACACTGAGAAAATGGTCTATGTACATATTCCATCACAAAAAGTTAAAAGCGAACCCCAATCAGATTTTTAAAATTTAAATTTTAATAAGTCATCCATTATTCTATTAGGAAAAAAAAAAGAAATTGAAAATTAATTTTCAAAACTATTGCTTTTTCCTACTCATAAAATTTATGGCTTCATTAACTTAGAGTTGTTACACTCAACCCATCAAATGATAAACATAAAATCGATCACTTTTAAGAATGAGAATATATCTGATTTAAACTCGAAGTACTCAACTTACTTGGTTTGCGTTGAGTTCTAAAATCATAAATGAATTTTTGCACGGTTTTGCATGTTAATTTTTATCTTAATGCAATCTACCTAATTTGAAATGAGTTTTGAAATCATAAATGAATCTTCAGACAAATTTTGAATTTGAATTTTCAAATCCAAGTTTTTAAGATGCATTATTGAAATTATGAATGAATCAAGTCGAACATGTCGCGATCCCTAATCACTTTGTGACTAATAGAACAATTGTACTTTCTCCTATCCACATCATGAATTTAAACAGAGCATCCACGCCTTGTCGATTGAGTATCTATACTATTATAAAAAAGGAAGACATTTTTGTATCTAAAATGGAAGTTTTGATACCAAATTTCAATATATCAAATTTGTCTTTTTACTTATTCAATATTCAATAAAAAATTATATATACAAATAACCACCATTTATTAAAAACCTTCCACTATGTACCTATTTTAATTAGTTTTAGATTTTTTCTTTAATTTGATAATGAATTATAAAAAATTTACTTTAAGTAAGTACTATCTTTATAATTATGCAAATTATAAATATATTGTTGTGTTGCATATCAATTTTTAATATAGTGAATGTGAGAATATTTTTATGTGCGAGAACTGCGTGCAAATGACTGCTAGTATTTATAAGAACAAAGAGAATGAATAAAAAGACAAGCTTATTAACTTCAATCTAGCGGTCCAAGTTCAGCTCATTTACAAGTTGTAGACCACTTTTTTCTCAAAGAGGCTTACACTTCAAAATTCAAATATACAAATTCTCAAACCAACAGTCATATTCAACTAGGACTAGGAGTGGATCCGCAATAACAAAGGAATCGTATCATCATCTAGGTTTATAAAAGTATAGGTTAAATCGACATTGTTGCTTTTCTGTCAAAGAGAAGCAAAAGAAATTAGGCAACCAACTTAAGAATGCCAAGGACGTGGTGCAATTTTTTGGGGAAAAAAAAAACAGGGGGCCTCATAATGGAATATATGTCAAATAGATTAAGCATACAAGAAGCACCACACAATACACGGTGTGATAGGATAAGGAAAAGTACTCACCACAAAAGCATAAATCATAAATTAAGTCGAAGTTGAAGACAAAGTTTAAGAACCATTAATCTTAGCCAACATCACAATTTCAATGTCAATACATAAAGAAAAACAACTGAAAACAGGAAGAGCACAACGAAGTGGTCTAAAGTGCGACTTAGCAATTATCGATCATAAGCACTACATAGAATTCTGCCAGCAACACTTTCACAAAGATCACTAGTACTTTGAGCAAAAGCATACAAGGAGACCTCCTAGAACTTCTGAAGCAAAAGGAAGAAAAAAAGTGGAATGAGTGAAATATGATTGGCAGACATATATCTTCGCACCTAATGCTGATCACAATATAGAGCAGGCTTTTTGGGCCTTTCCCTTCTTTTTCTTTTGCTTGGGCGGCTGGAGAACAACTTTAATGGCAGCATCAAAAACTGCTTTGACATTCTGTGGGAAGAAAGTATTTAAGAAACTAGCTAATTGCAAAACTTAAACATCACAAAAGTGGTTTGGTAAGAACCCTCCAGAACAGGGAATTGTACACACATACCTCTTGTGTTTTTGAACTACATTCAATGTAAGCAGGAGAGCCAATCAATTTTCTCAGCTCCTCCCCCTGCAAGTTTGCAGTGAGGGTAATATAATGGTCAGTAATGGAGTCTAATCCTCATACAAATCAGAAAAGGTAAAAGAGAGAAAAACAAAAGGCACAATGATATAGCTCAAGCAGTACAGTGGCACCTGCGCTGCAGTAATTGGTACAGCGCCTGGATGATCAATGAAGAACTGCTTGTCATCCCGAAGATCTGAAACCATCAAAAGTGTTAAAGAAACACAAATAAAACCTTTATTTAACAAATTATGTGCAACTTTCCCTCATCAAACATTACATCTACAAATACCGTAAAAACTGTTTGCAAAGGCCTCCTATCAAGTATTACAGACCAGATGTGTAAAGAATTAAAATCTGCTACCAAGAACGCATCAACAGTAGTTGCAAACAGCCCCTTACTTTCATCAATGCTGTTTAGTTTTGCATTCCACAAACCAAATGCAGAAAAAAATCTTTTGAAGGCAAATATTTAATAAGTAAAGCCAGCACCTTGAATGAATCAAGACTAGGAGAGGAACAAAAATCTTGGCCATTAGTATTGCTCAATAGCTTAGAACTCATTAATAAAATCATTCTAAAATTTGTAAAATTATCACTAGAACAGTTACAGCAGCAGCAAAAAATGATGATGTTGACTTTTTTACAACTGTCAGTTAAATTATTTTTAACATTGGATTTAGCTTGTCACAAGTATCTCATATCAGTATACAGGCCACAGATTTACTTTTTTGCCCATATAGTAAAAGCATGGCAGCTACAGATTGAACCTAAGTGTATCTAATTCTTCACACTGAACATGAGGACGTCTCTCCATCTTTGTTTATTTGTACTATTTTAATATAGTTGTTGGTGTTGTTTAAAAGTGTAATTGCAGGGAGGCTTGAAGCTGACAGGATGTCTATGTCCATCATATATGCTTTTTAAATATGTAACTACATAATGTTTTTCAACAACACCAGACACAATACCAAAAAGCATATCTTGAGCATGGAAACTGGTTCGCAGCACAAGAAAAGTAAAATTAATTATCTTACCAAGTTTTGTGCCAACAAGAACTATAGGTACACCAGGGGCATAATGCTTCAATTCGGGAATCCACTAGAAGAAAATGAGCCACAGCAAAAAAAGAATCATCAATGCAAAAGAAATTATCACAAGTAAAAGGAATCTCTTACGAGCAATCAAATCCTTACCTTCTTGGAAACATTTTCATAGCTTGCCTTGCTGATCAGAGAAAATGCCAGAATGAAAACATCAGCTCCACGGTAACTCAAAGGTCTTAATC
Source organism: Jacaranda mimosifolia (assembly GCA_018894105.1). NCBI lineage: Eukaryota > Viridiplantae > Streptophyta > Magnoliopsida > Lamiales > Bignoniaceae > Jacaranda > Jacaranda mimosifolia. The sequence goes on along the minus strand of CM032133.1, from coordinate 15,037,745 downwards.
TGTTATAGTCCTCCTGTCCTGTTCCATACAACAAAAACCATAGGTTAGAATTTATAAAAGAAAAATATAAAGACGCATGCATATCTGATTTTATACATATGTGCGTATACGAGTATATTTCATAGTATAGATGTCAAGAAAGATATTTCTATTAATTACCTGCAGTATCCCACAGGCCCAGGTTAACAGTGCTTCCGTTGACAACCACATTTGCACTGAAATTATCAAATACAGTAGGCACATAATCCTGTATCATTTAAGAAGGGAAACAAAAATGTTAAAACAGGTCACAGATCATATTTCAATGAATAAAAGAATATAGCATCGGATCATATCCAAACCAACTTTGAAACTAGAATCAATTATTCACATCATGAATACATGACATGTATTAGCACATCCCTGTTCCACGTGATACACCATGCTCCATACATAAGTTTTTGGACAGAAAGATCTTCGCTTACTTTCATTAAGAATAGGTAACACACCAGAAATCTATATTGTGTTACTTTCATTACCATCCCTTATAAGGTAGAAACCGACATGAAAATCCCAGAGGTACCAGATTCATCTTATATGAACATTTAACTGTGCTGGAAACAGAACTATACATGAAAAGCTGCCAATATGGTTGAAGGCAAGAAATGCCATAATCATGACCAAACCATGACTACTAACAAAACAAAAATCCAGAAGTTCCTAAATTCTACAATCTAGATTAGGTTGAAACAGGAAACTAATTAATATCAACACAAAAACAACAAATCAATTATCTAATCATCGGCAGACACATATCAAAACCTGTCAAGTTTCAAATTCTTAAGTAAGCCCACACCACTTATTCACTATGGCAAATTCCCATTGATATGTCACTATTCTCTATCTGAGTATGATTAGGATAAAATTTCCAATATGGAATAAATCAGTTAAACCAGATAGATCAATTCTCATTTTTGAGATTTTTTCTCATTTCCAAGAAATTCATCAAGAAGACCAAAGAGCATCCACCACAACAATAATAATAGGGAGAAAACAGGCGTCGCTATACATATTTCCCCTTCATAACTTCACCAATTTATCCTAACGCAAGTTCATAATCATTAATAAAGCATAAGGGAGTTCAATCGTCTCTTTTCCCATTTCTCCTATTCTTCAAGAATAAAAGGAAAAGAAAAAAGAAAAAAGGAAGGAAAATTTTCAAATCTTGCAACTAACTTTCAAATGTCCATTATGTAAAATGAAAGTACAAAAACAACAGAAACAATAGCAAGGAAGAAAAATGCCAGACCGTGGGGAAGGTGTTGCTGGTGTAGGAAATCAAGAGACAGGTCTTGCCAACCGCACCATCGCCCACCGTGACACACTTTATGAACCTTGAAGCGCTCATTATTCCAAAATGTAAATTCCCCCACTTCTTTTAACTCTGTCTAAATCTCTCTCTCTACTCTCCGGATCTTTCCAAAGACCTGATGTAATGTGCAATCACCAACTAGACCTAATTACACATAAATGCACACCACATTCGTAAAAGGAACACACACAATCTTCAGCTTTCCCATTCCAACCTTTCAAAGCTGTGACAACGAGAGAATCAGCAAATTCAAACCCTAACCCTAACTGGAAAAGTATGTACAGACCATGAATGTGGGGGGAGAGGGGGGGGGGGGGATGAGAGAAAATGGGGGATCAAAATCTAGAGAGAGAAACACGAAGAATATGATTAATCGATCAGAGAAACTTGGAGCGAGAAAAAATTGGATGGCCATTACGCAAAATACCTTTTTAGCCGGGAAATGCTGCCGTTGAACCGCTCCCTCCCTGTCTTGCTTCAACGCTTTTCTCGCTCTAAAAACAATCTCAGTGGGCCTTGTTCACGACTCATTGGGCCCCCCACAATTAGTCCTGACTGTTGTTCGGATGTTTGAAACCAAATCAACCTCAACAAAATCGATTAAATCGGTCGAAAAAATTGAAAACTAATAAAAAATAAATTAAATTAATTTTTTTGATTTAAATTTTGAAAAATTGAATGATTTGGTTCGATTTTCAATTATCAAAGTCAAAATTGAATCAATTATATATTACTAAAATCCCAATTTTTGTATGTTTTGTCAATCCTTGGCTGAATGTTTACATTATATTGCTTTTATGGATATTTCAAATTGCTTGGTATCTGCAACCTTTGTCGTTTGTGTTTATTTTAGTTTGCCTTTTGAAAAGTTGTAATGGAAGTATGTACTTCCTCATTTAATTCAGTACAAATATTATGAGCTTGTAACTTTCTCTTGGTTTTTAATATGTATCGTGAACCTTTATCCAAAAAAAACATGTTTTTGCAAGTTAATTTATATAAGAAATGTTATAGGTTTTGTTTCATCTATACTTGAAAATTGAAATTCTCAAAAATCGAAAAATTGAACCAAACCAATAAAATTCACTTTGGTTTGATTCAGTCCTCCATATTGAACGAAACCGAATGGTTGGTATTACATTATAACCGATTGATTTGGTTTAGTTGAATTTTTTTCTAAAACCAAACCAAACCAAACCGTGAACGCCCCCTACTTCAACTTCCACGTTTAAAAATTATGAATAAGTCGAATCTCAATTTGGGTAAGATTCGAACTTTAATCTTAATCTAAATAAGATTCAAGCTCTATTTCAAATCGATCTCTAGTCGTCTGTATCTAAATTCAAGGCTCGCGATGAGTCGATATATAATTAAATATTATTTTATTAATAAATATATATTATTTTATTTCAAGTTCGAGCTCGAGTCCCTAATTATTTGCAACTCATTTGGTCGTTCGAGCCTTATTGAGGCGAATCGGGCCCGAGTTGAAAATTTTAGACTCGTCGAGTTTGAGCTTAATATATATATTTCGAGCTCAAGATCAAAAAAAAATTCCAAGCTCGACTCAATTGCACCCCCTATTCTGGTGTCAAGTTCAATTATGATCTGACCAATATTTGAACCAGTGAACCGTGAATCAGTAACTTTTATAGTTTGATTAATGGTTCAGTTTGTCAAACATTGGTTGAGCCATCAACTCGAAACTCAATCGAGCCACATACGAAAAGCATTACATAAATGGAAACATTTATGAAATGTAAATGAGATTCGCGTTTATTTAGACTTTCAAAATATATTTTCTTTTCTTAAAACCATAAAGAACAAAAAAGTGTATAGCTATGATTCAAATCATCCACATTATTGTTCTTGACATTCAAGTTTAATTACAAAAGATGATTATATATAATCAACTAATCTTGTGCAAATTCCTCTTAAATATTATTTAAATATATGTAATAACTTAATTATAAAAGATGGTCATGTAGACAAAGTTAATGTACTTTAATGGATTGTTTTATTATTATGCCCATAACAAAATATAATAGTATTTCATCTTTTAGAATCGCCAAGTCAATGTTAATTTATGAAAAAGCCTAAAACTAGAAGAAGTATATGAAGGAAATAGATAGCAAAAGATGGTACTTCAAAAATCTATTTGCCTTTTTATGTTACATAGATTGAGTTGGGTGAATAAGTCATCCAAAAGCAATTCAAGTTTGGCGGCTGAACCCATGACACAATCCAAACCCACTATCAATCTGATTTCAACCAAACTCAATTATTTCGTATTGACTTTGTGTCAAGTTGTCATGTTCAAGAGAGAAATTGTCCTCTCCCCACATAGAAGTTACCCTGCCCAAAGAAAAGAGCATTTAATTAGCTAGCAATTACATACCGGTTTAGATATTCCAATATATGTTTCATCTTCTATTCCATTACTTTGATGTATAATATGTGCATTAAATATTTCTTTATAAAAATAATTAATTGATAATTAAAATATTTCTTTATAAAAATAATTAATTAATAATTAAATACACTTGGTATATATACATTAATTGAAATAGGAGATGGAATATAGAATGAAATAGAAAATCCAAAGTGATTATATACTACAAAATGATAACTTTTCAAATATAATTTGATAGTTATAGACTCCAATAGCATGTAATTTTTCTATAACTCATTTTCTTCTGGCGGCGGTGGTGGTTTTTTGTTTTTTTTTTTTTTTTTTGCACGGGATGTCTAATTTCATATAATTATTAATTCAATTTTTTGAAAGTGAAAATTTTCCTATTTGGTAAATTTACATTATATATTCAAACTTATTTTAAATTTTATGTTCGGCTATGGAAAATGATTTGAAAATAAGTTGTTTGTTTTTTTATGTTTTGGGGAGAGACAAGTTTTACTGTAAATGTCAAATCAGTTACTTTTTTGTTAGATTTGTAGGATAAAAGTGATTTTTTTTTATGTGTTATATGTATGTATTTTTATAGTTGGATGATGTGTGTATGTATATATATATATATATATATATATATTTGTAGTGGTTAAAATATGAGTGTAATTAATTTAATTGGTTATTTATTTTGAAATTTATATTTTTATAAATTTAATATTAGTAAATGATGTATTATTTGGTTATATTAATAAATATTAATCATTCATGAAATCATAATTATATTTTAATTATAAAAAAAATTAGTTTATATCATAATTATATCATAATTGTTAATATCGACTTATAAAAAAATTTAATTACTATACATTAATTATAAACTAATTACTGTTTATTAATTAAAATATAATTGTTTAACTATTTATTACTTACAATTTATGTATAAATAAAAATTAGTTATTTATTAAAATAAATAATTTTTTTAATAATATATATATATAAGACTTAATAACAATTCATCAAAATAAAAAAATAAATAATATTATGTTATATGAAATTACATCATCTTAAATTATTTATTAAATAAATAAACACAATATTTAATTGTGTGTAAAATATGAAATATAATTAATATATAAATAATAAGTTATTTAAATAAATTAATTTAATAGGTTATTTAATTATTTTAACATATTATTTAATCAATATGTTATTTAGTAAATAAATTACTTAGTAATAATAAAATAATTTTACTTAAATTTGACTAATTCTCTCAACAATTACTTTAAGTATATCAATATTAATTTATTAAACTTAATAGATTATTACATAAGTATCGCTCTATAATCAAATTTTTTATTATAATTTTAAATAAATGTGAAGATTAATATTTAATGAAGAATATTTTTTGAAGAAGATTAATTTATTTATTATATCAAAGTAAAACATCTTAAGTTATTTATTAAATGAATAAATATAATTTTAATTAACACATTAAATATTAAATATAACTAATACATTATTTAATTAATAAGTAAGTTTAATTAATTTAATATGTTATTCAATAAATAAATTATTTAGTAATAACATAAATAATATTTAATTAAATTTAATTCATTTTTTTGACAATTAATTTAATTAAATTTGTAAACATAAGTTTTAGAATTTTTTTACCTGGTAAAATTTTAATATTTATATATATATGTGTGTATGTATATATATATATATGAATGAGTGAAGTAAGAGAGTGATAAATGAATGAGTGATGTGAAAGGTAGAGTGAGAAAAGTGAGGAGGTAGGTGTGGTTTTTAGGGTGTAGGATTTTTTGGATGAATTGGGAGGAATTTTTTGGATATAAAAATTTGAGTTTTTTTTTGGAAAAAGATTGAAGAGTGTGCCTCCATTTTGAAATTTTTTTTAAAGTTGGAAATTTTTTTGAGAAAATGTAGAAGAGCATAGCCTTATTGTGCGCCTTCTACCTCTCAAATGACGTTTTTCATCACTCCCTACTTTATAGGGAATAAAACTTTTAATTCTTTTATTGCACAAACATCTCCACCTTTACAATGGTAAAAGTAGTACAAAGTCTAATCATGCAAAATTATTATGAATTTATATGATTATGAAGCTTCAACTCATAATCTCTTATTAATGAATTTTAGATGGAAAGACTTGTGCAATTAAATTATTGATTCAATTGGTTTAATTCATTCAAAATGAATTGATTTTCTTATATATGATATTGCAAAATAAGATCCTAGGGGTAAAAAAGTAAAAAATAAATAAAAGGACCCAATTAAATAAGTAATAAGCAAACTAAAAGGCTAGTGAGCTCAATTAATCAAGCTATCAAGCTGGTTACCTAGATCTAAGTGAGCTGAAGCCTATCAAGCACTTATTCATTATATATACCAACTTTCAAAGTCAAAAAGGACACAAATATTCATTAAAAATTTGTTTCTTTAACTCTATGCAAATGCATTATGGAATAAGAATTTTATGAAATTCCCTGACTTTCGAAAACGACCTTAACTCTATATTTAAGTGGCAACATTTTCATGTTGTCTATGGAAAATAGGAAATGGGAACGCAGATGAGGTCTAGAGCTCAAAATTCCAGCTCCCATGTTGCCTCCAAGAGGTGAGAACGTAAAGAGCAACTAACTTGAAGCGCAATCACATTCAATGTCAAAGCCACCACCCAAAGCGCATCGGCCACCAGTAGATACGCCAGCACAGCAGATTCCACTCCTAGAGAACCAATATTGCTGATGACTCAAGAAGTACTAACAGTGTTGTTGGAGAACGCCTCCACGCAAGCTGCGACCAAAGTGGTCATCCAGTATGCTTGAAAGCAAAGCCCTCAAGAGAAACCCTAGGACACTTGCTAGAGTAGGGAAGCCTTATCACCCAAAAAAGGATAGAATGAAGAAAGAATGCACAACAGACCACCTATTCTCCACCTTAGCAAGTAGACATACAGTCTTCACTTCGAGTTGATTTATCACAGCACTTGCCCACTCCTACGGGAGTTCAAACTCACTCAATCGTACCTCAACACTCAGGAGGAGCAAGAAGCGAGTACCTCCCTCTAGCAATCTCTCTCCAAAGACATAGCTCCTTCTGGCTAGCTATTTTAATAGAGTTCCTTCCTCCATGTATGAAGATTGCCAACTTGCCAGAATTTGATGGCATGATAAACCCCAGGAGTTCCTAGACAATTTCCATCTTTATGATTTGAGTGAAGATGCCTGCTGCAAATTGTTTCACATCACCCTCACCAAATATACTCTGACATGGTTCAATTAGATGTTACTTAGATCCATCACAAGCTGAGAGCAACAAGCACGACACTTCCTCCATAATTTCTCTATCAACCTCAAGTACCCTAAGATGGCAGCTTACCTACCATTGTTAAGTAGAATGATGGAGGATCTCTGAGAGACTACCTTAACAGTCCAAGCAGTGTATGTAGCCAAGAGCTCTTACCTAACATTATTTAGTAGAACCAATGGCATCAAAAGTTTTAACAATCCGTAGTTAGAAAGCCACCAACTACACTTGACGAACACCTTTGAGAAGAGAAATACATTTAGATCAATAAGGCGATGGCCCATCAGGATGTCAACAAATACAAAGCACAAGATGAAGAAGGTAACAAGAAGAAGAAGAGGTCTAGAGACTATAGGCATAACTCTTCCAAAACATTCTCCATGTACACCCCTCTTACGAAATCTACGACAGACATCCTAGTTATGGCGAAACTGCTAGGCTTGATCCAAAACCCTCCAAAGAAAATGGATAATCCAAAGATATAAAAGTCTAATAAGTAGTGTTGTTTCCATTGCAACCGCAGATATACTACTAGGGAGTATCTGTATTTGAAAGATAAAATCAAAAAGTTAATTCAAAAAAGATATCTAAATGAGTATGTGGCTTAAATGTAGAACAGTCCCAATAGGCATTACAGAGCTAGAGATGGCAAAGACTGTCAACGACTGCTTGATAAACACTTAGAGCCAAAAAAGTGATAAAGTTAGTGAGACCCAAAGAACTTACCTACTGCTAGTGTCATCTATGTGATCTTTAGAGGACTTATGGGGAGTGAATCCTTAAATGTAAGGAAAGTATTAGCATGAGCAACTAGACAAATTCAAGCTCACTCGGCAAATCTAATACTAGGGATATATGAGGTATGTTCTCCACTTCTAGCATCACTTTTGGAAAAGAAGACATGGAGGTCTAGTGAGGTCAACATAATTATGCCTTGGCAACCTTTATTTCCCTCACTAATTTCTAGGTGAAGAAGATCCTAGTGGATAGTGGAAGCTTGGTGGATATAATCTTCTATGATGCATTCCTCCAACTTGGAATAGATAACACCCAGTTATAGAAAATCAACACTTTCCTAGTGGAATTCACTAGTGAAGCAGTGGAGGCCTTTAGGGAGATCTCTCTTGCCCGCTCCTTAAGCACTCATCTTTGTTGGATTATGAAAATAGTGAGGTTCCTAATTATCAAGACCCTATCGGCCTATAACATTATACAAGGAATGCCGATCCTAAACCTCTTCTGAGCAATGGTGTCAGCCTATCATATGAAAATGAAGTTCCCTATGCCAAGTGGAACAAGTAAAGCTTTTGGCAACCAGTGCACCACTAGAAAATGTTATGCGAGCATTCTGAAAAAAAATAAAGGTCCATTCCGCTGATCTAGACAAGGCAAAAGGAAGTATAATGAATGGAAAGATAAAAGCAAAGGCATAGTCTAAAAAGCCAACATCACTACGATACTCACACCAAAAGTCAACCTCCAATAGAAGGAGTAACTAGGTACATATTCGCACCTCAAGAAGTATTTTTGACAAGAAGATGTTTATGCCAACTACTCCACTTCTACTGTAGAGAGAGGAGTCACCCTTCAAAATAAATAAGCACACTCTCTGTGGCATCTTAAAGTTTTTCTTCCTTTTCAAGTTATGCTAGTAGTTAGGATTCTTATTTTAAGTCTTTAATCTTTACTTTTAAATATTTAGGAGTTTCTTTGATGGAACAAAAATAAAAACCCGTCCTATACTAGAAACAAAGCTTTTTTGAAAGAGGGATATGGATCAGGATCCATAAAATTAAATCAAAAGAAGCCAAAATTGAACTAATCATCTCTTTCCCAAAGATCAACTACAATGCAAGAATTAGGATTAGGAGGCTAAAAATTACCTTTGAGGATGAAATCAAAGGAATCAACTAGATCTCTCCGAGGACTCATCCAATGGAATATCTACAAGCTTCAACATTTTGATCTGGTTACTCCCCTCCAAGTCTCCCAAATTCGGCAAAATTGCCACACCTTTTCACTACCAAAATGAGTAGCTGGCTGAAAGTCACTAGAAACTAAAGCTCCTTCCTTAGTCACACTATCAAAGCACTAAAATTGGCCACAAAAAGGTTCACCAACAAACTCTAAGTTCCCCAAGTATTGAACCTTTAATATTTAGTCTACACACCTAGAATTACCTTTTAATCAACCTCACTTTGCTAGAGAAGAGAGGATGAAGATGATGAAGGAGTGGCAACTTTTGGAGGAGGAGAGAGGGAGGAGAGAATTTAGGATGTGGTTATTCAACATATGAATTATACCACCTTTTGGAGGGAAAATATGAAGAGCTTCAATCATCACACCAAGTGACTAGTCACATGTATTTATAGGAAGGGATGGAAGCCTTTGGATGTTTCCATCACACCCTCCATGCATGTGTGCCAACTTGCCAAATTGCCAACTTGCATAATTCAAATGGAGTCTTCCATTTGATTCCCTCCAAAACTTAAATTCCTCATTTAATTAAACTAACTCCTTAATTTAATTAATTTAACTTAACTCCTTAAGTTAATTAGCTTAAATTTAAATCCTTAAGTTAACTTGATTAATTAATTATCATATGGCACCAATTAAATTAACACTTTAATTAATTGACTTAATTTAACTTCTTAAATTATTTTAATTAATTTAATACTTAAATTAATCAAGCCAAAATAACCAATTGATAATTAGTCAATTTCTCTCTCCTTTACCAAAAATGCCTAGCATATGATTTTCTAACTACTTAGAAAATATCTCCTATCAAATAAGAGTTTCCTTAGGCTTTTGTGTGTCACCTATTAAGCTCATCCATTCATTGGATATAGGCTCACAACGGATCGCAATATTTTGAATATTAAAATATTCGTATTAGTTTAAACTCATTTAAACTAATGACTTTTTCAATTAATCTCTATTAATTGAAGAGCACCCAATCTCCATGATCGATGTCTAGCAACAAGCCCTTGGAGCCCAACTAATAGGATAAATGAATTATATATTGATGAACCATTATAGCTTATGCATATCATGCAAATGCGGTCCTTCCATCTCCTATTGCCCGAAAGAGGCTTGGGCCAAGATATTTGTTAGCTCCCTAATAGCCTCGATAACTATGTCTCTGCATCCAATGTTCGATTCTCCTTTATGACCTCAACTTTGGAAAACACCTTTTCTAAATCGTCATACTACCTTGTGCAAGGATTTATTGGAATCAATCATTATAAAATATATAGTAGATGCACTCATTCTTCACAACAACAAAGAAACGGATCCCATCTTGTATCTCACAAACCTCCATGTTTAAATAGCTCATGCTTAATCAGAATCCTGAATGACCCGCTACGCGGTCGGGGCAAAGTTAAATCATAAAGACTTAAATACAAGGTTACTATGAATCCTCAAGTCAAAGGACTATTTATATATACTATCATAAACTTGAGAACTTGCCACTACCGACATGCCACTAGGGCTATCTAGTAGATTCTCTTAGTAGGCCTTTAGTTAGCGTGTTCTCTAACAAGCACCCACTAATATATATCTATGTCTAACATAGATTGTCCATGAAATAGGGTAATATCTAACCCTTTGGAGTATGCATCGTTAGTGCAAGTCTATCCGAATCTTAGATGTCATTTCTCATAAGATTATATAACTTGTAAAATTTTAAATTATGACTTTAGAGACTTGTTTCATGATCACCGTCATATATGTGACCAAAAACCATAGTCTTGTATGATTTACAGGCTTCAACCAAATGCAAGTAAATTATAAAAAGCATAAGATGGCCATTTTATATAAGATATCATTCAATTAAGATCGTCCCACTATTGGAGTAGTATATACACTTTAATTTTAATTGGCTGCAGGGCACTATTCCAATAATTTTTCTTTATTTATTTGAATGAAATTTCTTTAACATTATCCCACAATTGTGTTTACTTTTTGATGAGCAATGACTAATGTAGAATTCTGCTACTTGCAGTAAGACCTTGGAGGCACATACCTAGTAAATGCATAACAGTGAATACACAACTCCAACTATGAAATGTATAGTTCTATGCAACAATCGTCGATCGAGCTACACCAACACCACTATAAGACCCTCAAGAGGGCATGTGGTGATAACTTCAGCACTACTACAAGACCCTTTAGGCAAAGACTACTGTAAGACCCCCAGGGGGTATACGATGAACACCACTATAGGACCCCCCAAAGGCTACGTGGTAAACACATCAAAGCCCACGACAAAACTCCCAAGGGGACACATGGCAAACATAGCAAAGCCCATTAAAAAAACCCCTAAGAGTACATAGCAAAGACCATGACAAGAACTCTTAAGGGATATGTGGCAAATGCATGAAAATGCCCACTATAAAGCCCCTATAAGGGACATGGCAAGTAAAAGTTGTCATAAGATTCCCAAAGGGGCACAAATTGCAACAACTATGTCTACACCCCAAGGGAGCATACAACAACACCAACAATAACTCTAGCAACACCCTTAAGGTGGACTCCAATTAACAACAAATAACTCCATTAAAACCCTATAACGGGGCCTCGTAACACCCCCATGGGCTCATATTCAAGCCTGCGCTTCAATACTTTTCATTATGGCAGAGTCTCGAGGAGAAGTTCAAAAAAAAAGAACTAAACATGCACAACATATGAACGGCATACGAAATCAAACAAAAGCATGCAGAAAATAAAAAAGTGTCCAAATGACTACATATAGAAAAGAACGCTAAATTGCTTAAATCTCTGTAACAAAAAAGAGCATAGCTCAACATATCTAAAGCATGCAAAAACATCATACCAACACTTGGACATCAAAAGAAAAAAAACTAGCTAACAAACTACTATATAAAAGTAAAAAAGCAAAGTAGTCTTCAATAAAAAGGAGAAAACTAATCAAAACTCTTCATTTAAGTCTTAATCTACTCCTATGGAGCTGCGTTCACTGGATCCTCCACCATACCAGCACCAGTCTCTAAAGCTCCACCAGATGCTCTACTAGAAAGGTCGATGGAAATATTAGGGTCAAGTAGCATGGAATCCTCTAGAGGGTATCGCCCAATATCATTGAGCATGCATGACAACCTTGGATGGTCTACTCATAGATCATAGTGGTCTCCACTTCGACTACCTCCACAAACTCATTGGAACCCTTAAACTCCTTCATGGCCTCTTTGCACGTAGTAGTCAGAGATGTCTTCCTAGTGAAAGACTATAAAAACTTCCTCCTGGTTTTTTCTTCCTTCACATACCACGCCTTCAACTGCTCATGCTCTTTTAGCAACTTTGCAAATTCCTCATCCTTCTAAGCTTGCTGCTGAGTGAGCCCTCGTCCACCTCGTTAAGTCGAGCTATTATTATTATAGTTCCCTATGCTCGGGTGAGATATCTTCACAACAATGTTTCAAACCTATCAAACGATTAAGTGTAACTGCGAAGATAGTATATAAACCAAATAAGCTAAGTAAGGAGGCAATCACTTACCCGAGCTAAGTCCAGAGCAACGAATTTAATCAACTAGGAATAGAAGAATATCTCCAACTGTTCCTGGTCACACTATGAACCTTGCTCTGTAGACTATCTGCGTGAAAGTAATCTCGTCAGCATCCAATTCAAGTTAATACCATTGCTCTAGCATACGCTGTAATGGAATAAACCCTTATCTTTGCTAGAATGAAAAGGGCAAAAAGACTTTGGACAAGCACCTTCTACTACTGACGCGAGCATCCTTCCCACCTAGTTATGAAATTATCAATTAATAACTATTGTTGTAATAGCTTAAAGTGCGGAAGAAAAAGACGAAACATGAGCCTCCCTAGAACACCATTGTGGGGGGCTCAGAGACCACCTAACTGGTAATGCCTCCTATGGCATTGCTCCATCGTACATCCTCATGAGAACTTGCATAAACTCTTCTAGCATTGATCCTAGCCAATCAATCTTCTTCCATGCCAAAGACATGAAAATTGGAGTAAGCCCAACAATACAATAAATAAACAACAAAAATAATACAAGTGCTACGGAGAAGAGAAGAATACAGTAACAAGTATTCAAGTAGAACAAACAATCCTCAAATAAACTCAGCCTTAGGAGATATGTAGGCGACATCAAGAAGAGATGTGACTGATCTTGCCTTCTTAAAGCGTTGCAAAGGTAACAATGAACCTTATGCAGATGCACTAATGAAGGTGAGCTATTCTATATGTAGAAAACACCATCCCACTTTTATCTCGCACAAAGAAAAACCTTATCTTCCAAGGCCCTTTAAAAAAGGGCAACTGCTTAAGAACTTGCAACTTAATCTAAGAAAAATATAGATGAAAGATTTGTTCAATGTAAACTATCGAAAGAGGTAGGAAGACCTAATCCCTTTGGAATCTTAAATATGCAAAAGTTCAAAGCAAACTGACATAAATATCTCCCACAAATCTTAATAATTTCCAACAACAAAGGGTCAAGTGGAAGGTTAGAACCCATACTAAAATAAATACTATAAACAACAAAATATGCTAGAGAAGGTTATACAATGCTATGCTTTGAAAAAAAGAGAATGAACTCATATTCATCAAAGGTGCAGGTCCTACGCCTTAGAATTTCTAACTCAATAGAAGAAAGTGAACAAGGTATCTCAACAATGCTAGTAAAGCTACCAGCAACATCAAGAGCATCCTCAGACACTTCTTAGAAAAATCCTCTTCCAAACTTAGAAAACGTAGCAACGATGCAAAAAGGATTATTCCTACAAACTCAAACAAAATTAACATGACCCCAACTGCCCAAGACGGTGTCGACCAAGGTGGCAACCATACCTGCAATACCCTCTACGTGCTGGCCCAATGGCCGAACACCCGCAAGGCGAGACACCTAGTGGAATACCTCCACCAGTGCCTGGCAGATGCCCATATCAAGTGCCCCACATGTAGTTAAGTCAGGCGCCTAGTGGACACGTAATTGAGTCAACCTCAACGGCCACACCATGATGCTACAATTCCCCTACTGCCCTATATGGACTCAAACGTCGACCCAATTTTGGACTCCAATTTGAATTTGAGTTTGCTACTCAACTTCTCGATCTCAAGATTATACAAGACTTGCTCCCAACTTGACATATCCTAAGAAAAAAATTACCAACCTTAGGAATTAGAAAATAACCACAAGAAAATAAGTGAGTTAAAAGAACATGAATTATAATGAGTATTCATCTTGAGTCATTGACAAAGTCCGCTACCTGAAGATCAAAACTTACCAAAATTTATCTAAGTCTTTATACAAATATGAAGCACCTAGAACAATGTCTCCTAAAAACAACTAGATAAAGAGGCGTATGAATTCAACTTAGCAAATAGTCAAATTATTCAAAATTCTTGCAATCAGAACTAAGATGATTTACCAAGATTGAATAGAAATAATTGATTAAGGTAAGGTAAAATTACAATTGAATTTATAACATATTTTTAATATGAAAAATCAAGTTTCCAACTTGAAAGTAGTGGAAAAATAAGATTCTAAGGGTTAAAAAAATAAAGATTAAATGAAACAGCATAATTAAATAAATAATAAATAAAGTAACAGGCTAGTGAGTGCAATTAATTAAGTCCATCAAGATATGCACTCAAACCCAAGTAGGTCAAAGCTTACAAAGCACTTAATTACTATAAATACCAACTCTAAAGTCAAAATGGGAGAGAATTGCACTTTTGGTCCCATAACTTAGGGTCATTTCCAATTGAGTCCCATAATTTAAATTTTTTCTCACATTTGGTCCCACTTTCCCTTTTCCGTCAAATAATTAACGGAAAGCGCATGTTCAGAGCACGTGGGTCGTCAATAGTGGGTTTTGGAGGGAAAATTGGTCTGATACTGTTCACTCTTCATTTTGGAGGGAAAATCAACTATAAAAGAGAGAGAAAAAATGAGAAAAAGGGGGGGAAAAGGAAAATTCATTATAAATTTTTTTAATAATTTTTATAAATTTAAATTTAAGATATTCTAAATTACATGAAATAAATATCTAATTTTTTAATTATTATAACTTAAAGAATTTATTTTTATTGTGTAAAAATTTTCAAAATTGTTTTTGAAAATTAAATATTCAAAAGTTTTAAATATTTCTTTTCCAAACATGATAAAAATTATAATTTATATTTCATAATTTTTCTTGTTTGAAAATTTATTTAGTTATTAGCTTGTTAATTTTTCGTTATTTTGAAAAATTAATTTTTAAATAAATTTTTAAATTTAAATTATATTTTTTATTTAAATATATTTTAATTATATTTAAATTTTGGAATGATTATTTTAATCTTAAAACTTAAATTAAAAAATTCTTTTTAATTTCATTATTTCTAAATATAATTTAAAATTAATAGAACTTAATATATAATTTATATTTAGAAAAAAACTTGTTTAATAAATATAATTTAAAATTATATCAAAATATTAATTTGGAAACAAGAATGGGAAATTTAAAATCTAAAATTTCCAAATAGTTAATTTTTTGTTATTACAATGAAAACTTTAAAAGTAATGAAAATCATAAATTTAAATATTAATTTATGATGAAAAAGTATACATTAAAAAATTTTAAATATATTTTCAGATTAACTAATTTTTAGAAATAGTGAAAAATTTAACAAGTTAATAACTAAATAAATTTCCAAACATGAAAAATTAATAAATACAAATTACAAGTTTTCTCATGTTTGGAGAAAAAGTATTTAATTTATTTTTTAAATACTTTTGAAGACTTGAAAGTTTTTATACAATATATTCTTTAATGTATAATGTTTAAAAAATTGAATATTTATTTCATGTAAGTTAGAAATATTTTAAATTTAAATTTATGAAAATTATTAAAAAAATTATGATAATTTTACCAACTACATTAATTAATATCATTTTACAAAGATGAAAAATCAATTCAAATTAGAATTTAAATTAAAAATTATTTTTAATTTTATTATTTCTAAGTATAATTTAAAATTATTAGAATTTAAAATTCGAAATGAGTTGTTTAATAAAATCTAATTTAAAATTAATTTTTTATTAAAATTTTAATTTTAATAAAAATCTCACTTGTGGTCCCATAACTTAGGCCTCATCAATTTTCCCACCAATACCCACTAGTTAACAGCCACGCATATGACATGCGCATTTTTCGTTAATTATTTGATGAAAAAGGGGAGGTGGGACCAAATGTGAGAAAAAATTTAAATTATGGGACTTAATGTGATAATTCCGAAATGAATGGGACTCAATTGAAAATGGCCCTAAGTGATGAGACCAAAAGTGTGATTCTCCCTCAAAAGGGATACAAAAATCTTTCATTAAAATATGGAGATCCGACTCTACGTGAATACATTTTGAAGCAAAAACTCTCTAAAGTTTGTTGACTTTAAAAAAGAACCCTAACTTCATTTTTGAGAAGCATTGATGCGGTTTGACAATTTTTATTATGATTTGAGATTGAAATGTTGGTTTTTGAGTTGGAAATTGTCTTTTGAATACTTAATTGGATAAAAATATAAAACAAAAATGGGAAGAGGAATTATTTGTCTTATGAACAGTAACCACTTTATTATTTTCTATAAATATTTTTAACCTCCTCGTTTATATTGTTATTGCATATCTAGCTCAAGGCATTTAATGGTTCAAGGTTTCATCTAATTCCGATTTTACACGAATTGCACAAGTCATAAATTAGATTGTGAATGTTCCTATAAATGTGATTCATATTGAAAATGATCTATTATGTGTTTATTAGTTATGCTTAATCAAGTTTATGAATTTTAATTTATAAAATCACATGATAATTGTATGGATAAGCAAAACTTATGAGCTTTGGGAGGTGATAATTGTATGGATGAGCCCTTTATGATATGTATGGATGAGCAAAACATTTGAGCTTTGGGAGGTGATAATTATATGGATGAGCGAAACTTATGAAACCGTAATAATTTAAATCTCCTTGAGTTTCTTAAAATATCCAACAAGGAAAGAATAAGTTGTTGAATATTTCTTAAAAATAAGTTGTTGGATAGTTCTTGAAATCTCCTTGAATTTCTTAAAAACACTACCAGCTTGTTGGATATTTTAAGAAATTCAAGGAGATTTAAAGGGCTTGAAACCTTGAAGGTTGATATATACGTGGAATATATGCATATGATTGATAATGCGATTTCCTATTTCATATGGACTATAAACTAAAAAAGTAAACATCATATTGCATTCATTGGATATCCTTTTTGAGTAACTTTATTTATAATCCAATTTAAGGATGCATTCAATGGAGTTGGAGGTAATTATCATGTCCAACAAACCCAAGGTCTTAAGACATCATAGAATCTATTATCATTTGATTGTCACCCTTGATTGCCCACTTAATCCAACAAAGGCTCTAGTGGATCATCAAAAACGTTTCATGACCATCCAAGTTAGAAATGAAATGCTTACTATTTATTTATGTTTTTATATTTTAGTGCATTTTGATATATGTTTAAAATAGAGGATCTAAATGAGATAATCAAAATGGTGAGATCTAACAGATAAAAAATACTTGAGTGTCTCAAGTGTTGAATTATTAAATAAGATTTACTTCTATACCTTCCACCGATAGATGTGTAGCATCAGATGCCATTTATTTCAGTGTATTGGCCACAAACAGTGGCATATACTACTTTCGAAAGGTATGATTATTGTTAGGTTTAGATAGATCCTAAGATGCCATCGCAATGTAAATTAATTTATTTTTAACATCAATAACATCTTAGTATTTTAATATATGCATCGCGTTACTATTACAACATGAATGTTTATACAAATATGATAATGAACATGGAATTAGGATGTGTAGCTTGATAATTAATTAAAAACATTTTTGAAATTTTTTCTGATTTAACTATGAATAACTACTTGATATGGCAAAATAAAACTTTAAGTTCAAAAAAGTAAAAAGCAAATAAAGGCTTAAATAAATAAATAAAGGTGAAAGTACCCAACAAATTAAGTCAACTAAGATGGGCACCCAAACTCAAGTGGGTCAAAACCAACCAAAGACTTAATCAATACAAATATCAACTCGCAAAGCCAAAAAGGCATCCAAGCAATTATTTACAAAGTTGGCCTTTAACTCTATGCAAGCACATTCCAGGAGTAGAAGCTCAATACATCTTACTAATTTTTGGAAAGGAAACTCCATTTTCATGCAATATCATCTTAACATCATCTATGAAAACTCTCTTCTGAAGTAAGGAATATTCAGAAATACATGTTTAAGAACATATGTTCAAACATTCATACACCCCCAAATTCTTCTTTCTCCTCTGCAATGCCTTTGCTCTAATATTTTCCAATACATTAGGTACAATTGGCTTCCTTCTTCTCTTAACACATCCTAATTTAGAGCAAGACTCTATAGTAGATGCACTTGGAAGCACCAAGAGCTGATGGATTTGGAGCTATTATTGAACTTAGCTCTACTCTTAATCTAGTAGCTCTTGATTTTGGCCGTCATGCACTTTACTTTTTACTTCTTAGTTGTTTGTCAAGCAATGCTTCATTTCTAAAGCCTTGTTATGATCCTTTGCCTCCAAAGTAGCCTATTTCTACTTTTTTATATCTAAAAGTGAGTAATTTATTTCAAATTCAGACTATATAGAAAATAATGAATGATTAGTTATCCTTGCAATTCTTGGCTAAGGAACAGAAGCAAGCGGAGATTGCAAATTACTTATAGATACTTAACTAGTATAAGGGGCATTTGAACCTTGAGTGCTCATCTCTATTGGATGGTCACACTGCAATGAAAATTTATTGAATACATAGTCAATTTAATCCTTAAAATATTAATAATTTGAATCTAATATAATTATACATTGTTTCACTTTGGATGCATTGAATTGGAGCAAGTAGCTTTGTCATGGCTTGTTTGCAAGCATTTCCATAGGTATGAGTTAGGCCTCCCTTGTTGAAGTCCTTATTTTACAACTCATCTGGTCCTTTCTTTTTCAACTTTTTAAGCCTTTCAACCATTCTATTCAAGTTTGAGGGCTTCAATAGCTCATAAGGGGTCTTGATATAATGCTTTTGGCTAGGTTCACCATAGATTATGAATTGATAAACTTTCTTATTCAACTCTACATTGTAATAAGCATTGATATGATTCTCAATCTTGTCCTACTTTTCAGAAATAGTCGTCAACATGGTTTTCCATTAAACTGGAACACACCACCTGTGCAAGTGTCATTAACCAATTCAACAACGTACTTATCTACAAAGTTGTCATCTTCAAATTTATCTCTTCATACCATCTTGTCCACCAACTCATAGCCAAATTATGCTGCTTGTTGATCTTTTTTAAGATATTAGGACAAATTGACCCAACATATTTTTTCAATACCCTTCCTTTTGCACTAGATTGTAGACATCAGTCTAATATTAATTTATTCATATATAGTAGTAATAAGCTTATCCTTAGCTTCAAGAATATAACTTTTTAGACGTATACAGATTATTTGCCAAAACGTCATACTTATAGTGAGTTTGACAATGAGATCTACTCCAATGCTGGGAGTGATCTTTCTCAAACACTCAGCAGCAACGTTTGCTTCTTCATTGACTTTAGGATCAACTTTCTCAATTTCCTTCATAAAGTCTGCAAAATCTGTCATATTTGCCATAGAGGTTGCTTTCTAGAAAAATTCTTTGAGTTCTAGTCCCTTAAACTTTTTCTTAAAATTTCATACATATGTCGAATGCAAAACTTATGCTCACTCTCAAGAGCCAAATCTTTTAAGGCCTTAAGAAGACCTTTTTGTCTGTTAGATATAAAAACCCTGGGCTAAATATGCATAACCCCCCTGTGAAATTCGAAATTGCCACAAAACTCCCTCTGTAAAAAATGGAGTCTGTTTACCACTATGTGTCTTGTCAAAATTGCGACACTCGCCCCACGTCCACTTTTTGGTTTAAAAAAAGAAAATACCCAAATTGCCCTTATATGTGCTGAGGGGGTTTTGTGGCAATCAGAATTAATTTATTTTTTAAAATTAAAAATAAATTAAAAACCCTAAACCCTAAAATTGTTTTGGAGAAACATAACCAAACATATCCTCATTTCCCTCCATAACTTCCATTTTTCAAAATATACATACATATATTATATATAGACATCATATATATTTTATTATTATTCTAACAATAAAAAAATCACTCAATTCCATTTTCATCTCCAAAATCCAACAAAAAAGTATTAATTTGACTACTACAGTAAAAATTATCTCACCCCAAAACATAAACAAACATACCAAAACACAACTTTCACATTTTTCAATAATTTATTCCTCCAAAAAGCATAATAAACATATAATAAAATCACACAAAAAACATAACCAAACATTCCCATAGATTTTTAAGTTTTTTAATTTTTAATTGATTTTTGAGTTTTTACTTAAGAATATTAAATTTAAATAAATTTATCTATTAATTTAAATAATATATACACACATATATATACACTATACTTTTCCTCCCCCAACCAAACACCCACCCCACCTATCCCGACATAGCTACCGCTGCCAGCAGTGGCTCGAGCCAACGGTCGTGCCCAGTAGCACGGCCATGGCAATCTCTCCCGCAACCAAACACCCACCCTACCCCCCGACATAGCCGCCGTCGATGGCTGTAGCTCGAGCTAACAGTCGTGGCCAGCAGCACGGCCATGGCAGATCTACCCCGCTGAAGCTTGGCTGTCGCGGTCATAGCATATCTACCATGGCCAGATGTATTGCCCACAGCTACCCATGGCTGCCATGGCCATGGCAGCTGGGGGTAGGACGTGGTTGGCATTGGGGGTGGTATATATACGTATTTATATCTATATCTTATATATATGTATTTAATATGTGTATTAATATATTATATATATGAATTTATATATTATATAATATATAACATATAATATATAATATATTATAAATATTTATATTTATATATTATATATACATATTATATATATATATTTTGGGGGGAAATATGCATAATCCCCCTGTGTAATTTTAAATTGCCACAAAACCCCTTGTATAAACTTTAGATTGAAAAATGGTCAATTAGACCCCCGAAGGGCATTTTGGACATTTCATAGCAAAATTGCTATTCCTATCCGCACACTCAGAGCCTGACCCCCATCTAGGGCTATGGTGGCAACTTTGACAAAATATAGAGTACTAATCAGACTTATTTTTTTACACAGGGGGTTTTGTGACATTTTCGAATTACACAGGGGGGTTACGCGTATTTTCCCCTAAAAACCCATATCTAATAACTTTCCAACAAACCAAGTCCAGGTCTCCATATTCTCAACAAGGACTAATGTTATGACAATAAGCCATATGTTGTCGTTGCCATCGCTACCAATAGCTACCAAAAGCTCCCTCATATGCAGTCTTCAAGAAGCAACTATTAAGGCCAATAATAGGCCTACAACCAACTGCGAAATATTTCTTCATGGCATTAAGATTGAAATGTATTCCCTTAAACGCAGGGGCTCACTTTGATCAACTTTTCTAATGATA
Source organism: Jacaranda mimosifolia (assembly GCA_018894105.1). Classification (NCBI taxonomy): domain Eukaryota; kingdom Viridiplantae; phylum Streptophyta; class Magnoliopsida; order Lamiales; family Bignoniaceae; genus Jacaranda; species Jacaranda mimosifolia. The sequence goes on along the minus strand of CM032133.1, from coordinate 15,016,051 downwards.
ATCTTTCTACCAGGATTCTTGTGCCTCACAATCTCACAATAATTCTAAATTATACCACATTTCATTCCGTCGTTCCTCTAATATTTGCCAAGACTTTTTTCTTTGCATTTATTACTTTTCATTTGCTGACTTGAATCTCCAGTTTCCATTAACAATGTAGTTTCTCTATCAAAATCTGTGAATTGTATCTAATTATGCTCTCCAACCTTTTTGCTAAGTAGCCACACTTTTCAAGGTTGTTCTCATATATCATTGTGCATACATGCTCCTCTTTAATAGTTTTTACTTAAAAAATTGTACCACTCATTATTGGTGATGCTTGAATCCTCCAAGTACAATGTTGATGGGCACATCTTGCAGTTATTCTAGCATTCTCATTCTTTATGTGCTCCAACTGAAATCCTTCCCTTATACAATCTTGCTTCAACACCTCTTTGAAGATTTGAGCATTCTCTCATTCTTTATTCAAATGATGCTTAAGTGCACCTTCTTCTAAACTAGACAGGCTTTAGATCATCCTCTTCTCCAGCCTTATTATACCAATCCTCATCAGCTACGTTCTGACTACAAGAAAAATGACTTTTTGTTACCATCCAAAATGTGTAGTAATAAGTCAAATTTGTAGCAAAAGACTTTTTGCTACGAATTTGTTACGGATTTTATTGTGGGGTTAATACAGGTGTGACAAATAGTTTGCTACAAGATTATTGGCGTAAGAAATATCTTTTGCTACAAATTTGAAGTTTTTTCTACGAGTGGATATCCATGAAAAATATTCTAGAAAATTCTCACACTTTATACATATATTTTGTCGTAGCAAAAACAACATTTTATCACACTTAACTTCTGTAGCAATAAATCTGCATTCGCAACAATATAATTGTATTTGTTACAAATCTGCCATCGTAGTTAAAGCAAAATCAAGAATAATTTTTTTAACATTTCTTACGAGTTCATTTGTGTAGTAAAAATTTTTTTGTTAAAAAACCTTATTAATGCATTTTATATTAAAATTATCGTAATAAAAATTATGTAAATTTTCAAGAATGATAATAATTTTTACTGTTCAAGAAAGTCAACATCTTTATATAAGAAGACATTCAAACTCGTAGCGAAAATTCATAACTTCATATACTATATTAAGAAACAATGTAAATAATATCCTTCACATAATCTAAAATGAGTACAACTATTTCACCGTTAAGATAGACATGAAACTAACAAATCTTCTTCAAGATGACATAACCTACGTATCAAGTAAACCAAAACTAAACTAAGTCTTCATCAACATTGGATGATAAATTACACCAAATTAGATGAAGATTCCTAAACTCATCAAAATATAATCAACAAAGTATAAATGTACTCAAAAGAAGGGAATATTCCTACATTTCAACAAAAGTAAGCCAGCTAGTCAATAATGTTCATGACCTACAACTCTATGACCTGCGATATAACCCACTATAGTATTGATAAATAAGTATATAATTGACTCCAAAAAAAACATTTTAGATTTTAAGAAAAATAATGGAACTGAAAAAAGAGACAAAGTCTCATACATTAACAAATTCCCATCCAGTACACTTGTGAACATCTCTCCAATAGTCCTAGCATTTGGAAGAGGGCAAAGTAACTTCTCATTCGTTCTCAATGCCTTTTCAATATATACCTTTACATAAGAAGGCATATCTCCTTCTTCTTCAGCAAAAACCATATCAATAATAATACCATGAGCTATAACTCTCTTTGGTATTTCATGGAAAAACAACTGTACTCGAGCACCAACCTAAATGATTAATAAATTCTCAAATTATTTTTCAGTAAATTGCCATTTAACTCAAACATTTATGTTATTTTGCAAAACAAATACTTTTGTAGTGTGCATACCTTCAAATGGTCAGAATAATATCTCACATCTTTATCTTGCACATATTTGTGCACATCTTTATCTTGCACTTATTTCTTCTATACATCCTTTTGATTCTGAAACTTTTTTCCAACAATTAATATTTGGCAAAAGAGTAAAACAATGATATAAGCAAGTAAGATTTTACAATATTTCACAATCCTCAAATAAAGAGGAGTCTAAAAGTTCTAATATTTGATAATAAGTGTCATGGTTCCCTCCTTTGACAAGTAGGAGTAAGAAAGTATCACAAACGGTTTTCATACATATTGTAAAAGCCCACAATAGCTTTACATAATTAATGTTATCAAAAGACAAGCATGAACAATGATCACAAATTCATCCAAACCATATCTATCAGTTACATCTTTTCACCTGTGGTTCCAAATTATTATATATCCATGAAATAGACTTGAAATATGCATTTATTATAAGCTCGCTTTGAATATACAACCTCATCAATATAGAAGAAACTCAAGAGATGGCTATTTAACTTAAGGATAATATCAATAAAACTAAAAAGATAAGCTTTTCCAATAAGAGGACTCTTTACTAGAATAAAAATTTCAAAGATCAGCTCATTTTAATTCTTGTATCATTCAAATAACTATATATATATGTATGTAGAGAGAGAGAGAGAGAGAATAAGTAAAGGAATCAATAGCAAAATTAAACATAAATAAGTAGACTTTCACAAATATTATCCAAATATATTGACCATCCAAATTGCCATCCGTATTCATAATTATATTCCCCACCTTCTTGGATAAATCTGCTCAAAAAAAAAAAAAATCTCAAGTTATAACATATACTTGTTCCTCTTCAAGAATGGGCTGCTCTTCAATAGAGGGAGCATCTTGAAGTCCATTCAAATTTGGTCCATATGAGCTTGATGCATTTGGAACCTGATACGTTTCATTTTAGTAAAGGTTTAAAATATCTTTTTAAACAAAATATGTATCATATCACTTACTTGAGCACTACTTGGGATTGTTGATGTTATTGTAGGATGTTGACTTATTAATGATTTGAAATTCTTTGTAAGACTGATGATATTCTCCTTCTCATGAAGAAGTTCCTCTTTCAACTTTTTCATTTGTTCTTTTTCTTCGGCTATCTCATTCTTAAGCTTTTGTAATTCTTCCAGTTCTTGCTTTTGCAAATTTCTTGATGCATCTACAACACACTTTTTAGCTGATGTAACTCCTCTCCCTAAGCAACGCATATGGCCATTACGGTCTTTTCCCATTGTAGTGCTGAAAATTTCTTCCTTATATTCCTTTGTTCTTTTTGTCTTTGGCTTTTTTGATAGTTCTCTTGTAAAATGTGTCTGAAATAAGATGAAAATAGAGAATAAAGATAAGTGCTTTTCTGAATTACAAATTTAGTTTTAATATGTTAAGAAATACTCTTAAGGATCCAGAATTGTTCAAATATTAAGCATGTCTATCTAAAGGAATTAGTATTGTCAGTTTTCCAATTATCATTCAAAAATATAAAAAATGCACATTTTAATTGATCTAAACTTAACAGACTAAAATTCAATGAACTAAACATGAGTTTGCTCATCAAATGTAAGCAACCATCACTTACATGTAAATCCAAATGTTGCAATCATCATGAATCCCATTTCCACGAGCTCGGGACTCTATCCATGTATCCAGTGGAGTAGGATCTACTCCTTTTAGCATCAACAAAAACAAAAGTTAATAAAAATACATGAAAACAAATTAGTGTCATTAAATTTTAATTGTCTCTCAAAACAATAAGTAAAGAAGTCATGAATAAAGAAGAAATATCTTACCTTCTGGTCTACAATAGCAAATGAAGTTCTACCAATTCTATGAAGACCTTTTTCTTCTCGACATTTATTGCATTTTTCCGTGCATTTTCTAGCATCAATTATGAGAAACATTACAAAGACACTACTTTAATCACTAATAACTAACACCATATTGCAGGAGTAAAATGGTAAAAGTTACTAAAAGAAAGGTTTGCAAACCTGTACGTCTTGATCTTTCCAATATTCTACCAACTGTAACCATTGATCCTTTTCTATACGCTCATTAGCTGGTGGTCACGAGAGATAATCTTCATCATCTTGGTGAGGTATAAAGAACTTCACTTTAATGTAATACTTCCACTTTCTCCAGATGTCAGCAAAAGCTATCAACATTGTGTTCTTTGCTTTTCAAACTTCGTAACATGCACTTGCTGGAATTATATCACATAATCTTAATTTGTCACTTAAAATCACCTACGCTTTTAATAAGGAGAAGAAATATTAGAGTTGAAATTCACATAAAAGACATAATACCTCCCAATGTAAAAACTTAATGAATTATCTTGCCTCTACTTCCTCCCAAGCTGTCTCTCTCAAGTACTGTGGTATATGAGGAAATTCCACATAATTCAAGGGTAATTTAACCCCTATCTTTGCTATGCAATCTACTACAGTTTTAAACTTGTTAATATCAGGACCAATGACTCTTCCATATCTATCCAGTGTAACTTCAAGTTTTTTTCTATGCCCCACTCCTTTGGAAATCGTGCAACACCTCTTTCTTTTTTAATTGTAGTTAGCTTACTGCCATTTGTGTTAATTATAGTAGGTGCTGCACAAAAAGTTGAAGGAAAGGAGCATTACTATATGCTAAAATTTTCAATGCATAGTATAGCTAAAAAGCTATGCCTTAACCAGAAGTCACTTGTGTTTCTAATTATAGAAAAAAATTGCTCTTGTTGTACTTGTTGCTGTATTTGAACTGAATTTAGGCAGTCACCTGATTGCGATTCAAGAACTTGTTGAGAATGTGTTGGTGGCCCATCTCTTCCCTTTCTAAAGGTACTTGATTTGCTATCATTTGTATCTAATACCCCAGGTTTTGTGCAAAAAGATAAAGCCAAGGAGCATTGGGATAAGCTAAAGTTTCTAATGCATAAGTATAGGTAAAAAAATATTCCTCTACTAGACATTGCTTGTGTTTCAGATTGTAAAAAATTCTCCTTTTGTTGTACTTGTTATGTTTGCAACGAATTTAGGAGGTCAAGTGATTTTGATCCAGCAACTTGTTGAGAATTTGTTGGTAGTGTTCCTCCTCCCTTTTCAATGGGAATTGATTTGTTACCGTTTATATCTCTAGCCCTAGGAGCTGCATAACAAGATGAAGCAAAAGAGCATTATTATATGCTAAAGGTTGAATATGTTCATGATATATAAGAAATCAAATAGAAGATTAAAATCAAGAGTTTTTGAGCAATATTTGAACAAGATTTTGTTGTTTTCTACAGAATTTGCTGCACAAAGTAGCAACTAAATTATATGTATCCGAGCACTATTTTCTAAATTTGTTTTTGCAAAAAGAAGCAACTAAATTATCTAAGCCTTGTGCAGTAGCTAAATTGAGCATCTACCCATCACCCAAGTAGCAGAAAATTTGCAAAATTAACACATAATAAGATAAAAAGACATCAGACCATTAAATCAAAATTCTTGCTCCTCTAGAGAGGTGAATTATGCACACGGTGGCATCCAAAAGGCAACAAGATCTAAAATTTTGTTGTTTCTAAACAAAGAACAACATTCAATTACGGCCAAAACTTCCAGCAAGGTTCTGAAGACATACTTGATTAAGCCAAAAAATTCAATAGAATCCTAAGCTATACAAACTTGATTTATGCAGCAACTTGTAAATCTATTGTGTATACATATACAAAACCCTAAAAATTGGAGTTAAAAATAAACTAGAATATTCTAATTCAAAACATGAGCACCAACAAAGAATGCCATGTTCCTAAAATACCCAACTCAGAATATTCCAATTCAACGAATAGCATCAAATCCCATTATAGCACTAAATCTCATTTTAGTAGCAAAATCAAGCAGAAACACCTGCTACTTAATGCCAAAAATTCCAAAAGGCAAGCAAAGAGACTTGCCAATAGGTCATAATAGTATTTCCAAGGTCTTGAGCAACAACAACAATCTAATAGCAAGATGATAGCACTAGAGCGAAACCAGCCGAGATAATAATCAATTGCCAAGAATTAAGCACAAAACTCCAGCAATAATAGAACAAAAAACATCTAGTGAATAAATTAGATAGTAACACAAAAATTAAAAAACAAAAGAACCAAGCCTGAAGGCCAGATATTCGACAAAACATAATGTGTAGGTTAGCTAGTATAATCATTAGTTATATCCCCGCAATTCAGTATATATTCAGAAAACAACCAAATCACAAACATTCTGTTCAGTCATTTTATTTTGTCCTACATTGGTAGCACAGTCTGAAGTAGCTAAAGTTTTTAATGCACAAGTATAGCTAAAAATATACCTCCACTAGAAGTTGTTGTTGCTACTTGGGAATATGTTGCCACCATAGTATTAGCTTGCCTACTCTTGCTACAATCAAAGTTTATATCTAAAGTAGACAAGTCATACGAGATGATCTTTTGTTTTGAGTTAGCACAATTTTTCATCGGACATATCTCTACCATTATGGTACTTCTTTGCCTCTTCTTTCCTTTATCAATGTCTAGCTGCGAAGAAGAAATATTATCCAATGCAAGCTTTTCTTTTAAGCTATTCCCTTTCAAGTACCTCAGTCATAGATTCACCAGCTTGTCTTTTCTTTCCTTTACCCATGCCTGCATAGAAAAAAAATTATTTTCATGATTAGAAAAATGCTCAAACATAATTGAATTAGTTCATAACTATTAAACTGAATCTCATAAATACTCATGCAGTTGGGAATAAACATAGTGTATTGTCATCTACTAGTCTCCAAAGATTGTCACACTAACTTGCTAGTATATATTAAGACAAATAATAAGCAAAAAATAGACAACAAAAATCTTCTACTGAAAAGAAACTAAGTATAAAATTTCAATTGTCAACATCATCTTCCACTTCAACATTTTCTGTGGCTATATTTGGCTCATCAACAATAACTCCCTCAACTCCTTCCCTCACCCAACAAGCATCATTAGTGTTTAGATCAAAGATGCACTCATCTAGATACCTCATACTACGTGGCTCAACTTCAATTGTTGAATAAACATCGTAGTTGTCTCTTCTTAACATTGTACTGCCAGATTCCAATTTGGCTCCAAAGGATTAGTAATATTCCATACTTGTTGTGCTTGACTTGCTAAGATAAAAAGTTCATCGGTAGGTAAATTTTTATCATATAAAAGATGATTAAAGTTCACAAGTGTAAACCTAAACTCATCTTCTATCACTCATTTCTCAATATCAACCTAATCACATTTAAACATCAAGAACTGCAAATCTTTTGTGTACTCAATCTTGATGATATCTGTTAAAATTCCATAGTAAGAATCATTCCCAGAGCGAGGATTCACATCTTTTGCACTAGCAAAGTTCATTGTATTTACATTGACAACCACCCCACTACATTGAGTTTTCTTATTTGCATCCCTACTTTTCTACCGATATCGGTATCCTCTGACAATGCATGCATTATATCTCTTTCCATACCAGATGAGGCCATTAGCTAGTGTAATTAAATCTCTGCGTAGTTTCGATTCAAATGCTTATTACAAGCTTTGAACCTATATTTTCATAATAAATGTTAGTATCATACTTTGATTTGGAAGAATTAAAACTAAAACTTCATATCGAATGCACTTACATAAAATTTGAACCACTTATGAAAAGTTTGGCTATGAATATGTTGGATTTCCCTTGGAGTTGCTGGTGGTTTCTCCCTTCTAATGGATTCTTTATGTATTTTATAAGATTCAAATAGACATATAATCTCAAACTTGCATAATGTGGGAGAATAAGTAGAGTAGTACGACTACATGGTAAATTACTTACTGAAGATATGGTGCCACCATTTCAGTATTTTGCCACAGATAGCGGTGCATTTGGAGCAATGTATTTGGATCAATCATACATCTTTATCCTGCATACAACCCTCGACCCATATCATCATCTCCATCGTAATTACGTGGAAGTCGATTCACTTTAGTTTCCACATCTTTAAGGTATCTAAAACAGAAGTTCATGCACTTTCTATTAAATAACCTCTTGCAATTGAGCCTTCTTGATATGCTCAATTTCGCATATACTTCTTAAGGGTGCATAGGTACCTAAATTATTTAAGATTAGCTAAAAATACAGAAACATAATTTAAGTCTCAAATTTACTATCATAAGTCAATGAGATAATAAATTTACTTTTCTATAGGGTACATTCACCGAAATTGAAATGGTCTAGCTATTAATGCTTCTTCAGCCAAATGTATAGGTAAATGTTCCATCACGTTAAAGAAAGCTGGAGGAAAGATCTTCTCAAGATGACAAAGTATGAGGGCAATGCTATCTTGAATATTTTCTAAATCATGTTTAGAGTTCACCTTTGAGTACACTATCCTGACAAAGTTACTTAATTCTATCAATACATCAACAAAATTCTTAGGTAATGCTCGACATGCTGCAATTGAAAGAATCTTCTGCATGAGAATGTAGTTATCATGGCTTTTTAATCCAAATACAATATGTTTCTCAAGTTGTACATGGCGAGGAATATTTGATGCATATCCATCAGGAGGTCTTAAACTCTTTAATACACCACAAAAAATACTCTTTTCATTTTTACTCATAATAAATGACGTGGCAGGCAAACAAAATCCTCCAGAATATCGTGGAATTGGGTGCAAAGGCTTCCTAATTCCCATTTTCTGATGATCTTTCCTAGCATTGAAGTTATCTTTAATCTTACCCTTAACGCCTAACAATGTAAAGCGTATATTGTCACACACATTTTTTTCAATATGCACGACATCAAGGTTGTGGCAAAAAAGATTTACAAACCAATACGGCAACTCAAAAAAGATACTTCTTTTCTTCTAAATAAGTTCTATAATTTCATTAACATCCTTTTTCTTTGTTGCCCTTTTCCCATTTTGTTGCATCCACTTTCTCCTTAAATCTTCTTTTCTATATTCAATAGGTAAGCCTTCTACTTGTTGTAGTAACTCTACCTCTGAAAATGGACTTGGCTTTCTACCAAATTCCATTATCCCATCAAAGGACCAACTATCTCTTCGAAATCTATGGCCAATAGGTAAGAAACGACAATAACCACAATAACAAAGCTTATGATTGTTGTGCAAATACTCAAATTTTGTTTCCGCACCACAATTAAGACATGCAAACTTACCTTTCGTGCTCCAACCTGATATGCTGCCATATGCTAGAAAATCACTAATTGTCCATAATAATGTCGCATGCAATTGGAACAATTTATCTCTTAAGGCATCGTAATTTTGAACTCCAGTATCCCATAGCTCCTTTAACTCATCTATCAATGGTTGAAGAAACACATCAATTTTATCACTTGGTCCTTTATGTCCATTAATGATAATGGGCAATATGAAAGAAAATTGTTTCATACAAAACCAAGGAGGCATATTATATGTCATAAGCATAACTGGCCGAATGTTATTACTAACATTCATTGTTCCAAATGGATTGAAACCATCTGTTGCTAAGCTAAGTCTCACATTACGGATGTCTAATGCAAAAGTTGGGTGCCTCTCATCAAATCTTTTCCACACAGGGCTATCAACAGGATGCCTAAGTATCCCATCATCTATCTATTTTTCTCCATGCCATCTCATGAGAGAAGCTGTCTTTGATGACATGTACAATTTCTGTAGTCTTGGCTTAATGGAAAGTACCTCATCCGCTTTGTTGCTATTTTTTTTTTTACCTCATCTTTATATCTACTTTCACCACAAATTTCCTAGTTATCTAGTTGAATGTGTTCACCTCTAAATAACATGTAATTATTGAGACATGCATCAATAATTTGGCATGTGAAGCCCAATTCCTTGGTTAGTTTGTTGGCGGGCAAATTTATATCATTGAGCAGAGAGCCTCTCAACAATTCAAGTATGAGGTCAACTGATTCGTTAGACCAACCACAAAGCACCTTTAAATACAATAATTGAGCAATAAAAGACAAATTTGTCTACTTTTTACATCCTAGATATAGGTCAGTTTCTGCATCTTTTCATAATCTAACAAATCTTTTTGTTTCCTCATTAGCTCCATTTAAATGGTCAAAGAAAGACTGTTGATCATCTGCATCGACATCTTTGTGACGAATTCCCATTACATCATGTAGCATACCATCCATATCATTCCTAAGATCTGAATGATTAAGTTCATCATCTTGATTATTATGAAATGGGATATAAGTTTCACCATGACAAGTCCAGTTCTTATATGTAGGATCAAATCCATCCCGAAGGCAATGCAACATTACATCTTCACGGGTTTTGCTAAAGCAGTTTCGACATTTTGTATAGGGGCAACATATTTTAGAGCCATCTTGCTTGCCCAAGAAGGCAAATTCTATGAGTATCACACCTCCACGAATATATTCGTTAGACAGACGATTAGATAAATCAATTCAACTTTTATCCGTTCTTTGGTCCTTCCCTACCAACTAAAATAATTCAATTTTATTCAAACAACATAACATAAAAAAAACTAACAAAGTTACATAATATACATTTTTTTCTATTATATAAGCAATGAATTAGTAGCTAAAAGAAAATAAATATGGAAAAGAAAACAATATAACTAATAATTGTAGTACTACTTTTAGAAAAGAATTTAAATTTTAAATAGGCAATAAAAACGTGGAATAAAGAGCTTTTTAGTTTATTTTCCTCATTCAATAGGAGAACAATCCTATTAAGCAAATACTGATCTAAAGGAAGAATAAAAAAAGAGGTATCTCTTTTCTTAATGTTGACTGCTATATATTTTCTTTAGGTTCTAAATACTTGCTTGCCTTAATCTACTACTGGTCACGTGCTAATAGAATGAGTCTTCTGCTTGAGTTTTTTATTATTTTTTTTCTTTCTATTTTTCAATCTTTGTTTTTCTGGGGACTTTTTATTTTGTTGGCATTGTTTGTTTGCTTCTCAATTTAATTTGTATCCCCTTTTCCACAGTTGAGAATAGACATGCAAACACTATCATTTGCAGAAAAATTCCAGCATGATAGAGCTATAATATGCTTAAGTTTATTTTTATGCTTTAAATTTTTATTGCAACTTTTTTTTAAGCATTTATATTTTTGACTTCATAGGGTGGCAAGGTGTGAGAATCTTATGGTAGCAGCGCCTCTGTCATAGAAAAGAATTATTCTTGTTTTCTTAATTGGAATAACTTTCAAGCAAAAGTTGTTGTAAAATTGTCGGCTGTGCTTGCTTGTGGGAAATTTTCTCACAAGCAAGCCTTTGGAGTAAATTTTTTTCATGAGGTGTGATTGGATGAGGACTTGTGAGATATATCTCACAAGTTACACTTAAGAAAAAATCTTCCCCATTTTTTTTCTCTTTCAAAAATTTTCTTCTCCTCCTTATTCCATCTTTGATAAGTAAGGATTATCTTCTTAGAGAATATCTTTGGATTCTCTCAAAAAATGAATTCTTGTTCTCATGCAAAATTTTGAAATTTCTCTCTTGATTTTTCATCCACCTATGCGCATAAGGTTTAATTCTACATAATTAATTTATAATATATAATTATATTTACCCATGATATTTTAATATTTATTTAAAATTATTTTAATAATATATAGTTATATTTATACATAATATTTTTATATTTAAATATTTTTTCATAATATAATTATTTGTATATATATAAACATTTAAATTAAAGTATATCATAATATGTAGTTATAATTACACATAATATTTTTATACTTAAATATTATTATTTTATTGATATAGTTATTTTTTCTTTCTCGAAATCAATTTTATTCCATGGCCGCAAACAAAATTCAACAATTCCTCATCCCACCAACTTCGTGCAGCATATTCTAAACATTTCAAATGACTAATCCAATAGTCAATTTCAATATAAGCATGAGAGAAGTCCAGCGTGAATTAAATCAAGCAACCAGAGGTTTCAGCAGCTTCAGCATTCCACATTATGTGCAGTAGATATGGGAAAGAAAAAGAAACTTTAGATTGCACTCTTCCTAGTTCATTACTTAGTTGAAGTTTGTCATATCACTCATATAGCAATAGTCATTCTCATTCCCTGTTTCTTGATAATATATATATATAATAAAAGATTGTGTTCTATGGCAGACGACATTCTCATTCTCTGTTTCTCGATAATATATATACACACACTTAAAGATTGTATTCCTTTATTATAAGTAGATTGTATCCCTAAATAAACCTGAGATAAAGCGCACTGATAGAGAAGCATATATTTTATTAGCCTCTTCAGTTGTGATCTTAATAAGAGTGCATTTTTATTTGTATGTATATATACTTTCACTTCAAATTAGATAAGTATTGCTGCAATGAAAATTATATGAAATATCATTATTTGAATATTGCTTCTTTTCCATCTAAAGTATTCCAATATAGTCATTCAACATGAGGTCTAAATCTCCAGGAGGTTAGCAGCAACAAAAACTCTTTTCTCTAAATAAAGCAAAAGACCAACTCCATCTAACTGAAGCAAAACCATCTAAATAAAACAAATGGCCAAGTCTGTGATTTTTCTTTTGTTCAATTAGTTCTTAAATTGTTTCCTATTTTTTATTTATTATTGTTAGTTTCTTGTAGATTATTATTTTAGTTTCCACTCTCACTTGCTGGGAAACATGCTGCATCACCACCATTAATACGAAACATGCGGATTTCAAGTGTGTATGAGCAGATGCTTGTGCATTTCTCAACATGTCATCAAGGAATGAAACTGCTAAGAATGATGCTTGCATATTATTAAAAGAATCTAAATTAGGGAGGAGTACATGGTCTGACATGCTCAATCTCTCCATCAGTCCATGTTTCTCTCATCCCTCAAGAAAGCTAGATACCACAAACACCCTAGCAGTTTTAAAACCCTGGTACTTGCTCTTAAAATAGCATAAAAATCTTCTTTCTATACTTCCCAAATATCAAAAAATCAAGTGCAATTGAGACTGAATTTCAGCCAACTTCAATTCAAGAGAGCAGAACCTTAGATGTGCCCACAGCATAAATTCCACTAACCTACAACAATTTCACTACTGCAGAGAGCAGAAAGAAAATCATCAGAAGTAAACAAAATCCATGTTTGTACGTATATAAAATAATATCTCTATACTACTTTTATCATTTTTGCTCACAACAACATAAAGAAATTCTCTGTTTGAATGTTTTAATAGTTTGAGAGCTCCCCGTTTTGTCATCTTTCAAACATCTCATAAGATTCACTATTTAACCCAAATATACACACAATACACGTAATAAATAATACATACGTGCCTAATTAAGAAGCTTTTTGGGAGCACAAATCTAAGAATACATTGCATTTGAAACTATTTGGGAGTCCAACTCAAGAGACCCATTTGTTCTCTACTCTTGCCCTCCTGGCACCTTATTGGAATCAAGAATTTTTTTCAAATCTGCAACAAAATAATAATTTTCATAACTAAGATACCACTAGCAACACAGTCATACAAGATTTTATCAAAAATTTTAAATAGTGTATAAATCCTAAATGTTGAAACAACTTAATCAACAAATTTCAGATAAAATATTCAGATAATGAGTGAAAGAACCATGAAAATGTACCTAGAACTAAGGAATAATTGGTGGATGAAGAGTGCAATCACGTGCTGTCTTTGGTGGTAGGAATAAGGGCACAAACGAGTTGCTGAGATGAAAATGATACAAGTGTTTTAGGAAAGAAAAAAAAAAGAAGTAGAGAGTTTAACTGGGGGGAAAAAAAGAAGAAGAAAATTTGGCGGGTAGGAAAAATCTCCCACTTTTTTGCAAGAGCTTAAGAAGGAAATAATTTTCAGCATAATGAAAATTCATCAAAAACCAATGAAACGATGTCATTTTATTACGTATTTATTACGCCCATAACATTGTAACAAAAAAACTTTATTTGGTACAAAGTTTGTGTAGTAAAAACATTTGTAGGAAATAACTAGCTTTTGTCATAGCTATTTAATTGTATCAAAAAAATTTGTAGTATTAGACCATTTTTCTTGTCGTGTGAGCCTTGTCTGCAACTTTCTTCTTACTATTCTCACATTCATCAGTATCTCTTTGAATCCTTTTCAATTTATGAACTAAATCTCTTTTGCTCTATATTCTCTCAGTCAATATATCATCATCACAAGACCCTTCAACATCTTCAAAAGTACAACTTGGTATGTTTGAACAATCTACCTTATTTGACTCTTCATCTGCATTATTGGGTTGTATGTAATCATCTCCAAATATTGCATCATCTTCCTCTGCAGACTCTTCTTCACTAGACCTGGCAAAATTCAATCCATACCCGCGGACACACGTAGGTACCCAAAAAAATATGGGTAATGGGCCTTGTTTCTCCTACCCAAAAAATTGCGGGTAATTTTACCCGTACCCAATTTACCAGCCATCTTTTGGCCCAACCAGCGGGTAACCTGTAAATATTTTTTTTTATTTATATATATTATATATTATGTATACATATAAATATATATTATATTTATATATATTTACATATAAATATTTTTAATCTAAATATTAATTTTTTATTTAATAAATTAAAAACCTATAGCAAATTAAATTAAATTATATCCTAAAACAACTTATTGTGCATATTCCTATGGATGCAACATTTTCTTCCACAAGAACAACAATGCTTGATTGATATTTAAATTTTCAATTCAAAAAACTTTTGGCATGTAATGAAATTTAAGTTTGAACTTTTGAATGTGATGTACTTTAATATATATATATATATATATATATATTATATACATATAAATATATTTAATATATATTATATACATATAAATATATTTAATATATATTATATACATATAAATATATATTATATATTTATATATATTTACATATAAATATTTTTAATCTAAATATTAATTTTTGATTTCATAAATTAAAAATCTATAGCGAATTAAATTAAATTATATCCTAAAACAACTTGTTGTGCATATTCCTATGGATGCAACATCTTCTTCCACAAGAACAACAATGTTTGATTGATATTTAAATTTTCAATTCAAATTTTTTTTGGCATGTAATGGATTTATGTTTGAACTTTTGAATGTGATGTACTTTACATTTGGTAGATTTTGAATACTTAATATATAAGTTTTAAACTACAATATTATTAATATGCTTTAGGTATTTATTCAATTTAATGTTTGAAATTTCTAGTCTTTTTTTTTCTAGTTTTATTTAGTTAATATTTGAGTAACATCATGTTTACCTTTAAATAATTAAAAAAAAAAAAAAAATCACTGGTACTCGCGGGTTACCCATTACCCATCCTCATGGGTAACGGGTCCCCCACCGTGTACCCAATAAAAAATGGGTAAATTTACCCAACCCGTTGGTACCCGTCATTGGGTTACCCACGGGTACCCAATTGCCAGGTCTATTCTTCACCAACATCGCTCAATGTTCTTTTTTCTTTGTTCATTGTTGCTTAGCTGCTTGCTACATTATCATCTTGCCAAAAGAAGTCAACTGCATCTAACCCTTTTATACCTAAGTCTTCCAATAATGGTGCCCTCTCAAATGGTGCTCCCTATTGTGTTGTTGGCTATTGAGCAACAACTGTGCTCTTTCTTCAACTACTTTTTGTTCAGCAATTTATTCCTCGTCACATGCTTCAACTGGCTTAAAAGCTGCCTCAAATGCCTCATTTTTTCTACTCCAAATGTTAACTCATTTGTTAGCTCATGCGCATGCTCAACTATTTCAATACTTATTAGATGCTTGCTCCACTGCTAGCTCAAAAGCTACCTCAAATGCTTGCTCAACTGCTGGCTCAAAAGTTGCCTCAAATGCTTTCTCAATTGCTACCACAAAAGCTGCCATAAATGCCACATTTTCTACCCCAATAGCTGACTTATTTGGTGGCTCATGTGTATGCTCATTGCATCATGTGCTGGCTCATATGCTTCCTCCATCGCTGGCTTAAAAATTATCTCAGATGCCTCATTTTCTACATGCTCAATTGCTTCATTTGGTGGCTCAAATACTTCCTCCACTGCTAACACATTTACCACCTCAAATGCTTTATTTTCTACAACAAAGGTTGACTCATTTAGTAGCTCATGTCCACACTCAATTACCTTAATACCTTCCTTAGATTCTTGCTCAATTGTTGGCTCATATACATGCTCAGTTGCTACCTCCTATGCATGCTCAACTAGCGCCTCCTAGGCATGCTCAACAATGACCTCATATGCATGCTCAGTCGCTGCCTATGATGAGCTAAACTTTGTTAGAAGGGAATGAGAACCTCTTTGATGCAGAAGTTGCAACTCATCAAGAAAAGATGGCTTATTCGCTGGCTCAAATGCCTCATTAGTGTTGGAATAGTGCTCGTAGCCAATTAGATTAGCATGTAAACTATTTCACTTTTGATACAGTCTTGATTGAATGATATTCATATTAAATGGCCATCTTCATCTTATGATTATTTGACTTCAATAGAATTTGATTGAAGCCCCTACATCACACAAGACTACGGGCCTTGGTCATGTACTGGGTGGTGATCATGAAATAAGTCTTACACAATCGTGATCTTAAAATATTCCAAATCATAGAATCTTAAGAAAGAGGACATCTAAGATTCGAATAGACTTGCACTAACGATGCATAAATCCAAGGAGTTCGATATTGCTCCATTTCATGAGTAGGCCATGTTAGACATGGGTGCATGTTAGTGGGTGCTTGTTAGAAAATAAGTTCACTAAAGAATCACTTGGAGAATCCACTAGATAGCCGTAGTGGCAAGTTCTCCTACTTACGCTAGTACATAGAATTAATCCTTTGACCTGAGGATCCATGGTAACCTTGTGTTTAGGTCCTCATACTTTGACTCTTCCTTGACCACGTAATGGGTCATTTAGGTTGAGATTGAGTATGAGCTACTTAGACATGGAGGTTTGTGAGATCTAGGATGGGATTTATCTCCTCGTCGTTGTGAAAGGCAAGTGCATCTCCTATGTATTCTATAATGATCGATTCTAAGAAATCCTTGCACGATTAGTATAACAATTTGGAAAAGGAGTTTTCTAATGATGTGATCATAAAGAGGAATCGAACATTGGGAATAGAAACATAGTTATTGAAGCTATTGGGGAGCCGACAAATATCTTGCCCTAGGCCTATTTTGAGAGATATTAAATGAAAGGATCATATTTCTGTGGTATGTGTAGAGCTAGAATGGTTCGCCAAGAGCATATTCATTTTGACCAATTAGTTGGGTTCCATGGGTTTGAGGGTAGACATCGACCATGGAGATTGGGTACCCTTCAATTAATAGAGATTAATTGAAAAAGTTATTAGTTTAAAGGAGTTTAAACTAATACGATATTTCAATATTCAATATATCATAAAAACTATGTGCCAATGTCCAATAAATAGAAGAATCTAATGGATCGCCCACAAAAGTCTAAAGAAAGTTCTATTTGATGGGAGGAGTTTTCTAAGGAGTTAGAAAGTTCACCATTGCCTTTTTTTATAGAGAAATTGGTTGACTAAGCTTTTAGTCATTTTGGCTCAATTAATTTAATTGTTAAGTTAATCAAAATAGCTTAAGAAGTTAAATTAGACCAATTAAACTAAGGAGTTAATTAATTGGTGCCATACGACTATTAATTAGTCAACTTAAAGAGTTAAGTTGACACTTTTTAACTTAAAGAGTTAAGTTAATTGAATTAAGGAGTTAAGTCAAGTCAATTAATTAAATTAAAGAGTTAATTTAATTAATGTGAGAAATTTATTTTGGAGGGGAATGCAAATGAAGGAGTTCATTTGAGGTTAATTTGGAATTAATTTAAAAGACTTTTTATGAGATGAAATGTAGATTCAAATTAAATCAAAATGCAAGTGAAATTCACATTTCACAAGCAAGTGGATTGCCAACTTGGCATACCACCTTATGGAGTGTGATGCCGACCTGCATCACACCATCCACTCTATAAATAGAGAGAGGTGGCCGGCCATAGGGTGATTGACGTGCTAGATTCCCTTTTTCCATCCAAAAAGTGTGATTCATTCATGTGTTGAAGTTTCTTACCTTTCTCACCAAATTCTCACTATATTCCCAGGCCTTCCTCACCTTCTCCCTCTAGTTCTATAACTGATTAGAGGTAGATTTGAGCTCTCCTTAGGTGTGTGGATCATGACATTAGAGGCTTCACACATGAGGAGCTTTTGCTCTTGAAGATCTATTGCTGTCCGGCAACTTTGGAGACAGATTTAGAGGCCTTTCCATGCTTGGATTTGGCTGAAATTTTAACTGGAAGTTATCGAGTGTGCTGAGGAGCTCTCTAAAAATTTTCAGCCAATTTGGAGTTGATTTGGTTGGTTAATTGTTGGCTTGATTCTGCTGTGCACGGACTGACACTTTGAAGTGTTCATTGGTGTCATCCTTGATTTTGCCTTTGGATTAAGCGTTCAAAGTATTTTTTAGATCTAAATCCTTATTATAGCATGATTAGATCCTTGGGATGAGGAGTAGATATGTTTTATTTACCCTATTTTTGGTTTTACAATTGGATCATTGGGTTACTCCATACTTCAAGTGGTATAGGAGCTTAATTTATGCTTTAATTTGGATTTTTGTTGGATTGATTTATGTGATGAATTGATTTATATCACCAAATACTTGATTCAAATTATGGATTTGAGTGTTTTGTTGATTTTCTAGGTGGCTCATTTGTTGATGAATTGAAATGCTAATATGTGTTTGAAGTTTTGATTCATATGTTAGTATGATTTTGATTTATACTAAATTATGTTAAGTGTTGATTTATCATTGATTTATGTTATATGTTGATATAGCATGATTTATTTTGGATTAAGATGTTTTGGTCATTTTTGGATCCAATTTGATTGGAGTTAACTGGAGATTTTTGAAAAATGATGATTCTCACTTTTGATTATTTTTTAAGCATGTTTGAGCACTTTAATTTTCAATTCTTAAAGGTGTTTAAAACCCGATAATTTGTCAAAATTTGCATGAATGATGTCATGGAAGTGTGCATGTGGTTTGGAGTGGCAAAAACACAAAACTGTGCTTAAAGGGTTCATTAGTGCAAGTTGTGGCAAGGCTGCCACCATGCCTAGTAGCAGCTAGGCACAGCCGTGGGCAAGCCTTGTGCAGGCCCGCGGTGTGCCCGGCCATCCGGTTAGGTAGCGGCCCGCCCAAAGTCACCCCAGAACCCATTTTTGTGCTATTTTTGTGTTTTTAGCTTATCAAACTTGATTATTTTATCCTTATTTTGATGCACAAATGTTGTGTAAGTGTTCGAAATTATATTTGACATTTTATAATGCTTTTAAAGTCATGTTAAAGTTAATCTTCAATTTCGTGCAAAAATGAGATACATGATTGTTATGCTTATTTTTGCTAGTTAATTAATTGTTTATGAGGTAAGCATTTAATTTGTTGAATTGAATGTCAATTCTTATTTATTGTTCATTTAATTGTTGAATGAATGATGAATGATGAATGAATGGGGATGAATGTGGGCCTTTAATATTTATTTTATTTGTTTAAAGTTATTGAAAAAAGGTTGTATTAAATTAGGGCTTGTATGCCTTTTAATTTCTATCTTATAAATATTATGAGAGTAGAATTACTAGGAGTGAATATCTTTTCTCATGTAATTGTTGCAAGGAGATAGTAAGACTATTGGAGGCATGAAGACCAATGAATGTGTAGGATACATTTATGTAATAGCTAAATTTAATCAACCCACTTCAAATCAACTAATTAGTGCACCTATGGCTCTAAAGTGCACTACTTGGTTAAGGCTCATGCTCATCCCACCCTAGAAGCATGCTAGGTGTATTTATTTATTTATGCTTTCTTTATCCTATTGATGCATGAGATGCATAGTTAAGATATAGAAAACGTAAATAAGAGAAGATAAAATTGATAAGATTTTCGCAAGCAAGAAAATCCCTCCACTTAGAAGAGTCTAAGTGCTTTCAAAATATTAAATCAAAATGGATACAAATTAAAAGGAGTTCTAATTAATACATGCCTTCTTTCAATAGTATGTGACATGAGAAGCTACAATATTTACTTGATGTCTTACGAGTCGTGGGTCATGTTTATGGTGGAAAGCTATGCTCACATACTTAGCATACGATGCACCTTTGATTTGACGCTTCCTATGCATTGTCTCACGAGTCGTGGAATGCCATATTACAGTTTCGAATCAAACTTTTATTGGTAGGTCTGACTTAACATCTAGTAGTGTAGGTTTTGCACGAGTCATTGGTCTACATGAAAAGTGAGGCAAAACATATTAATGGTTGTATAGAGATGCAATTAGCAAAAGTTGCTTACCTTAGGATTGTTTGTGGATATCTCACGAGTTGTGGGTCCACTACAAGTCTTTATGGGCCTTCATTCTCACTAGGAAATGAGATTTCCCAAATTCCTTAAGGGGGTGAGGAATTTGATAAAATAGTGGGAGAAAAACAAGCTTGAAAATCCATGCACATGTTTTCAATATCTATATTCAATCAGACGCTTATATTCTCTTTTTCACCTTTGATAATTTGCGATATCTCAAGAATGGCTATATATCCACTAAGTATTATTTTGAAAACCAATAAACTAATCGGGGCCAAACTTCCACGATTGACTAAACCTCAAAATTATTCTAGATCTCAAGAAACAAATATATGTCCTATATCATGGTGCTATAATCCTATAGGGATTGATGCGGGCCAAGTCTCATTAATAGTTCATGAAAAAGGGTTGAGGATATCCTCCTAACCATAGTCTCATGATAGCATCTATGAACTTCAAAAGTCTCACGAACACATGAAACATACCACGGTCTATTGCTTGCAAGAGTTGTAAAACAAACAAGGGATGGGAGGTTCATGTTGTCAAAGGAGATTTTTCAAGCTAGGATGAATAAGAAATCATATGTCATCGACTATGGTCTAAAGATGATTAGGCTTGTTGAGAAGCTCTTCAACTTAGACGTAGTGATGGACAATGATCTTCATAAGAATTTGACCCTCACATCCTTGCCAAGTTTATTTGACCAAAGTGTTAGTTTAGACAGAGACAACAATGACAAGGGCAAACCTCTAATGATTGATTCATCCTTCCACTCTAAAGGCCCTAAAGGCAAGTAGAAAGGGGGCAACAATAAGAAATATTCCCTTTTCAAGAGGAAAGAAACATTTAAGGCATCCTGTGGAGTCAAAAAGATTATAGTCAATGTTACTTGTTTCTACTTTGGCAAGAAATGCCATTGGAAGCAGTATTGTAAGGAATACCTTGCACCCTTGGGAAAGGTATGTACTTTGTGAAATGCACCTAAGGATAAAATTCTTCCTCATGGATATGTGATATCGCATGTGATTCTCATCTTTGTAATTGTTACAAAGAATGGAAAGAAGAATAAATCTTAATGATAGGGATATGATCTACTGCCTTAGCAAAGAAGCAAGAGTTGCGGCCAAAGCCAAAGTGTAAAAAAAAAGTTAGACTTAGGGAACTCCTTATTTGTATAGGATCCTTGTTATTATGTACCGAATCTTATTAAAAACATTATTTCAATTCTTGTTTTCGATAGCAAAGGATTTAATCCTTCTATGGGAAATTGAAGGCATTAAAGAAAGGTTCTTTAGTTGCTATTGGTATACTTCACAATTGATCATACATTTTTAGATTCTCAATCATCACTAATGCACATTCAACAAAGTAAGAGAAAATTATATAATAAAAAAAATGCCATGTTGTGGCATGCTAGACTTGGACATATTTCAAAGAATAGGATGAACAAGTTAGAAGCCCTCAAAGCACTAAATATTAGTGGCACAGAGGATCTTCCTATTTGTGAATCTTGTTAAAGGGAAAAATGACCAAGGCTCCTTTTGTAGGATAATCGAGGCGAACCATTGGATTTGAGTTTGTGGATCACTAAGAGTTAATGTGAGAGGTGGATTTTCATACTTCATCACCTTCACTGATGATTATACTTGGTTCGGACTTGTATATCTTATGAAGTACATGTTCGAAGTTTTTGAAAAGTTCAAAGAGTATAGGAATGAAGTAGAAAAGTAAATGGGACTAAGTATAAAGCTCTTCTATCGGATTAAGGAAGAGAATAATTGAGTACCGAATTCTTAGATTATCTAAGGGAAAATGGGATTTCATCTCAATAGACTCCACCCGGCACACCCCAACATAATATAGTAGCCAAGAGGAGAAACCATACCTTGTTGAACATGGCACGTTCCATGATGAGTTTTAACGATATGCCTATATCCTTTTGGGGATTTGCCTTAACCACGGCGACAAGGATACCAAAGTCGATGCCAAAGATACCACATGAGATATGGTATGGAAAAACAACTGCTTACTCTTTTCTAAGAGTTTGGAAGTCTCTTGCATACGTCAAGGAATTAGTAGGAGACAAGTTGGATGCTAGATCTACCTCGTGCAAGTTTGTGGAATATCCAAGAGTGTCTTTGGCTTATTACTTTTATGATTCCTCAAAACAAAATGTGTTTGTTTCAAGGAACGCCACCTTTTCAGAAAAGAATTTTTTATTAAAGATAAATGGCATTATTGTTGAACTTGATAAAGTTCTAGATAATCACAACATCCTACAAGCAGCAGAAATAAGTAAACATCTAAAGCCTAACATACAACTTTTAAGAAGGTCAGATCAGATCAAGAAGCAATCCAAAAGATTCAGATTCCTTCATCAGACGGGCCAAATGGATAGTGATCCTAAGACCTATGAGGAAGCTATGCTAGACATAGATTCGTGACATTAGCTAAATGCCATGAAATCCAAAATGGACTCCATATACTCTAACAAAGTATGGACTTTGGTAGATCCACCGGAGGATAAAGTACCTATTGGTTGTAAATGGATCTACAAGTGAAAACTAGGAGTCAATGCAGAGATTACGACCTTTAAGGCGCGACTAGTGGCAAAAGGTTGTACTCAAAGACCCAGTATAGATTTCAAGGAAACCTTTTCATCAGTCGCTATGCATAAGTCCATTAGGATTATGCTTGCCATAGTCGCATGTTATGACCATAAGATACAGCAAATGGTAAAAACTATTTTCCTCAATGGAAACATTGAAGAAGAAATTTATATGGAACAACCACAAGGTTTTACATCAAAAGGTAGTGAGAAAAAGATTTGCAAACTAGAAAGGTCCATTTATGGACTTAAACAAGCATCCCGAAGTTGGAACGTAAATTTTGATAAGACGGTCAAATCGTTTGGCTTTATCAAAAATATATGTGAACCTTGTGTGTATAGAAAGGCTAGGGGGAGTAGTATACAATTTATTGTACTTTATATAGATAGCATTCTTCTCATTCGGAATAAGAGAGAAATGTTAGAGTGTACTAAAGCATGGTTATCTACACAATTCTTCATGAAGGATTTGGAAGAAGCATCTTTCGTACTAGGAGCACGAATCTATAGAGATAGATCTAAGAGGATATTGGGGCTTTCCCAAGTCCCCTACATGGACAAGTTACTAAAGAGGTTTAGTATAGAGGAATCCAAGAAAGAATTCCTTTCTATGGGACATGTTCTTCGTCTCTCCAAATCTATAGCCCCTAAGACTAATGATGAGAGAGTAAAAATATCTCACATACCTTATGCATCCGCAATTAGGAGCACAATGTATGCCATTCAATATACACGGCCAGATGTAGCACAAGCTTTAAGTCTTACGAGCCACTTTCAATCCAACCCTAGAGAAAGTCATTGGATGGCTATAAAAGCAATCGTTAAGTACCTGAGGAGAACTAAGGATTTGTTTTTGGTATATGGCATGGAGAATTAAACCTCGAGGTTTTTTAAATTCTAGTTTCCAATCGGATGTAGATGACCTAAAATCTACTTCTAGATTTATATTTTGCCTTAATAGCAGCGCGGTAAGTTGGAAGAGTTCGAAACCAGACACCACGATCAATTCTACCACTGAGGTAGAATATATTGCAGCTTTTGAAGCTGCAAAGAAAGGTGTTTGGATGAAAAACTTCATCCAAGAGTTGGATATAGTGCTTAGTATTACTGAGCCTGTAGTTGTCTTCAGTGACAACAACAGAGCAGTTGCGCAAGCAAAAGAGCCAAGATCTCATTAATGATCCAAGCACATTTTGAGGCGTTATCATTTGATATGTGAGATCATTGATAGAGGCGACATCTGAGTGGAGAGGGTAGCCTCAAAAAAGAATATAGTAGATCTACAGGCTAAACCCCTAACACAAAAGGTCTTTGAATGACATCTTGAGAAGATGGGTCTTAAGACTATGGGGAATTAGCTTTAGGGTAAGTGGGAGATTGTTGGAATAGTGCCTCGCAGCCAATTAGATTGACATGTAAAATATTTCACTTGTAATACAATATTGACTGAATGATATTCATATTAAATGCTCATCTTAATCTTATGCTTATTTTACTTCACTAGCATTTGGTTGAAGGCCTTAGATCACACAAGACTACGAGACTTGGTCACGCACTAGGTGATGATCATGAAATAAGTCTTACACAGTCGTGATCTTAAAATATTCCAAGTCATAGGGTCTTAAGAGACAGGGCATCTAAGATTTTGATAGGCTTGCACTAACGATACATAAATCTAAGGAGTTCGATATTGCTCCATTTCATCAGCAATCCATATTGAGCATGGGGGCATGTTAGTAGGTGCTTGTTAGAGAACAAGTTCACTAAAGACCCACATGGAGAATCTATTAGATAGCCATAATGGCAAGTCAATAGTAGCAAGTTATCCTCCTTACACTAATGCATATAATTAGTCCTTTGACCTGAGGATCCATGGTAACCTTATGTTTAGGTCCTCACACTTTCACTCTTCCTTGACCCCATAGCAGGCTATTCGGGTTGAGATTAGATATGAGCTATTTAGACATAGAGGTTTGTGAGATCCAAGATGGGATCCGTCTCCTCGTTATTGTGAAGGGCGAGTACATCTCCTATGTATTCTATAATGATCGATTCCAAGAAATCCTCGCACGAGGTAGTTTGAAAATTTGGGAAATGGATTTTCCAATGATGAGGTCATAAAGAGAAATCGAACATTGGGAATAAAAATATAGTTATCAGGGCCACTGGGGAGCCAGCAAATATCTTGCCCTAGGCCTCTTTTGGGAGATGGGAAATGGAAGGATCGTATTTTCATGGTAAAGAGCTAGAATAGTTCGCCAAGAGCATATTCACTTTGGCCAATTAGTTGGGTTCCATAGGCTTAAGGCTAGACATCGACCATGGAGATTGGGTACTCTTTCAATTAATAGAGATTAATTAAAAGAGTTATTAGTTTAAAGGAGTTTAAACTAATACGAATATTTCAATATTCAATATATCACAAAAGTTGTGAGCTCATGTCTAATGAATGGGAGAATCTAATGGGTTATACACAAAAGCCTAAAGGAAGTTCTATTTTATGGGAGGAATTTTCTAAGGAGTTAGAAAGTTCACCATTGCCTTTTTTATAGAGAAATCGATTGACTAGGTTTTTGGTCATTTTAGCTTGATTAATTTAACTGTTAAATTAATCAAAATAATTTACGAAGTTAAATTAGACCAAGTAAATTAAGGATTTAATTTAATTGGTGCCATGTGACTATTAATTAGTCAAGTTAATTTAAAGAGTTAAGTTAATTAACTTAATGAGTTATGTCAAGCTAATTAATTAAATTAAAGAGTTAATTTAATTAATGTGGGGAATTTGTTTTGGAGGAAAATCCAAATGAAGGAGTTCATTTGATATTAATATGGAATTAATTTGAAAGACATTTCATGAGATGAAAGGTAGATTCAAATTAAATCCAAATGGACGTGAAATTCACATGCAAGTGGATTACCAACTTGGCATACCACCTCATGGAGGGTGTGATGCCAACTTGCATCACGCCATCCACTCTATAAATAGAGAGAGGTGGCCGGCCATAGGGTGATTAACATGCTAGATTCAATTTTTTCATCCAAAAAGTGTTATTCACTAATGTGTTGAAGTTTCACAGCTTCCTCACCAAATTCTCTCCATACTCGGGCCTCTGTCTTCTTCTCCCTTTAGTTCTCTAGCTGATTGGAGGTAGATTTGAGCTCTTCTTGGGTGTGTGGATCATAAAATTAGAAGCTTCACACTTGGAAAGCTTTTTCTCTTGAAGATCCATTGTTGTCTAGTGACTTTGGAGACAGATTTGGAGGCCTCGTCGTGCTTGGATTCGGCTGAAATTTTAATTGAAAGTTCTCAAGTGTGTTGAGGAGCTCTCTGCCAATTTGGAGTTGATTTGGTTGATCAATTGTTGGCTTGATTCTGCTGTTCGTGGATTGGCACTTTGAAGTGTTCATCAGTGTCATTCTTGATTCTACCTTTGCATTAAGCATTCAAGGTATTTTTTAGATCTAAATCCTTATTACAACATGATTAGATCCATGAGATGAGGAGTAGAAAAGTTTTATTTAGCCTATTTTTGGTTTTATAATTGGATCATTGGGTTACTCCTTACTTCAATTAGCTGACCTATGTGCTGCCTCATTTGTTAGCTCATGCAATGCATCATTTGCTATGTCAAAGGCCTCATTTGTAGGCCATGTGATCGCTCATTGGCTGTACTATGACCTAGCTCATATAGAACTATCATGCCCTTACTAGGTCTCACATCTCATGGAGTGGCTATTACAACAATTAGGAGGGGGCATAACCTCCACATAAATCACAATAGGTATGCTTACACCTTCATAATATGAAACCAAGTTTCCTACCATAGTTGGACTTCAACTAATCTTCCTCACAGTAGTAGAAAATGCCACTAGTATTTTCACATCCAGTGATGCTTGTAAGCATATCATACAACTCCTCCTTGTCAAGGAAATCCAAATCAACTTTACTGAAGACATAGGTCTTACCTCCCTTGTATTCAAATGTGGGAGTATATACAAATTCTTCCACCCACATGTGTACCTCATGTAATAATGTCATTTGTATTTAAAGAAAAAATAACAAGCAAGAGTTCAAAAAAATTTAACAAATATTCATCAAACAATTCTGTAAGAAAATATATTGCAATAATTCAACAAATAATTATGTAAAAAAATATATAAAAATCAATAGGGCACATTCATAATTTTTATTATTAGAACATTCTTAAGTTGCCAAAATTCTGTAAAAGGCGATTGACTGAATAAAAAAATATTAATATAAATTAGGGCCTAAACATTATTATACCTTTTGTCAAAGATGTGGGGTTTCACTTCAGTTACTACATAATGAAAGGGGACCACCAGCCTCCAAAAGGGCCTGTTATCTGAGTCAACAAACATTAATCAAATCCAAGCAATGCTCGAATTTGATTCCTGAAACAGCCTTAGTCAACATGTCTGTCGGATTATCCTTAGTCCCAACCTTGTCTACTAAAATGACACCTTGAGACACCATATCCCGGACAAAGTGATACCTCACATCTATGTGCTTTGTTCTCTCATGAAATGCTTGATTCTTTGACAAGTGTATGGCACTCTGACTGTCACAAAATACCTTAGTGAGCTTAGAAGTCATACCCAAATCATCGATCAACCCCTTTACCCCACATGGATGATAAAATCAAACAAAGGGAAGAATCTTTTACCACCTAATAATATATTCCAACTTCTGATAGACATATCATTCTTCAAACATATATTTACAACCTAAGCTAATAAGACAAGCCATTAAATTGTTAGTTCACAAAATAGTAAATAAATAGCAACTCAACCACATTATCCATATTTTTAGGTGTTTTATACATAGTGATTCGTTAAAATCTATTGTCAAAAGCTTCCCTAGCCTCTGTCTCTTTCCCATTCAACCAGATTGCAAATCTTAATCCCTAATTCTCTCCTTCAACAGATGACATACCCTTTTCTCATTTCTGTTTAAGAAATACTTTGAAGAATGTCCTTATTTTTTGAATCTATGAAAGAACTAGTATTTTCATCACGAGATCCCTAATCCTTTCAGAAACAATGTGAAGAAATTTTTTTATTTTCAGACATCATAATTGGAAACTAGTCAAGAATGTAATCAAAACATATATGTATATGAGGGTATTTTTGTCTATACAATGTAAAGTTCAACTTAATTACATAAATGAGGTTGTAAGCTTCAACCCATTTTTTTACAGGGGGTAACTGCCTATTTCAAATTTCACAATATGTTAAATGATTTTAGCCTATGAGAAGGGATAGGAAATGCTACACAGACACAGATACATACACACACACACACACACACACACACACACACACAGAGTAATTCTGTAAAAATTGAGATATGAGATGATCATCACTTCTCTCACAAATGAAATTTTTTCACACATCCAAGCATAAGTCCATCTTTTTTTTCCTTTTCCATTAGAGAAATGGAAAAAGGGTGCTTGTTTTTCACAAGCAAGCACCACCTCCTTATTAGTATTCAGCAAACTTAAGCAATATTTTTCATTTTGCATATATTACACCTACTAAATATATACACATACTCATGAAACCATTAATTTTAGTCATAGATAAAACAAATTAAGACACTAATTTAGGAAAAAGAATTGATTGTCTGTTCAATTTTTGGTTGACCAAAACATAATCAAATTTTGGTTTATTGAGACCAAACAATTGACTTATTTATTTATTTATTTTTGCAAAACCTTAAATCAGATTAGTACGGGAAGAAAGGAAAAAAATGCTGCATGGGCAGAGTATTTAGTAAAATTAAATGAGTGGTAACTTGACTTTAAACATGATTCTTATTCGAGAGGGAAAAGGCCTTAAGGCTACATAAAAGCTTACATGGGGAATCATATGATTAAAATAGCTCCAAGAATTCATCCAATAAGAAGAAATAGAAAATAAATTAAATAAAGCAATTAGAATATCTCATTAGAATTGACCTAATCTAATTAGGTTTGGTAGGTATCATATGTAAATTTATTTTCACTCATTTTTCATTATTTGAAAATAAGTTATTGACAATTGTTTGCCTTTTCATCAAAATCCCAACTCATTTTTAATTCAAAGCACATTTTTCAATAATCTATACATTATTTCTCTCTATTTTCATTATTACTATTTCTCTCAACTTACATCCTACTAAACTTTATACAATTATTATTTTTCAATCAATCTGTACAAATACAAACTCTTTTCAATTTATTTTCTCTGCCTACTTTTTCAAATTTTAAAAATATTAAAAATAAAAATGGGATCTTATTTAAAAATACCAAAATCCATTTACATTTTGTGAATTAGTCCCCACCCATCAATTTTGAAGTTTTGACTCCCCATCTCAAGTTTGTTTTTTGAGTTCACTCTCTAGCCACTTATATTGACAAAAATGCCCCCATTTTAGTTTTTTCCTTATTTTATTATCTGTTGGAAAATCAATTTTTTCTCTCCATCTCTCTGCTCATTGCTCTCTCTCTAGACTATACTCCATTCCTGCCAAAACGTGAATTCTCCTCCTTTTTTCTCTTCGATCTCTAAGAATATAACAACATGAAGAAGTATCTTCTCCCGATCATTTCTCCTCTCTCATTACTACTTTGAAAAAGCAATCAGAAATCATGCCACAAAGGAGGCGCCAGTGGCAGATCTAAACTACATCCAAGATGTGGTTTTGAAGAAGAGAAAGAACAACGAGAATTGGGCAATTTGAAAAAAAAAATATTATAAAAGAGGTTAAACGTCTCAAGTCTTGTAATTTCTTCACACTCTCAAAAGATTTTATGCTATTTGAGAACGAGGAAAATATTCAATGAGGTATTTGTGAAGGAAAATGAAAGGACAACAGAAATTTGGCATAATGTGGAGCCTTATGTAACGTATGGTTATCCCAATGTTAAGAGTGTGAAGGACTTGATTTATAAGAAAAGTGTTGTAAAAATTGGCAAGTAGAGAGAACTTACCCTTGTACTAAGAGATAAATACTGAACTTTCTGTGAGAGTATTGCAATTTTGGTAGCAATTTGGCTTGCTTGTAGCTTTGAATTTTGTACTGTATCAATTGTTCAGTATACTTCCAGTGTCATAAGTAGTACCTCTTTGCATTTTTAGTTATATGCAGTTTGTTTTACAAGAATACTTTATTTATGCGATTTAATACTTAGCTCTTATATGTACAATATTATATTTATTCATTTGAGTACTTACACATTGATACTAGAATACTTTGTTCTCAATTATTATGCATTTGAATTTGTTAATTATTTATTTGCGCTTTTTATTTCCTCCAATATCAGAATGCTTGCACATCTTAATAGCATGTTGAGAAACATGTTTACAACACTAGCATTGTACCTCAAAATAATCTTAATAGTTGTTTTTGCTTTCGTGTTAATACCATATTTTAAGAAAATATTATTGTTATGAGGTAAATGTATCTGTCCGTCACCACCATCAAAAGCCAATGAACCTGTCATGACTATATCAGTCCTAGGACTAATAAATCATGGTTTAATAATCATGCAATGGCATATCAAGTTAAATTCAATTTAATCTCTTATGTACTAAGAATGATACTGTAAATAAAAAAAATATCAATTTTTGGGAGTTTTATACTGGATCTTTGCATTTTTGTACTAAAATTGCCTTGTTCTATATTTATTTGTTGTGTTTTTCTACTTACTTTTCCTTTGGCCTTTACCTCAATTCCATGTGTGAAACAATATATAAGACTCTCTAATATAATAAATCATGTTTTCTTCAAGTAATAGTATGACAGTACGTGTGAAAATGACTGGGAACACAAATATCCACATCCAACCACTTGTACTATCATTCATACTAGTGTAAATCAATGGTGTATGAGGTAAATGTATCCTTCTAGTACCATTATCAAAAGCCAATAAACCCCTCATGACTATATAGTCTTAAGACTAATAAATTATAGTTTGATAATCATCCAATAGCTTAACTAGTTAAATTTAATTTAATCTCTTATGTACTGAGAATGATATTGCAAATCAACAAAAAAAAATACCAATTTTTGGAATTTTTATACTAGATCTTTGCATTTTTTAACTGAATTTGTCTTCTTCTTTACTTATTTGTTGTGTTTTTCTACTTACTTTTCCTTTGGACCAATTTACCTCAATTCCATGTGTGAAACAATATATAAGACTCTCTAATATAATAAAATCATGTTTCTTCAAGTAATGGTTATGATAATACGTGTGAAAATGGTTGAGAACACAAATATCCATATTTAACCACTTGTGTTCTCATTCAAAGTAATGTAAATCATTGGCCTATCAGGTAAATGCATCCTTCTAGCACCACTATCGAAAGCCAATGAACCTCTCATGACTATATCTTTCCTCAGATTGATAGATCATGGTTTGATAATCACGCAATAGTTTATGTAGTTAAATTCAACTTAATCTCTTATGTTCTAAGAATTATACTGCTGATTGACAAAAAAAAATACTAATTTTTGGGATTTTATATTGGATCTTTGCATTTTTGTACTGAATTTTCCTTGTTTTGTACTTGTTTTTCCTTTGGCTCAATTTACCTCAATTCCATGCGTGAAACAACATAGAAGACTCACTAATACAATAAAATCATGTTTTTGTCAAATAATTTTCATGGTAATACTTGTGCAAATAGGTGGGAACATTTACCCACATCCAACCACTTGTGTTCTCATTCATACTAGTATAAATTATTGGTGTATGAGGTATGTATCCTTCTGACACCATCATCGAAAGTTAATGAACCTCTCATGACTAAATCAGTCTTAGGACTAATAAATCATGGTTCGATAATTATGTAATGGATTAACTAGTTAAATTTAACTTAAACTTTTATGCACTAAGAATGATGCTATAAATCGACAAAAAAAATACTGATTTTTGGATATTTTTATACTAGATCCTTGCATTTTTGTACTGAATTTACCTTGTTGTGTACTTATTAGGCATGTTTTTGTACTTGCTTTTCCTTTGGACCAATGTACCTCAATTAGATGGGTGAAACAACATATATGACCCTCTAATACAATAAAATCATGTTTTCTTCAAGTAATGTTCCAATAGTATGTGTGCAAATAGTTCGGAAATGAATGGTACATCAGCAAATAATATGTGTGCAAATAGTTGGGAGCATGCAACATATAACATTATGCAAGAGTATGTATATTGGTATAGTCTTTAGAGGTTCATTGGTTTTTAATGTTGGTGTCAAAGGGATACATTTATCTCATTCATTAATGGTTTATACTAGTATGAATGATAACATAAGTGGTTGGATGTAATTATTTGTTTTCTCAACCATTTGGGCACGTACTACCATGACCATTATTTAAAGAAAACATGATTTTAGTGTATTATAAGGTTTTATACACTGTTTCACCCATCAAATTGAGGTAAATTTGACCAAAGAAAAAGCAAGTACAAAAACATGCTAAATAAGTACAAAGCAAGGTGAATTTAGTACAAAACTTGAAAAATTAAATACATAAAACTAAAAAAGCTGTATTTTTTTTCTCAATTTGCAGTATCATTCTTGGTATATAAGAGATTAAATTAAATTTGTCTTAATTTGACCATTGCATAATTATTAAACCATGATTTATTAGTCCTATGGAGAGGTTCATTAGTTTTCAATGGCAGTGTTGAAAGGATACATTTACCTCATTAATCAATTGTTTATACTAATATGAATGAGAATACAAGTGGTTGGATGAGGGTATTTCTATTCCAATCATTTGCATACGTATTATCATGACTATTTGAAGAAAACATGATTTTATTATATTAGATGGTCTTATATGTTGTTTCACCCATCGAATTGAGGTAAATTCGGAAAAAAAAAAAGGAAGTACAAAAATACGCCAAATAAGTATAGAATAAGGCGAATTAAGTATAAAACTTGTAAAATCAAGTACAAAAAACTAAAACAATGGTACTTTATTCTCAATTTACAGTATCATTTTTAGTACACAAGAGATTAAGTCAAATTTGTCTTCATCTAGCCAATGCATGATTATTAAATACTATAATAAATGCTACAGTCTCAATATCTATTACTAAAATCTAGTATCTTAGAAAATCTTAGACCCTAAATTGTTTTTACCTTCTTGTGGAAAACATGGTTGGTGTGGCCACCAAAACCCAGCTGCTTGCAATCATAACAATGTTTCCCCTTAACAACTAAGCTATCTTTTCCCTTCTTGTACTAGGAAGCCATCCTCATATTAGATCAGAATGCAGCAAGTCACCATTACATTATATCATAATACAACAACCCATGTTCATAGTTTAGAATCGTATATCTTGGTCCATTCCAAACAATAACACTATAAAAGAAGATCATTATATTAATGTCAAAAGGAAAATAAGAAATAAAAATTATCACTCCAAGTTATCTTGAGATAAAAAGGAATTAATAATCTTCTATTGTCTGCCAGGTATGCAATTGCACCCCCTATAATCTATTTTCCCTCGAAATTCACTGAGGGGCTTTCCAACACATTCAACACCAACACCTCCACAGACAACAATATCACTCTTCTCGTACAACATTATCATTTGCATTAAAAACAATAGAATGCATTGTTCTTATCAATAAATCCAGTATTAACATTAACTTATACAATATTACTTGTACAGAGTTTGGTATTTATACAAAGAGATGGAGTACTAAATATCAGACTTCAGAGTATTTAAACTCACCTCTACAATATCAAGGTTTCCTTTCTAGTATCCTCATTTATGCAAAATTAGTTTTACAGAAAATTCAAAATTTGTTGCTGCACATGGGTATAAACATACTAAAATTTAATAGTTTAGTATCGGATTTATGTGCAGGTAATAGTACATTTATGCAATTGTCAATCATCAACATAAAACCATCAAAACATGAATTACAAGATTCAAACATCTCTTAATTGACATAACATTAAAAATATTTCTAAAATTTACTTAACCTAAAGGATCAATATCATTACTTCAAATACGTATCTAGTTAGATTAGGGTTTTTTCTTGAAAAATCTAAATGTGGGGTGAATTGAGTATTTACCAATAAAATATTAAGTAGAATAACTAAAACTAAGTATATCAAATAAAACAAGTATAAAATACATAAAAATTTGAGGAAAATTCAACATTAAAACTAAAAAAAAAAAAAAAACCCCGAAAAGTTACCTCTTTGTCTTTGGAAATGGGATTGAAAATGAAACCCTTCTTACTTGGATCTTTAAGAATAAGGAAGTATGGCTTAGATTGAGTATGAAATGAAGAAATTGAAAAAAGAAACAATGGGAAAAAACCAAAAAGCATCAAAGAGTGTAATGGTGCTACAATTTTGTAGAGAGAATGTCCGGAAAGTGGAGGAAAAATTGTGGAGAGAAAAATCATAAGGGGAGGAGTAAATTGAAGAAAAATCGTGTTTAAAGAGAAATGGTTAGGTATTTTTATGATTTTATTTGTAACTTAAGGTTATTTTTATTTTTTTGATTGAAGTAGAGTGTGAACTCAAAATTTAAAATTTGAGTGAAGGGTGTAGACTGAAAAAAATAGTAATTATGGCCTAAAACTTAAACGGTTAATTAGAAAAAAATCCCTAACCCTACTTTTATTGTAGTAATCAGTCCCTATTTGAATTTTTACACACTAAACTCCCCACATTTTTACAAAACTTAGGAATCACTCCCCATATCTTTTAGAAAGACCTATATATCCTTGTAGTTGGAAAAAACAACAAAAATACCTGAGAAATGCCTTTTTCTCTTGAAGAAGAACGCTTTCCTTTTTTTTTTTTTCCTGAAATCGATGACTACTCCAAGCGGCCAAACAAAAGGGCGCAAAACCATTCTTCTACCATTGACGCGAGAAAGAAAAAAAAACACCAAAATTTCTACCATTTTTCTATGATAATGGAAGGAGAAACAACGGCAACAAGAAGCGAAGTACAAAAAGAAGTGATCAAAAGAAACAAAGGTATGTTTCTGCATTTATAGTTTTAAATGTCTGTGATTTTTTAGTGTTACACTTATTTCTTGTCTATTTTCTCATGTTTAGGGTTTTTATTCCTTTTTTAGTTGTTAAACACTTGAACCCATATGATATATATAATTTTTGTTGTGAGATGGAAAGTTTCTGATTTGTACTTGAAATGCATGAAAGTTGTACTTTACCTTTTTGGGATTTATACTTCTTTTTACCTGAAATTATCTAAAAGTGGTAATATATTATTTGTAGTATAAAATATCAAAGCTTGCAGTAAACATTAGGCAAAATTGTAGTATATAATTTTTGTAACTGCACTATATTTTAGAATCAAATGTAGTATAAACATTCAAGCTTGCAGTACACATTAGGCAAAAATGTAATATATAATCTGTGTAATTGCAGTACATTTTAGAAGCATCTGTAGTACAAAACATTCAAGCCTGCAGGTTAAATGAAATTATAGTATATAATTTGTGTACATGCAGTACATTTTAGAAGCATTTGTAGTACAAAAACATTCAAGCCTACAGTAGACATTAACTAAAAGTGTAGTATATAATATGTGTATCTGCAGTACATTTTAGAAACAACTTTAGTACAAAACATTTAATCTTGTAGTATATATTAAATGAAAGTGTAGTATATAATCTGTGTATCTGCAGTATATTTTAGAAGCAACTGTAGTATAAAATATTCAAGCGTGCAATATATTTTGTACCCCATGTTGGTGATATTTATACTTAATGTGCTGATATTTTGTACTCCATATTGATGATATTTGTACTTAATGTGCTGATATTTTGTACTCCATGTTGGTGATATTTGTACTTAACGTACTGATCTTTTGTACTCCATGTTGGTAATATTTGTACTTAATGTCCTAATCTTTTATACTCCAATTTGGTGTTATTTGTACTTAACGTACTGATCTTTTGTACTCCATGTTGGTGATATTTATATTTAATGTCTTAATCTTTTGTACTTCAATAGTTGATACTTTGTATCTAATGTGCTAGTGTTTTGTACTCCAGGAGACAGAAGACATCAACACAATCTAGGTAGCAGATGAACCACCCAACTCAAAGATTGAATCGCCTAATCTAAGGGTGGCAACGGGGCAGGTTTGACAATACCCGAAACCCGCCCCGCCTACTTCTATTTGGACCCGGGACCCACCCCGCTTTAGACTCCTAACCGCCAAACCTGTTTTTCTTTTTTTTTTTCTTTTTTTCTTTTTGCTTTTTTTATTAAAATATATAATTTTACAACTCATATATTTTCAAAATTGATTAAGATATACATACACAAATAATATGTATACATGCATAGAAACTTAGAATCCAATATACAATAAGTTTCTAACACTATTTTTCAAATTTTAAAATAAAATATCCATATTAATTGATTTTAGTATATTTTATATCATTTTTATGATGATTGAATGAGTACAAAATTATTATTTATTGGATGAAATATATATACTATTATAATCCTTTTTTTTTTTATGTTTTATGTACATATATTATATATAATATATTATATATTAATTATGTTGGGTGGGTTTACTTAAACTCATAACCCACCCCGGACCCGATCGGGTCCATAAAATTAGGACCCATAACCCGTTTATTTGACTCCTAACCCACCTCAGGACCCAGTCTACCCAGACCCATTGCCATGCCTAGCCTAATCCATATCAAGGAAAGACTGATTATAGAGGTCATGCTCATATTCCAGTAAAAGAATTTGAGTATAATACGAGGGAAATAATGGTGTTATGTTGAAGTACACTTCAATTAAATTGAAACTAGGCAGTGAATTTGAGTACAATATGATGGAAATGAAGTACAAACGTAGAACAAATAAAGTATAAATGATGTTATGTTAAAGTACACTTCAATTAAATTGAAACTGAGTAGTGAATTTAAGTACAATATGATGAAAATGAAGTACAAACGTAGAACAAACAAAGTATAAATTGTGTTATGTTAAAGTACACTTCAATTAAATTGAAATTTGGCAGTGAATTTGAATACAATATGAGAGAAATGAAGTACAAACTTAGAACAAACAAAGTATAAATGGTGCTATGTTGAAGTACACTTCAATTAAATTGAAACTGCGCAGTGAATTTGAGTACAATATGATGAAAATGAAGTACAAACGTAGAACAAACAAAGTATAAATGGTGTTATATTGAAGTACACTTATTGCAATTGAATAATTAGTCTCTAATAATTATAGTGATGGTCAAGTACAATATTTTGAGATTATCGGATCAGGTGAAGTACGTATTTGTACGGGTGATATGGTGGATATTATTGTCAAATGCTCATTTGTTTACATCTTTGAAAGCATAAGTATTCTTTACATTACTGCGATTGATAATATTCATTCGTTGAACACTAGTTGTTAACACTTTAAAACTTTAACATTATTTTATTCATATGATAATTACACACATTTTTAGAGTTTGGTTATTAATTACCAAGACTTAAAAGCAAATCATGGAACAAATTTCAATTCAACAATATTAGTAAAAATATTAAGGAATGAAGTACATAATGGCTGAAATGAAGTACAAATGTCATGAAATCAAGTATAATTATCCCAGATTGGGCTACAAAAAATTGATATATCGAAAAACATGCAAAAATACTAATTTCAAGCTAAATCAAATACATAATTGCCAAAATGAAGTACAAATGTCATGAAATCAAGTATAATTCTCCCAGATTGGGGTACAAAATAATTGATATCTCGGACAACATGCAAAAATACTAATTTCACGCTAAATAAAATACATAATTGCCTAAATGAAGTACAATTGTCAAGAAATCAAGTATAATTCTCCCATATTGGGGTACAAAATAACTGATATCTCAGATAACATGCAAAAATACTAATACGCTAAATCAAATACATAATTGCCGAAATGAAGTACAAATGTCATGAAATCAAGTATAATTCTCCCATATTGGGGTACAAAACAACTGATATCTCGGATAACATGTAAAAATACTAATTTCACGCTAAATCAAATACATAATTGCCGAAATGAAGTACAAATGTCATGAAATCAAGTATAGATCTCCCAGATTGGGGTACAAAATAGCTGATATCTCGGACAACATAATTCTTGTATTTAAATGACTGCAGAGTAGACACCGCATAATTCTTAACTCTTGAGCATCCTTGAATGTCCGATCCTCTCCATATATGCAATTCCTCCATGCATCAATTGAGTTGCTAATTAAAGCCAATTCATTGTGCGATGCATTGGTTGAACCAATTTCCTCCTCGACTGCATCCCTTGGGTTGATAAATGAATTACAATTTTTGGTAAAATAAAGTACAATATGTAGACTAATTAGTATGGTCGTGTAATTTCAAATAAACAAAGTACAATTTGAGAACAATAAAAGTATAAAACGCTATCAATTGCAGTATAATTTTAGATAATCAATAAGTAAAGCACTTTAAGTATAGAACTTTAGGTAAAATGAAGTATAAAATTAATAGAACTTTATAAAACTTAAATAATAGAGTACAATTTTATGTAAAAAGTTAAGTATAATTTTATATAAAAAGAAGAACAATTTTAGAACACTTGAAATATAAGACCTTAGCAATTGCAGTACAATTTTTGGATAATCCATTAGTAGAACACTTGAAACTTAAATAATAAATTCAGATAACTGAAGTACAAGTTTAGATAAAATGAAGTATAGTTTCAGAACACTTGAAGTATAGAACTTCAATGAATAGAGTACATATTTAGGTAAAATGAAGTATAATTTCAAAAAATAGAAGTACAATTTTATATAAAAAGAAGTACAATTTCAGAACATTTAAAGTATAAATCCTTAGC
Organism: Jacaranda mimosifolia; assembly: GCA_018894105.1. NCBI lineage: Eukaryota > Viridiplantae > Streptophyta > Magnoliopsida > Lamiales > Bignoniaceae > Jacaranda > Jacaranda mimosifolia. The sequence goes on along the minus strand of CM032133.1, from coordinate 14,977,219 downwards.
AATTGCAGTACGATTTTGGATAATCCATTAGTAGAACACTTGAAATATAAAACTTAAATAATAGATTCATATAATTGAAGTACAAGTTTAGATAAAATGAAGTATAATTTTAAATAGAGTGAAGTACAATTTCAGAATACGTGAAGTATAAAACCTTAGCAATTACAGTACAGTTTTTGATAATCCATTAGTAGAACACTTGAAGTATAAAACTTAAATAATAGATTCAGACAACTGAAGTACAAGTTTAGATAAAATGAAGTTTAATTTTGGAACACTTGAAGTATAGAACTTTAATGAATAGAGTACATGTTTAGGTAAAATGAAGTATAAAGTAAAGTATAATTTCAGAAAATAGAAGTACAATTTTAGATAAAGTGAAGTATAATTTCAGAATACTTGAAATATAAAACTCTAGTAACTGCAGTACAGTTTTGGATAATCAATAAATAGAACACTTGAAGTATAGAACTTCAATGAATGGAATATATATTTTGGTAAAATGAAGTATAATTTCAGAAAACCAAAAGTATAATTTTAGATAGAAGACATACAGTTTGAGAACACTTCAAGTATAAATCGTTAGAAGTTGTAGTATAATTTTGGATAATTCATTAGTAGAACACTTGAAGTGTAGAACTTACATAATAGAGTACAATTTTTGTGAGATGAAGTACAATTTTAATTGCAATGAAGTATAATATAGAACGCTCCAAGCAGAGAAATATTTTCAAATAAACAGAGTATAATTTCATAACACTTCAATTACAAAACTTTACAAATTGCAATACAATTTAGATTCTATTGAAGTATTACCTTAAAACATCACTGCTCTTCTTCGCACTACTGCTCTTCTTCGCACTGGCAACTCTCTAACACTTGATTGAACACTCCTGCCTCACTACTGGTTGAGATCGTCGAAAAAATACAAAAAACTCAGAAGCAACTGAGAAGAAACCGAGAAGAAGAAGAAACCCGAAAATGATGAAAATAAAAAGAGAAGAAGACAATGCAGATGTCGGGTTAGTGGTTGTTGGCTTCGACGATTATTCTCGTTCCCATCGTGGAGCTTGTTGCGTTTTTTCTTTTCTTTCTATTTCTGGTAATGAAAGTACATATGCTAGGGTTTACTATTTGCTTGTGTGGATGATGAAGAAGTGAAAAAAAAATGAGTGAAAAATATTATACTTAAGGGCATTTTTATGAAATCAAGTGAGGAGAAAGTGATCTTTAAAGTTTTAACAAAATTAGAGAGCTTATTATAAAGAAAATCAAGTAGGGATTGATCACAAATTTGAAAAGTGCTTTTGGTACTTTTAAATAATTGGCCCAAACTTAAAATGAAAATAACTTTGGTAACTTTTTTCTAATCAACCGGAATAAAAAATAAAAATATAAACGTAAGCAAGGGCCCTTTAAAAATTGAGGAGAAACAGTCACCTTCTCCGCGACGCTTTGGACACTTGCCGATAAACCCCGCGCCTTTTCTAAATCCCGCTGCAGATGCCCTCCAAATTGCATCATAGCTATTCCTAGGGTTCCTAAAATTCCCTGATTATTCATAAAATTTTGCTAAGAAGGTGCAATTTTTATTACTTTCTCTTTTCCCCACGAAAACATTACGATTGGCTTTAGATGGGGAAGGTGAAAAGGAATACCGCCATTGTTATTTCATCGTCCGATGATGATGAAGATAAAGATTTCCTATTGAGAACCGGTTTCAGATTTTCAAAATCAGCTCCCACTAGAAAAAACCCTAAAAAGGCTAAGAGAATTTCGCTCTCGAGTTCCTGTTCATGGTCGTTACCACTCTCCGGTTCCAGTGGTTTCGATGAGGTACATTCTGATTATATGCTACAATTTTATTGACCTGTATTTAGTTGAATTAGGGCAGCATTTGTTTCAATTTCTATAGAACTACTATTTTAACGAACTTTGAGTCGAATTACATATTTTTGTTCTTTCTTTATTGATTGGATTCAGGGTTCTTTTTGTGAAACCCGGTGTTATGTAGGAGTAGGGCTGATGGGAAGTGGGCAACCTATACTAAGCCTAAATTAATCTAGTGTGGTAATATTGGATTTTAGAGAAACAATATACCGTAAATGCTGCTTTAGTTATTCACCATGTTGTCCAATGCCCACTCCTTCCTTGTTCATTTTCCTTTGGCTGATGAAATCTCACTTTCAAATGTAATTACCGAGGCATTGGTAAGAGAGGTCTAAGCAAACAAAAGTTGTAAGGAACCGTTCTGGAGATAACACTAACCAAAGAGAAACCGTGGAAAGCATATTAACATGGTTTATGGTCTTGATAAGTGAATGACAGCGAGGGAACTGCAATTGAAGTTATAGGTTATATACTCACATCTATATCACTAAAGTCAAAAGACCATGGAGATTTTGAGATATTCTGGGCAACTAACAAGTTGTTGGCACATGAATTTTATAAAATCTGCTTGAATTCCTTGGTCACTTTGTCATTCAAAGTGGAGAGCAGTTAGCCACTTGTGTTGTTGGATATTTTACTGGGAACTGTGAGCATGAACTATGCCACAAAATTACTGCATCATCACATTGTTTGCATATTATAAAGATATAAAAGTTATCATGCTAGTGGGTTTTAGATATTTTTCCTTTGTTGTCTCTGGATAAATTAGAAGGAACACCCTCTAATGGTGTTATTCCACTATTCCTTTGTCATCCATAAAAATCCCTTGCTTGAATGAAGTACTCACTCAGAATGTTCAGTTTCGCTTTGATCAATCTAACATTGTTCGAAGTTCAAAAGCTCGTAAGCATGCAGCAGTAATGGAAACAATAATATACAAGATCTGGTAATAAGATCATTTACAACAGCATAACTCAATAATAAAGCAGGAGGCCCATAGATCATCTCCATAGAGGATTTTTGGTTCTTGAGGAACAATCTAATTGAAATTCTCAAGAATTGTCCCAACTGCTGAACGATAACATGAAAATCACATAAAGAAAGAACTCACAGACAACATAGTCAAGAGCAATAGTTTCACTTATAAGTTCTAGTTCTTCGGACATCTGCTTAAATGTCTTAAGGTCCATTTTTGAAGTAGGATGGGAAAGATCTTTAATTTCAATTGGTAAATCATCAAAGAACGCTTAAAACAAAGGGTCATGAGGATACTGACTGCTCAACAAAAAAACAATGGTGGAGATTTGGCAAAAATGGAATAAATACCTCTTGGAAGATCTTGTCAAGTCACTTGCATGGATATGGGAATCCTGAGCATCAACACGTAGGTTTTAGATGCAATACTAGTTTTAGGTCTTATAACTATCGTTCTTGATTTGACTAGGTTATTTAGAAAGTGATTAGATCTACCATTTCGTGAAATCTTTCTTCTGATTCGAATTCATGGTGTGTGCAATCTCCCATTTTCTAGTCACAGAATAGAATATATTAATAAAAAAATGAACTTCTGTTAGTGGATGATATCTTACTGTGACTATCTAAATCATAGAAGAACTAAACTATCACTTTGTGGACACTTAAGAGTCGACCAGACCTGAAAGAAATAAAGTTGAAGATTGTATAGTCCTGTTTTTTGTGATCAGATATGAAATAGACTGTAATTACCCTCAATGAAGAAGATTTTTAACGTTTATTTCAAAATGAAAGAAATAAAGTTGAAGATTGTATAGTCCTGTTTTTTGTGATCAGATACGAAATAAACTGTAATTACCCTCAATGAAGAAGATTTTTAGCTTTTATTTCAAAATGATAAGCCTCTCTTAATAAGTTAAATTTGGGACTTATTTGCTTTCTATTTCATTATTTAATCTGCTCAAAATCTACTGATAGTCCAAGAATTATAGTGAATGTTGTGTTAAAAAAAGAAAGATTTTTAAGATGAGCAATGTAACCTTAGTGGAGTCTAACTGATCCTCCAAATTCATCTTTTGGATGGAAGGACTAATTTTTCTCTCAAAAATCACTTGATTTTAGATCATGAGCAGCGGTAGTCCATGTAGAAAGTTTCTCTTTTCTTTCAATAATTTGCAACATTTCTTTGAGAACCAAAAGCATTCAATTGGTCAAATTGGAACAACCATATGAGGTCAAGCAGTCTACAAAAGAATTAACAACTACTGTACCTACAAATTAAGAAAATCTACCAAAGCATCCTATTGATAAGGACATTAAATCTGTGAATCTCAATAATCCCTCTCTTTTTTCTTTTATTTGTTTTTCTTTTCCTTTTTGGTGAAAGATGAAAATGGCATTGGTGATAGTTCCAACGAACCATATATGAGCTTTCTCTTTATGAAAAAGACAAGGGATATCAAATCCAATTTCTAGTGAGTATATAGATTTGCTGATTTGCAGAGCCTCAACTGACTAGAATTCGTTAAAGTTTTCCCTATCTGATTCTAATAAAATAGTTGAGACTTAATAGTTAATGCGCTTTATAGCAGGCAAACCAGGTCATACTTTCTAATCTGATTCTAATAATAATCATATGCCCTGCCTCCTCATTCACTTGTGAGAACTGATTGCTCTTAATGTAGATAATAGGTAAAACTAAGAATTTCACAGTCTATGACTGAGAAACAGGTCATCATCATTCCAAGGTGCAACAATGCCTTCCGCCAATGAAAATTTCATTTGAGGAAGGAGGGTTCAAAATGTGGCTATGGATCCAAATTGGTGTGGAAGATGGACTAATGGGATTTAAGGTTTTTACTAGAGTAATAGGTTTGAATAATCACTTCATCTCTATTGTACTCAGACCCTGTCATGGCTTGTCTATTTAGCCTTATGGAGAATTGAATATGAAAATAATATAATTAGACAAGAGAACTTCTAAGATATAGCCATGTGCATAAGTTCCAAAAATGACTCTTTCCCATGATTTCACGTTGAAAAATCTGCGTTGCTATTCTGTTGGTATTGCCGAGTGCAGGTCAAACGAATTTGTGAGGAATTTGATCAAGGGTTCACTCAGTTCAAGGTAACATCTGGTATGCAATTTAAAATAATGCTTTCATGAGATTGCATTTCTTTTGATATGTAAATTGAGATTGCGTTTCCTGCTTAATAATGTTTATGGAGGAAAGAGGCTCCACAGCTTATGATTCTTCATTGTTATTATCATCAATGTATTCATAAATTTTTTTGGTCGCATGACCCTTCTGTTTCAAACATTGGTCGTCAACTCATATATTTGTTGTTAGTTGTTGATGTTTTATGAATTCATTTTGGTGCATTATATTGAACATTGGTTGCTGTATGAGACCGTTATAATCTTGAAATGTCAGAATTGACTAGTGGTGATTTCCAATTTGATCTGCCATCGTGTTATACTCCTTATGCCCACTGGCTCATCTTCCTGCATTGTATGGAAGTGTAACTAGTGTTATTTATTTCTAATCTCAGCTCAAATGTAATGGATGCCTTATAGGTTTGAGAAGTAACAGGGATCTGTGGGTTGAAAAGTATAAACCTAGTTGCTTGGAGGAGCTAGCCGTTCATAAGAAAAAGGTTTTTACCTCTGATTGATTCTTTTTCCTTTTTAATATTTGATACTCAACTTATTTAATGTGCATTTTCTCATCTTGGGTTGCAGGTTGAAGAAGTTAAAATGTGGTTTGAGGAGAGACTAAGAAATTCTGCTGTATCTCTTCTACTTTCCCACCTCTCTCTTTTGTTTTTTAAACTTATTAACCATTACAGCATATTACATTGACAATCCCTTCTTTATAGCCTCTTGCAAGCTATTATGTCATTATGTGATGAAGCTATAGTCCTATCAACCTTAGTATATGCTGTTCTACATATAGGCTGGGTCTAACAATAGTTCTACATAGCAGGTATTTCTAAAATTATTGTAATCTGTGTATTATCTGACACATGCAGAACAAAGAAATCCTTCCGTATAGTTGGCCACCTCAGCCCATGGAGTGTTATTACTAGCTGTTTTGTGCACAGTGTACACTTAGTGAAAATTTGTTCACCCTGGAAATGAAAATATCTTGAAAATGCCAGTTTAAAGATTGTTGACATCCTCTACTAGAAAAGATAGGAAGAGATCAGAAAAGAACTCTGTGCAATGCTGCCCCTCGTTCTTCTTTTTATACATTATTGTCCAAATACACAATGATATATATGAATTCGACATACATTGTTTGTCAATATACATAATGACATGAATAAACTTTATTGGTTGTGTGGACCTTCATTGATTCCCAATATTCCAGGTGTTGGCATTTTGGAGGCTAATATAATGCTGGATATTTGTTTTTCGTTTTTCTGATCAAAGTTAAAATTAAAAATTACAAGGTAAATCTATGAAGGATACGTATGTGTAGAAAACCTGCCTAAGTGTGATAATAAGAAAGAACTAAAGAAATCATAAAATGGGATCTTAAATTAGTAATTCATAGTATTAGGGTCTCAAAATTGGTGGTTTTGACCACTAGAGTCAAGGCTCCATTGCTAGTATTTCCTTGACCACTAGAGTCAAGGCTCCATATTGTTTTGGCCTTTTCGTTAATGTAACTCAAGTGTTGTATTTGGTATGTGTAGGATAATTCACACAGTAACGTGATCCTCATCTCTGGGCAGGCTGGAGTTGGAAAATCCGTATGCACTATTGATCCTCTGGAAATTTCTATGTTTATCTGCATTAAGTAATGTGCAATAATATTATTTAGTTGTATCTTCCCATGTTCTCAGTGCCTTGACTGTTTCAGAATTGCATTAATTTATGTATTGGATAACATCATCTTGTAGGCAACTATCCATACAGTTGCATGTGATCTTGGAGCAGAAGTGCATGAATGGAACACGCCTATTCCCACAATATGGCAAGAGCATCTGCATAATTCTAATTCAGGTACTTACGGAATAGGATGTGCAAGTGACCATCTTTCTCAAGATGTACGTGTATGTGCATTGCATGTAAACAATAAGCATACCTGCAAGGAGAAAATACTGCTGGAAAATGATGAAAGTAGAGTTCCTTTTCAGTAATGGTACTTAGTCTGGCCAATGTTTAAGACTTTAAGTCAACCCAGAAAGCAACCAGAAAACTGCGAGGACTATTATATGCATATCATGTGTTCGATAGAAATATAATACATTGAACTGGAAATGATTGCTTATATGATGTGTAAGTTAAATTAAGTGCTATTCGAATTTGTCCTTGGTTCTATGTATATTTAGTGGAAAACTGGGACAAAGAAAGAGAAATTGAATTATCGTTTCCTTGCCTGATGTTTAAATGACAAGAATAAAGAATATGAATCAGGAGACAGTTGCTTCTTGGACCCACAGAGATTTAAGGTGAAAAGTTTGATAGAAGATATAAGATTATTCATGTTACTACTTTCTTGCCTTCGTCAAAGGAAACAGTATCTTTTTCTGTCCATTTTCCTCCACTTTCTCGTCTCTGCTCTACTTAATACAATATTTGTTGATTGAGAGATTGGCATATCCAAGTCAGTTATTGAAAGGAATTATTTATTGGATCTCAAACACATTTGTATTTAGTCATGAAAGGAAATACGTGTTTGATCTCAATATGTAAAATTAGTAATTGAAATGTGACTTAAATAACTTTGCATGAGGCAGAGGCCGAACTTGACCTTGAATGCTGTTAGGATGATTGGGAACAGAAAAGTTGGGTCTTCTAAAGCTTTCATTTTCCTTGGTTTAGTTAGTAGGTTGCATGGAACACTTTAGCATGACAGTGATCTGTGTCTAAAGCTTTGGATGTGGCCTCAAGTTGGCAACACTTGAAATAGGTCCCTAGAAGTAAGCTACAAATAAAGTTAGGAAAGACTTGATTGATGCATCTCTTCTCACATTATTTATGTAAATTATTGTTTTTTTGAAAGTTAAGCACCCTCGCTTTTCTCCATCTTTACCTCCGTGTAAAGTGTCTTTTGGTTCAAATGGACTTTTTGGCTCAGTATTGATATTTTGGTAATGTTTTTCCTATTCCATTTAATTCTCTTTTCTGTAGCCTTTATTTCTGCTTATGCGACTCTCCGGATTGTGAACTAGGGATACGGTATGTGTCGAAGTTGGATGAGTTTGAAAGTTTTGTTGAAAGGATAAGGAAATATGGATTAGTTTCTTCATCCTTGACCAGGGTATCTCCATCGTCAATTATACTTTTGATAGATGATCTTCCTGTGGTGAATGGAAAAGTCTCTTATGGAAGACTCCGGAGGTGCTTGCATCTTCTTTTGCAATCTGTTCGTCTCCCAACAGCCATATTAATCAACAACTATAGCAGATCTGAATCTCCAGAGCACCACGACCGGTACTGGGAAGAACTCCAACTCTCTCTTCAAAATGCTGGGGCTTGTAAGGTTGCCTTTCTTAACTTGTCTTATCTGAAAGCAAATACTTTTATTTGCTGACGTTCTTGCAAAGACTATGTGGATCTTTCAGGTGACATTCAATCCAATCACTGTCAATTCCATCAAAAGAGTACTTTCAAAAATATGCAAAGTGGAAAGATTAGAAGTGAGTGATGAACATATTGATGTTATAGCAAAAGCCAGTGGAGGAGATATAAGACATGCAATCACATCTTTACAGTACTTCTCTTTGAAACCACATCCAATGTATTGTTTATCTGTTTCAAAGAGGTTTCCGGCTAATCGAGAAGAGAAAGGGAATGAGAGCAGTCATCTGGATGATGGGGTTTCTCTGCCATTTGGAAAAGATGCGACACTATCGTTATTTCATGCATTGGGCAAATTTTTGCACAACAAAAGAGAGACCGGAAGTTCAGCTACATCAGGTATAATTATGAAATATCTTATGTTGTATACCACGTGCTTAAGGCATTGGAAACTATTAAACAGGCTTTATGGAAAATGGCTTGGTGTCTCACCAGTTACCTGTAGTACCTTAGATTAAAATCTGAAGTTGCTAAAATATTTTATTCTAAATATTGAAGAATGATTCTGAATCTGTTGAAACTAAATATAATATTAGGAAAGAAATATGTATTATCAGTGAGAACTGCCCTGAAAATATACGGTCTTCTAGAAAGTAAAAGACTTCTGATTTTGAGCCCTAAGGTATAAGCATTAGAAAAACATTTTTCCCGGGAGCATACAATATGTTAGGTACAGCCTAGAAAGCAGTACTCATTTAAGTCATACAACTTCAAGCAAATACTTTTATAGCTTTCATTGTTAATAATTATGCCATTATGCAATCACCCTTTTATGTGGTATTCCATTTTGATCCCAGTCACAGTGTATTACTGAATGTTAATAATTGGTAAACAACACCCTTGGTGAGTAAAATGGATTCTGTGCTGTAATTCATTCACCTATCTTGTTTTGAAAAAAAATGAGGAGGTTATAAATTTTCTGTGAAGTGGTGGAGAAGATTTTCCGCTTTCCTGGACCAACCATGCACCACCCTACCATTCATCAAGCACGTCCTGCAACTTCTATCAAACAGCTAAGACGGATTTAGAAATTCAAGACAGCTTTAACTTGTTCATAATGCAATATATGCACTTTCTATGAAACAGCTAAAGAGGCACTGAGATGTTAAGGATACCTTTAAGGGATTTAGAAATTCAGGACAGCTTTAACTTGTTTATAATGTAATATATGCACTTTCTATAAGGATACCTTTAAGGGATTTAGAAATTCACGACAGCTTTAACTTGTTTATAATGTAATATATCCACTTTCTATGAAACAGCTAAAGAGGCACTGAGATGTTAAGGGGCTGTTTGGTTTCATCTCCACACTCCATTTTCACATTTTCTATCATTTTAGGAATGAAACACCACTTTTTACACATTTTCACCCAATAATATTTTCATTTTCATTATCATTTTCAAAACACATTCTCCAATAACCTATATATCTTCTCTCTTTATTCCATTATTTCTATCTCTCTCCACCTACAACCTATTAAAACCAATATAATTATTACTTTTCCAACAATCTATTCAAATGCAAATTCATTTTTAACTCATTTTCACCAACTAACTTTTCAAATTTTAGAAATGATGGAAATGAAAATTAGAAATGGAAATAAAACCAAACGGGCCCTAAGGATACCTTTAACTTGTTTCTAGTGTAACTGATGCCAAACTCTCAAAAATGAAATCCTTAAATAATCATTTAAGATTTTATATTTGAGTTGCCATTGTCATTTACTATTTATGCAAGATGAAGAAAATTGCCAATTTTAGTTTCAGTTGGTTTAAACAGATGATAACATTGTGACTATAATGCTGATATTTGTGTATCCTAATGTAGACACAGATGAAATTCTTCTTAAGGAGAAATTTGTCAGGTGCCCTCTCAAAATGGATGCTCCAGAGTTGGTACTTTGTCAGGCACATGGGCAGGCAAGGCTTATTGCTGATTTTCTTCATGAAAATGGTAATGCGTGCAATGCGTTTCTTGCTCTTTTAAATTTATTTTCTGATGCACTTTAGCAACATCTGAGGTTCATGTCAGAAGGCATCTTCAGATTTGGGCATAATACCCTATGAAATCAATTTGCAAGTTGCTATTTGTCAGAATTAGTACCTTGCAAATTGAAGTTAGAGAGCTAGACTATCCAGTTTCTTCTTGTTTGGTGTTTGCAATTACAGTTCTGGATTTTGTACGTGAGGAGGCAGTTCACGATGCGTGGGTCGTTGGTACATATTTAAGTGATGCTGATGTGCTTCTTGCCCCACTTAGTGGAGCTTTAAGTCGAAACTTTGAAGTTGAGAACATTATTCAATCTGCTGCTGCTTCAGTTGCTATGCGTGGAGTGTTATTTGGGAATACTTATCCAGTGTCTTCTAGGTATAGTTTCAAAGACAAGAATTTTGTTGTTTTGGTGAATACATGGTTTATGACAGTCATTCTGGCAATGCAGGTGGCATGCTATTCGCCGTCCAATGCTCTGGCAGATTGAGCAGTCACTACGGCACAATAAGGTTAATTTAGCAAGGGGCATAATTTTCTTGGCCATTTTCCTGTTCAATATTTTGTGGGGAAGAAAAAAAAAAAAAGAATGGTCGTTGTCTTCTAGGTCTTCAATGATAACACTTGCTTTCTGCTAAATCTGTTGTTTCCTGAATCAGAGTACTCATTTTGCAAAGAATGCTTGATTTTCAGAGAAATCACACATTTTAGTGTTGGGGCCTCTTAGTTAGCCTGTCCTATGATTTGTGGATAGAGAAGGTTGCATGCTCACACAAATAGTTTCATTTTAGGATTAATTACAATAACCTCCCTTGGAAATTAATTGCTTCCTTTGATGGTCTTGAATGGCTACCTCTTACATGCCTTAGAACTGCTGAGAAAATATCCTTTAGTTTGGTAATAAATTTCATTTTGAAACTTTACTTCTCGTTACGTACAAGAAGCATATTTGCAAAATATAACCCTAGAAGCCTGACCTAGGCCTTATGGAATTGGCATGCAGTAAAGCCCTGGATCTTGTGGAGACGAGACCCGGGCCTAGTCATCTTGTCTTGTGGTCGTTAACCTTCTTTTGTGATGAAATGATCTGTTGATTTATAGATTGAATAGTATTTAGGGCCAGGTGCAGACAATATACATATTGACATTTTGTTCATTTTTAATTCACATTGGTCTTGTCCTCTGCTTAATGCACTTGCAGTATCGAATGTTGAGTGATGGAAGAGATGGTGATATGAGCATAAGGCTGAGCAGCCTTTCAGTTTTAGCCACTGAGTTTAAACCGGCACTCAATTGGCTTGGACATAGGGTACCTGGAGATATTGAAGGCCAGCAAGCAGCAAACGAAGTTAACTTCCCTGAAGATGCACATGATGAAATGAGTTTGGATGACAAAGATAATGAGATTGTTGATGATGATGATGAAATAGAAGAGTGGCTATAAATGTTGATGTCTCTGCTTTTTGTGGATTCTGTAGATAGCTGTATAGCTAACAGTTTGTAATTTGCAGAACTTTCTTATATTGTTAAAATAGATAGATGGCCAGTTTGTACAGAAACTTAAAATACATAGAAGGGGAATGGTTAGCCTGGTGGGAATTGGGATTGATTGGTCGTCTATTTATATGATCCCTTGCTAATGGTTTTTGTCATATAATCATGGCGTGAGTAGGCAAGTCATCTCATTGAGTCTTTCCTGTGCTAAGCGCACCCTAGGGTTGTATTTGATGATCAAGATTGTTGATGGCGCCAGTATAAGAAAAACCATTGTTGATGATCCGAATTTCACGTTGACAGCATGTGGGTATAGTGGCAAATGATCACCATCACCTTAGGTTCGGTTTAAAATGGACTTAGATTCATAGGTTATAAATAAGTTGGGTTACAAATGGTTTAAATTGGAATATAAATAATCGCATTTTTTTTTGGTTAAATATATTATTATACTATTTTGTTAAATTATGAATTTCCCCAACTTAAGAAACTAAGATAATTTCTATGCACAAATCAATGAATCAAAATTTCAACTAGAAAGGTACTCTCTCTTCATCTTCATCTCATCTACATTTGAAATTGTCTCCTAATCTTGTTAATTCTTTTCTGTATCTAAAAGTGTCAACAAAAGAGTGAACTTAAAAGCCCATCAAATATTTTAAATATGTTTAAAATGTAAAATATTCAAAATAATTTGTAGTGACTTATAACTAATATTATCACGTCATTATAATCCAAAAATTGATGGACAATTTAGAAGCTATCATGATGAAGTTTACAAAACATTCAAAACTAGTTTGGAGCTAGCATATAACAAAGAATCTACATCTAGCGCTGTAAATGGATTGAGTTTTAATTCGAATTCGATTCGAATTTTAGAATTTTTATTCGATTAAAATATCCGATGGATTAGATCTGATTATAAATATTCGTAATTTGAAATAAATATATCGAATATGAAATTAAGCAATCTGATCCGTTAAAGATCCAAATCCAAACTTTAATATTTTTTATTAAATTAATACTCTTATACATGATATTAATAAAGATTTTAAAATAAAATCTATATATTATATTGATCTAATATCTATATTAATGTCTATATTATACTATTAATATCGAGTCTTTAACATAAAAAATAAGAAGGATATTGATAAAATATCAAATATAATAATATATAATAGTTCATCTATATATTAATATAATGTGAAATAGGAATCTAGTATTCAAATATTTAACTTTTGGGCTAATATATAATAAAAAGTTGTTAAAAATTCAAATATGACATATATTTACTTTATAAATACAATATTTTTATAAAATTCAAAAGAAAAAAAGAAAAAAATAAACCGGATTGAATTTTTTTAATCAAAATTTGGATATCCATTGGATTTGGATACGGTACTGACTAACACAAATCCTATAGGATTTCAGGTCGGATTCGAATATGAATTTTGACAATTGGATTCAGATTCAAATGGCAGATTCGATCTAGATCCAACTCGTTGATAGCCCTATCCACATCACATAACAAAATTATTATAGTCAACATGATTATGCAAAATATATTTATATATACTAAAGATTATAATGTAATCTCCTGTATTAAAGAATATTTTTAATCTTAAATATAAGTAAAATACTCATCCACTGCTCTTATAAAGCTAAGTAGAAAGCACAACTTCAAGATACTTCCTCTTCTCTTCTGCTTCTAATGTTCTCTCAACCATAGTCCTCACGTATTTTCCAACATATATAACCTAATTTTGTAACTTATAATTTAATTACTACTTACATGATTATGAAACCACTACTCCTCATTCTTAAGTAAAATGTGCCCCTACATATTCTTGAATTAAAATGCTATCATTTTATATTTCTAAGTAAAGATGTACCTATTCATATTCTTTAATTAAAATACCATAATTCCAAATTCCTAAATAACTATCAACCGCTTTACATTCTTGAATCACTACATATTCTTCCTTCTGAATTATAAAATAATTTAATTATGATTGAGATTCACTAATCCTTATACTTAATACTCTATTAAATTAATTAAATTTTAATAATATTATAATTTTTATGGTTATTACATTCTTCCCTCCTTTAGAATGTGACGTCCTTGTTGTCAGTGACACAGTTCAAAATCAGTTACCAAGCATTAGGATTCTAGAGGTGGCTCCCGCATATGGAACACATTGTCTTGCAAGTTCAAGAGTTAGCTCTCACATACATAGCAGTTTGTCTCGCATAGCACTAAGCTTCCTATATTCTTGCTGGTGATTGGTTGTGATATCATTTTGTCATGCCCCAACTCAAGAAAATAAGATAATTTCTATATACAAATCAATGAATCAAAATGTCAACTAGAAAGTTACTATTTTCTCTTCACTTTGCTAATTCTCCTTCACATCTGAAAACGTCAACAAAAAAGTGAACTCAAAAGCCCACCAATCATTTTATATGTCTAGGATGGAAAATATTCAAAATAACTTGTAATGACTTATAACTAATTTTACCATGTGACTATAACCCTAAAATTGACAAAAAATTATTTTTCGTCCTATAACTTTGCCTAACTTGTATTTTTGTCTTATAACTTTCAAAATTATAATTTTAGTCCTATAAATATTTAAAAATTTGTCATTTTTAGTCCTCCGGCGAAAAGCCTACTGAAAAAGTTGATGTGGCTCGCCGGAGTGTGCTAATTTTTAATTTTTAGCCATGTTGGCAAAAACCCAGCTAACATGGCTCTTGCATGTGATCTGCCAACTATATCTATATCTCTATATATATATATATTTATATACACATATATATGTATTTATTTATTCATCTAAATATAGACGTTTATATATACATACATATGCATATATATACATACATTACCACATGTTCCAAACAACCCCTACCCCTACCCCCAACTCCCCGCACTACCGCTAGGTCGCCATAGCCATGAGCTAGGCGGCCAGCTATGGCCATGGCGAGGCCGCTCGCCCAGATCTGGCAGGCTTGCCGGTGGCATGGCAGCCACATGGTGGGTGGCGGGGTGGTGGGGGAGGCCAAGACTTTATTTTTTTATTTTTTTTATCTTTTTTACTTTTAATTTGTATATAAAATTAATTAAAATATTTTAATTATGTAAGTTAAAATTTTATTGTTAATATAGTATATTAGATTTTTATTTTTTAATTAGTGAATAATCATAAGTTATAATTATATTTATATAAATACATCAGTTTATATATAATGTGTATATATGTGTGTCATATAAATTATATCATACATTTGAAACTTAATTAAGTTAAACTATATTGTTAATATGATAGGTTAGATTTTTATTTCTTAATTAGTGGATAATCATAAATTATAATATATATATTTATATAAATGTGCCGGTTTATATATGATATGTATATATGTGTGTGTTATATAAATTACATCATATGCTTGAAATTTGATTAAGTTATTTTTATTATGCAAGTTAAAATTATATTGTAAATAATGATAAATTATATGTAAATATATATTTATATAAACATATATGTATATAAATGCTTGAAATTTAATTAAGTTATTTTAATTATGCAATTTAAAATTATATTGTGAATAATGGTAAATTATATGTAAATATATATTTACATAAATATATATGTGCATACATGTGTCTATATCTAAATATATGTCAAAAAAAATGACAAAAGATATGCATATTGCCAACTAAGCAAGGAAAAAGACAAAATATGTCTACTAGGTAGTCCAACACAAAAAACACTCCAAATTGGCACACTCCGGCGAGGCACGTTAGCTTTTTTCTGATGGGGTTTTTCGCTGGAGGACTAAAAATGACAAATTTTTAAATATTTATAGGACTAAAATTGTAATTTTGTAAGTTATAGGGCAAAAATTCAAGTTAGACAAAGTTATATGACGAAAAATGAAATTTTGCCACTCTGAAATTGGTGGGCAATTCAGAAACTACCATGACGAAGTTTATAAAAATATTCGAAACTAGTTTTGAGCCAGTATATAATAAGGAATCTACATCACATAACAAAATTGTTGTACTTAAAATGATTATGTACAACATATTTATATATACTAAGGATTATAATGCAATCCCCGTACTAAAGAATATTCTTAATCTTAAACATAAGTAAAATACCCACCCATTACTCTTATAAAGTTAAAGTAGAAAGCATAACTTCAAGATAATTCCTCTTTTCTTTTTCCTCTAATATTCTCTCAACCATAGTCCTCACATATATTCCAACATATATAGCTTAACTTTGTAACTCATAATTTAATTTCTACCTTACGTGATTATGACACCACTACCCCCCATTCTTAAGTAAAATACAACTCCACACATTTTTGAATTAAAATACTATCACTTTATAGTCCTAAGTAAAGATGCACCTACACATATTCTTGAATTAAAATGCCATCATTCCTTGTTGCTAAATAAATATGTACCTCTTTACATTCTTGAATTAAGATGACACCACTCCACATTCTTCCTTCTAACTTATAAAATAACTATCATAGTTAATGACTAAAATTCACTAATTTCTACACTAAACACTCTATTTTAAATAGCCATAAAAATAATAATAATGTTAAAATTTAATTAATTCAATAGAGTGTTAACTGTAGGAATTAGTGAATTTCAATTGTTAATTATGGTAGTTATTTTATAAGTTAGAAGGAAGAATATGGAGCGATGTCATCTTAATTCAAGACACCACAAAAAAAATTGTCATTTCATATAAAATTTTCCTATGTACTTCGACTTATTTCCGACATAACGACAAAATTTCGATAAATCACTAGTGGTTCCCCCCCTCCCTTTGTCGGAAAAACCTTTGTCGCTAATTCTTTGGTGAACCGTTTTCTAATTGAAGTGGTCCGTTGAGACATTTTTCAATGAATTTTCGTCGATTTTGTGATGGAAATTGGACCATGTGAAATAGCCAAATTTTCGTCTATCGCATAGAAAATTTTTCCAATGCTCTACCATTAGATTTCCGACAAAATATTTATATGTATTTTATTTATTTTTATTGTATTCCAATGCTTTTTTGATGGATTTCCTTCAAAAAATTATTAAAATTATATTCATTTATAATTATTTTCATAAGAAGATCGACGAATTTACATTGAAAATTAATTTCTTATTTTTAAATAATTTCTACAAATTTAATTTAATTATACCTGTCACCTGTTGATATGTATTGTACACAAAATAACATCCACTTATAATACAAATGAAATAATAGTTTAAAACAAAATATAATTTGATAAATATAAATCATAAGAGTTATAATTCTTCATTACAGCCTCCCCCTCCCCCCTCCCTCAAAAGAAAATCCTATCTACTGGCCACCAGCATCATCATCATTTAAGTCAAAGTAGTCATCCTACTGGTGGTGGTGGTCATGCTCGCCTTGTTGTTGCGGAAGCTACTGGTGGTAGGGCGTTGGGATAGGGCAGGCCACCGGAATCTGACTGAGTATCCCTCTGCATGATTAGTTGAGCGATAATATTTTACATCACGCCAAACTGCTAAGTGAACATGCTCCACATATCTTGCATACCGGCCTACAAATCAACCTCCAAGCGTGCCTCCAACTGGACTGTGGCTGATGGACTAGGCTCCTCCTAAGGCACGTTGGTGTAGGAGGGCGACTATTGGTAGCTCAGCCCATAAACTCAACCTTTCTTGTTGGGCTCACCTACAATCTAAGTTCATAGCTCAGTCTGAGACTACTAGGTCTTTGCACTGCTTCTAATGGCCTCCGGTTGAGATTGGGACTGCAACGCCTGTGGAAACTCTCATACAAGGCATAAAATTTAAAAAATTGATGAAATATAATGTAAATAAAATGATTTTATTCCATATGTAATAAACTTACAACAAATCTCCTCACCTTCTCATCCACCCAACTCATATCGACTTGCCTCTGGTGGATGTGGAAAAAAAATTCCTCCACTGTCAGAGGCCTCTGCAACTCCCGAGTCTACATAGAAAGCAAGAATTAACATAACTATCTTATATATACATGATACAAAACCACAAAAAAATTAAGAAAAAAATTCGGCAAAGCCTCCCCTAAAATCGATCTTTACCAAAAATGAAAAGTTCAACAACAACCAAATAAAATATAATATATTATCAAACAAAGGGAAGGGCACCAACCCTTCTCCATCAACAAAATAAACAACTAACAAATGGGAAGGGCACCAATCCTTCCTCATCAACCATGTCATGCAAATATTGTAAATATAAGCCAATCTAACAAACATTAAGAAAATAGACCAAGTTTACAAAAGACTAAAAATTAGAAAACTTATTGAACACTCAGCATATGTACTGATTGATATACTCCCTTTGGTATGGAGGGGTCCATCGGTCTCAGAAGTTTGATTTTTCTTGGTAGGGATGGCAAAATAATCCCCAACTTTGTGGTCCCCGAATTCGGAGAATTTTTCCCCGTGGGGATGGGGATGAAAATACTCCCGACACTAATTCGGGGATGGGAACAGGGATTATACTCCTCGCCTCGTGGGGTCCCCATCCCCATCAAATAACTATAAATACCTTAATGATATTTACATATATATAATGTTTTTTTATTATTTTATTAATTCCACCTAAATTATAATAATTAATGAATCATAAAGTATAAATAATAAAAAACATATAATTTAAATATAATTTTTTTCCTATTCCGAATTTATAGTCATAAATTTGGTACTAAATTGGTAATGTATCTTATTTTGGGGATCCCCACGAGTCCCCACAGGGATTTGGGGAACGGGAACATGGGATAAAATTTCCCCACGATGGGGATCGGGGATGGGGACGAGGGATGGGTTGGGGTTCAGGGACGGGGATGGGGGAGTAGCTCCCCGCCCTATTACCCGCGGGTGCCATTCCTATCTTGGCTTGAGTGGACCTATTTTGGGATTCTTAGGATTACGAGTGTCATTGTAGAGCATCCCAAGTGTCTTCGCCAATCTACTTCGGCCTCTTACCTATCTTTCGGGCATGACCATACATGTCACTCAATTAGTGACCCCTTTTAGCATCGAAGGCCCTCCAAAAATAGCCCTCATGGGTGATGTCCCAATGGACATATCTCTATGAAAGAAAATGAAATAAATAAAACCAGCTAAGTTAATTTGTAAAAGTAAATACATGACAATAATATTCATTTAACTTCCACTCCCTGTATATCAAATCTCTGAGGGCCTTGGGGATATCGAAAAAATTTAATTTAACCCCTTTGTCAAATACGGTTATGGTGGTTTACCCCCCTTGGGAACAAAAAAGGGGTTAAAAAATCCTACGTGTCATTTTCAAATCATGTAATGGACTTCCTTATGGACATTGGTGAAACTCATGTGTGTGTATATGTGAGTATTTAAGGATTTTTTTATGTAAAAAGACTATTATACCCTTCATATTAGTAGTTGGATTTTTTCAAAAAATCAACGGTCTATATTAAACTATAATTATAAAAAAAATAAAATATATTTATTTGTAAAAATATTATATTATATAATGTGTATATATAAATACATACATATAAATAAAACTATATACATTTAATATATTGCAAAAACCCTAGCACCACCACCACTACCACCACTACCACCACCTTCTTAAGCCATACCCTCAAGCCGCCAGGGCCTGACCATGGACTTCCATGGCCATGGCAAAATTGCTAGTCATGGCCAGCATCAAAAGATATAGCCATCAAAAAGGCTAGCCAGATTGCCGCCGTGGGAAAAAAAGAAGCAATGGCAGCCACGGTTGCTGAAAAAAAAAAAAAAACACCAGTCATGGCCATTATAAAAAGGAACAGCGGCTGTCGCATGATGGCCGATGGCTGGACCTAGCTAGATCTGGCTAGGTCCGACAAGTTTGAGGGCTGTCGTGGCTGCTATGGTAGCCATGAATTATTTTAGGGCCGGGGGGTGTGTGGGGTGGAAGGTGGGCATGTGTTGGGGGGCTATAAAATATTGTTATTTATATATATATACACATATATACAGAAATATATGTGGAGGTATAGGGTGTGGGATTATATTTATTATATATATGTATATATAATTTCATATGTATATACTTATAATTATACATGTATATTATATATGATTATCCATATACACACATTTTCAGGCTGCCATGGCAACTGTTGTGTTCTTTGGGGAAGGGGATGGTGGGGTAATTAGATTATACATATATGTATATTAATATATAATAATTATATACATATATATAGGCTATTATGGAAGTCGTTAGGTGGGGGTGGGATATGAACATGGTGGGGTGGGGTTAAATGCATGCAACGAGGTAGTGAGCCACAATTTAAAAACATAAGGTGGTATTTCAGCATTTTTTTGTCACAGGTATTTCACATTTCATGGGGAGGGGGGTTAAAAAGATTTTAGCCCAGGGGATATCCGACGAGGTCTTATACGACTTGTGTACCTTGCTCTTGATTACCCTCGTCAAGAACTTTGTATTGTCGAGTGAGGGTGTATACCTGCATAAAATAATTCTTAAAATAATAATAAAATTATATTTATATAACAATTTAAACTCATCCGTAGCATTCATCGGGATACAAGTATACCTTGCCAGAACTATGGGATGGGGGCTCTGATCCCCCTTCCCTCAATGTATGGTCGATTGAAGAATCGACTGTTGGTAATGTTGCTGTTGATGTGGAATGGTCAAGTCATTAGCGGGGGATGGCTGAGTGCCAACTGATAGATAGTGATGGAGTGCCTACGGGTGAAGTGGATGGTGGTTGGGACGGGTAATGCTACTATGAGGGTAGGTATGTAGATGACCTCGCAACAATAGAAGAGGATGAGAAGTACTGTGGAGATGTGTGGGAGGAAGGAGTGGGGTAGACATAAACTATGACCAATTGATGAGGTGGTGGGAGACTGGTTGGTTGGCAAGTATGTCTGGTGGGTTAGGGAATTAGTTCCCCTACCTCGGTCGATGGCAAAGGATGGAAACCAGATTGGTCTGCTAACTATAAGACAAAAACAAACATCATATATGGACAATAATTAATATTATTATGAAAATTTATTATTTACGAAAATTTATTATTTACGTACATCAAATGCATAAGAATAGTTAACAACTAAATTCAATAAGGCACATTAGTTTCTATTGAAGTTTAGATATATAGAATATTTTATTCATTCATTGGATAATTTCTTCAGTCTTTCTATCCACCCAAATCTATGTTGTAATAAGATGGCAGTTTTAATGGTCAATTAACATTCCAATCCTTGATTGGTTGTCATTTACAATAACAAATTCGAGTAGACAAAAAGACTGAAGACATTATGTAATGAATAAATGAATATGTGAATAAATTTTTTTATTAAGCATGTTCGTCTATTGATTGATTATAGGAGTTGGAGACTCCTATAATGCTTCTTTTCTAATCAAATATTATTTGGTTCGGAATTATATAATGACTCTTTGCCAGAAATACCAGTACTGTGAAAAATTACATATTCTTCGATCATAAATTGAAAATTCACTTGAGGCCGATCTCAAGTGAACTTTTAGCTTATGATCGTAGAATAATTTTTCATAGTACTGGCATTTTTTTGGGAGTCATTACATTATTCTTTTTTCGGGTTGTTAGAATAGCATTGTGAAGATGAGATGATTAAATTTTATTCTTTATATTTTGAACTTTCGAAAATCTTTGAGATAGATGAGATTGAGATGAGTTTTAATGGGGAGTTGGTTGGTATAATAGGTTATTCTATAATTAGAGGAAATGATAATTCAATTATACTCGGTAGTATACATCATTTTAGTTAAATTTTTAATCATCTAAGTTTAAAATAATTTATAAGATAACCATTTAGAATAAGATGGAATTAAGCTTTGAAATCTCCTTGGTTATTTTGGATTGTCTAAGTTATCCTATATGATTTTTTCTAGTATTAAGCCTTAATAGCATTTTTTTTATGATGTCAACATTAATTATAATTTCGTAAGTTACCTTGGCTATTTGGAAAGTTTAAGTTATCATATAAATTATCCTAAATTCAATTCTAAACTAGAAGGCCTCATTTTCTTTGAATGATTGTGCATTATAGATGCATAATCCAAGCACTCCGGCCTTTTGGTTAGTATACTTGGAGCCCATGATTGATAAGTGACTTGGTGTTAATTATGATTAATCCTAGATTATGCATCCCATGTTAGTGGCATGATTTGTAATCTTGAGGTGTAGAGGGATAAAAAAGAAATTATGGTAAAAATTAAAGGTTAATTATGTCATCTTATCAATTATCACAAGAAATAATTTCAAGAAATCAAATAATAAATTGTATAATATTAGGATATCTTATCTCAATTTTATCAAAGCAAACAATTTATTGGCCTATATTGATATATATTCTAGATGAAATATCAATTCTAACATACTAAACTAGGTATCAATTCTAACATACTAAAATAAATATCAATTCTAACGTAATAAACTAACATACTAAACTAAACATACTAACGTACAAAACTAACATACTAAACTAAATATACTAGCATACAAAACTATCTAAATAAATAAAGATATAAAAAGAATTAAGAAAACTAACTGATGCAATTGAGGACAGTGACGACATGTATAGGCGGGCGACGACGGCAGCAGTGGTGACTGAAGTAGCAGCAATGGTGAGCGTGAGAAAGTGGCAATGGGAGCATCGGTAATGGTGGAGGACAATGAGGAGCAAGGGTGCGAAGGTACAGGGGCTGGGAAGAGGGAGGAGAATAGGAAATGAGGAAGAAAGGGGGAGATGAGGCGTTTGATTTAATTAGGTACGTGTTATTCAATTAGGTTTCCGGATGAAAATTTTCTTCAGAAAATAACTATTTTTCAAAATAGAAAAATTCAACTTTTCGAGGGAATTTTCATAAAATTCCATTGAAAAATTCCGTCAGACTTTATTTTCCTACAGTCTTCCAATAGATATTCCATCGGATATGTTCGTGCCTTTTCATGCTAAATTCTCTCCAAATTTACAAACGATTTTCATCGATTTTCTGTTGGATATTTTGATGAAGCCATTTATCCTCGTAAATCCATCTAAAATCTTTCAAAAATTTTCGAACAAAGTTGTCTGTTGAAAATTTCTATTGAAAAAACAGTACTTTTTGTAGTGAGAATGCAAAGAGGTGCATATTTACTTAGGAATATGGAATGACATCATTTAATTCAAGAATATTTGTAGGTGCGTCTTTACTTAGGAATATAAAGTGACATCACTTTAATTCAAGAATATATGGAGTTGCATTGTGCTTAATAATGGAGACTAGTGGTGTCATAATCACATAAAGTAGTAATTAAACAACGAGTTACAAAGTTAGGATATATGTATGTTGGAAAATATGTGAGGACTATGGTTGAGAGAATATTATAGGAAGAAGAGAAGAGGATGTATTTTAAAGTTGTACTTTCTAAACTTATAAGACTAGTGGGTGAGTGTTTTATTTATATTTAAGATTAAGAATGTTCTATAGTATGGGGGATCACATTATAATCCTTAGTATGTATAAATATGTTTTGCATAACCATGTTGACTATAAAATTTTGTTATATGATGTGGATTGCTAGTCCAAAACTAGTTTGGAATGTTTTGTAAGCTTCATTATGGTAGCTTCTGAATTGTCCACCAATAGTTTAAATTAACTTGTAATTTATTTTCTATTTTATGGAATTTATATATCTAGTTTTAGAGAATTTTAAATATGCATATATTTGAAATTAGAAAATTATTTTTTAATATACTAAGATATTCTTTTTCTTTAAGTACATCATTGTCTTCTTTGATTAGGCGACATAGCTTTACTAATCTGTTTGAACTACATATGTGTGTGTGTGTGTGTCCCTTCTTTAATAGTTTATACAAATTTAATAAATTATTTTAAGATGATGCAAATCATAATTAAGATAATTTAGAGTATGTTAAATAATAAGTCAAAACATGTATAGTGTTGCAAGTGTGCAGATGCTAAAATTTGACGTCCTTCTATTTCTTAAGATTCTTATTTAATTTTAATACATTATAATGAAAATGTTGATGTCTCGTATATTATTGAAGATCTTTTATTTTTTAATATATTTTTTAGATTTTGGAAGGATTGACAATAACACAACTCATTTGACATTATAATCATTTAAATTAATTATCCCTAATAAAAAATAAAAAAATGAATAAGCTATTGTGTAGATTTTTTTGTCTTTTAAATTTACTTGAACTCTTTTAGAAGTTATTATCCACAAAAAAAATAAAATAAATATTTTAAAATTATTTGTATTTTTAGAAAATAATACAGTTCAATCATTATATCAATTTTTTAAATTCATCAAATACAAATAATTTCTTTAATTTCTCTTTACAAATTATTTTAAATTATATTAAGAGTAATTTTTCTTTGCTACTTTTTTCAATTGAATTGTCGAACGAGTGCATATGTATGTATATATATTCAATTTAGTGTTAATAATGACTTTTAGAAATTATATAAGTGATATAAATGTAAAATTTTAAATTAATAATATTAGAATTAAATTAAAATTTGATTTATTTCTTTTTTTAGGTTAAATCTATTTACAATTATTTTGCACTCATTTATAATCCAAACTTAATTAAACTCAATTAAATCCAATTTAACCCAGTGCACATATAACTGGTCCCAAATTGAAGTAATTTAAAATATTTGACCACTTAAAATGACGGAAGTTGTCTCACTTTAATGTTTTTTTCCTTTATTCCTAAACCCTGATGTCTGAAGCAGCTCGTCTCTCTCTCTCTCTCTCTCTCTCTCTCTCTCTCTCTCTCTCTCTCGTCTGTTTTTTGTTTAACTCCCTCGGCGGAACATAGTGCTTTTCTCTCCTTTTTTTATTTTTTTATTTTCTACAATCGGCTACAACATGTTAGCAAGAAGCAAGCCTACTTTGTCTCCATTGTCGCACGGTAAAGCAGTATTGTAATCTTTGGCAAGCAACAACTATTTTAAATTTTTTCTAGCCAGAAAATGTCGGGTAGTGGAAAAAACCTCAAATTCAACTGTTGGAGAGTTGTATGTATAATGTGGAACTCTATATCATATCCATTTTTGAGAGCATGATACTAGTAGGACTATATTTTCAACTAGAGAAAATGGTGTGAAATTTGCCATCAATTCAATAACTTGCTTCCCATAAAAAAATGTACGTGACTTTGAATGCAAACGAGGATGTGTACAACATGATTCGCTTGCATTTGTGTTTAAAGATGACCTTAGTTGACATGATAGTTGTTCAAAAAAGTGAACTTAGTGGACGGGGAAAGCAAAATAGCCATACAAGCAAGTAAATACTTCATATCTTCAATTTCGTACAACATTTATTGTTTAGTGTACTTCCATTGTCCCAATTTGTACCTGTTTGAATTATTATTATTATATGCAGTTGTCTTATAAAATACTTTTTCTTATGTGTTTTAGTACTTAGATCTTGTATGTTAAATACTGAATTTGTTCATTT
The DNA here is from genome assembly GCA_018894105.1 of Jacaranda mimosifolia. Lineage (NCBI taxonomy): Eukaryota > Viridiplantae > Streptophyta > Magnoliopsida > Lamiales > Bignoniaceae > Jacaranda > Jacaranda mimosifolia. The sequence goes on along the minus strand of CM032133.1, from coordinate 14,951,697 downwards.
CAGTATTTGTTCTCTTTTATATTGAATGCTAGATATGTGTGTTTTTGTACTTAGGCCTTCTATATTAAATATTAAATTTGTTCATTTCAATATTTACGTCTTCTTTGTCAAATACTGCATTTTTTTTTGTTCACTGCTTAGTTTTTTCTACATTAAATACTGAATTCAATCATTTCAGTAGTTATTTCCTCCATTGAAGTACTTAAATTGTTTATTCAGTACTTAGTTCTTCTATGTCAAATACTGATATTGTTTACTTAAGTAACTTGTTATCTTGTTGTTGAATACTGAAATTTCATAGTTGAGTACTTATGTACTGACCTTGCAGTACTTTATTGATAATTATTATGTGTTTGACTATGTTATTTCTTTACAATTAACACCCATTTAGGAATGAAATAAAGGAGGACATTCCCTCCACAAGTAAGTCATAATATGATTTAGCATTACAAAGGAATTCAATTGATGCTTGGAGTCATTGCATCCATGGAGAGGGCCAAATGTTTCAGGATGCTGAAGAGTTTATAATTAAACTTAAAAACTATGTTGTTGCTACTAGAATATCCTTTATATATAAGAAAAATTATTCCAAAAAGATTATGCCAATTTATAGTGATAATATTTGCTAATGGAGAATATATGCCTCAAGGTATGAGTTAACAAATTCTTTGGTATTGGAAAATGCAAACCATAAATATAATGAGGATAGTCTTCGCATGAGGGGACATCTAAGAGCTGATTTTGCTTGGGTTGCTAGTGTAGCGAAAGAAAAATTGAGAGGAGAGCCCTATTACCGACCTATCAACTTGATGAAAGATATTCATAGAAAATTTGGCATAGAAATTCCATACCACAGAGCATAGTTGGGTAAGGAAATAGCTATGCATAATATTCATAGGGAAGACAAGAGATCCTTTGATAAGTTGAGATGATATTGTAGAGCTGCGAAGGAAACAAATCTTGGAAGTGTTGCAATTATGAGATTGACCTAGTAACCTTAAAATTTCAATGATTATTTATCTGTTTCATAGCTTGTCTGGTCGGCTTTCTCAGTGGATGCAGACTACTGATTTTCTTGAATCTCACTCACACTAAGAATAAGTATAAATGATGCTTACTTAGTGCTGTCAACAAGAATCCCAATGATGATCTATTCATATTAGCATATGTCATTGTAGATGCTAAAATTATACTAATTGGGAGTGGTTCTGCTTGAAGCTAAGGATTATTTTATATTCATAAGGTTCTGCTCGCCAGTTCACAATTCTCATCATAGCATAGGGTTCATAAGGTTCACTTTTTTCACTGACCGACATACTGGGCTTCTTAAAGCTATCCCCATGGTATTTCCTGGTAGCTATCATGCATACTATTTGAGACACTTGGTGGACAACTTCGAAAAACAAGTAAGATTATTTTGTATTTTATTGAAAACTATATTCGGATCTAAATTAATGTTCAAGTAATAGTTCAAGAAATCTAATGATCATATAAGTTCAATTTCAGGCAATGAGAGAAAGTACCCCTTTTACAACAAGAAACATTGGGCATCTATTTTCATGAAAGTTGCATATGCTCCAACAAGTCAAGAATATACTTATTATATAAACAACATAGTGGAGTCCATGCCTCTTGCTAGAGACTTCATCATGCAGTCTTGGGCAAATTCTTTATTTGCTGGTGATAGATGGGGAGTAATACACAACAATAAGGCAAAATGTTTAAATAATTGAGTTAAACCAGCATACTTATGCCTATTACAACTATGGTGGATCATATACGCAAACAAATCATGGTTATGATGCATGATCGTTGAGAATTATCTAATAAACTTACTAGAGCATTATGCCGGAAGCACAAGAAGAAACTAGCAGTAAATTATATGGCCTCTCGTACAGTAAAAGTGGAGAAATCTAGTGGTTGGAACTTTGAGGTTAGTGATCATGACAAATCCTATGTTGTAGATTTGCAAAGCTGGAGTTGTTCATGTCGGGCATGGAAAGTTGATAAAATGCCTTGCAAGTATGTTTGTGCATGTATTGAGTCTAAGTCACTCTCGGTATATTTTACTGATCAATACTATTGGGTTGGGATGTATCAACAAACCTACAAACTTGTGCTTAATCCTATACCTACTTTTGACCTGAGCACATTCGAAGTAGAGAAAGAACCAATCATTTATGCACCTGATGTCAGACCTCATCCATGTTGTAAGAGGACACAGAGATTTCCATCTCAAATTGATATGGGCAGTCAAGTGTAGGCAGTGTAGTAGAACTGGGCATAACTGTCATACATGCAAAGAAGTTACGACTAGCTAGATTAGCTTGATCTTGCTGACGTATTTGCTTACCATTATTTTGCATATGTATACTTGCTATACTTTCTTGTCATTATTGTATAACTAATATCTTTTTTTATTTATTATTAATCTACAGAAAGAAGGTGCATAAAAGGGATATAATAAATGTAAGAAGGATTAAACGGTGCTTAAAGACTAATGATAGCTGCTAATTTTTGCTTTTTGAAGGACATGCTAGATCTAGACTATTTTGACTATTATGTAATAATATTAGTTGACTTTTTGTTGGAATGTTTGGTATTGCATATAGTGTAATATGCTGTATTTTTTCTGTTAACAATAATATTATATATCCCAAAAAAAAGTACCCTATTTAGGCATTTGTGTACTTCAGAACTTCATTTATGTACTGAAACCACAATGGTTATGTACTTATAATCAAGGGCTCTGTACTTGCTTTTCCAAAGAATGAGTTTAACCACAATTTAAGGTGTCGAGCAACACATGAGTGATAGCACATGTTGGAATGTTTGGTATTGTATGTAGTGTAATATATCACAATTTTTTTAAATACTATACCAAATATGTCGGATACCTTAAATGCAGATAAAAATACAATTTTCTGTTAACAATGATACCGGATATCCAAAAAAAAGTACCCAGTTTTGGCATTTGTGTACTTCACAACTGCAATCGCAATGGTACTTATAATCAGGGGTTCTGTAATTGCTTTTCAAAGAACGAGTTTAACATCAATTCAAGGTGTGGAGTAATCTATGAGTGATAGCACGTGTTGGATGGTTGGGGACACAAAAATCCACATCACACCACTTGTGGTGTCATTCATACTAGTGTAAAGCAGTAATGCATGAGGCACATGAATTACTCCGACACCCCCTCCTACACCACCGAATCTATCATCACTAAATGAGTCCTGGATATAATACTTTGTGCTCTTATGATCATGCAATGGCTAGATTAGGCCAAATGGAAAATGATCCTTTATGCCCTCAAAATGATACTAAAAATCCAGAAAATGTACCTAATTTTGGCACTTATATACTTCGAGATGGGTTTTATATGCTCACTTTGATTATGTTGTGTACCTATGGTTAGGGGTTCTGTATTAGTTGTTCTAAAGGCTGATTTTAACCTCAATTCGGCACGTGGAACAACTCATTGGTGACATTATAACTTCATATCCATGATTTGTTGAATAAACAATTGTCATATCTTGTGTTGGAATGGTTGGGAACACAAAGACCTATATCCCACTACTTGTGGTGTCATTCGTACTAGTATAAAGTACTGATGCATGAGGCAAATGAATTACTTTGACACATTTTTTCTACACCACCGAACCTATCATCACTAAATAAGTCCTAGGTGTACTACTTCATGCTCTTATGATCGTGCAATGACCAGATTAGGTCGAATAGAAAACGATCCCTTATGCCCTCAGAATGATACTGAAAATCTAGAATAAAGTACCTAGTTTTGACACTGATGTACTTTGAGATGGGATTTATGTACTTACTTTGACTATGTTGTGTACTTGTGGTCAGGGGTTCTTTATTTGCTGTTCTGAAGGATGATTTTAACCTCAATTCCCTGACCATGTAGCGGGTCGTGCAGGGTTGAGATTGGGTATGAGCTACTTAAGCATGGAGGTTTGTGAGATCCAAATGGGGTCCATCTCCTCGTTGTTGTGAAGAACGAATGCATATTCTATATTCTCTGTAACGATCGATTCCAAAAAGTCCTTGCGCAAGGTAGTATGACAATTTGGAAAAGGTGTTTTCCAAAGTTGAGATCGTAAAGGGGAATCGAACATTAGATGTAGAGATATAGTTATTGAGGCTATTAGGGAGTCGACAAATATCTTACCCTAGGCCTCTTTTAGGAGATAGGAGATGGAAGGTATTTGCATGGTAAGCGTAAGCTATAATGGTTAATCAAGATATAATTCATTTATCCAATTAGTTGGGCTCCATGAGCTTGTTGCTAGATATCAACCATGGAGATTAGATACTCTTCAATTAATAGAGATTAATTGAAAGAGTTATTAGTTTAAAGGAGTTTAAACTAATATAAATATTTCAATATTCAAAATATCACAATGACTTGTGAGCCCATGTTCAATGAATGGATGAACCTAATGGGTTATACACAAAAGCCTAAGAAAACTCTTATTTGTAGGAGGAATTTTCTAAGGAGATAGAAAATTAATGCTAGGTGTTTTTGGAGAGAAAACGGTTGACTATTTTAATTGGTTATTATTGGCTTGATTAATTTAAATTTTAAATTAATCAAAATAATTTAAGGAGTTGAATTAGACCAATTAAATCAAGGAGTTATTTAATTGGTGTCATTTGACAATTAATTAATCAAGTTAACTTAATGTGCTAACTCTAATTAACTTAAAGAGTTAAGTTAATTAACTTAAGGAGTTAAGTTAAATTAATTAAATTAAAGAGTTAGTTTAATTTAATTGAGAATTTGAGTTTTGGAGGGAAATCAAATGGAAGAGTCCATTTGAATTTAAGTTCATTAGCATTTCATTTCATGAGATGAAATGCAAATGTTGATTAAATGTAAATGCAAATGAAATGGAAATGCATACACAAGTGGGCAAGTTGGCCAACATGCATGAGAGTTTGATGGAAGCATCCAAGAGCTTCCATACCCTCTATAAATAGGACATTTGGCCGGCCACTTGGTGTTGTTGGCAATCCTTACATTTTTCTTCCAAAAGTGTGATATAATTCATGTGTTGAATAATTACACCAAAAATTCTCTTCTTCCTCTCTCCTCCGAAACCACCACTCCCATCATCATCTTCCTCTCTTTATCTAGAAAAAGTAAGGTTGATTGTTGATTGAGAGCTTTCTTAAGGTGTGTGGACTTGTTCATTAGAGGTCCAACATTTGGGGGATTTAGAATTCCTTGGTGGATCATCATTTGGACTAATTTTGGAGGCACCATTGGGTGGCATTGAATTCCAGTGATTTTGGCTAGTTTTTCGATTACTTAGTGGTGCTTAGATATTCCATTTTTGCTGATTTATGGAGCATTGGAAGAGGAGCTTTTAGATCCAACCATTGGAGCTTGTAGATCTCCCAATAGAAAAGTCTTTGGAGTGATCTTGTCAAATCCTTTGTTTCTATTTGCACAGGTAAATTTTCTGCCTTCAAATCCTTATTTAGTGCATGATTACGATTCTTGGGAAGGAGATGATTGGTTTTATTTTGCTTATTTTTTGTTTTAATATTGGATCCCAATCCTTCTCCATCTTTCAATGGCTATATTAGGCCGAATGAAAAACGATCCCTTATGCCCTAAGAATGATACGGGAAATCCAGGAAAAAAGTACCTAGTTTTGGCACTTTTGTACTTCGAGATGGGGTTTATGTACTCACTTTGACTATGTTGTGTACTTGTGGTTAGGGTTTTTGTACTTAAAATTTTTCTTTCTTTCTTTCTTTCTTTCTTTCTTTTTTTTATGAATTCTAATTGTTTTTTACATCTTTTGTGTCTTATATTTCTTGCTTTTATATTGATTTCTCATTGTGCATATCACAATTTGTGGGAATATAGTACTACATAACATGTAACATGTGACATTTCCTAAATAAATGAAGGACCAAATTCATGATAATATCCATATACTAAAACTAACTTCATAAATAATAACCATCCAAAATCCCACATCTAACCACGTTGTTGTTCTCATCCATACTACAACTCATAATTAGACAAATAATACTTCATATTTGGTCAAGTATATTGAGAATGCAAAGAGACAGTATTACTGGAGATTAGTACTAAAACTTTGTATCAAAATGCAGCAAGCCATGCTCATGGCGTGGAATCGTAGTAGCTATATGTGCTTGATATATATAAATGGAACATCAGTTTACATAGTCCCAAAAATCTTTGTGGTTTTTTGCATAACATTCAGCCCCAAGATAGCAATAAACTCCACAATCCACATTGCTAACTTGTTGGTGGTAGTAGCCATATTGGATCTCACCTTTACTAGCACCATACCCAATGAATGCCAGAGTTATCCTGCTATAAACTTACCCTGCAAAGCGTAATTATAGCATCATTTATTATAGTTTAAGAAACTTTTTACATGAATACTTTTAAAAGACAAGGAACTTACTTAAACTTTTGTTGTCGCTTTTGACATAGGAGACCAAGTAGAGTTCAATTGTGTAAACTTTTTTATGGATGCATCACAAACCAATAGGAACAAATGGAATTTATACACAATTGAAAAAATAACAAATAGGCATCTAGTCAGGACATCCAAATTGAGCTGCTCAAGCATCTTTCGTGGACTAACATTTAGTTCCTCAAGAAACATTGGATATTGATGTGGCTTTATTGTACATTTCTTGTTCAGCGTCTCCAATTTGTTTAATATTGCAGTCTATAAAATGTTTGGTATTAGTTGTCATTTTACCATGTAAAATGCTAAATATTTTTACAAATTATTTACCTAAACATTGGTAGACATACACCACATTCCATATCCACAAGATGCATTAGAAGAGCTGCTGCAATGTATCTTCAAGTACCAATCAATCAGATCACCTCTCACATCCTTTCCAAATAACAAATCACACAAAACATCACCAGTGATAAAATGGTTAGGTCCGTCCTAAACAATGACACTACAAAACAAGTTAAGATTATCTGTTAAGAGAACCTTAAAATTTTTAATAAAAGGGAAGGCAACTATAAGAGAATTATTACTCCAAATTAGGTTGAGATAAAAACAAATCAATAATGCTTTGTTGTCTGTCAAGAATGTCATTGTGCCTTTTGTAATCTTTTCTCGATCGAAATTCACTTAGGTGAATTCCCTTCGTATACAATAATAGTACTGTACAAGATATATATAATTTGCAATAAAAAAATAGGAGGCAACATTTTTTCTCAGTAATTTCAGTATTCAAAAACCAATTTATAGTACTTTTTGTTCACATTTCTGCTACTTTTACAAAGAAATCAAGTATTAACCATCAAATACCATAATATTTAAACTTACTTCTTCAGTATCAATTTTCTCATTTTCAGTATGTTGAGCCACTTATTCAGCATCATCAATGTCTTTAGTTGTATCTTGGATCACCTATGCAACCTTTTCCTTGAAGGCCTTTATACCTCTGCCACGGCCTCTATAGGTACCAACTTTAGTTCTCTTTGATGGTGTGGAGGGGGGTGGTATGATAAAGTCTTCATCTTTTCTTTTTTTCCTTCGATTATCTCTTATTCTCACACCTCAAACAATAAAAGAGGTATGATCATGCAATGCTTCTTTGTGCTTTATTCTTCGTGTGGAATGTCATCTTTCTCTTCTTTTCCCCTCTCAACATCAACATCAGCGTCAACATCAGCAACATCATCATGACTGTTATGACCATCATTACCGCCACCTAGAGTCTCAAACTCATCAACAACATGCTCTAGGTGTGGTTTCTTATAGCTGTCTTGAGCACCATCATCATCATTATCATCACTGTCTACTTCTTTATCTTTCTCATCTTCATTCTCCTTCGGGATCTTACTGTCAAACCATCATTTCATTTCCTTTCCTCTCCAAAATTACAATTTTGTGCTTCAACAGTTCCACTTCTTCATTTTTGTGCCTCAACTAAGCTTCAAAACTTAAAACATCATATCATATCTTGACATTTAAGGAACCTATACAAAGACCACAATTACCTGCGTTGAAGTGAAGTTTTTCCTCCTCCATAAAGGGATAAATAAGCACAATCTATTATAATAGGAATTTACATATTTCCTTCAAATGTCAAACTCATAGGTAATCATTCTAAATATAAACAATAAACTTTTACATTTTCCCTCTTAATTTGCTTAAAAGTTTTCTCTACATCAGCCATATTCTTCGGGATCTTATTGTCAGCCCACCGAAAGAACCGCAGACATGCACAAAAGCATTTTGATTTTCCTAAGAAGGAATGTGCTCATGCAACTATCCCTGTCGTTCATAAAGTAAAAACTTATAGTTATTTACAGTAAATGAAAACAGTTTTATGATTTATTCAATGACACTTGCCAAAAGACTAGCTGTACAACTATCAAAATATTTCTTTCTCTGCACCTCTTTCGTATCACCTCCCAAATGATTTCTCAGTTCTAGAACTATAAAGTTGTATGCAGCCTCCCCCTATGCATACAACCCAACTGAAGATAGATCATCAACGTATGGGATGGCAAAATGAGGTGTGCAATAATTGCTTATTGGAAACAAAATACAATTGAAAACGAAAAGTATATACAACCTAGCAAAATCTTTAATATCTTGATCTATGTCTATCTATAAATTCTTGTAATCTTTTAAATATTGTACACAGTTAACATTCAATATATTTTTTTGAAAATAAGAGATCAATGTTGGCTGACTTCATATTTAGATTGACATCCATAAGTTGCCCCACGTGAGCCAACCCTAACACTAAAGAAAACACTAGCCCCTGAAAGGAATTTCAATGTCTTCATCAAAGACAAATGAAGTCGTTCATACATTGAATCGTCTTATGATTGATTGAGCTCTATTGAAGCTATAATAATTCAACTATGGCATATTGTAAAAGATATCGAATGGGGTTTCCTTAAGGGCCTGTCTGTGTCGGAACCCAATTTTGGGTTCTAAATCCTTCATTGCCGTAGAAAAATATACAGGGGAACAACGACAGTATATTTATGATTTCATTACCGCACATACAGAAATAATATAAATAAATACTATAAACATCTCAATATATACTTACGTTTAAGCTTTTCATACTGAAAATGTAAACAAAAATACTAAGATAGAGTACTTTTGTACTAGATATACATCCATATAGTACTGAATAAATTCATGCTATGTTTTTCTTCACGAACAATAGGAAACAACTAAACATACTGTAGACCTCTCAAACAGACCATATTTTCAATACAAGCCCTAAAAATTGAGTTGCCAACATAACCAAACATAACCAATATTAATCACATTGTAAACAAACTCAATCATTACAGAATTGAGGTATTGTTTAACTCAAAACAAGTTTCATAACAATTAAAACATGAACTTTAAGAACAAATTACAATGAATCAAGTTTGAAAAATAAAATAGTAGGATTTCTGAATACTATTTATTTTATTACACAAAATACTACCTTTACGTACAAAAAACATGAACTCATGTACGTTTTATTTAAAATGCATAAATAAAAAGATGTTTCAAGTATATTTCACGAACATATCACAAAAATAGTTATAGACCCAACATTTTAATAGAAAAATACATTCTATAATCTAATGGATGCGAACAAAATAAAATAGAATAGATGGAACAATAGAAAAAGATGAAATAACAGCTTTCAAAACCTAAACACTAGACGTGAATGCTTCAAATTGCGGTCTACAGTAAATGGATGCTTCATCCAAAGAGAGAAATTGGAGGAAAATATAGAAGACAAGGGATCAATGCTACCAGTTTAAAAAAAAGAAGAAGAGGTAAGAAGCGTGGACGTGATTCCATCCATTTCAATGATAGAGCAATGATCGGGTTTTTTTGGAAATTTTGTGTTCAAGTGGAGGTCATTTCTGTAATTCGACAGGTGGTGGGGAGTGGTTTCAAAATGAAAATTGAAATTAGGGAATTTAGTGAGGCCTGAACACAAAATGAAAGTTGGGTTTGGGGAATTTAAGCCAATTAACCATTGGAATAAAATCATGGCATGTAGTCCAATTTTTCGTCCCTAGTATTTGTCCACACCACACTCCAGGCCATCGGCAATTTTCTAAAATCGGCCCATTCAATCGAAAACAGCATTCTCTCAAGGCCTGTTCTCCATTAAAAATCAATTTTGTACAAAATCAGTGTTAACTTGTGTTGATGGGTCAAAAATTGAGTTAAACCGCTAAAATCAATTCTTTAAAGAATCAGTTCTTTTTTTTTTTCAATTTTTTTTTTATAAAAAGTGAACTTTTTAATGGTAATTCGGACTGCCCACTACAGAGTTGAGACCAGTCCACTGCACATTTGTTGTGATCGATTAATTAGTAAGGTTTTATTGATTTTGACATTTATCATTTGTAGGGCTTGTATGAATGATTTTATGGCTTGTGACTTGTTTTTGCATTTACTATTTGCACTTGTTGATGGATTTCCCCATGAATCATTCTTCTTTGTTTTGTGAAGTGGTGAAAGTTTAGAAGATTTAATGCTTTTTAGATGAAATTTTAAAATTTAGAATGCTATATAATGGAGAAATAGACTTTGCTAATATTTTTGAAGTAGATGGCTGATATTGTTAAGGTACGATAGATATAGATAGAATTTTAAAGTTTAGAAATGGCTATATTTTTCTATATTTTCTGTATTTTTTTTATAATTTTTATAGTATCAATAATTGTATATATATATATATTATTTTTATAATTATGATGTTATACCAGTTGAACCAGTGATTAAATCGATCACCTATAACCAGTAAAATCGTCGATTCTGCTTTCGATCTGGTTTCAAAATATTGCCCACCTGGACGAAATTGAATCTCTATGAGGCTTCAAATGGTCGTAAATAGTATGGGTATGGGTGGGTCTAACTCTAAAGGTTTTCCTATATGTCCATCATATGTTATGTGGGTTTATTAAATGATTGTGATTGTTTCATTTAAATGATTTTAATTCTTTTGAAATTTGAAATTTTAGATTACCTCTTAAAAATAATTAATGGTGGATAAAAAAATTAAAAAAAATTGAACCAAATTGAACAAAAAAAAGAAAAAAAACCAAATCGTCCAAACTGATTCCTAAACAATGCGGTTCATTTAACAAAAAATTATTCGATTAGTTACTTACAATGTGCAATTTGGTGAATTTAAGGTAATCAAACCGAAATGGTTAATTTAAAAATAAAATTTAAATATTTAAAAAATTTATCAATTACTCGACTTTTGATTCATGGAATTTATATTTTTCCAGATGAAACTTTATTTGTGTTAATTGTTAGTGGAACTTGGATCAATATTATTTTAATTGGATATATTTTAGTTTTGGATTTAATTCGATTTGTGTTTTCATCTTAATTTCTTTGATGTACCCTTAATTGTGAAGTCATATTGTTAGTTCTGATTCGAGTAAATGTGAAGTGGGATGGGGATGGAGATGTTGCTTGTTTGATGTATTTTTAATTTTGATATGAGATAGTACTTATATGGTTAATTTTAAAGTTATATTTGCTTGTTATATTATGAATTATGTGATGAGAAATTATCAAATTGATGGTATCCATCCATTGAAATAAAAATTTTCTAAATAATTCTATACAGGAAAATTGAATCAAAGTTGCTTTTATTGATTAAATTTTAATTAATTTAAAAAAATGGTTAATCGAACTGTAATTGATGGTTTTTTTCCTCCTTAAATGATTACAGTTTGACTTTATACTCCGAACCACATTGAATTAGATTTTCCGCTCGATTCAATCCCACACAATTTTCTGCATCCAATCAAAACATGCCCAGTCCTAAAAATAATCTTAGAAATGACAGATTAATGTGAGAAAGAAAAAGAGGAATCAAAAAGACGAGGAAGAACAAATTCCATGCTGTTCTCTTGAAAATGTTATTCCATCAAAGCATCTGTCTATATTTGTGAGTTTATACTTAACACCTACCATATTTTATGAACACTTATTAATTAATTAATTAATTGTTATAAATATTATTTTGAGACTATTGTCTGAAGTGAAGAAATTTAATTGTTCAATTATTTCAGGAAACACTCTAAAATTTGCTTTATAAGAGAGTCACCAACTTTCGTCATATAATTTTATTTTCTTTAATTACTATTATATTTTACCCATAAGATGTATTATTCACATTACTTTCTATAATAGTTTGACATGTTCAAGTTCACTTATAACAATAAATTATATATCAATATCTTTACGATGTTATTTTTACAGTGGAAGGATTTTAGGTAGACTGATGCTCTTATGATTATGGAAAAAATGGTGAAATTTTCGTACTGGTGTCCCCATCTAGTTGTTACCTTGATATTGTTGTCGGTCTGGCTATATATTTTGGCACAATACTAAACCTATCTAGTTTATTTTGAATGAATAAGTTTAATGATATTACAAAATAAATATGACTATTTAAGAAAGCATCAGCAAATAAGTTAGTTAAAATAGTAAAATATTTGATTTTATACTATAGTGAAAAAACAATTATTTTAAGACACAAGTTGTCATGACACTATTCCTATGTGTGTAAATTTAGTTACATAGTTTTTATACTAATTATATTGATAAATAATAAAAAACTTAATATTAAAAGACTAGTGGGCTCTTTTTTTGTAGAATTAATTTTAAGAAAAAAGTTTAATTCATTGGTGAATTATCTAGAGAGATAAAGAAAGCATTGGAAAGAAAAAAGGAATATAGAAGATAACTAATTATCAGCTAAGAAGTAAAATTTTATTTATAATTTTGAAACTTTTTTCAACTGATAAAATATTTAAAGGTACAATTAGTGTTTCATAATTTAGTATTACAGTGTGAAAATTGTTATTTTATGAACGTAAAAGCTCTTTCCTTTTTATTAAATATAAATTATGTAATTAATTCACAGTTTTGGTTCATGGCACAATTAATAACTAGTAACTAAATGAAATGGAAACATCCTTCCATGATTACTTGTCAAATGCCATTTCGCATTTTAATTGTTATCTTATATGTTTTAATTGCCTTCTGAATAGGTCGTATTTCCATATCCTTTCTGAGAGTATATATTCCAGTGAAGTTCTTAATATATATATATAAATATATATATATATATATTATGACAACTAATTTTAGCTTGACTACATCACCTTGATGGGCATCATGATATGTTTTAATTTACTTAAAATCTATTTTGTTTTCAAAGTGGTTGTACAACATATGCTTGTGTAACTACTCATAGATCATTGTTGCCTCCACCTCAAATGCCTTAAAGAATTCATAAGAACCCTTGAATTTTTTAATTGCATCCTCACGAGCACCACTGATAAGTGTCTTACCAATAGAGGGCTCCAAAAATTTCTTCCTAGTCTTCACCTCCTTTGCATGTTGCGCCTTCAGCTGCTCATGCTCTTTTCAGCAGCTTTGCAAACTCTTTCTTCTTTTGCTCCTGTTGCAAGCTAATTCGGTAGGATGTTTGCTCGTTTTGCTCGAAAAGATATCTGCTCGACCAAATTATAAGTTTGCTTTAAAAAAAGCATAAGACACAGAGATAAAAAAAATATACATAACTACAAAAAAGAACAAGTATGTAGAACAAACTAAGTTTTGAAATGAATACTTACCTATGCAAAGTCCCCAGGGACTTTCATAGTCAATTGGAAAGAAGAGTATAACTCTAGCTTTGCCTATTCATACTCATTCATTGTGCAAAAGACAGTTTTATATACATCCTAATGAGTAGTCAATAACGTAGCTTTGACGTAAGTTATAGTAAAAAAGTCCCTTGTCCTTGAGGCATGAAAGGGATAAGTTAATAGTGGACAATTGCCTCTAGTGGATGATCCGCATGTGCGCTTTTCGGCTAGTCTGAAAATCACCACCTCAAACTCCTTGCCTACACTATCTTGATGCGCCTACCTTACATGATCACCGACGTGGTGGGCTAGAACACCGCCTAGCTAGTGGCGCCTCCCTGCAATGCTACTCTGCCACGTGCCTATCATGTGTACCACCTTCCACCTCATAGCATGGATCTTTGCTAATTTAATCTTCTTTCCTGCTGAAAAACAAAGACTACACAAATAAATATAAGTACTTATGGGAACGGGAATAAGCAATAATTTAGACATATGCACAAGCAATTAACAAAAAGAAAAATGTTGAGTACTCATTAGAAACATATAACTGACGTTAAAAATGATACTCGAATAACTTTGCCTCCTCAAAACTCCTAAGAAGGCTGTAATAAACTTTGCTCTAGATGAACTAAAGATGGCGAGTTGCTCTGCTCACAAAGAATTCACAACTTTCATCATAAATAAAAAAATATCCACAATTCTAAGACCCTCGTGAAAAAGGTAACCCATTTAGAAGCTTGCTATTAGATTTAGGGGAAAACATGAAAAAAGGGCTTACTAAGCACCTTATGCTTCCTGAACAAAGAATAAAAATTGTGTAAAGAAGCTAATAGACTTAAATAAATCAAACATTGTCGGAACATCGTGAAGTATGCAAAAAATTAGGTACAAACTGACTTATACATACTCCATAAGTCCTTACTACATCCAGTAAAAAAGGATTCGGGACAAAGAAAAAAAACCCCACAAATGAAGTAACTACTAAACATGGTGAAGTATATTTTGGGAGGTAACACCCGTGTTGTCACTTAATGGAGGGAGAATGAACTCATACTCCTCAGAAACATATATTTGGCATCTCAAAACATCTAAACCCTTAAGCTAGAGTAAACATCTAATCTCTGCGACTTGCACAAAGCTACTATCAATAATATGAGCATCTTTGAGCTCCTCTTCATAAGAACCCTATGCTCCAAACTCAGACTTAGACTTTGATGAAGAAAACAACTTACGAACTAAACATTTACTCCTCTACCTTTGAGACTCACTTTCATTTTCTAACACTTGATTAGAAAATGCACTTAAAGTGGGGCTTATAAACTTTGAATATACAGCAACACTGTGAGGGGGATGAACCTCACAAACTTGAGCAAGCCTAAAGACCTGTGGCCACCTTCTCTTGCCACTGCCCACAAATAAGGTGGCAACAATCCTGAAGCAGGAGCCAAGTGGGCGCCTTTTGGCTCCCCAACTCTGGGTACCTCACAAGCACCCAATGAAGGTGCCCCTTGGGCCCATTGCCGGACGCCCAGTCGGTGTCTGGCCAATCCCACCAGGCTAGTTGCTAGTTGCATAGGCAACCAACAACATCTTGGCAATTGTGCCTCCACTGCTACCTTTCCCTATTCTCTTGATGTTTGACTCCATGATGGGATTCAAAATGAGATCTACTCTCTAACATGGTTTGATTCTACAAGACTCAGAAAAAATTTACTGACTTTAAGAAGTTAGATAAAAATTTATTAATGAAAGAAGCAAAGTAAAAACAAAACAAAGAAAAGATGAAGTGTGGGAAAAGTTATCTCGAGGACTCATCTCAGTACTCCTCAACAAAACTTCCTCATCACTCTTCAACTTGGCTAAACTTTTGCTAAGTCCTTGGGTGATGAAGAAATCACCAAACCAAGCACTCCTTAAAAACCTTATAGACTTTGAAACCAATCAAACCTTGACTTAGATAAAAGTTGAGTAAACGCAGGTACATACTTAAATTGATCGATTAAAATTAAATAATTTAATAACCTTATTTTAATGAATTAAGGTAAGGTAAAAACTAAAATTTAACTTTATGATATATTTGAAATTAGATTTCCATTGAAAATAGGGAGGTTTTATGATATGATTAACGAAGCCTACAAGGATTAAAAGTTAAAAGAGTAAAAATAGACCCAACAAATAAAAAAGAATAATTAAGTACAAGGGTTAGAAAGCAAATTTAATTGTGCCCATCAAGAAAAGGCATTAAAACCTTAATGGCTCGAGCCTATTAAGAAATAAACTATAAAGACTGAGAGGGTGATTGATTGTGCAAAAAAACCATTTTTTATGTTACAATATTCTAAAAATGAGATTGTTTATCCCATTTTCAGTGAAAATACAACCTTTTTCCATTCTCATACCTATGAGTATCATTTTCAAGCATAAAATACCTACTAATTTAAAAAAATTAAAATCCACTAACTAATTAAATAATAATATCTTTTTCTATCTTCCTAAGACAATAGGCCTACATTAAATTTAATAATAATTTTTTATTAAAATATAAACCATTATCGACTAACCAATTTCTTTTTTTATCTTTACAAGATATGACACGGGCGCTAAATTTAACAATAGTTTCTCATTCCAATTTCATTTAATTAATAGGACATAAAGAAGATATTGGGACCCATAATGAATTAAATAATGATATTATATTAAATTATTTAACATTATTAAATGAAATATAATTTCCAATTCACTTTTTCGCAAAATTTCTATACTATTAACCCAATCATATTTTTATTTCACACAAAAGCAATATTCAAAATGGAAATGAGTAGAAAACACTGAAAACATAGAAGAAGAGAAAAACATAATCGATGAGATCCTATGCCCTAAAGAGAAATGAGACACAACAAATTATTTGTAAGAAAATGCGAATACTTAAGAGTTGCAAACTCTCTGCATTGTATTCCAGAGAAAAAGAACCTTAAACCTTATTGATTACTAGAAATGATCCCAACTTCATTTTCATACATCATCAATACACATTATATTTTTACAATAATTCCTTTCGATTCCTTAGAGACAATAAAAATATATTATATTTTTAAATGTAGATAAAATATATTAAAACAAATGGTTAGACATAAATATTACATAACTTTGTTATCTCTTTCTCTGCTTCTTTTATCTTTTATAATCAATTTAAATTTTTTAATCTTCCATGCCTAGTTTTCCCTATAATTTTTTAAAAGGGGAAAATGAATGTTAATTCCCCTATGAAATTTAAATTTACTATAAAACCTCATGTGAAAAAAATAGAGTATAATCAGTACCTCGTGTTTTTTGAAATCGAACTGAATACCTCTTGATAGCGAACATATGCTGAGAATACAACTAAAAGATGCAGGTTCGGGTATGAATTGTCTAGAATGCCCTTTATAAATCAATATAAATTAGAAAACTCATTTTTTAAGTTTTTTTTTTCGTATTAATTTTTTGCTCTCTCCTTTCTCTATATTTTGTCTCTTTGAAGCTCACTTTCGTGCTTTTCGCTTTGAAAGGGAAATGGCTACAAGCTCAAATAGTACATCCCATAGCAAGAGACGGGCTTCGAAGCACACCTTCAATTTAAAATTTAGCTGTCTGCCCATGTGTGAGTGTAACTTGAGATGTAGCATTAATGTAGTTGAATCTAAGCAAAAACTCACAAAGGGGAGACTTTACTATATATGTTCCAACCAAGTTTGTGATTTTTTTTATTGGTCTAATCCAATGAGTGTTACATGGTTTCCTATGGGCATTTAAGTTGTTCTTCCACATCCGACATAGCACCATGAAGAAGAAGGGGAATTAGAGGAAAACGCAACAGAAAATGAGGTCATTTCTCTAGTGGTTTCAACTATCCCAGTAGCGGGTAGGCAAGAAAGCTGGACTTACATACATGTTTCGTGGATTCTGTTGGTAGTTTTCATTGTTGTGATTGTAATGTTGTTGAAGAATTACGGTAGGGGAATATGCAAAATACCCAATGTGCTATATGTTGGTCTTATTTGTTCCTTTTTACTCTTTTTTCTAGTGTAATTTTAGTTTTACTTTCAATTTTAATCTCATTTTTTTATCTTTTTTTTTTTCCGATATGGTAATATGCAAATAGAAAAGTTAACCAACAGAAAAAGTCAACCAACTTTGTGAAGGGTTGCATCACACCCCTATATAAATTAAAAGGGCCATGAAATCCCCTATAGGAAAAAGGCTATACAAACATTCTAAATTAAAAAAAGAGGCCATGCAACTACCCCCAATAAAAAGAATTGATACATTTAGACTCAATTTAAGTGCACCTTATTGTTTGTAGATATTATTAATGAATTTAATCTACTAAAAATCCACCACAAATGTAGGTTAGATTTTTATAGAATATATTTTAATAATTAATATACGTCATTTCTTTGGAAATAACAAAAGAGAAAAAGAGACATTAGATGGATTACTTGGACCATTTGGTATTGTAGTGTTTACATATAAAAAAATAAATAGCAAAAGCATCAATGAATGCTTCCTATACCCAACAACCCAATTTCGATAACCAACCAAAAAGTATAAGCTAGGTTTACAATATTCACCACTACCAACAACCAAAAGTTGAGGCAAAAACCAACTAAATGCCTACCCATCGCTATTGCCAATCAACAAGAACAAAAGTTAGATGGACAAAAGTAGGCTACCCACATATTGACAACTAAATCAAAAAACAATAAACTTGTGTCCATTCAATACACCATCTTCATTCTCCAATGTTCAAGCTCCCCGCACTCTCTTTCTTGACCTAATATATGCCAATACATCTACAATTTATAGTATTCTCATTTTTTTCTTCCTAGTTTTTCCTTTAGTTTGGGAGTCATATTTTTTTTGTTCTACTTTGCAACAGGTGTAGATGGATCTACACTTGCTCCACCACATTGCAGATTTGGAGCAAGTAGAGGCATAGGTTGTGCTGTATGTGGAGTTTGAACTGCAATGACATTCTTCCTTTTACATCTACATAAGACTTCATTCTTTCTCCTCTTATACAAACAACTCTACAAAATAAAATAAAGATTAATGTTAACTAAATTATGTAATTGACATATTTGAAGTATTGAAGTAATTTTCATGTTCTCAATAATTTCTTTGAGTTTAGATTTGAAGATAGAGGCCTCTGGCCTTGTGAGGGCCTGCTAGTAGTATTTCCATTAGTTATGGAAGCTTAAAAGCATACATTTGAATATATCATCTTGGTATGTATTAGTTAAATAAAAGAAATTATGGTGTATAAAAGCAGTGTATGAATGGATATATGTGTGGGATTAGGTTTCTACTGCCTAACTCCTATTTGCTGTATATCTCCAATGCTCTGAGCCTATTCAACCTTATTACCCTAGAATGAAGGAAAGGAATTATTGTTGTCTAAAAATTCATTACATTAAACATATTTCAACATAAATAGCAATATAAGATTAAATTCACATCACCTTGTAGAACTTAGATTTGGGATGTGTTGGATTTTTACACATTTCTCTGTTATGTCCTTGCTGAAAGCAATTTTGACAAGTATGAGCTAGTCCTTTTCTTGGCCTGCACCTCACTAGGCCCTTTTCTTCTAAGCTTCTTTGGTCTTCCTTTGTTCACTCATTTATGGTACACCCTAAGAGAGGGGTCATTAGCATCACTCTTGATATATCCATTCTTCCTATGGACAACATAAATCATTTTATTGCAGCAGCCTAATACATCTCTTTCTTGTAACAGTCATTGAGAAAGTCTTCTAAGACTTTTCTACTTTAGTAATGGCAGCACATGCATGTGGACATTGCATGCAACCAAATATATTTCCTTCTTGTAGCAGTTATTGACAAAGTCTTCTAAGATTTTCTTTCCTTATATAATGACTGGAGATACATGCGGACAAGGGTATCCATTCAATTGAAGCATATCATAAGTGCACCCTTTAGCCACTAAATCCACCTTATGCTTGTTCAAGAAATGATCAATGCCATACTCATCTCCAACATACCATGTTGCAAAACAACTTTCTTGTTACTACTTGAGACTTGTTGATCTTTCTCAGAATGTTGGCATAGATATTGCTTGAAAATTTCTCCACTCCAACATGTTAATGATGGGCTTATTTGTAGTAGGTGGGATATAACTGTTAAAGAACTCACTATGATGCCAGGCATGTATTTTCTTGAAAAATGGCTCATACACCAATGTTCTGCATTAATTTTCTCAATTGTTCTATAGCAGTCTCATATTTATGGGCTTTTTTTATGTCAGCTTCCTCAATTTTCTTCATCCACATTTCAAATTCAGTTTTGTTGGTTGTACTTGCAGCGATCTAGAACAACTGTCTCAATTTGTCATTAACATGTTTCACTTTGAAGTTGTCCTATATATACCTTAGACAATACCTATATTCGAATTGAGATGTAAGAGTTTTTATAGCCTTCACCAAACCTTTCTACCTGTCTGAAGAAGACCTATCTATTCTCACCAATACCTCCAATATCTTCCAATAGCTTAGCCATAAACCAAGTCCAATTCTTTCTATTTTCCACTTTCACAACAGCCAAGGAAATGGTAAACATATTGTGATTCCCATCCCTCCTTACAACTACCAATAATTGTCTTCCATGATGTGATTTTAGAAAACAACCACAAGTCTAATTATTAGCCTACACTTTTTAAAAAAACCATCTTTCAGTCATTAAGGCCATAATAAAGCTTTTCAAATGTTGAAATCTCTATCTCTTGGCTCCTTCTTAATATAACTTTACTGCCTTCATTAAATGAAATAATAGTTTGAGCATAATCCCTCAAACACTCATATTGAACGCTATCTCTACCCCTTATAAAGTTGATCACCTCTGTCCTAACACTTCTTCTTTCCATAACCAACCTCAACATATTTTCTTTTTATAAGGTTGACCATACCTTAGATGCTCACACTTGGATTATGTCTCACTGTCTTTTCCATTTTCATTATAAGATTGTTGGATTTAGGAAGGTTACTCTCATACACCTTTGCACATGTGTGCTATCCTTTAATATCCTTGATTTGGAATATGACAGAGCCTTAAATTGGAGAAGCATGGATTCTCCAATTGCACTCT
The DNA here is from genome assembly GCA_018894105.1 of Jacaranda mimosifolia. Taxonomy (NCBI): domain Eukaryota; kingdom Viridiplantae; phylum Streptophyta; class Magnoliopsida; order Lamiales; family Bignoniaceae; genus Jacaranda; species Jacaranda mimosifolia. Next base: position 14,930,862 of record CM032133.1, on the reverse strand, counting down.
TTATTTGCATATTTAACTATATTCTTTGCATTCTCATTCTTCTTACAATGAAGGCTAACCATCATAACATACCAATCTATAAGAGCTTCTTTAAAATCCTATGCATTAGCAAATTTCAATCCAACAACTGGTACAACATTCTTCATGTTCATTCATTCTTTCAATGTTGGATGTCTGCATTTTTCATCATTTGACACGTGAAGATTGTGTAGCTCAGAATCATCCCTTGTATCACTAAACTATTCCCTATCCATACCTCTTATGTGTACACTGTCCCCTTTCAACATGTGTTCTTGATGTCACATTTTTTCCTATTACTCATTCTCTTCAGCGTTCTTCTCATATTCTGTACCATCTCTATTTTGGTGTCTTCCCTATTCTTCTTAGTAAAAATATCATCATCACAGGAGTCCCCAATATCTTCAAACTTCTCAGTATGAGCATCTAAGTCCACTAAATCACAAGTTTCATCACTCTTTAATTCTAACCGTACGTAATTCTCATCATTGAAATCATCTGGCTCTACTTGATCATCTTCATCTACCTCATAAACACCACCAATTCTTGTAGAATGTTGCTCAATATGTGGCTCATAATGGTGCATGTGTTGTTCAAAAGCAACCTCAACAAACTAATATGCTCATTCATTTTGTGTTGCTTCATTAATCCTTGAAAATGTATTCTCTCTTGCTGAAGAGTATACCAAGTCCTCATTCAATTGTGGCAACACATTGCTTAGTGCCTTAGACTCTTCTTGTTCACCTTTTCCTTCAATAGTTTGAACAAGTTCTTCTTCTTTTACAGCTTGCACATCAAGTGGACATGTTGGTGTTTGTTCTTCATATATAGCAATCCCAACAACTTCTCTACCTTCTTTAGGTTCAACAGATTCATGTATAACATATACATCCTCACTCTCAAAGACATTAGCCAACTTCAGTGGTTGCATAAGTTCGTCATTTGTTTGAACATTCTTTTCTTTTTCCTTTGAGCGGAATTTTTTTGTGTTTGTCCACTCTTTTTCTTTATGTTAGCTCTTACATTCTTCCTTGTCCTAGGACTACTGCTAAATTTAATATTTTGCATCCTTTTTCTTCTCTTTTTTATCTAACCTCTTCATCTCTTTCATATATCTTCAGTATTGAGCCATATTTATATCACTAAAACCAAAATCTTCAAACTCATCAACCTTAAGCCCTGCATTACCAACTGCAACAACACCTTCACCAACCCTAGCCTCACTAGCCATACCCTTAAACACCCTTCCCTCAGCACTAGCCATACCCTTAAACACCCTTCCCTCAGCATCTTAGCCATCACCAATAGGTAGCTTATGGCCTGTATCAAAAAGTGCAGCACTCTCAGGAAACCGTCCCTCAACATCTTGGCTATCACCGATAAGTGGCTCATGCCCTGCATTATGAAGTGTATCACCCTCAGCCTCACAAGTTGTCCCCTCACGAACTAGACCTCAACATCTAGAACAGCCTAAAGATTTGCATAAATACCCTTTCGCTGAATTTGACCATTACGAGCATTTGTAACATCAAAATTAGGCACTACCACTTCATTTGTTATTGCGTTAGATCCATTCTCTTCAAAATGGGGATGATTCTCATAGTCACCTTGAAAGTTTATTTGATTAAATAACTCCTGAACATAGTCCTTTTATCTCTTCGAGTAGTCATTAGCTAGGATCTTCACATGTGTATCTATCACACCTATATCTGCAACATATATAGGACAAGCGTAATTAAGCACATTGTACTACCTTATAATCTCACAAATGTTGTACTCAATGAGGACCTATCGAAGCCCAGACTTTAGAGAGTGTCCAGGGAGTTTGAAATAAAAAACAATTGATGATACATGCTCCTCAGACCATGCAAACATGTCATAAAATAGCTCCATTGTAAGTGTGTTTATAATAACATCCCTGAAAACATTCATCTTGCCCCTTCGTAGTGCAAGTTTAGATTGTTAACAAAGTGAACCCCTACCATATATCAAAGTCAATGCATGGATGTGAATCTATATGACCTGCAATACAAAAAATCAACATGAAATAGTTAATAGACCATAATTATACTTGATAAGTCAAAGTAAGCATATGAATTATTTTACAGAGCCCCCATATCAAGATTATGAATAGTACACTTAACAAATAGAAAATAATGATGGGTCTTATCACCCTACGTTGGAATAAAGTACAAGAAAAAGGTCCAATTAACTCTACTTATTTTAGAAAAGGCAATTAGCATCAATCAACTATCAACAAACAAACAGTTGAGACTATGTAATCATTTGTGAATCTTAGAGCTCGCTTGGTTTTATTTTCATTCTCAATTTTCATTTCCATCATTTTCAAAGTTTGAAAAAGTAGTTAATGAAAATGAGTTGAAAATAAGTTTGTAGCCAGATGGGTTGTTAGAAACGTAATGATTATGTTGAATTTAGTAGGTTGTAGGTGGATAGAGATAGTAATAATCAAATAGAGAGAGAAGATATATGAGTTATTGGAGATTGAGTTTTCAAAATAAAAATTAAAATGATATTGGGTGAAAATATATAAAAAGTGATGTATTTTAATTTTCAAACTAGTAGAAAGTGTGAAAATGGGGTATGAGAATGAAACCAAATAGGCCCTTAGATTCCTAAGAATCATAATCTTAAAAATATTAAGCTGAAGTAACATATAGCCATAGGATCCAATATCAAAGCATTAAAAACGCAAAATAACTAGGCTGCACATGTCACTAAGGATCTAAACATGCCATAGATTCATATTTGAAGTAGATTTATATTTTCAAAAAAAATCAAAGAAGCTAGAAGAAACACTCCAATGCCTTGAAGTTGTCTCCCAGCAGCGCAACAGAGTCGCGATTGAATCTCCCCAACCAAACGGTTTTTGTTTGTGCTGAAAATTTAACTAGAACTCCTCAACTCCTTGATGGATCTACAGTCCAAAATTCATCTCAATCAGAACTTGGAAAAGTCGCCTAGAACTGCATCCAAGTCACCGTAAAAAACTAGATCTCCAAAAGGCTAAGCAATCCAATTGTCTTGCCTCTAATATGATGATCCACATCAATTTCCAATCCTATTCCTCTCAATATCAACTGGAGAATAAACAGAGAAAGAATTTACATAAAGGCTTGATTTGGAGGTAGGAGAAGAAGAAAAGTGAAGCTTCAACACATGAGTTAACACTTAAAAATTTGGAGGGAATTTGAGAGAATCTAATTCTTCAATCTAATTCACATGGAATGTAATGCAAGCATACATCTTGGATGTCTCACTCTATATCTATATATAGAGGGAGGATGGTGTGATGCCAAGTTGGCATCACACATTCCTCAAGGTGGCCGCCCACTTGCCTTGCAAGTTGGCATGTGAATTTGAACTTTATGTGCATTTGAATTTCATTTGGAATCTTCATTTCATCTCATGAAAGATCATCTAAACAAATTCTAATGCCATACCAAATGAACCTTTCATTTTAATTTTCCCTCCAAAATTAATTCTCCATTTTAATTAAATCAAACTCCTTTAATTTAATTAATTACATTGACTTAACTCTTCAAGTCAATTAGCTTAACTCCTTAATCTAGTAATTGGTAACTTAACCCTTTAAGTTAACTTGACCAATTGATAGTCATGTGACACCAAATAATTAACTCCTTAGTTAATTGGTCTTAATTTAATTCCTGAAATTAATTAGATCAATTTAACAATTAAATTGATCAAGCCAAAATGATCACAACATGTGTCAATCCGTCAACCTCCAAATCGATCAAGAAGGAACTCTTCTAACTCCTTAGCAAATTCTCCTTCATCACCTAAGAAAAGTAATTAGCTTTTGTGAGTGACTCATTAGGTTCTACTATTTATTGGACATGGGCTCACAACTCTTTGTAACTCTGGAATATCATATATTCATTTAGTTTAAACTCCTTTAAACTAATCAACTTCATTCAATTAATCTCTATTAATTGAAGAGTACTTAATCTCCATGATCGATATCCAAAAGTCAAGCCTATGGAGCCTAACTAATTGGTCGAAATGAATAGTTTTGGAGAACCATTCTAACTCTACGCGTACCATGCAAATACAATCATTTCGTTTCATATCTCTCGAAAGAAGCCTAGGGCAAGATATTTGTAGGCTCCCTAATAGCCGCAATTCTTCTATTCCCAATGTTCGATTCTCCTTCATGACCTCATCTTTGGAAAATGCCTTTTCCAAATTGTGATATTACCTTGTGTAAGGATTTCTTGAAATCGATATTATAGAATACATAAGAGATGTATTTTCCCTTCACAACGATGAGGAGTTAGATCCCATCTTAGATCTCACAAACCTCCATGTCTAATTAGCTCATGCCCAATCACCATCTGAATGACCTGCTATATGGCCAGGGAAGGGTCAAAGTATGAGAACCTAAATACAAGGTTACCATGGATCCTCAAGTCAAAGGACTAATTATATGCACTAGCGTAAGCTAAAGAACTTGCCATTATCGATTTGCCTCTTTGGCTATCTAGTGGATTCTCTGGGGGGGGGTCTTTAGTGCCTTATTCTCTAACAAATACCTACTAACATGCACCCATATCTCATATGGTCTTGCTCATGAGATGGAGTAATATCCAACCCTTGGACTTATGTATCGTTAGTGAAAATCTGTCTAGATCTTAGATGCCCTATCTTGTAAGATCCTACAACTTGAAAGATTTAAGATCATGACTGTGTAAGACTTGTTTCATGACCATCACTAAGTGTATTGACCAAGTCCCGCGCAGTCTTGTGTGATCTAAGGGTTTCAACCAAATGCTAGTGAAGTATTTATAAACATAAGATGAAGATGGTCATTTAAAGAATATCATTCAATTAAGATTGTATCACCAGTGAATAGTTTACAATATCAATCTAATTAACTTGCGGGGCACTATTCCAACAAGCTCCCACTTGCGCTAAGTCAATTCCTTATAGTTTTAAGATTCATCTTCTCAAGATTTCCTTCAAAGACCTTTTGCGGTAGGGGTTTAGTTAGTGGATCTACTATATTCTCTTACGAGGCAACTCTGTCCACACAAATGTTGCCTTTATCAATGATCTCCTGGATCAAATGATATCGCCTCAAAATATGCTTGGATCGTTGATGAGATCTTGGTGCTTTAGCTTGCGCTACTTCCCCATTGTTGTCATAGAAAACAACTACTGGCTTAGCAATGCTAGGCACTACATCTAACTCTTGGATGAAGTTTTTCATCCAAACACCTTCGTTTACAGCGTCCAAAGCCATAATATATTTCACCTCTATGGTTGAATTGGCCATTGTGTCTTGTTTGGAGCTCTTCTAACTCACCGCGCGCCATTGAGGCAAAATATAAATCTAGAAATTGATTTCAGTTAATCTATATTAGATTGGAAACTAGAATCTGAAAACCCTTTGAGTTTCAATTCTCTGTTGCCGTATACCAAAAACAAGTCCCAAGTCCTTAGTCCTTCTCAAGTACTTAAGGATTATTTTAACGGCCATCCAATGACTCTCACCGGGATTAGATTGGAAACGGCTTGTAACACTTAGAGCGTGTGCCACATCCAATCTTGCACATTGAATGGCATACATTATGCTTTCTATGGCAGATGCATAAGGTATGTGGGACATTCTCTATCTCTTGTCGTTAGTCTTAGGGGCTACAGACTTGGAGAGACAAATGTCATGTCCCAAAATAAGGAATCCCTTATTGAATTCTTTCATACTAAACCTCTTTAGTACCTTATCAATGTACGGGGTTTAGGAAAGCCCTAGTATCCTCTTCGCTATATCTCTATAGATACGTATTCCAAATACGTAGGATGCTTCTCCCAAATCCTTTATGAAGAATTGTGTAAATAACCATGCTTTAGTACACTTTAACATTTCTCTCTCATCCCCAATGAGAAGAAATGTTATCTATGTAAAGCACAATAAACTGTATACTACTCCCACTAGCCTTCTTGTACATACAAGTTCAGACACATTTTTGACAAAGACAAACGATTTAATTGTCTTATCAAAAAGTATGTTCCAACTTCGAGACATCTGTTTGAGTCTATAAATGGATCTCTAGAGTTCGCAAACCTTTTGCTCACTCCCTTTGATGTAAAACCTTGTGGTTGCTCGATATAGATTTCTTCTTCAATGTTTCCATTGAGGAAATTGGTTTTCACATCCATTTGCCATATCTCATATCATAATATGCAGCTATGACTAGTAAAATCTAAATAGACTTAGGCATTGCAACCGGTGAAAAGGTTTCCTTAAAATTGATACCAAGTCTTTAAGTGTAACCTTTTGCCACTAGTTGAGCTTTAAAAGTTATTACCTCTCCATCAACTCATAGTTTTCGCTTATAGATCCACTTGTAACCAACGAGAACTATTCTCTCCAGTGGATCTACCAAAGTCCATACTTTATTAGAGTATATAGAGTCCATTTCGATTTTCTTGGCATCTAGCCAATGCCCCGAGTCTCTGTCCAATTTAGCTTCCTTATAGGTCTTTAGATCGCTATCCAATTAGCCCTTATCATGAAGGAATCCAAACTTTTCGGATTGCTTCTTGATTCAGTTCGACCTTTTTAGAGGTTGTGTCTAGCTCTTGTTGCTCTATTGGTTCCACCACTTGTGGGATTTGATGATCATCTTGAACTTCATCAAGTTTGAGAACAACGCCATTTCTATCTAATAGAAATTTCTTTTCCAAAAAGGTGGTGTTCCTTGAAACAAACACCATTTGTTCTAAGGGATCATAAAGGTAAAAACCCAAAGACTCTCTTGGGTATCCTATAAACTTGCACAAGGAGGATTTACTATCCAACTTGTCTCCCACAACCATTTGACGTAAGCGAGAGACCCCCAAACCCTAAGATAATGGTAAGAGGGTGCTTTGCCATACCATATCTCATGCAGTATTTTAGGTACTGATTTTGAAGGTACTACATTTAGTAACTTCGCTACCGTATGTAAGGCGTATCCCCAAAAGGATATGGGCACATCAAAAAAGCTCATCATGGAATGTACCATGTCCAACAAGGCATGATTTCTCCTTTCAGCTACTCCATTGTGTTGGTGTGTACCGGACAGAGTCCATTGAGAGAGAATCCCATTCTCTTTTAGATAATTCAAGAACTTGGCACTAAAGTATTCTCCCCCTCGATTCGATCAAAGAGCTTTAATACTAAGTCCCTTTTGCTTTTCTACTTCATTTATATGCTCTTTGAACTTTTCAAAGGCTTCGGACTTATACTGCATAAGATACACATCTTTGAACTGACTATAATCATTATTAAAGGTGATGAAATAGGAATAGCCTCTTCTTGCCACTAACTCTTAGTAGGTCATAAATATCTGTATAGATCAAACCCAAAGGACTTGTGGTGCGCTCTATTTGTCTTACAAAAGAAGCATCGGTCATTTTTTCCTTCAAACAAGATTCACAATTAGGAAAGTCCTCAACGCCACTAACATTTAGTGCTTTGAGAGCTTCTAACTTGATCATTTTATTTCTAGAGATATGTCTAAGTCTTGCATGCCATAGGATGACATCTTCTTGGTTATTTAATTTTCTCTTACTTAATTGAATGTGCATTAATGAAGGTTGAGAATCAAGTATGTATAGTCTGTTATTCAATATCCTTGTGCAATTAAAGAACCGTTCTTTAATGCTTTTAACACCCCATTCGATATAGAAAAATCATATCTTTCGTTATCAAGAATGGGAATTGAAACAATGTTCTTAACAAGTTGGGGTACATAACAATAAGGACCTAATATAATGCAAGCATTCCCTAAGTCTAACTTGACTACACCTTGGACCGTGGAAGCAACTCTTGCTCCGTTCCTAAGCGGAGGATCATATCCGCTTCATTAAGACTCTTTTTCTTTCTATCCCCTGTAATGAATTACAAAGATGAGAACCACATACGGTATCAAATACCCATGATGAATAATTAGTCGTTAATTGCACTTCAATAAAGTACATACCTTTCTCAAGGGTTGCGAGGTAAGCTTTGCAATTTCTTTTCCAAGCCCCTTTTTGCCATAATGGAAACAACTCGCATCGGTCTTAGCCTCTTTCCTTTTCTTGACTCCCCGTAAACCCTTCAAGGGTTGTTTCCCTTTTGAGGAAGAACTCTTTTACCTCCCTTTCTAGGTCCCCTAGGGCCTTTAGACTTAGAGGAGAAAATAAATATAAGGGGTTTTTCCTTTTTCATCGTCGCCTCAGCAATCACCAACATGTTCACCAGTTTGTTAATCGTCACCTCTTCCTTGGATATATTAAAGTTCATAACGAATTGGTCGAACGAAGAAGGCAATGATTGTAGAATCAAATCCACATATAGGTCATTATCCACGATCACATCAAGTTGTCCAAGCTTTTCGATGAGTCCAATCATCTTGAGCCTGTGATCATGGACATTTGAACCCTCAATCATCCTTGACCTAAAGAGCTCTCTTGACAAAGTGAACTTTTCATGTCTTGTTTGAATACCATACAACTCTTGTAGGCGTTTATAAATCTCACAAGCATGCTTCGTATGCTCAAGAGTCTTTTGGAGATCATTGGTCATGGAAGCCATCATGAGGCATTTTGCTTGTAGATCATCATCTACAAACTTAGTGAACAATTCACGGGTCTCATCGGTAGCATCATCGCCCAAAGTTCCGGCGGACTTTGATCAAGGACATAGGTCATTTTTTCAAAGTCTAGAATTATTTTGAGGTTTCTCAACCAATTATGAAAGTTTGTCCCGATAAGTTTATTGGTTTCCATAATAGTGTGGAGTGGGTTCTTAGCTATTTTATTTTTGAAGAATTCAAAAATCTACAAGAGACGAAAGTGAGAATCAAGACCCTAAGGACTTGTAAATAGACCCATGACTCATGAGACATCCACAAACAATCGAAAGGTAAGGAATTTTTGCTAATTGTATCTTATGCAACTCTTGATATATTTTGCCTCACTTTTCATATTGATCCATGACTCGTGTGATATCTACACTACTAAGTGTTAAGTCGAACCTACCAAACAATCTTGATTCGAGATTGCTCCACATCATCCCATGACCTTTGTGCCAATGCATGGGAAGCTTCAAATCAAAGGTCCATCATATGCTAAGTATATGATCATAGCTTTCAATCATAAATGTGACCCATGACTCGTGAGACATCACAAAAATGATGGTAGCATCGTCATGCCACATACTATTGGTAGAAGGAATGGATTAATTAAAACTCTTTTTAATTTGTATCCGTTTTGACTTAATATTTGAAAGTACTTAGACATTCTAAGTGGAGGCATTTTCTTGCTTGCAAAGATCTCATCATTTATCTTTTTATTTAGATTTTCTATATCCTAACCATGCATCTCATACATTAATAGGATATGGAAAGCATAAATGAGTAAATACATATAGCATGCTCCTAGGGTAGGATAACCATGAGCCTAACCAAGTGATGCACTTAGAGCCATAGGTGCACCACTTAGTTGATTTTAAGTGGGTTGATTAAATCTAGCTATTACTTGAGTGTATTCCCATACATTCATGGATCTTCATGCCTCCAATAGCCTTCTTTGCTCCTTGCAATTTTTATAAAAGAAAGAAATTCTCATTCCTAGTGATTCTACTCTCATAACAATTGCAAGATAAAAATTAAGAAACATGCAAGCCCCAATTTAATACAACCCTTTTCAACAACTTGAAACAAATAAAATTAGTATTAAAGGCTCATGACCATCCCCATTCAACACTTAAATGAACAATAAATAAATCTAAAATTGACAATAAATTCCAACAATTAAATGCTTATCTCATAAACAATTAATTGGCCAAGCAAGAGGAAGCATAACAATTATGCCACATTATTGAAGATTAACTTTAACTAATTTTTAAAAGCAATAAAAAATGTCAAACATAATTTTGAGAACTTGCACAACATTTATGCATCTATTATGAGTGATGCAAAACACTTTTGGTTGCTTAAGGAACCAAAAATTGACACTCAAACCTCTCAATACCTAAACTGGCACACTTTCGCCCAGCCTGGGCAAACGGCCGGATGGCAGGCGCACGCCTGGCACGCCCATTACCTGGCCAGCGCCCTGTCGTGGCCAGCAGGTGCCCTATTTTGGGGTTTTGCTTGAGTCAAGTGGATTTAGGCTCAACTTTTGTCCACCAAAAATATTAAAGCACATTCTAAACACTAAATCACAAAATATAGATGAAATTCCAGATTGAAAACACCTTTTAAAAATGAAATTTCAAGTGCTCAATCATGTTTTCAGAAACAAGTTAAAGTAAGAATCACATTCTTCAAAATCTCCAATAAACTCCAATCGTATTGGATCCAAAAATCACCAAAACACCTTAAGGTCAAATCCAACATGCCATATCAACATATAATATCAACTAATGCCAAATCAAAATTCAACATTAGCATCTATGAATTAAAAAATACTATTCATATGAATTAATACTTAAAACACATATTAGCATGCTTTCAATTCATCAATCAAGGAGCCACACACAACATCAACCAAACACTCCAATCCACATCAAGGATCAAGCATTTGGTGATTTTGACGAATTCATCACATGAATTGATCAATCAAAAATCTAAATCATAGCATGAATTAGGCTCCGATACCACTTGAAGTCATATGTAGCCATAGGATCCAATAATCAAAGCATTAAAAACATAAAATAACTAGGCTACACATGTCACCAAGGATCTAAACATGCCATAGATTCAAATATGGAAGGAGAGTTACCTTGATTTTAAGAAAAATCAAAGAAGCTAGAATAAACACTCCAATGCCTTGAAGCTGTCTCCTAGTGGCGCAGCAGAGTAGCGACCAAATCTCCCCAACTAAACAATTTTTGTTTGAGGTGAAAATTTAACTGGAGCTCCTCAACTCCTTGATGGATCTACAATCTAAAATTCAGCTCAATTAGAACTTGGAAATGTCCCCCAGAGCTACCTCCAAGTCGCTGCCAGAAATAGGATTTCCAAAAGGCTAAGCAATACAATTGTCTTGTCTCTAATGTGATAATCCACAGTTGGAGAATAATGAGAGGAAGAATTTGCATGAAAGCTTGATTTTGAGGTAAGAGAAGAAGAAAAGTGAAGCTTCAACACATGAGGTAACACTTAAAAATTTGGAGGGAATTTGAGTGAATTTAATTCTTCAATCTAATTCACATGGAATGTAATGCAAACATACCTCTTAGCCACCTCACTCTATATCTATATGTAGAGGGAGGATGGTGTGACTCCAAGTTGGCATCACACCTTCTTCAAGGTGGCAGCCTACTTGCCTTGCAAGTTGGCATGTGAATTTAAATTTTGTGTGCATTTGAATTTCATTTGAAATCTTCATTTCATCTCATGAAATGTCATCCAAATAAATTTTAATGCCACACTAAATGAATCTTTCATTTGAATTTTTCCTCCAAAGTTAATTCTCCATTTTAATTAAATTAAACTCCTTTAATTTAATTAATTACATTGACTTAACTCTTTAAGTCAATTAGCTTAACTCCTTAATCTAGTAATTGTTAACTTAACTCTTTAAGTTGACCAATTGATAGTCATGTGACACCAAATAATTAATTCCTTAACCTCATCTTTGGAAAATGCCTTTTCCAAATTGTGATATTACCTTGTGCAAGATTTCTTGGAATCGATCATTATAGAATATATAAGAGATGTATTGCCTTTCACTACGATGAGGAGTCGAATCCCATCTTAGATCTCACAAACTTCTATGTTTAAGTAGCTTATATGCCCAATCATCACTCGAATGACCTACTACGTGGCCTAGGAAGAGTCAAAGCATGAGGACCTAAACACAAGGTTACCATGGATCCTCAGGTCAAATGACTAATTATATGTACTAGCGTAAGCTGAAAAACTTGTCACTACCGACTTGCCTCTTTGGCTATCTAGTGGATTCTTCAGGCAGGTCTTCAGTGCCTTATTCTCTAACAAGCACCCACTAACATATACACATATCTCATATGGCCTTGCTTATGAAAGGGAACAATATTCAACCCTTAGATTTTTGCATCGTTAGTGCAAGTCTATCCGGATCTTAGATGCCCTATCTTGTTTCCTATGACTTGGAATATTTAAGATCACGACCGTGTAAGACTGATTTCATGATCATCACTGAGTGTACTGACCAAGTCTCGTAGTCTTGTATGATCTAAGGGCTTCAACCAAATGCCAGTGAAGTATTTATAAGCATAAGATGAAGATAACCATTTAAAGAATATCAATCAATTAAGATTGTATCACTAGTGAAATAGTTTACAATGCCAATCTAATTGGCTTGTAGGGCACTATTCCAACATAAGCAACAAAGAATTTTTTTTAAAAAACAATAGATTCTTCAGTTTTGATGAATATTTCCCCTATTACGACAACAAAACACAAATATGGACCACATACAATTGAACTCCGACTCGCCACAAGAAAAAAACACAACAATAAACGTGTTTATTGTAATACTATATCCTTACAGTCTTTACAATTATGGAGTTCCATAAAACAAAAAAAAAAATAAAAAAATAAAAATAAAAAAGCACCCAATCCACGAATATGTGTTTGACACACAATAACACAGTATTCCCGCATTTCCCACAATATTGACACATTCTTTTAATGATCCAGATACCCATTCGAAAAATACAAAAAAAAAAAAAAAAATACCTAGAGAGTTTTACTTCACAGGAAGATTGTTCTTGGGATGGGAAATTTTTCGATCAAAGATGATTCCTTTGCAATGAAGTGTCAAACGAGTGGAAAAATAATATGTTCGCTTTGGTTTTGCTTGGGCGAAAGGTTCTTCTTCTTCTTCTTTGGAAAAGAGGGTTTTGAATGAAAAGTTTGATTTTGGGAAAGGCCCAAGAGAGGCTTTCTTTTTTTCGTCTGGCAAAGTATTAAGAAGGCAAATGGAGGAAAAGTGATACAACAGTGCCAAAATCTTCTACAACATTGAAGGACAATTTTGTTAGCACTTTTTTCCTAGTAGAAAAAAATGAGCTTGGGGCGAGTGAGGAAATTTAAAGAAAACACGATGTATTGATCAAACTCAATTTTTCTTATAGAATATTTTGTGACAATTTTAAATTTCACAGAGGGATAATATGCATTTAGCATTTCTTAAAATATTATCTCTATGAATGTTGAGATATTAATATGTTTTTTAATAAATGAAATAGACTCAAAAATTATTAAATTGTTGGTTTTTTTCTTTCTTTCTTTGATATGCCATTAAATCGATAATTGATGCTGATGATTCATGAGTTGATAAATATTAATTTCAAATTAATATTTTCAGATTTTGTATATCTTTAAATTTTGATTCAAAATAAATAAACCCCCTTCTTGCGTCATTGAAACAGTAAAACGATATTAAAGATTATTAAAGCATACCTCAATACATTACACTTAGACTATTTTACCATCAAACTATGTAATTTGTAGTGCACATGAAATTCTGTGACAAAAAAATGAAAAAGGAAGAAAAAGAAAAACTACGAAATTTACTTGGAAGAATTGCAATCGAACAAAATTGAATTTTAAGATTGATAAAATTATAACTTAATGTCAAAATGAAAGTAATACAAAGCCTAAATTCAAGAATTATAAATATGATTTGTCTTTATGAATTTTAAGAGTTGGAGAGCACTTAATGAGAGTATTATTTATACTAATAATTTGGGAACATTAGATACATGAAACTGAAACTTTTATAGTATTTAACAGATTACATAAATATTTATTTTAATAATTTCAATATATTTATTTAAACTTTTAGCATAAATAATAAAAAAAAAATGATGAAATAGTAATTGTAGGTTATAAAATAGTTGACTGTAAATAGTATTTATTACATAACTTGTAGTTATAAGAATTAAAAAATAAAAATAATGGTATCTTATGATGTATATTATTTAAAAACACAGTAAAAGAGGGTCCAAGCTACTTTTTTATATATTTTTATTTTTATAAGTAAATATATTTATAGGCGCGGACATTCTGAATATTTATTTTTGGTTAATTAGAAAAAAATCCATAATCCTACTTTCATTTTAGTGATCAGTCCCCATTTGAATTTTTACACACTAAACTCCCCACTTTTTCACAAAACTTAGAAATCACTCCCCATATCTTTTAAAAAGACACGTATATCCTTGTAACTGGAACAAAAAACAAAAATACTTGCAAAACACATTAGGCAAAAGTGTAGTATATAATATGTGTAACTGCAGTACATTTTAGAAACAAATGTAGTATAAACAATCAAGCTTGCAGTACACATTAGGCAAAAGTATACTATATAATCTATGTAACTGCAGTACATTTAGAAGCATTTATAGTACAAACCATTCAAACTTGCAGATTAAATGAAATTATAATATATAATCTGTGTACATGTAGTACAATTTGGAAGCATCTGTAGTACAAAAACATTCAAGCCTGCAGTATACATTAACTGAAAGTGTAGTATATAATATGTGTAACTGCAGTACATTTTAGAAGCATTTGTAGTACAAAACATTCAAGCCTGCAGATTAAATGAAATTATAGTATATAATCTGTGTACATGCAATATATTTTAGAAACATCTGTAGTACAAAATCATTCAAGCTGCAGTATACATTAACTGACAGTGTAGTATATAATTTGTGTATCTGCAGTACATTTTAGAAACAATTGTAGGACAAAATATTCAACCTTTCACTACACATTATCTGAAAGTGTAGTATATAATATGTGTATTTGGAGTACATTTTAGAAGCAATTATAGTACAAAACATTCAACCTTTCAGTACACATTATCTGAAAGTGGTAGTACATAATCTGTGTATCTAAAGTACATTTAGAAGCAACTGTAATACAAAATATTCTAGTTTTCAGTATACATTATCTGAAAGTAGTAGTACATAATCACATTATCTGAAAGTGGTACTACATAATCCGTGTATCTGAAATATATTTTAGTAGTAACTGTAGTACAAAATATTCAAGTTTTCAGTACACATTAGCTGAAAGTGGTAGTGCATAATCTAAGTATCTGAAGTACATTTTAGTAGAAATTTTAGTACAAAACATTCAATCTTTCAGTACACATTATCTGAAAGTGATAGTATATAATCTGTTTATATACTAATTTTTCTTTATTTGATTACAATAATGGCAAGACATAATGAGGTATGCTCTCGTTGCTCCCCTAATATTTTCAGGCTAAATTGGAGCATGTGAAATCCAAGATGGGGTTAAAATATTTTGATGCATTGAAGAAGACTCCTTTTATATATACATGGATATGGCGTTATGTTGAAGTACCATTCAATTAAAGTAAAATATTGTAGCGAGGTTCAGTACAATATGCGGGAAATCAAGTACAAATACATAACAAACGAAGTATATATAGTGTTATGTTGAAGTATTCTTCAATTAAAATGAAACATTGTAGCGAAGTTTAGTATAATGTGCGAAAAATGAAGTACAAATACAAAACAAACGAAGTATATATGGTGTTATGTTGAAATACACTTCAATTAAAGTGAAACATTGTAGCGAAGTTTAGTATAATAAGCGGGAAATGAAGTACAAATACAGAACAAATGAAGTATATATGGTGTTATGTTGAAGTACATTTTATGCAATTGAATAATTAGTCTCTAATAATTGTAGTGATGGTCAAGTACAATATTTTGAGACTATCGAACTAGGTGAAGTACATATTTGTATTGGTGATAAGATGGATATGATTGTCAAATGTTTATGTGTTTATAACTTTCAATACATAAGTACACTTTTGATATCACGAATGATAACTCTAATTTGTTGAACATTAGTGGTTATCACTTTAATACTTTGACATTATTTTATTCATACCATGCTAAATAATACACACATTTTTAGAGTTTTGGTTGTTAATAACCAAGAAATAAAGGCAAATCATGGAACAAAACTCAAGTTCATCACTATTAGTACAAAAAATAAGAAATCAAGTACATAATTGCCGCAATGAAGTACACATGTCTTGAAATCAAGTATAAATCTCCCTTATTGAAGTAATATCTCATGCATTTGTTCATGCTCTAGTAGTATATTTTCAGTATAAATGAAGTACAAATACAGAATAAACGAAGTATATAGGGTGTTATGTTGAACTACACTTTATGCAATTAAATAATTAGTCTCTAATAAATTGTAGTGATGGTCAAATACAATATTTTGAGATTATCGTTTGTCCTGAAATCAAGTATAAATCTCCCTTATTGAAGTAATATCTCACGCACTTGTTAATGCTCTGGTTGTATATTTTCATCATAAATGAAGAATAAATATAGAACAAACGAAATATATATAGTGTTATATTGAAATACACTTTGTATAAAATCTCCCTTATTGAAGTAATATCTCACATATTTGTTCATGCTCTAGGACAACATGCACATGCTACATTTTTACTCTAAATCTAGTACATAATTACCACAATGAAGTATAAATCTCCCTTATTGAAGTACAAAAGCATTGATATCTCGGACAACATGCACATGCTACATTTTCATGCTAAATCAACAAATATAACACTTGAAGTATAGAACTTCAACAATAGAGTACAATTTTAGGTAAAATGAAGTATAAAATGAAGTGCAATTTCAGATAAATGAAGTACAATTTTATAAAAAATGAAGTACAATTCCAAAATACTTCAAGTATAAGACGCCAACAATTGCAGTACAATTTTGGACAATCAATTAGTAGAACCCTTTGAAGTATAAAACTTAAATAATAGAGTATAATTTTATGTAAAATAAAATATAATTTTAGGTAATGAAGTACAATTTTATATAAAAAGAAGTATAATTTTAGAACACTTGAAGAATAAAACCCTAGTAATTGCAATACAGTTTTGGATAATTAATAAATAAAACCCTTGAAGTATAGAAATTCAATAATAGAGTACAATTTTATGTAAAATGAAGTATAAAATGAAGTACAATTTCAGATAAACGAAGTATAATTTTATATAAAAAGAATTACAATTCCAGAACATTTGAAGTATAATACGCTAGCAATTACAGTACAATTCTGGATAATCAATTAGTAGAACACTTGAAGTATAAAACTTAAATAATAGAGTACAATTTTAGGTTGAAGTATAAAACTTGAATGTTTTGTGCTACAATTCTTTGTAAAATGTACTTTATATAAACAAATTATATACTCCTACTTTAAGATAATGTGTACTGAAAGGTTGAATATTTTGTACTATAATTAAAACGTAGCGCCATCGGGCTCCTCATTCGCGCCGTCAGCTCAATTTGCTTCTTCAACTTTTTTTTTCTTTTTTCTATTTCTGATAATAAAATATGAAGGTAGGGTTTAGTGTTTGGGAATGGAGATTAATGTTGTTTGGTTGTGTGGATAGAAAAGAAGTGAAGAAAATGAGTGAAAAATATTGTACTTAAGAGTATTTTTGCCAAATCAAGTGGATAGAGAGTGATCTCTAAAATTTTAACAAAACTCTCATTTTATAAAAATTCAAATGGGGACTGAACATGAATTGGAAAAGTGATTTTGGTACTTTTTAATAACTGCCCCATTTATTTTCTTCCTGCAAAACGCTTTTATTAATTTTGTCCCAAAAAAAAAAAAAAAAAAGAGGTAATGCTTTTATTAGTTATTCAACATCACCATTTTCCGCTTCTTCTCCAATGGTGGCTTCCATATTGTTAACCGTATTCCCTGCGTTGCTTCTGTGGACATGACTTGGCTGTGTTCTTGACTTGAGACAGATGGAGAGGCATCCAGCTTGATGGGGACCGGGATAAAATCTCTGGAGCTGATACTTGTTCGGGAAGGGGAGGATGGGTCAGTTTGTGGGGAATCTTGGAATGTATGAGGAAGAGCCGCCGCCGCGAGGGCATCGGCACAAACCCTAAATTTGGGTGGGTGGGATCACTATTCAGATAGAGAAAATGTGGAAACCCTGATATGGGTAGAAAGATTGATACAAGGATAATTGTTTGGGAAGTAAGTTAAAGAATAAAGGATGATCAATACTTTTCTTTTCTTCTGTTACTCCAATATTCATTTCTTCTTACTATTATTATCCAACCTTTTGAGTTCACTAAAACCTATATATTGCTTGATTCATTCATGTATTCGTTGAAGTTTGAAATCTACCGAGCTATTAATTTGCTGTGCAATGGCAGGTAAAGAGTATGTGAAGGAGATTGAGAGGGCACGCAGGGATCTTCGAGCCCTCATCTCCTCCAAGAATTGTGCCCCTATCATGCTTCGTTTGGCGTAAGTATACTTTCCAGGGAAAAAACGAATTTATTTTATCCATCTGTTGCAATGCAGCACTCCCATAAGGCACTAAGAGGCAAATCTTGCTGTACCCCATCCCAGCATATGCAATTGTCACTCCTCCTTCTCTTGTATACATGTGCCTGTGTTTGTTCCAGGGATTTAGTTACTGAAACTGGATGTTTGAATTGGCTCTTTAGAAGGGGAAGCTTCAAATATTCATCATGATTTTGGTGGATGTATTTTATTTCCAATCAATAGGCCTTGGTTCCTTGCGAACTGTTATTAAACACTGTTATCTCTGTCAATGTTTAATGTTATTATTTACAAGGAAAATGTCTTTGGGTCAAATTTCGGCACCTACAGATCATTTTTAGTTGTTTTGTGGGTTTTGAGAACTGAATGATCTGAAACTGCCTTTGTACTACAAGTTCTTAATACTTTGTTACTGTACTTAGAAACAACTATTTTGAGCTTGAATAACTTATATGTGCTAGGATCATGTAGGTGGCATGATGCAGGCACTTATGATGCAAAAACAAAGACCGGAGGTCCCAATGGTTCAATTAGAAATGAGGCTGAGTATAGGCATGCTGCAAATAATGGCCTGAAAATTGCAATTGACCTTTGTGGTGAGTTGATATCTTCTACATGCCTACTCTTTTTATCTCGATCACTAAAACTAAGGTTCATTAGTTGGGGAAATTAGTCTTTTGTTAGCACCCTATGCTTCTTCTTCATGGATCCAGCAGATACTCTCCCTTGTGATACATATTAAGACTAATATTGCATTTGAATAGCCACTCTATATTCCATATTTGTATTGATTTAGTGTGTAATTACGTATCTAAAATAATTGTATAGTTTGAATATTCTGAATAACAAGATATGGATGATATATACTATTGAGAAATTAGAGTGGTTGGGCTGTGATTTTTTCATCTTTATAAGGATTAATGAGATAAAGCAAAGTCAAAGACTGGAGATTCTTATGTGAAACAAATACTAAAGCCAAGAGATAAATAAATAATCATATGGCCCTCTTTAGCAGAATTTCTTCCTTTGTTATTTCTTCTTTGTTATTTCTTCATTGCATTATCTATTTAATTTTCTGATACATGTCAGATGTCTTACCATCATAATCCAACCTCTTGGTGGTGCTGATTGGAAACATATTGGGTTTCTCTATCTAAATCATGAAGCATTTTCTCAAAAAGAAAAAAGAAAAAATAAATCATATCATAGACACAATACGTAACAAGATTTAAGATTCTTTCTGATAATATCTTTTATTATTTTATTTTTGCGTATAGTACTTGCTTCTTTTTACATCACTGGATTACTGCTGAGTTCTGTAATTTAATTCTTGATAAAGTTTATGCATTCAGATTAATTTCTGCTGCTTGTGATTTTGTTTTGACAACAGAAGAAGTAAAAGCTAAACACCCCAAAATTACATATGCTGATCTTTACCAGGTAGGAGATGTATCTTTGGTGTTTTGCACTTCATTACTGGATGCTTCACTAATTGATTAATAAATGATTTCACTGAATTTATAGCACAATAAAATGTTATTCTTTAAACCTTCAGTATTCTTTCATTCTCATGTGTTTGTTTTGTTTATATCTCCAGATCTCTCTTCTCAACCAAATAAAAGAAAAAACAAATGATTCATTTTCTGTTTCTTATTTACTAGTTTTCGGTGGGGGCGGCCTTGTCAATCTTTACCTAAATATTTATCATTCTCCGAACTCTTGCTTAACACGATTCTAATCCTCACTGCTACCATGCTATTTATCACCTGTCTTCTGGCTATTATTATGCGTTTAATACTACGAAAATTTGGACTTCAATTAAATTCCTGTTGCTCATGCTAGAAAAAGCACCATCTTAGAGCTATATATAAAAGTAGCTTTATATTTTATTCTTTCTGGGTTTTCAGCTTGCTGGGGTTGTTGCTGTTGAGGTAACTGGAGGCCCCAGTATTGATTTTGCTCCAGGAAGAAAGGTAACCACAGAGTGAATAGAAGTGCTTATTATAATTTTCCTCTAGACGGGTTGGAACTATTTTACTGAATCATATTCTTTTTTCTAGGATTCCATTGTCTCCCCTGAAGAAGGGCGCCTTCCCAATGCCAATAAAGGTTAGGAATGAAAAGACTTGCACATCATCATATGTATTACTGTAAATCACAGGGTGCGTGATTCTTCAGATGAGAGTGCTGCAACCTACCTAAAAGATTCAGAATTATGTAATGATATGTAGGTCCGGGATAACATTTTAGATTTATCCTAAAAAGTTTGGAGAATAGCTTGAGTCTCAGATATATTGATAATTCCTCACTCAACTTGAAATATATATGTGTGTATGTATGACTTTGTTCTTCTCTAACGGATCCTTATTAAGCAAGTGGACTTAAGTAAGGGAATGGATGTCCTTTACAGAAGCCACACTTTTATAATAGTGTATATGTATCTATATATTTAGTGTCCAAATATATTTCGGCATCTTAAAAGACGAAAAAGAAAAAAGGACTAGATCCTGCAAATTCCATTTCTACTGAGTTAAACTAAATCTTGTGTTATGCTGTTATGGATGAAACAATGCCTGCATCCCCATTGCCAAACTTGGTAGTAAATTAGACTAGACCGATTTGGGGGAACTGAGAAAAATAAGGAGGCACTTGTGGCTGCTGTCTTTTGAAACTAAAATGCATGTGCAGGAAAAAGGAAAGTTTATGTGGTAAACACAATAGTTCTAAAAGTTGCATCAATGGGAACTCTGCAGAAGTCCAAATAAGGAAAAAGGTAGAGCCATATCTAGAAACTCAATGCTAATGATACTTGATTCCAGTTATTTTTAAGAATACTAATCTTGTTCATGCTGAGCCACCCATGGTACCTTTATTTGCACATTTTGCCTCATCAGCTTCAGCACACTTCTCCTTTTATCTTCGTGTTTTGGATATGTATAATTAATCTCTCTGTCTCTGTTGGTCTTTCTTTCTCCCTCTCTCATTTGCTATTTCAATAATTGCCTCATCTTGATGATTGTTTCTGAAGCATGCTAATTTTCTGTTTGCTCATGTGGAGAGAGGAAACAAAAATACTGTGACAGCCACATGATATTACAGAATCATTTATCTTCATTCTTTTGAAGCAACCCCCAGTCTGAAAATAATACTTTTCATGAATGTTGATAACCTGATTGCTAATATATAGAAGATGATATCTAAACCTTGCCTGGTGCTTGAAGGTCAAAACAACCTTGTAGCTGATTACAAGTTTGGAGTCGGTCAACTCTTTTAAGAAAAAAGTCGAGGTTTTTGCTCCTTATTAGGAAACCCAATAAGTGGGATTTTGAATTACTTCTTGAAAGTGGATTTGGCTCCTATAATCTGAATATTCTTCATGCATTATGAAGTTGGTAAAGTGAAACAAAACAAGAAAATAGTATGATCTTTTGTCTCCAGCATACCCTGACTCCACCTATGGTCCTCTTTTCCCATTTGTAGGTGCTTCACACCTGAGGAATGTCTTCTATCGAATGGGTCTATCTGATGGAGATATAGTAGCACTATCTGGGGGCCACACATTGGTATTCTCAGAGATACATCTGATTCTTAGTTGATGGATGTGAACAAGTTAGATGAAAATGCTTTGTGATTTTCTGTGACAGGGTAGAGCACATCAGGAAAGGTCCGGATTTGAAGGCCCTTGGACCAGGGACCCTCTGAAATTTGATAATTCTTACTTCGTGTAAGATTAAAATTTGTTTTCATGGTCCATCGATCTGGAAAATTATTTATAGGTTTCAAATTCCAGCTATAAAATTCAGTTAAACTTTATGGGCAATAAAATGTATGCACATGTGATGAACAGGGAGCTTCTTAAAGGAGATTCAGAAGGCCTGTTAAAGCTACCTACTGACAAAGTTCTTGTGGATGATCCAGAATTCAGGAAATATGTCAACCTCTATGCTAAGGTACTGCAATTATTTAGTCTACCAACATTGGCACAGCAATTGTTTAAATGTAATTTAGTTTTTAAATGCATATTTGTTATGGATTTCTAGTGAGACAAAAGCAATCTAGAATTTCAGAAGTTATCCACTTTAACATTAAAATATGTAACCATGGTTATTATGATGCATGTTAGGACCATTCACAATTTTCACAATGTTAAATGTTGAATTTGGCGTTCCTGTGGCAGGATGAAGAAGCATTCTTCAAAGACTATGCGGCCTCTCACAAAAGACTCTCTGAGCTGGGATTCACTCCCCTGTCCTTGTTAAGATTAGCCTTGAAGAAGACGATGGTGGCAGTTGTTGTTGCTGCAACTGTGGTGATTCTGAGTTACTTGTACAAAACAAATCGAAAAGAGTCTCAGTAACCATTTGTTGGCCTAAGAACATCATGGGTCCTTATTTTATTAGAGAATGTAAAACCTCCTATCCTACTCTGCTATGTAATTAAGAACAATGTACATTTCTTGAAAATCATCTTGAGTTATGTTCCCTGCTCTACTTTCCTTGACAAACATGCCAAGTGGGGAACCAGGAGGAGGAAAGCTGGTAGTAATTAAGAAGGCATTCTTTCATTTCTTGTTATATAAAGAAAGCAAGCATATTCATATAGAATAATAGTGTGAATCTTATTTTCCAATTGACAATCACCAGAGCTCCAAGTATTTGAGATGTTAAAACGTGGGGATATGTCTTGTAGCAATTCATCAAGGTGAGGGTAACGTGTGTTTATGATCCGTTCGAATATGAAGGAACTCGTGTGGATTTGCTTATAATTCATTCAAAATAAGCTTGACTTGGGACTCGGTGAATAGACACATTTTCATAGCTATAATATTTGTACTGAATGCACACTATAGAAACCATTTTGCAACAAAGAAATAACTTTAGGTACCTTGTGAAGGCCTAATAAGATATTGTCAAGGGTTCCTTGGCACCATATGAAAACCGGTGAACAACAACTAATGAGGCACCATGATTTACGCACTGATATACCATAATTTGTAGATCTTGATTCTTTCATTATATTGTAATCTCTCTCTCTCTCTCTCTCGTAGTGCTAGTATCCTTGATCTTGATTTTATTTTCTTTTGTATCAGAGCAAATTTGCTCTATGACTTATAAATTGGACCATCGCTCATACTTGTTTCAACAAGTTCAAATAGTGAATCATGAAATTCTAAATGTCATACAATCTCACAAAGCAAGAAAAACCATACTGATATTCAATCCTTCATTTGCCAATATTTTGCCAACAATTTGTACAAAGCCTATATGTAAAAATTTGCTACATGTTTGATATATTTGAGCATGGAGTATTTTGAGTTTTGATTGGTTTACACAAAAGGGTAGATATGGTTCTTGAGTTTTGATGGTTTACACAAAAGGTATTTTTTTATGAACATCTCTAATATTGACCTCAAAGCTTCCACTTGAGAAAATCTTTTTCTTCCCCTGGAAGAAAGGTTAAGGTCAGCAGGATATATATTAGAAAGCAAGGGGAAATTACAATGTCCCAGAGCTAGAGTCAATTAATTAGGGAAGTACTTACTTCCCTTAAAACTTTTGGAATGGCAAAATGATCAAAACCACAAAAATGGGAAAAAAAAAAAAAAAAAAGGAGCAAAATTATGCACAATATTTTTTATTGCAGCTGGTTACAGAAACAAAATGGGCCAGCCACCTGTGATATCCTATTCCTATATAGTGAACTAAGTATGTGCATGTCTAAGTGCTGCATTGGGAGTAATCAGTTTCCAGCCCTTTTGCCATGCAGAAACTGTAAGTGAAAAGGAGCGCTTGATCTTCACTACACGGGACTCTGCACTTATATATCCTAAGCCAACAATCCAAGCAACAACACGACCAAAGTTCCCAAAACAGGATCCAAATCTGACCGTTCAGAGTTGCATTTCTGAACCAGAAGATAAGCAGACCTCAAAACTGAATCATGATAAAAACTGTGCACCAGCAACCACTCACTTGAATCTAAAATATGGCCCCCTGGAGTTTCTCTTTAGTTACAATATTTGTAAACTCATGAGGTCAAAATCTATCTTCCCTCATAAAATTATTAATATTGCTAAATGTCCATATAATTGTGTGTTTGGTTTTCAGACAATGATTTATTATGGGAGTTAGCTTTTAAGTAAGCCGACTTACTATGGTTTAACATGGAATCAGAATATACGAATTTGAGAATAAAGTCTTTCCATAAAACTTTAAGAAACCAATTCAATTGAAAAACAACACTTCCAGAAAGCATCTGTATAATATCAACTATGCGCATAATAAGAGCTTCAATTCAGCTAATTGAGAACAAGACTATCTTCGTGACCTGAAAACACACATATATATATACACATGAGCAAAATTTCAATAGTTAGCACTACTCCATTCACAAATTTTCTGTGTCCCCTACTTCAGATAAACCTATGCTTTGTTAGCTCTTAACATTTTTTCTGTCTGTTGAAACATTTTTATTATTATCCTTTACACAAAATGAAGCAGTAGTCCAGCTTCTTGGTTGTCATTTTCCCTTGGTTAAGGAAAGGATGGTGGAAACCATTAGCTTGCAGTCAATAGGCTTTGTTAGGTAAGCATCCATACCCACTTGTAGGCATTTTGCTTCATCAGATGACATTGCATGAGCAGTCAATGCAACTATTGGAATGTGTAAACCAGTTCCTAACTCTGATCTCCTTATAACTTCTGTTGCTTCATAGCCATCCATCTTAGGCATCTGTATGTTTCATGCAAAACAGTAATATGAGATGCTATATTACTCATAAAAAAATAAAATTATTGCGAAACAAGGAAATAAATTGGTGTTTAAAACTTACTTGACAATCCATCAAAATCAAGTCAAACGACAATGGTTCTAAGTGAGTGGTTTCCCATTTGCCATCTTCAAGGAGAGATTCATCTCTATATTCATTTGACTGGATATTCTTGACTTTCAGAGCATCAACGGCCTGAAGTCCATCTCCTACAACAACAACTTTTGCTCCCATTTTCTCCAGCATTATAGTTGCAACTCTCTGTAGTATTGGCGTATCTTCTGCAAGAAGTATGCGCAGACCCTCAAGAGATCTTTGTTCATTAACAACCTTACATGAGAATGCAGCAGAAGCAGCAGGGCCACCTTGATCTTCATGAATCAACTTAGCCAAATATTGATGTTTAACTCTTCCTTGCACTGAATTAGTCCTGTTACAAGTATTCTCATCTAGATTTACATGAATTAGATCAGTAGAACAGTCATTTTCTGGCTTTTCAGAATCATCAGAGCTGATAGAACCTGAGTGAAGAGCATCAATTTCAAGAAATTCATGAAATTGTCCATCTGCTATTGGAGTTTGTAAAGCAACCTTATTTGTTTCCAGCTGCACACTTCTGTCCCTCATCACAGCTTCAAAAATCTGAATCATTTTTGCTTTGTATAAAGGCCTGCTAAACATTAATAGGTGCCCTCTTTTGCGGAGTTCTGCCTTAACAGCATTGGAGGTATCATGGTTTAATATCCATACAAAACTGGCCCTGCCACAGTACTTGTCTAGAAAATTGAGCTGCTGCTTCCATATCTCAGTACTCAAGTCAAGTAGTCCAATATCAATAATAATGATGAAAACTGAGGTAAGTCTGTTTGCTACATTTGATTCTTGAGTTTCCAAATATTCCAGTGGGGAATTTTGAGTATAAGTTCCGGCTTTGAAGAGTTCTTGAAGACTTAGTGTCAGCTCATTCCAATCGGATGCTTCGTGGGTGTGAACCCCATTTTTCTGTAACCACTGTGTCAAAATCAATCTTGTCATTCTGCCATTAAGTGCAAGCAACACCTGTATTCAGCTTCAATAATTATAATAGTTTCTATAGCATCTAAACTAACACAAAGTTGATCAAAATTAACCAGGCTACGACTTTAAGTTATGGAATCCAAATTTTGGAGAGTAAAGTAATACTCACAGTCAGGTTACGCTCTTCCAAGTTTAATTGATAATGCTGCTTTGTAGCATCAGCAGGTGTGGTGAGAATCAGATATAGCTGCATCAGAGTTCCTGGTCCACTCTTCTTTACCACTTTGATTTCTCCATTCATCTTGTTGACCTGTTGTTAAGAGTTCTCTCATCATTAGATACTACAAAGAGATGCACATTGGATCATTGCTGTTTATAGTTTTTCAAGAATTCAATGTTGAGAAAATGAATTGCATTCCCTCTTATGAAGCTTATATGATTAATGATCTATTTCCTTAGATGGATCATCATGAATTTCCAACTCACCAAGGTTCGCACAATGCACAGACCTAGACCAGTGCCACCATGCCTGAGAATAACAGAAATTATAAAAGAAACCATCAAAGTGAGATTTTCCAGGATCCTCATTACTCTATACATAGATAAAGTAACTTAAAAGTAAAATTAATTTGTCAGATGAGTTGAAAGTAGCCTTCTGTTTTTTTACTTTCAACAGGCAAACATTTCAATAAACTTTTAAGTAGCTTACAGTCGAGTCGTTGAGGGATCAGCTTGCTCAAAACTTTCAAATACAGATTCCCATTTGTTTGGATCAATCCCTGAAAAGAATGGAAAAGGTTAGGGATAATAAAATTACTCCACTGCATGCACACAAGAAACACACAAGTCTGTACATGGCTGTGAGAGGCATACATACCGCAACCAGTGTCATCAACTTCGAACCAAAGAATCATTTTGTTATCTTTCCTGGAGCACATCTTTCCGTGGCTTGCTTCCCTTTTCCATTTCAACTTTTGTGCACACCAGGACTCCTTTGGATTTGCAGAGAATTCCCTTGTCTTAGTATCAGTCTCACACCAGCCACGCAGAATGATGTATCCAGCTGTCAGAATAATTAAGCAGACAACTTTAATTTCCTTACAGACGATTATCCAGATGATCTTATATAAGCATGTATGGTCAGAAGAATTCTGTTCATACTTGATCAGTTACATGAAATAAAGAGGTCAAACACACACACCAATGCAGCTACAAACACAAAGAAAGAAGCAACAATTGTAATAAGAAGACAAAGGAGCTAAACTAGAACTGATGACTGACTCTACTGTAGAGCTTAGCTTTCATCAATGTTTTCATTCTCAATTTTTCTGTTTTTTCCCCCCCAATGATCCGCTGTTAGAAAATATCTTTCCTAACAGATGAAGTGACGTGAAAATCTGTAAGGAAATTACTGGGACTTACAGGTTGTGAACTTGATAGAATTGCTGATAAGATTTGCAAAAATTTGAAGAACTCTTCCGGAGTCTCCTTGGACTACTTTTGGCATATCATCTGTTACGGAGAAGCATCAATACTATTGCATTAGAAATTAAAGATGGAAAGGTAGTATGGATGCTGTGTATCAAATATACAACTCCAATGGTCACAAATAGATACACGGCAAAATGGTTGAGGCCATACCAGAAAGATCAAGAACAGTCTCTACATTGTGGTTAATACACTGGACAGAGAACATATCAATAAGCCCTTCTAGTTCTCGACCTAAGTCAAACTCAGTTTCTTCCAATACTAATTTTCCTGATTCAACCT
The DNA here is from genome assembly GCA_018894105.1 of Jacaranda mimosifolia. Classification (NCBI taxonomy): domain Eukaryota; kingdom Viridiplantae; phylum Streptophyta; class Magnoliopsida; order Lamiales; family Bignoniaceae; genus Jacaranda; species Jacaranda mimosifolia. The sequence continues at coordinate 14,902,887 of CM032133.1, read as the reverse complement.
GTAAAAAGTATATGATTTTTGTTCACTGGAAAAAAGTCAGATGGTGCAGAATTTTTGCAAGCCACTGATCCTCAGGGATACAACAAAAACAGTTTTAATTCTTATAAAACTGTTTTCTGTTACCGAACCTTACCTTGCTAAGATCCAAAATGTTGTTGAGAAGCCGTAGTAAAGCAGTGGAACATTTACGAATTTGGGTAATCATTGCATGTTGTTCATTTGTGAGGCAGTCATCACTCATGAGAATATCCAGCAATCCAATCACTGCAGCCATAGGTGTTCGAAGTTCGTGACTGTGACAACAGAAAAAGTAACAAGTAAATTATTTACCATATATTGTAACATGTTTTGTTTTCTATTTGATACTAAGAGGATGTTTGGGTGAGCTTATAAATTCCTCAAAATATCTTATAAGATGTTTGAGAGCTTATAAACTATTAAAAAGTGTTTGGTAATTTTTTTTATAAAAAAGCTTATAAGCTCAAAAAATAAGATGTTAGGAGCTTATAAGCTCTTTTTTATAAAGTAAGGACTTCCTAACTTATTTTGAACATCTTAACAACCTCTCTTAATTTTAATTATATTAATTACAAAATTGTTATTACTAAAGTTATAAGATCATATTTTATCCAAATACTTTAAGAACTTATTTTTAAAAAAAGATCTAGCATTTTATAAGCTCCAAAAACATCTTATAAGATGTAGAAGCTTATAAAAGCTTTTAAATAAGTTTAACCAAACACCTCCTAAAGGGGTTATAGAATCAAATAGAAAGAAGCACAATCCATAAAACTAATGTTTGGTATCTTGATTAAACCCCGTCCAGCAGCACAGAGATAAAACCTGTTCATCTACAAAGGAATATGAGTTCTTCCTAAGATGAAAAATGTATAAACACATAGAGATGGCTTTAGAGATTTTAATGTATCAGTCCTGCTACAAAGCATTTTACATTCAACAAGAATACCTCAAAGTTAAACAGATGCACATGGATATTATGTTATGCAGCACAAAAATGTATCTTTAGAGGAAGGAAATAGCATGGTAACAACTTGGTTGTGTTTTGGCTTGTTCAAACTTTATCCAATCTTCACTAACATTGAGACCTACCTTCAAAAGAGGGACAATTTCTCTTCATTAAAACACAGAATTTTATGACCAAGCTATCTGTTTTTGCAACCTAAGAGTCAAGATCTGATATTCTTACCTCATGTTAGCTAAGAACTGGCTTTTGTAGTTGCTTGATGCCTCGGCCTTCCTTCTTGCGTCTAAATGACTTATCAGAGCTGCCCGAAGTTTCATCTCCTTTGACACCCCATTTGTCAAAATGAAGATGCAGAAGCATCCAACCAACAGGATGCATACAGAAGCTGATATTAATATCATCAAACTTTTGAAAGTCTTTTCATCAACTTTTCCCATTATATATTTCCTTGGTATTATGATTACCCCAACCTGAAATCACATAAGAACACCAAAAAGAAACACTAGCAAGTTTGGTTACAAGCTTCAATATGCAGGTTTTATAATAATGTTCCAAATGCCAGCAATAATAAGCCATTGACTTCAGAGAGTGAAGCCTCACTTAGGACAGAATCCTTTAGCTTTGACAAGCCAAACTTACCATAGGAAGTCTCTTTAAGTTGAGGAAAAAGGAATCGATGTAATAGAGCCGGTTCCCAAGCTTTGCTTTCTCTATATGAACTTCCTGGCTAGGAGGAAATTTGTTGCCATATACTTTCTGTAAACACTCGGCTCCAGATCGTATCACATTTTCCTCAGAATCAACAGCCATCATGAGCTTCGGCCCTGTCGTTGAATTCATCAGTAGAGGAGTATTTGTTGAAGTAGCAAGCAGCCAACCCTCTTGAGAGGTTAAATATATATGTCCACTGTGGAACTCAACTAGTTCTTTCATCAATTGACCTACACTATAAAGTGCAGTTGTAACACCAACAACAGCAACTATGATCTCATGGGATGGATCCCAAACAGGCAATGCCGCTGAAAGCAATGGCGAATCTGTATATTTGCTTACGGCTATATGCCATGATGCTGTTCCATCAGGGACCTGTGAAATGCCTGCAATATTTATTAGCTCATCCGGTGGAATTGGCGTTGCTTTTCCAATTTTTGATCCTGTCAGAGGATCCAGAGGTTCTCTATACCAAATGGCAGAAATGTTTCCATGTATAGACTGATCATTCCATCCTTGATGAGATGACAGCAAGTTAACATCATAAGATCCGCTTATTGAATAATTAACAAGGTCAGAGTATATGTAGTATGTGTTATTGCTCCTGTGGTTTCTATGAAAAGCCTGTACAAAACCATTTCTGTAGTTCAAAGTTATTGAATTGAGAGCTCTGCGGCTGACAAACAACGCCCATGTTACGTCCCTCATAACTTCATAAAGCTGCTGAGAGTAGAAGAAGACATAACTGAATAATATTCATTATGGAAACAAAAAAATAAAATAAGAAGCATCAAACTTTTTTTTTTTTTTTAAATTAATGAGGCTATTTCATAGTTCGACAACCTCAACTTGCTCTGCTTGATCGACAGGTTTGTTGTAGCGCCTGATCACTGACTCTGAGAGCTTGACCTGAGCAGTTGCAACTTCGACAGTAGAATTAAGGATGTTCCACATACGCAAAATGGGCCGTTGTAGAAGTTCATGTCGAAGTCCATATGCTAATGTGTTCAGTGATCTTGTAGTGTAGACTCTTGTAATATGCCATGTTAGTAAAGTTAGCAAGCCTATCAAAATTGCTAGCATAATCTGCACAAACACATCAATGAAAACAAACATCAAACAACAAATGAGCATCACTTTATCCCCAATAAGAATGATACTTCAAAGACATCATTTCACTTCCATACAGACACAAAAGAACAGCTAGAGATAATAAGGCCTCAGCAGGAAACGGCTATTATAATACCCCATAGGCTGAAGAGTTAAAAAAGGAATCCGTACGAATTGGGACTTGCGTCTGATTAGCTAGTGGGTGAGGCAATAGCTTATCAAGGTGATGATTACTAGTTGGTACGAGAGAATGATCAGACACAATTGGTACTGGATAGGATTCCAAAATTACTTACACCATACAGCTATAAACTATGCTTGGTTACCCCTTTTTTAATGAAATAAATCTCACTAATTCTGAAGGAACAAAATTGGCCTTATGGAAGCAAGAAGGGTAACTCTAATGCAAGGAATAATTCTCTTCATTGGTTGGCCTTTTACCGTTAATAACAAAACAAGTTATACATGGTTGCTGTCTGAATTTATCTATAAATGGTAAACGAATAAATAAACAATACACACCTTGTATCTTCCTAGCTATGAGGCAATTCTCATACCACTTTGAATCCTCTACAGGGGTGGCTTTGGCTCTTCTTTTAGTCAAGAAAGGCAATTGCTTTGGGCCTCCAAGTTTTGGAAGGCTCCTATATATGTTGCTCTTTCATATTTTAAGCCTCAAAAAAAAAAAAGAAATGTAATGCCCTTTTAAAATTAAAAGCCCTAAAAGAATATAGGGCCATAGTTAGAAGCCTCATACATATATATTTTTTTTCCCTCCAAAAAGAATTAGGCATAAGAAAAAATATAAGGCCTTTATTTGGAGACTTATTGTTTAAAGTTACAATAAATAATTAATTTAAAAAAATATTAGTTTAAATTTCAGTACTTTTAATTCTTCTAAATCTTCGCTATCCTTTTATTTCTTATTCTTTATTTATCAAAATCCTATCAACTTCATTCTTTTTCAATGCTAATAATTAAATAACTCGTCTTTTCCAATTATACTTACTCTTTTGCTTTGGTAGAATAAACTTTTTCAAAATTGAAAATAATAAAATTTTACCTAACGTCAATAATATCTCAAGAAAGATAGAATGAGCTAGTTATGCTATCAACTAAAAGAAAACATTAGAAGCAATTAATTATTAAAGTTAATTAATAATTTTATACAAAAAGATAGAAAATAAAATTCAATAGTAATATTTTATATGAAAAATATTTTTCCTATAAAGTACAAAATAGCTACTAAAAAAAGATGTGCGTATTTGGAATTTAATAATTTTGTAAAATTTAATTTTTTATTATAAATTAAAGGCCTCATTTTTATGCATCGCCTTAGGATTAGACGGTCGTGGTACTTCATTTCATTTTTTATTTTATCTCATATTTCAACTTGATGTATATGTATGATAAGATTCTTCCTAGCAGGATGGCACATTTGGAGTTGCATGATAAATTAAAGATAGGCAAAGGAACAAAAGTGATCACATACCATGATGGCGAGACGAACGACAAAAACACTATAATATGACGATGAAAGGCAAACAGTAGTTTCATATTGAGTCTCCTCTTCTTCCACGTCCCTCTGGAAAGTTGTTGTGCTGCTGCCTGGAGATATGATCCTTACTTTGCAGCTACTGAGGAGATGAGAAATTCTGTTGAAGAGTCTCGTAAGCAATGAACCCATTGGTGCAAACTGGTAATGAAGGTGGTGAAGAAGGAAGATTCAGAGCTGAAAAAATGGCCTTCTATTGGCTTAAAATAGTGCCAATCTACTTTTCTTCTTCAACTGTAAAGATAAAAAGAAACTTGTTTTTAATTTAATTCAAGAACTTGAAATTAAAAGAGAGAGAGATCAGTGGAAGAAAGAGTATTTTGGAATAGCATATTGGACTTATAATCCATAAGTGTGGATTCCCACTTTATTTAGGCATGCTGGCCAGCTGTGTGTATTTCAAAGTGGTGTTGTCGTGTTATTCACTTGTTCCTCATCCAATATTCCCTCGTTTTTCACTCTCTATTACCATATTTGACAAGTGTTGTTTGGGGAACAATATTGGCATGGTCTCTATTTTTCAGTTAATTATAGTTGTAGTTTGACTAAATAAAATATTTTTAGATGAGAATTTTTTTTTAAATTAATATTATTATGCAAACGCACAGTAAGAATTTATAGGGTTCGAATATCTGATTTATCTTATTATGGGAGAAACTTATACCACTATATATATAAGACACATATCACTTGAAGATGAGAGTTAAATAAGTAAGATTTTTCAAACTATCACTTGATAGTTAATAATATTAAGTAAAATTATCATAGAAACATATTTTTTTTAAAAAAGAAAAAAAGAAAAAAATCATTTTAGGAATGGGCTTTCTTTTTGTGACATCCAAAATTAACTAAAATAAGGATAATAAATTTGCAACAAGAGGCTAGCTAGTAGGTAGGGTAATATTATGATGAAGATCGAAAAACATCCCCTCCTTCTCGTAGCTTATAATTCATGGTTCGCATTTATGTGTCCAATGCATAAAATAGATGAAGCTCTCTTCACCCAAATTTCCATTGCAAATAAAAACACTGAATGAAGGTGCCAAAATGAGCAGAATTGCAACAGACACCCACATAATAAATCCTCAAAATTGCTATTTTTTATTATATCCTACATCTTAATTTATAATTTGTTACGTATTCCACTTTATGAATGCATGTAAAATTTATGTGATTTGTATTTGAGAATTTTTATTTTTTTTATATGCTCACTATTAGTTATTTTATAGAATAGAACGTAAAAGAAGATAAAATTGAGAAAGCGATGGGCAATTGTATGTAGTGTGGCGGATCTTAATATCCTTGCAACGTACTTTTCTAATGCACTGTAACCCATATTTGCACAATATATACAAGTGTGGCATGGGAGAGTGTTTGTGCCGTCAGCACGGGAGCAAAGACCTGTGGTGGGAATAACAATTAATAGTAGTAGTGTTGGTGGCCAAGTGTTAGGTGTATTGACCAATAATTGACAGGTCTCAAGGAGGCAGTTCAATAAATAAATATAAGTGGGCTTGAGTGCTGCGCAAATGGAGAATTAGTTTTTATTAGATTAGTTTACTACTTAATTCCAATTTTCAAGCATAGCTAGCTGAAATTAAATGGCAATGTTGTGATTCTTAGCCAGACACTTGTCTATGCTAAACAAACCACACCCACCCCCACTCCCCCACCCAAAAAAAACAAAAAAATAGAGCTCCCATCCATGTTTAAAGTGCTCTTACATTTATATATCAAAATGCTTCTTTATAATGTCTTTACTCCATTGGTACAAGTAAAGCTCCTATCCAAACCCAATTAATGATCATAATATAGAAATTACGCACGGGACTAACACAGTTTTCCACATTACACCAAAATTTTAAAAATTAATGCTCTATGATAAACTTGGAAAATACTTTCCTATTCCTAATGATAGCTAACTCAATAGAACAAGGAATTAATATAAGAACATAATTGATCGAAGAAGATCTTTTGTTCGATTGTATTGGATTCGCCATCACAATCTTGGGTTCAGTGGTATTGACTCATACTCCGCCATCCCTCTCATAAGTCGAACTCAAAAAATATTTTTCATTTCACATGTTGCCTCAGCAACCTCTTTTTTTCTTCTTCTTACTACAAGAAAACAAAGTATTTATAATGAAATTTTACCAATAGAAAAGTTCCGTTGCTATTTTCAGCGGAATACATATGAAAATAGCAACGGAACATAAATCGCAACATTTTTTTTAGACTTTCCAATAGAATAGCAATGGAATAGGAAAGGACTTGATAGTCCATTGCTATTCTGTCAGTATTATTGTGACAAAAGTATACCCTGTGGCTATTCCTTTGCTAATTGAAATGGAATAGCAACCAAACAATATAAAGAATTAATACTTAGTTTAAAAAATAATATATTCGTTGCTAGTCTATTGCAAAATGAAATTGATAGAACTCCATTACTATCTTGTTGCTATTAACTACAGAATAGCAACAACATAATTGGAGGATTTTATTTTTATTTTGAAATGTAATATTTCTATCATTATCCTGTTTCTAAATGTGATGAATAAATTTTGGTTGCTATTTTGTAGCTAACATCTTATGGTAAAATCAATGAAGTTATATTTTAATAACAAGCTAAATGATTGATTTAAATCTATTTTCTTTCTTACTTCATTGCTAGGTATAACAATAACAATGAAATATACATAAAAATCTTGTACATATCAAAACTGATTAATTTTATAGAAAAAAAAATAAATTCCATTAATCACGTTCTTAAATGAGTTACTTAAGTAATTAACTTGGTGAACTTTAGTATCACTTGCTCTTTGTTAACAAATTAATTCTAATTATAAATAGTTCATCAATCACATTGATGTTTCTTATAAAATTCAGGGCTTATATAGTGCTCCTATTAGACTTATATACCCAAAATATATATTTTTTTTTTTGTCGAAATTTTTAATTCATTTTTTTAGTTTTTTCTTCAATTAGAAAAATGACTCATTATCATTTTGTTTTCACATTGTAACTAATTTCATTACATTTTACAATATAGAGAGTTTTGTTAATGGAACATTATGATATTTTGTAGGATGAAATTTTAATTAATTGAGTTCTCGTAGTACCAATTGGTCTCTCAATTTTGTGTAACTTTTAATGTATGTCCTAGATATCATACTTTTTTTTTTTTATTTCCTTTTCGCTTTGTTGACACAATTATTTTTGACTTTCTTAAATTAACAAAATACAATTATTATGAAAGATAAAAATGGCAATGAGTTATGTTTTATTAAAAAAAAATAATTAATGTAAGTATCTTTTCATTGCTATTCTGTTACTACTCTGTTACTAGCTACAAATAATGATGGAATAGCAACAAAAAAGTCTAATGATGTCAAAATTGATTAATTTTATAGACAATAAATTAAAGTCCAATTAAAATATTCTTAAATAAATTAGTTAAGCAATAAATATAGTGAAACTTAGTTCTATTTAATAAGATGTTAACATATTAATTGTGATTATTATTTAACTAAATGATTGTAAATGACAAATATAGAAAAAAAAAAAATATATATATATATATATATACATAATACGGAGTTGACAAGTCCTCATAAATTCTACTGTAGTTAGTTTGAAAAATATATGCATTATTTTTAATTTGCTTGTAAAAAGTTGATACCTGATTACTCTAATTCAATCTATTCTAAATAATTTTTAAACTAAATTTTTGGAAGTGAATTTTACAATTTTTCTTCATTTAAGTAGAAAAGCAATTCATTGATTTCATTAAATTCAATTTGTAACTAACTTTGTCAGATTTGTGTAGCATGTGGAGTTATTTATTTAATCATAATGCTATTTGAAGGATGAAAAGGTGATTGGGTACTGATATAATCGATGTTTTATATTGTGTGATTTTCAGGTATACTGTGAGGCTTTAAAAAAGGAAGTAGTAGAAGATATATCTTTAAACAAGAAATGAAAGCAAATTAAGGTGGGTGACATCATAGTTCTAATCTCCCACTTAAAGGATCCACTAATTGCTAGGACGGCGATATATATATATTTAAACAAGCGTGTTTGGTTGCCTATGCACAAGCGCACATATATAAAAGTAATGGCCGGGCGGGGCTGCACTATATATATTTAATTAACTTTTTGCTTTGTTTCTTCCTGTAGAAGACGATATTGGTGACATGTACACATCATCCTCGCCCGCCCTACAATTGTATTTGTGCATGGCCTAATGAGAACCCACTCATGCCTTTCTTTCTCAAACTCCATACTGATAGGCGATAGCTTCCGAAAATAATATAATATATCCACCAACCCTACTCCAATTACAAATCAAATACTACTATGAATATTGAACAAAAGTACTGATAATAATAATAATAATATCCACTAAAATTTAGTTGTATTCTAGGAATCAAGATTTGTGCTGTAACATGTGTGGCTATAAACAAAACAACTGCATGTCACTAATGCCAATTCTTGTAATTGCTACGACCTTGAAGGAACAGTTCGATTGTTGCATGCAAAAGACCTCGGTCCATACAGTACAAACATATCAAGAGGGTGATTGGTTAAATTTATTTAAAAGATCTTATAAGTTTCTATATTTTATAAGATATTTTTAGAGTTTATAAGATGCTATTTTTTATTTTTTTAAATAAGTTCTTACAGTGTTTCAATAAAATAAAATATTTGAAACTTATAAGATGTTAGTAATGACAATTTTGTAATTGACATGATCAAAATTATGAGAACTTGTTAAAATTTTAAAAATAAGTTAGAAACTCTTTACTTTTCTAAAAAGAGCTTATAAGCTCATAATATCATATTTTAGAAGCTTACAAGCTCTTTCTTAAAAAAAATTTATCAAACACTTTTTTGACATCTTATAAGCTCTCAAACATTTTATAAGATGTTTTAAGGAACTTATAAGTTCAACCAAACACCCTCTAAGTTTATTTAAAAAGGTCTTACAAACTCCTATATCTATAAGATGTTTTTGGAGCTTATAAGATGTTAGATCTTGTTTTAAAAATAAGTTCTTAAAATGTTTGGATAAAGTAAGATTTTGGAACTTATAAAATGTTAATAATATAATAATAATAATTTTGTAATTAATATAATTAAAATTAAAGTAGCTTGTTAAAATGTTAAAAATAAGTTAGAGACTTGTTATTTATTTATTTATTTTTTTTCTAAAAAAAAAAAGAAGAAGAGCTTATAAGATCATAACATCTTATTTTAAGATTTTATGAGCTCTTTTTTTAAAAAAAAAATTATCAAATACTTTTTGACATCTTATAAGCTTCCAAATATCTTATAAAATATTTTGAAAAACTTATGATAAGGTCATCAAAACACCCTTCAAGTCAGATTGTTACATGGATCACGTGCGTGCGCGTGCATGTCAAATCTGTACATGTAATTATAATTTAGTTCCAATTGGGATATACACATACACGGAGTGTACATGGAATTTTGTGCAGTATCAAGATGAAAGGATCCTTGATGATACCAAAACAAGAGGGTCTCTGATCAACCATATGTGTACGTTCAAAAATGAGAATATATTTCATGTCAATTTTGAGGTGCTAGCTAGCTAGTAACGCAAATTAATTTAAAAACAAAAACCATGCAATATTTCATCAGATTTGGAGAGGAAGGATAGCTATTGGAAAACAATAAAAGTAAAATCAAGATTCAATAAGTTCCAAAAAAACTTGATAAATTGTTAAATTGATTGATCGTAAAGTTGTTCGTGTGTGTGTGTGTGTGTGTGTGTGTGTGTATTGTTATTGAGTATTTTTGTTATAAAAGTCTTATGACTTTAGATAGTCCAATGAATGATATAACCAATTGAGCCTTAGGGGGTTTCCTTATTCGTTTGAGATGAGACTTAATTATCCTTTGGATAATTCAGAATCTTGTTGGAACCCTTTTTAATTTTTCTGCTTGGAATAGGACTCTTTGGACAAATGTTGGATGATGACTAAGTAGGTTTGGTCATCTATCTCCTGATGGGTTGGCGTGCGTAGATTAATTTATGCATGGACATCCTTAATTCTTTGGCTTTTCGGCCTTTAATTTTTACATGGAAAAATAAATAAAAATGATTTTGGTACAAACACAAAGTAATTAGAAGCAATCTTATAAACTAAATAACTAATAATGATTTAACCAAAGAGAAATTTAAGCAGAGACATACATGGTACTATTTGATTCTTTATACATAGCGGATCATGTTAATTAGATATCCGTGTGTATATATATATATGTATGTGTCCATGCTACAAGCCTCCCATTTTATATATCCAAAAGCACATTAATTAGAAAAATATATATGGTAACATACGTATAAATTGTACCTAAAAGTCTTTTTTCGGATGAGCAATTACAGCTGTACGTTTGAGAAATTGTACCTAAAAAACATAACTTTTTGCATGCTCAAGTTGACACTGATATAATTAAGAAAGAGCCGAGCACCACAATTAACAATTAATTTTCCAGTGCAAATGCAAATGGTCTCTTTCAAAAGCCAATGGGTCAAAAGATAAATAGAATGACATCATTTACACAATCGACGATATCATCATCGCAAATGATTATAATAAAAGTATATATATATATATATATATATATAAAGTTGAAAGGCAGAATTAAAGCATGCATGACTGCATGTGTGTGTGTATATATATAGTGATATATAGCTACATTAGTGATGACCATCTTTCATAAACAAATATATTAATTGCAGATATCAAATTTGGATCTAGTGCCCCCAAATTCTGAGATTGTCATAAAAATATACTGATATGTGTTTGGTGCGATGCTCCAAAAATAATTTATATTGTGATAATATTTATTTTACTTTATATGACTTAAAAGATTTATTATAATTATTTTTAATATTTAAAAAAATCTATTACTTACTAAATAGAATATGTGAATATTGAATTGAAGATATTAGTTTGAAGATAATTTATACTTAAATAAGATGTAGAATAACAATAATTGCTAACAATAATTTATAAATTTTACAAAAAAAATTTAAACTATAAAATTTTTAAAAATAAATGAAAGGATTAACAAAATAGAAACGCAAAAAAAAAAAAAAAATTTACTCAATATGTTTTTTAAATTACATATATGTTTATATATATATATATATACAGATTTTGATATGGTAAATTATAACTAAATATCTTTTTAAAATATAAAGTTTTCTTGTGTCATTTCTTGATAATTTGGAAGTCACAGATATAATTTTCATGACATTTGAGATATTTAAAATGTCAAATATTTATCATTAGAGTAAATATATAATATCTTTATATTTAACTCATGATCTATAAAAATAACTTACATTAAGTTATTATTTGATCATCAACTTAATATGTAGTTCGTACCATGTAATGTTTCATAAACTAAAATAATTCTTGATACTCCATATAACTTTGACAAGTAAATTTTTTTTTTTATATGTGTATTTATTTTACTATTTTTGAAATTACCAAATAACCGTATTATGTAAATGGTCATAAAATAGTAAGTAATTTTTAATATTCAATTCAAAATAAAATATGGATCTTTCAAAAATTTCTTTTATAAGTATAAAATGTACACATAATTTAATAGATACTTATTTTCAATCAAACTTTTTTTAATCTGACGTTATTATTCCATGTGAAAACATTTTTTTATGAATTATTAACAGAAAAAAAATATAAGAGTAAATGTTCATGATAAAAATATAACAATTTTCAACTAAATATACTGAAAAATGTAAATTTTGATATCATTTGCTATTTAATGGCTAAATTTTTTTAACTATGTCAATTGTCAACCATATAATTTAGTTCAAATAATTAATAAGTTATCTATTATTATATTACTAGAAGCCTAAAACAATTTAAACAATAACATAAAATAAATTGAGATTTTATAAATTTTGTAGCAGCTAACTTTTTTACATTTGAAATACAATTTTCAAACATGAACAGATCCAGGGGGCATGCAGGGGCTACTGTCCCCAGACTTATATATATATATATATGTATGTATGTATGTATGTATTAAATCTTTAATAATGATTAATTCAAATCATCTAAATTTTAAAAGAATGGATCATTTAAAAATTAATTAAAATTAATTAATTTTTAATTGTCATTCATTAATTTTTAAAAAAATCTAACTTTTCTAGTTGGACCTTAAATCAAAAATTAATTATCTAAATTTATTAAATTAAATTATTTTCAACTATAGATAACATTAAAATTAATTGATCAAATTTTTACCATCTTCACACATATAGTATTATAATGTAGAGATTCAAACCCTTACAAACCCTTGGCCTGCATATATATAAATGAAAAAATAAAAAAGTGAAAACAATTGAATTAGGTCTGTTAGGCCACTTCCATTTTATTTATTTGAAAAAATACTATAGGAATTTAGCCAAGGAAAACTCCAATAAACATTAATATTATAGGATAGCTAGATAATCCTATGTAATTGGACATTTTGTTGGTATTTTTCAAGCCCATGATTAATTAAAAGCCCGATATTTTTAGTATGATTATCTTGGCTTATGTATCCCATATTAATGGCCTGATTGGTAGTCCAAGTATTAGAGACCTCTGTGAACCCTTTAGCTGTTTTGACTGTTGGTCTCTGTCATAGAGATCGGGTGTAAATATTCAATCACGACCAGCTCGCCGCTTTGAAGGCATTTGCCTACCACACAAACATGGTAAAGTTTCTCGTCGAATGTACTACTTAGTTTTTGTGAAATTGGTCTTTTCATGATGTGCTTACTTTCTTTCAGGTCGGGCAACAGGGATATAATCTCCATCAGTGATACAAGCTGTGTGAGACGAACCGACAAAGGCTTGACCAAGACTAAGGTCGAATCATTGGAGTCGAGAATTGAGAAGCTGAATAAATAGCTCGAGTAGAAGGACGTTGAACTTTTAGTTGAAGTTGAGGAGCAGCTGCAGAAGTTAATGGCTTCAATCCAGGAGGCGTCCTTGTCAGGTCGAGCTCAAGCGTATGAAAGCTATTTGTGCTATGCTAGGGGCGAGTTTTACAAGGTACTGCCTGGTATTCGGAAGGAGATCGTACAGCAATTTATGCTGAGTTTGGTGTTCACTGATGCTAGTGTGACTTTCAGCCTAGATGACGCCAAGGTAGTGTTCGAGAAGGCAGTGAAGCAACTTGAGTTCCTTGGCTACGAGTTTTGAGCATAGGACAAGGGTCAGCTCGACATTATGAAAAATGAGCATCTTGAAGTTTATGATGAAAACGCTTCGATCGAAGAGATTGTAGTGCCTCCACACCCAGGGTTGTTGCAGTAGTGAAGGAATTCTCTTTTGTCAGTGACTTTACTTTGGATATCAAAAATAATGAAGTAAATATGGTAAATTTCTTCCCTGCTGAGGAACGTGTCTTCCTAACAGAAGAATCTGGGCCATCTCAACCTGCTGGAGTGCCCTAATCTGGACCTGAGCAAGAGGTCGAGGGTCCATCCCTAGATGTTGGTATTGATATAACTGACGAGCTCGACAAAGCTGTCGACGAGATTGCTACAGAGGTTGCTGCTCAAGGTAGTCAAGGGGAGGATGCTAGTTCAAGTTGAACGATTTCTTATGTAATTTTTTTATTTTTGCATGATGTAAAGCCCAGATTGGGCATTTGAATGATGTAGCTATCTTTCTATCAAATGTGACATAGTTATGCTAAGTCTAATGTTGCTAGTCGATTATACAATATCTCGGCAAATTTCTTATGCTGGTCATGCTAAGTTAACTTGACTGGGAGGTCAATTTATATTTGGAAAATAATAGAAGCTCAATGTTGATTTTTCGCTATCTGTTTAATCATTTTTTGATAATTGATCCAAAACTAATTTGATCGTAGGACTACGAGGTCCTTATTTAATAATTGAGCAAAAATCAATTTGATCATACAACTACGAGGTCGATTTGATCTTCTTTTAATAATTGATCCAAAATTAATTTGATCATACGAATGCAGGGTCGATTTGATCTTTATTTAATAATTGATCTAAAATCAATTGAGTCATTCAACTACGGGGTCGCAGTATTGTATGCATTAAGAAGAAGTATTGCTTTCATATAATTAGATCTCAATTTACACATAAAACTTCTTCAAGTTAGCTGTGTTCCATGGTTTGGGGAGCTCGTTTCCACCCATGTCGGCTAGTCAATAACAATTGTGTTTTGCTACTTTCACCACAGAGCAGGGACCTTCCTATTTTGGGTCTAGTTTCCCGACATTCTTTGAGACTTTAACCTTCTTGAGGACCAGACCACCGACTTTAAAACATCTTAGTCTAACACCTTTGTCATAGTGTTTGGCCATGATTGACCTATACCATTGCATTTTTGTGAAGGCTTGTTGAAGAAGTTCATTAATTGTCTCAAGGTCAAATTCCCTTTCTGCTTCATTTTCGATCGGGTTATAATGTATAACTCAAGCTATATGTTGGATTAATTTTGCTAGGACAACTGCTTTAGAGCCATAGACCAGGCTATATAGGTTTTGTCCTGTGGTTGTTCTTAGGGTGGTCCAATAGGCCCATAAGACACTCGGGAGGTCATCTGCCCAGCTAGCTTTAGAATCTTCAAGTCGGAATTTGATATAATCCAGAATAGTTCATTTGTTGGCCTCCGTTTGACCATTTGCTTGTGGATTTCCCACCGAAGTGAAATGTTGCCTGATCCCGAAGCTTTTGCACCAATCTCTCTTCCTTTTACTTTGGAATTGGGTGCCATTATCAAATATGAGCACTTTGGGCAAACCAAAACTACAGATGACATTTTTTCATAAGAAACTCCTTATTGCAACATCTATTATCTTGGATGCGACTTCTGCCTCGACCCATTTAGTGAAATATTCTACTACTACTAGCATGTACTTCCTCTGTCGTGTAGCTTTTTGGAAAGATCCCACTATATCGACCCCCTGCTGGTTGAAATGTCAAGTGATCTATACTGGGACGAGGGTTGTAGCTGGCTGATGAAAGATATTAGCATGTACTTGGCAAGATGGGCATTTACGTGCAAAGTCGATCATGTCCTTGAGCAGTGTTAGCCAAAAATATCCATGTCTGATGACCTTATGAGCTAATGTGCTTCCCCCTGTGTGGTCTCCACAAATACTAGCGTAGATCTCCCATAGGACCTATTGTCCTTAGTCCGATGTCAGGCATTTTAATGGGGTCCTCGAGATAGATATTTTATACAACTGATCAAACTCGTCTAGAGCAAAATTTTCTTATCGCCCCTTTAACCTCTGGGCCTCCGCTTTGTCCTATGGTAATTTTCCTTCTCTAAGTGGGATTTTATTTCATCGAACGAACTTTAGCTTGTCTCCTCAACGGTCAAGACCTCACTTTGGTGGAAGTCACCTATGGTGGGCTTATTCGAGACCAAAAAAGTTATTGTCCTTTCCCCCGTGCCTTTTGTTGAGCTAGCAAACTTGGAAAGTGTATATGCTCTTTCATTTTCCAACCAAGGTGCCTGGCTGAGTGTAAATTTTTTGAATTGTTGTTCCAATTTTTTGACCTCTGCTTGATATGTGCTCATGGTCCTTTCTCTTACTTCAAAATTTTCTCCAAATTGCTCCGCAACTAGCTGTGAATCTATAGTAGCTGCTAGAAACTCGACCCCCCTATCAAGGGCCATCCTTATTCCTACGATGAGAGCTTCGTACTCGGCTTCATTGTTTGTGTCTGGGTAGTTAGCTTGATTGCGAAATCATATTCCTTAGCCTAAGGAGAATACAAGAAAATTCTTGCTCCACCCCCAGTGCTTGTGGCTGATCTATTAATGTGCAAAAACTAGACCAGTTGTTGTGGCTCAACTACTGTAGAGAGGTCGATACGCTATACCATGAAATTAACCAACACCTGAGCTTTTATGGATATGCGGGGCTGAAATTTAACATCGAATTCTCCTAACTCAATAGCCCATTTGGTTAATCTTCTCGATGTATTAGGCTTGGAGAGCACTTGCTTCAATGGTTGATTTGTCAAAATAATAATAGCATGTGACAAGAAATAAGGTCTTAGCTTCCGTGCTGCTGTGATCAGGGTAAGCGCAAATTTTTTCGATCTCCAAATAGTTATGGTCGGGGCCTTGTAAGACCTTGCTAAAATAGTATATTGGCCTGTGCGAACCCTTGCTGAGTGGATACCAAAACTGAACTAACAGTTGCTGCCGAGATCGCCAGGTATAAGTCCAATACTTCTCCGGCCACAAGTTTTGCAAGTAATGACGGTGTAGTTAGGTACTGTTTGAGTTCAACCAGAGCCTGGTCGCATTCTTTTGTCCACTGAAACTTCCTCACAGTAATGAGGATCTTAAAGAATGGTAGATTTTTGTCTGCTAATTGAGCAATAAATCGACTGAGAGTAATGAATCTTTCGACTAATCTTTGAACATCTCTTATCATTTTGGGTGGTGAGATATCTTGAATTGCTTAGATCTTTTGGGGGTTAGCTTCAATGCCTCTCTAGCTAACCATGTAGCCCAAAAACTTCCCACATCTCATTCCGAATGTGAATTTGTTGGGATTAAGCTTCATGTCGAATGCCTTTAATATTGAAAATGTGTAGTCGAGTTCAGATAAATGGTCTGATTTATTTTTCATTTTAACAATCATATCACATAAACCTCCATAGATCAACTCATTTCATTCTTGAACATAAAGTTTACTAGCTTTTGGTAAGTTGCTCCAATATTTGTCGACCCAAATGGCATGACGAGGAAATAATATACACTATTTGGGACCACAAAAAGCGGTTTTGTTCCTATCTTCGGGAGCTATGAAAATTTGGTAGTATCCTTGAAAAGCATCCATCATACTCAGGAGGTCACAACTGTTTAGTCAACTAATAGATGTATTAGAGGTAGTGGGTACAGGTCCTTAGAGCATGCTTTATTAAGATCAGTAAAACTATTACACATTCTCCATTTGCCCTCAATAGGAATAAGGACTACATTACAAAGCCAACTAGGATATTGTATCTCTACCATGTAGCCTACTTCTAAAAGTTTGTTGATCTACTCCTCAATGATCTGGTACCTCTCAGTGTCGAATGTCTTGATTTTTTGTCTAAGTAGCTTGAAAGTCGACATTGAGATGGTGGACGATGACCCAGGGGTCGATTCCTTTAAGGTCGTTTGCTTTCCATGCAAAAACATCAATATTCTTTCTAAGGAAATTGATCAACATGCACTCCATATTATGTCCCAGGCTAGTTCTTATCCTTGTGGTCTTATCAGTATTCCCAAGTTTGAGTTTGATTATTTTGAATTCTTCTATTGGCTAGACTTTGTTGTCTTTCCTCTTCTCTTTTTGCTTGGTTGTCTCTCCTCAGGTTCTATTATTGGGATATCCCCTTAGAGTTTCAATTTTGGTTGGGTTTTTTGTTCATTCGCCTCGACCACAATAGTATAGCAATGCCATGCTTCTTTCATGTTGCAAAGCAACTCTCCTATACCAGCTGCTGTTGGGAATTTGACTTTCATATGATAGGTCAATACTACGGCCCTGAAATCATTAAGCGTTGATCTCCCAATTATGGCGTTGTAAGCAAGGGTGCGTCAATGACCAAGTAGTTGATCATGAGGGTATATCTCTTTGGTGCTTCTCCAAAAGATGTAGACAAATCTATGGACCCTACCGGCACAATTTCTAATCCACCAAACCCAATCAATAGAGTACGGACAGGCTCAAACTTCAACTTTCCTAACTTCATTCTTTCCAATGTCAACAAGAAAATTATGTTTGCTGAGTTATCATTGTCAGCCAGGATCTTTCTCACTTCAAAGTTTGCTATTTCCATGGTAGCTACTAGGGGCAATCCAATTTGCTCTCTGTCCCTTAACCTCATAAATGAGAGAGATTGGATCAAAAAAAGATATAGGGGTCTGCACTGGTAGAAAGCTGGTAGACTATCTTGGCTAGCATCAAGTTAGCTGATTTGAGCTTTCTTTATGCTTGCTTTCTTGCTAATTTGTAGTCCCCTCCCCCCAATTGGTCCTCCTACAATAGTGTCAATTACGCCTCTCAATGGGAGGTGCTTTTCTTCGACTTTTTTCTTTCCTTTATCCTCATTTCTTGAGCTAACCGATCATTCTCCACGGAGAATGTGGTCGGGCTAAGCCATTGCTTGTCGGGCTTTTTCATCCACATACTTTTTGAGATGACCTTGTCAGATGAGTTACTCAATCTTATCCTGAAGGTTAAAACAATCCTCCGTGTCGTGCTCTTTCTACCTGTGAAAGTGGCAATATTTCTTGGAGTTTTTCATGGCTTGAGTCTCATTGAGTTTCTTGGTCTTTTGAGGAGATTGTCATTTTAGATTACAAACAAGACCTCTTTTCTAAGGGTGTTAAGTGGTGCATAATTATGAAACCTATTAATCAGAGATTGGTGACCATTTTTTTGGTGCCTGTCGTCTTTCTCCTTACCTTTCTTCTTATCACCCTCTCCACAACCATATTTCATCTTATTCATGTCCTCCTACGTCATATACTTTTCTGCAAGGTCAAGAAGCTCCTCCATTATTCCCGATCTCTCATTGACCAAAGCATTGGCATATTCCTTATGTCTCAATCTAAGGAATATGACGTCGATCAAAAATTTGATCTTGGGGTTATCAATTTTTAGCATCTTGGTGTTGAACCTAGAAAAGAAATCCTGAAGAAATTCACCTTCATTCTACTTGACTGTGTGGAGGTGAGTATAAGGTAGCTTTGCTTTCTTTCTACTGCTAAATTGATGAAGGAATTTGTCGCAGAGATGATTATAGGTAAAAATAGATGTAGGTTCCAACTTGACAAACCATTCGAGCACCACTCCTAGAAAAGTAGTAACCAACATTTTTGGCATGAATATGGTCATTATGGCCATATAGCTGCATCATGTGCTTGAATTGCAGCAGGTGCTCATTGGGGTCAGTTGACCTGTTATATCTAGGCAATTCGATTGGGATTTTTGCATCAATTACTATGCGGTCCTCAATTATTTCCTAGATAAATGGGGATTCCCTTTATCGTTGAAGTTTAGGGGCATTGTCGAGTTGAATTCTTTCAACATTTCTCCTTGAGATCTCCTCCAATCATCTGTTTAACTATTGGACTTGGTATGACACTTCCTTCCATTCATCTTGGTTTGTTTTAGATAAATCTCTGTTAGATTGAGGTCTCTAGCGCTCGACCCGCTCGTATTGATGGGCTTAATTAGATCGAGCCAGGTCCTCCACTGAATCTGCTACATCATCTCGAGGTTGATAACGAGCTTCATCACGTAAAAAAGACTAAGACTCAAGTCTTATCTGCTGAGGTTGTGATGAGATTCATTTCTTATTTTATCTACCCTGGTGGTCTTTCTTCTTGTTATGAGGGGTGTGGTGTGGCACTAACTAAGCCATCTGATTGTTATGCCTTTGCAAGACGGCAGATAACTATGCCGAGCTGAGCCAATATCTGGTCACTAATCATTTGCATAAGCTGAGGGATGGTCAAAGTGACCATCTGTTCCAGCTAAGAGCTTAGGCCCTCATATTGCTTGTCTAACTAAGGTTGTGGCGGCGATGGGAGAAGTTGTAGTAATATGTGGTCACTCTACCTTTTGGAAGTGGCTCGCCCAGTGTTCACCATTTTTCAGCTGTAGATTCCATATCATACAGATGGCGCCAAATGATAATGTCAATTTTGGCGAGGTGGGCTTCTTGGTTTCAATTAGAAGTCTTATGTTGACTAGAAAGTTAGGAAAATAGATTATGCAGGGTCAAATCCTATAGTTAATGAACAAACTTCACGTTAGTCGATAGGGTCCTCGGCTAAGACCCTCTGATGTTTAAGTCAATCTTTGACCTGAAGATAATTTGGCAGGGTAACGGTTTAGAAAGTGTGTAAAAGCGCACCTTTATCTCTGAAAGATGGGGTATTTATTGTGTATGCGGGGGATGAAAAGATGGGTTTCTCCTTGATACAAACTAAGCCTTCTCTTCCTTGAGTATGGGTAACTTAGGTCTTTTCAACTTAGTCCAAAGCCTTGCTAATGACCGGTTGACTGGAGAGAGAGTTTTTACAGTCATTAATGTGGAGGTAATGCGCCGTCAAAGCCATTTAATGCGGAAATAAGGGTAGTTCGGGTACATTTAATGCAGATGTGATGGGTGGCAGACTTCACCATTAATGCGCCTTTGGCTGGGCAACCTCTTCTTCTCCTATGTGCTTTCAACCTCGTGAGGTCGACCTCAATCGACTTCTGAGGTCGACTTAAAGTTTTCGATTCGGCCCAAAAACGTATCATTGTCATGGGCTAACTTATTTGAGGCTAGAAATGCTTGGGCCCAGAGCTCAATTCGTTGAGCTTGATATTGGGCTTTAGTATTTTATTGGGCTTATTGGCTTACCCATATCATATATAACTGCGTTACAATTTTTTTAAAGCCAAAATTAAAAAAGAGTAAATCTTATATTTTCCATTTTGAGGCTTAAGATATATAAGAGAAAATATATGTTCGAGGCCTCCAAAATTTGGAGGCCGAAGACATTCGCTTTTGTCAAATAAAAGGAAAACCAACCTTGCCTTCCATTGGCTTCGAGTTGCTTGGATATGGAGGGTTCACTATTCTTGACTTAGACTTAGAATAAGGCATAGCCATTTACTGGTCCAATTTGTGGTTTTGCAGATAAGGCTGGAGCTGGAGACTAAGTTGGACTAATTAGCTATGCATGATTCGAAGTGTTTGTAAACAAGTTCATTTGCACTGGTGGATAACTCTACATTAGCAAACTGTCACAGAATTGTCCCTTACAAGCAACCGTGCGGCACTTAGCTCCTCGTTTGCCCCTTGCGACACTAGCTAAGTCAGCCTCACCCTTTGGAGTTTAAGTGTTGTGTGTGTGCTAGGAGTATTAGTCAAGCATTAAGAACACGAGAGAGAGTTACGAGAGGCTACAAGAAAATGGTAGTAAACTTCCTTTGCTTGATTCTTACTTTCCATACATTCCATACACACCATTTTACAAATGACCCCTTAGTCCTATTTATACTGATCTCCTTCCCAAATGGACGATGGAGATTGATTTCATCATACGGTTTAGATTTAGTAGTCTAGATATTTCCTAATCTAGGACTTTCTAAAGTTTTCTATATGTTTCTAAACTTTTCTACACCTTTTCTACATATTTCTACAACTAAGTACAATATTCTAGAAATTTGTCTGGAGAGTTCTACATAACTCCACAAAACTCCACACAAATCCTCACATTTTGACAAGTGTCCACAAGGTTCTACAAATATCTATAAGCTTCTAAAGACTTCTAAAAGATTCTAAAGACTTCTACAAATGTGTACAATTTTCCAAAGACTTCCAAACTCTTCTTGGACCTTCCAAGGTCTTCCTAGACCTTCCAAAGTCTTCCAGGACCTTCCAAGGTGTTCCAAGACCTTCCAAAGTGTTCCAGGAACTTCCAAAGCCTTCCAAGACCTTTCTAAAACCTCCATCGTCTTGCTTCCATGCACATAATCAATCGGAGCGTGACATTCTCCCCCACCTAAACTAGTGACGCCCTTGTCGCATCGAGGTTTTGAGGTTGGTCTTGGAACCTTCACAGATCTGTTATGGTCCTTTTTGCCAGGCTCCAACTCGATCTGGTGATCCACCTCTCACCTTGGTATAAGTTTCTTTGGTAGCTCCGGTGGCATCACATCCGTGTTTTCTTTGAGAACTTCCCTTATAATTAGCAGTGCAACATCCCTTTGTTCGCTATTGATTGGTTTTTCCAACTTCAGGGTTGCCAAGAACGTCGACTCACCCTTCTTGACCCCCTTGGCCAATTGCATAGCCGATAATTGTTGTTCCTCAGCATTTCTCCTAAATGAACTAGTAGTCGGTATCATGCATGCTGATACCTTATCTAAAATACACACTGAGTTAAAATAAGGCATAGGGATAGCGATCACCTTGCGTAGGAAATCCATTCCTAGCACAACTTTGAAGTCATCCATCGGTGTCACCGAAAAGTCCACTTGGCCTTTCCAAGTGCCCAACTTCATATCTACATCCTTAGCAATGCTATTAAGACGCTTAGCACTCACATTCATTGTCCTAAGCCAACCGTCGCCCCTCACGACATGTAGGCCCAATCGTTTTGCCTTCTGCTCATCAACAAAGTTGTGTGTCGCCCCCGTATCCACTAGTACCTTAGCGGACTTGTCGTTAATGCTAGCTTCCACGTACAAAAGCCCCTTGCTTGATATCGTGGGTACCGCCTTAGCATTAAAGGTGTTAAGAAGATGCAAAGATTCAATACGACTTGCATCCTGCTCTGGGCTACTCATCGTTGCCTCATGCATGCTCCTCGACGATAGCCGATAAGGAACCCAGCTTTGGGCATTCCTTCATTGCATGTGGCTCCTTGCACACATAGCAACTGCCCCTGGGCACAAACCTTTTCTTCTTGTCCTTATAGTCCTTCTATCCAGACAAGGGCTTGTCATGACTACCCCTGTAGTCCTTCTTTTCTCCCCCACCTTCAGTCGAGTTACCCTTCTCATTCCTGGGCTTGGCGGGGTTGACATTTCTTTGGAACTCAATAAGAGACTCTGCCGCAGCAATGGCCTCATCTAGGGACGTTACGTTCCTTCTATGCACTTCTTGCCTTGCCTAACCTTGGAGACCATCGATGAAGTAGAACATCAAGTCTTCCTCTACCATGTTGGGTATTTGTAGTATGAGCATCGTGAACTCCTTCACATACTCAGGGATAGTCGTCCGTTGCTTCAACTCGCACAACTTCTTTCGAGCTTCATACACGACGTTCTCTAAGTAGAAGTACTTTTTCAACTCCCGTTTGAAATATTCCCAAGTATCAACCTAACTCACCCCTCTTTCCACATCAACTTGTTTTCTTCGCCACCACAGTATAGCAACACCAGTGAGGTAGAGAGAAGCCGTTCTTATCTTTTTTGGTTCATCAATAAGGCCGAGACCCTCAGAGTAAGTCTCCATTTGCCACAAAATGTTCTCAACCTCTTGGGCATCCCTTTTTCCATCAAACGTCTTAGGCTTTGGGTGGTCCACTCTCGTAGTGACGACCCCCATAGTGGCAGTCCCATTAGCCACCGCCCATTGACATAAAGTAATCTCATCGCGCATCCCTTCGATGCTTGCGTGGAGTGCTCAAATGATGCCGCAGATCTCCTCATCCATATGGGTAAAACGTTCTTCCACCTTAGTCTCGAGTCATGCCATCCGTTCCTCTACCGAAGTGCTAGCGTCAAGGCAAGTCTGAAGGTCCCCTTTGAACGTATCAAGTTGTCCAAGTACGTGCTCCTCCAATGTCTTGACAGAGTGCTTGACTCGTTCCAACCTTTCACTTATCTCACCTACGGCACCTTCCCAAGTAGCTCCCTCACGAGACTTACTTGAGTCCCGCTGCTTCTTTTTGTGGGTACGCACAATTTCCCTACCTCTCTCCTCAGTAACAACTAGGATGTTCTCACTGGCCATACTACTCTTTCACATCACCACGTCCAACCGGGCTCCAATACCCCCTGTCATGAAGTTGTCCCTTATAAGCAACTGTACGGCACTTAGCTCCTCGTTCGCCCCTTGCGACACTAGCTAAGTCAGCCTCACAATTTGGAGTTTAAGTGTTGTGTGTGTGCTAGGAGTATTAGCTAAGCATTAAGAACACGAGAGAGAGTTGAGAGAGGCTACAAGAAAATGCTAGTAAACTTCCTTTACTTGATTCTTACTTTCCATACATTCCATACACACCATTTTACAAATGACCCCTTAGTCCTATTTATACTGATCTCCTGCCCAAATGGATGGTGGAGATTGATTTCATCATACGGTCTAGATTCAGTAGTCTAGATATTCCCTAAATCTAAGACTTTGCAAAGCTTTCTATATGTTTCTACAATTTTCTACACACTTTCTACATATTTCTATAACTAAGTACAATATTCTAGAAACTTATCTAGAGAGTTCTACACAACTCCACAAAATTCCACACAAGTCCTCACATTTTGACAAGTGTCCACAAGGTTCTAGATAAGACTACAGTAGTCTTCAACTTCTACAAATATCTATAAGCTTCTAAAGATTTCTAAAAGATTCTAAAGACTTCTAAAGTCTTCCAAACTCTTCTTGGACCTTCTAAAGTCTTCCTGGACCTTCCAAAGTGTTCCAGGAACTTCCAAAGCCTTACAGGACCTTCCTAGAACCTCCATCGTCTTGCTCCTGTGCACATAATCAACCGGAGCATGACAAAACGCTTCCATGATTCAGAAATGGGGCTTTCTGGAAAATCTACCAACTTGTTTGGTTATGTTTCTATTTTATTTTCAATATTTTTAAAATTTGAAAAGCTAATTAGAGAAAATGAGTTGAAATGAGTTTGTATTTGGATAATTGGTAGAAAAGTAATGATTACATAGGGTTAAATAGATTGTAGGTGAAGAAAGATAGTAGTAATAGCAGTAGTAGTAGTAGTAGTAATAATAATAATAATAATAATAATAATAATAATAATATAGAGAGAGAATACATATAGATTATTGAAAAATACGTTTTAAAATAAAAATAAAAAGAAATTTTGATAAAAATGGTGATATTAATTCATTTTCAAACAGTGAAATTGAACAAAATGAATTTGAAACAAACATGCTTTACGCTTTTTCATGATCCTGAATCTCCACAATAACATCATAGTTTCCATCCTTTTCTTTCAACATGGAAACCAATCAGTGAATCCCTGCGCCCTGATGATTTATACACAGTGCAAATTACTATGGCAGGAAAGAGAAATCAAATTTATTTCTAACAAAATTTTAACAGTAATTTGAATTTTAAATTTATTGCAACCGCCGATTGGATCCCAGTGCCCACTTCAATGCCAGAGAAGTAGAATATGCAAGGATTTGACAGAGGAACTGGAGGGTTCTTCAAATACAGTATAAGCAGTCGGCAGAAATTCATTATAGTCGAGAAAAAGTAGTGCAATATTTCATTTTCTTTTTCCCCCTGCACTTTTGCAATGGTGTACTCCTTAATCCTTCTCTTCCAACTTTTTAAGTTCTTGGAAGAACAATCTTCAATCCTTGAAGAGAAATTAGATTTCAGAGTTTAGGGTTAGGGTATTTTGTGAAAGAGGGCTTTTTTTTCTTTTTTTTTTTTTATTTCTTTGTTTTTGGTTAAGTTGAACTGGGCATCGCCTTTTCCCTCACGTGAGTAGGATATGGGTGGCTTCATTAATTATTGGACAGAAGCTCACTTCAATCCTCATTTAGGGGGGAAAAAAAAAGGAAAGGAAGAAAAAGGAAAAAAAAAGAAAATGCTTGCATATACAATGTGTACAAGTGATAAAAAATGGAACCATAATCAAAATAGGCTTAACTTATGGAACTAAAAGTACATTTACCCTTTCTGAATACATTCATCTTCTTGTGCTTACGTGTTATTTCTCTCTATATAATTCTGAACAACCACACAAGTCTTGCTCCCATTTTTCTTTTTTCTCCATCAAAAGCGATCAAGAGAAAGAGTGTTTAAAACGAAAAAAGTTGGAACAAACAAAATGAATCATAAATTAAGTATTCTAAATTACTATGATGGCAATCTCAAACTGGTCGCATTGGGATTATCACAATTAGGTATGCTTTCAGAGGAGCATCCTCCCCTTGTGCACCTGAAACTCCCTCCTTACTCGAACAAGAAAAAACTGTGTTCAAAGTTTCCACTATACACACACACAGTGTGTGTGTGTGTGTGTGTGTGAGAGAGAGAGAGAGAGAGAGAGAGAGAGAGATTTCACCCATTTGCCCATTTTCTTGTGCAGGTGTAGCAGAGCATTTTCCCATTTTGAGTTGAAAATGTTGATTACTCTTGTTCTAAACATAAGTAAACAAGAATGAAGTGGGAACTGATCAAACTGTAGCAACAAATAATTAATACTAAATGGGAACAAAAATGAATTATGAGTACTATGAATTATAGGTACTGTTGCATCTACTGCATGCATAGAAAATTTAGCAAGATTTTGTGTGGTGCCACTGATCGTATGTAGCAGGAACCTATGGCAGATCACCAAATGGAATTTGAATGTTTTGGAGCCAATCATCAGAAAAAGTAGTAAAATCCTGTGTGCAGGAATACATGGTGGGAGCTGCAGACTGCAGGGCAATTTCCTTCTCGTGGAACCAATATTCATCAGAAAGAATACTTGTATTCCGTGTGGTACTGCTCCAAGTCCCAATCGCAGCAGTAAGATCATAGCAAGAATCCATGGTGGAAGTAGGCTGCAGACCGATAAATTCCTCCGCCCCACCAAATGGAATTTGGATGCCAATATTAGTACTATCAAATGGTTGTTGAATATTATCATTCATCATGCTCAGTTGCCACCCACTATAGGAATATTGATCATTATACTTAATGCAAATATTCTCATGACTATCAAAATCTTGCCCTTGCAGCAGGGAGATTTCTTCTCCTACTCCTACTCCTACTCCTACTCCCATTCCCACTCCCATGTTGCTCATCGTTATATTGCTATTTTCCATAACCCAATCAATATCATCATAACAAGTGCTTTCGTTTACCTCCTCTCCACCACCTGCAGAAGAAAAGCCCTTGTACTTATAATCCGATGATTCCCCGGCCTCCTGCTGCTTCAAAACCCGTATCCGATTATTTACTTTCTCAAGTTTGGCGTCAATCTTTCTCAACAAATAATCACAGTACTCATCTTCCATATTCTTCATCATCATCTTCTGCTTCTTATTAGTCTCATGAATCTCCCGTTTCCTTTTCTTGGATCCCTTCATCTTGTTCTTGACAGAGTAGTAATCCCTGTACATGTCAATAACTTGCATCACTTCACTGCGATTTTCAGGCCACGTCTCAGGTGCCCGTCGGGACGCAAGACAAGGGCGCAAGCTTTCACATCGCACAGAACAGACAGCTCCATAGTCTTCTTTATAATGCAATCCTTTCTCTTCAGGAAACTGACTTTCTTGGCCCAAAAAGCACTGTCTCTCTTCTTGTTCTTCGTCCCACCATCATTAGTATCCATGATTTAATTTCCAACCACCAGCAATCTCCCAGTACTCTCTGCTCTGCTCTCCTGCTTCCAGCGTGTTAGAAAATTAAAGAAACAAATCAAGAAAACAGACTTACTGGGAGTGGGAGAGTAGTTCTTGAAAGGTAACCTTGAATTGCAAGAAAGATCAACGGAATGTGTGATATTATTATTTATAGAAAACATGTGCTTAATGCATGTTTCTATGGAATTAATGCAAATGACCGTTGGTGAATTTAATGAATTGAAGAGAAGATCCAAGGAAATAAAAGGTTTTGGCTGTTTGTTTTTCCGGATGGACCAAGTTGGGCGCCTGCTTTAGCCTTTAGTCTTTCCCTTTTCACGCTCGATCTTGGATGGCATAACGTATACTCTTTTTTTTTTTTTTTTTTCTTTTCAAGGGATGAGAGCTATAAGGTATTTTCTTTATTTATTTATTTATCTTTCCAAACACCTGAAAACCTATTTTATTTTTTAATTTTAGATTGATTTGTACCCCCATAATTAATGGTGGGGTTTAATTTTATTTTCCAATTCTACTGTATTTGAGTACGTAATTTTTTTTGTTGAACTTCATTTTCTGGTAGGAGTTTCTACTATAATTTTTATTATTTTCTTAGATTCCTAGCATCATCCATATAGGAAAAGTTTATATATGAAATATAAGTATTTGCTTTTCTCATAAAAAATTGTGTGGTGATTCAGATACCACATAATATGAATACAATGACATATTAAATTTTAAATTTTTAACACATAACAAGGTACTAATACTGATATGGGATGGCCCAATGGGCTCGGCCCAAAGGCCACAGACTCAATGATGTAGCATCAGGCCCATCTCATCCCTAGGGCCCAATGGTACCACCAACTTTAGGTGATCCAAATCGACCATACAAATCGGGATGTCATACTCTGGCGGGCGGGCATCAACTGGGCCACAGACTAGACCGATGGTCGACCCATCGACCACGGTGCTCGACCACCGCGTACGCCGCGCGCTAGCCCATCGAAAGGTCAATCTTGCTATCGATCATGGAGGTCGACTCAGCGCAGAGTCAACTCTGTCGCATTAAATGCTTTGACAGGCAACACGCCTCAGCATTTACCACCGATGCTGTCGCACTAGGGAGGAAGCGCATCTATAGTGTACTATTCTGTCCATGAAACCTGGAGAGGCAGCCACCTGGAATAATGCAAGAATGAGAGATGACCTAATGACCCTCATGCTAGGACAAAGATCTTTCCTATATGTCAAGGGTATCTCAGACAAATATCCACTGGGAGAAGGCTATAAATGCCTCCCCTCTAGCCTCACAAAAGGTATGTCATTCTATACACAAAAAGCCTTCACTCTGCTGCTCGTTATATCTGGTTGGCTTTACACTAACTTGAGCATCGGAGTGCCTTAGCTGAGGGCACCTCGGCTAGCTTAATGTTTGCTCGTGATTGCAAGACATAGCCCAACTAAATCCATAGATCGAACAAGCAGGTCGAACCCTTCCAATTTATCATCTAATCCAGTTACAAGTGGATTTCACCCTCATCAAATTCAATTATCATAATATATATATAATTATATACAAGTAATTATTTGTTCATGAAATTATATAAAAATATATATTAAAGTGTTCAACACTATAAAATGAAAAAAAAGTCAAC
The DNA here is from genome assembly GCA_018894105.1 of Jacaranda mimosifolia. Lineage (NCBI taxonomy): Eukaryota > Viridiplantae > Streptophyta > Magnoliopsida > Lamiales > Bignoniaceae > Jacaranda > Jacaranda mimosifolia. The sequence goes on along the minus strand of CM032133.1, from coordinate 14,873,717 downwards.
CTTAAATATTAAAATTAATATATTTTAAATTCAAAAAAATGACAAAAACAAAAGAAATTTTTTATCATTCGAATCTCTAGATGAGAATTAGTATTACATTTCATATAAATTATACAATGAAAATGGTCAATACAAAAAAAAATTGCAATATTCGTGTGAAAATTATCATTAGTAACGTATATTAAGGGACAATAATTTTTATTTATTACTAACCATACTTTTAAATTGATAATAATTGTTGATTTGTCATGATACAACTTAATAGTGATAAGAACTAATTGTTAAGTTGTTATTATTTATGATTAATGACACGTGTAAGTTGTCTCTATGATTTTGACAAAAAAAATAAAAAAATTACATTCATCACAAAAGATATGTGATTAATTGTCAATAGTGACAACTTAAATGTAGCTTTTGCTACTACCAAATTTATAAAATCATTACTGCAATAGAACAAAATTTTTTATTACTTATTATTTATAATTAGTGCCAACTTTTCAATTGTTATAATTACTATTTTGTTATCAATTTTTTTTCTTGCAGTGTATCTAATCATTCAAAATTTTAAAATATTTTGATCATTATGAAGTTTTTTACTAATTTTATTTATCATTTGAAAATTTTTTATTTTATTATTGTTTAATAGCCCCTTAAATTTTGTAAAATTCAAAAACTCATCCCTGTGCTGGCCATGTAACACACTCTTCAACAGTGTCTGACACTGTTTCAATTTTTATCTTTTTTTATTTTAATTTTTGAATAATATATTATTGTGTGGACTATATATGTATTGTAATGCCCTGAATTCTGAAATCCTAAAATAAAATATGAAATCAATAAGTTTGGCTAGATTAATTTTAAATTAGATTCAACTAAAGTCTAGAATTAAATATTAACAATCGAGAGATTAAATTGTAAATGAGAGAAGGACTTAATTGTCTAAAATTATAAAAGTTAGAGGGTTAATGTGAGTTGAATAAAAGTTTAAGGGCTTTAAAATAAATTAATTTGGACTTAATTGCTTATAATTAATAGTATCTGGGTCAATGTGCGACAAATAGAACTTTGCGAACTGAATTGTAAATAGAATAAGGACTTGATTGATTTAGAACCTAAATATTGGGGGACAGGTAAGCAAAAAAATAAAACTTAGGGGCTAAATTGAAAGAATGAGGCCAATTTGAAGTCAGCTAAAACTTCAAAGGATCCAACTAAAAGCGGTGGAAAGATTTAGGGGTTAGATTGAAAATATGAAAAATGGTTACGGATAGGATTTTATCAAATTCTCATTTGCACACCCCGACTCTACCTCGACTAACTGTGCCCAAACCCGACCGTAAAACCCAAATCTAACACCAAAGGCTTACTCTGCTCGACGAGCTGAACATGTCCATGCCTTAAACTCACCAAAACACCGAACATATTATCGAAAATGAAGAAGCAACACCAACAATTGTTTCGGGGCGATGGGTTTTGCCATTCTAGCAACTGGATCGAGAAATTGCTTGGAGAGTTCTAATGGACTTGGTGGGGGGAATCCATTGATAGGTTCAATTTGAGTTTTAGGTGATTAATGACTAAGTAATTGAGTTGGTGGCATGTGGTGGCGCTACAATTTCGCCGCGGCTTTGAATGACCAATCAATCGACGCGCCAACATTGGAACTAAAAATTAAATGGGCATTTTGATTGCCATGACGAGGCGCATCTTCCAGTGTGGCCAACTCCACCTCCGGCGATGAATCACGACGACACATCGTGGCCGATGGCTAATGCTACAGCGGCAACCTGGCAAAAAGCTCAAAACGTGATTTTGAGCTCATCTGGGATATTCCCAACTTGAGATTGAATCACGATTCGATCCAATTTGGGTAAATTTTAATAATCAAAGTTTAATTAGATTAATTTACTAAATATAATTGAATTTTTGAATCAACGCCTAACTATGATATAAACTAAGATTATTAAAATGTACTTTAACCTATTATAAGTATTGAACAAGTTGATTATATGACCTAAGCTTATTAACTTAAGAAATGTCAATTTAGACTTATGTCCTTTGTCGATGACATGGTATGCTATGAATAAAATGTAATTGAGTATAACCTAAAGATTAAGTTATATGAATGCTAGAACAAAATAAATTATCGGACTTGGACCTAATAGACCTAGAAGACATAACTAATTTAAGAATTTTGACCCTTGTTATATAACTATAAAAATAAGTGAAGTGATGAATATAGTTGGGGTTAGCCACTCAGGATTACCTTTGGTAACCTATACTCAGATTAGTTTGAAATTTTAAAATAAGATAACCAAGTTCAATTGAGATAGATATAATTGAACTCAAGTGTTATAGCAACAAATACCTATTGAATATTGAAACCCTAAATGAGACCACAATGATATAAATTGTATTAGTAATTCCTTCATCAACTGACTAGTTAAGGGTTACCACATTTAATTGTCTTAAGCATTTAAATATGAAACCAAGATCGGGATTGCATCAGAATGATCTTAAGTTTGATAAAGATATTGACTATATTTATATTTAAGAATCGAAGGATTGATAGAATGATGACTTGGGTTATCTTATAACAGTTCTCAGTTTGACTACAAAGCAAAGACCTAAGCGACCATACGACTAGAAATTCCTCTGCATTTTTCGGGTGATTTTATACTCAATAATATGAGATTTTCTTGCTGGGAAAAGAACATATATACTCATTATATGTCCTAGTTGCTTGATTTCTTCCAATTTACATGTTGAGAAACTCACCACACATCTCCCTTTAAACTGAATACGACCCTTATTTGATTATGATTTTTGATCCCACGTGAAATTGACGATTATGTGTGGAAAATGTGTTTCGGAATATAGGTTATAATCTTGCCATGATTGCTGCCTTAAGATGATCTCGATAATAATTGGTTAATTGCTTGCTTATCATAGCAAATTGATGTGTTATTTAAATTATTATTGGACATGCTATGTGACACATATGAATATAATTAATACCCTTAGGGGTGGGCCCTTAGATCAATTATAAAAGATAACTGGGCGGAACGATCCGAGGTGACAAATCTTACGGCTGATACCCAAACGCCATGTATATATAATCCCTACTCGTAGACCAGTTGGAGACAGCTGTGTAGAGCAGGATAAGTATGCGGCTTGCTATGCCTAATGTATGTTTATAAGTATCTGGGCCCATATCACTCGAAACTTGGAGGAATAAGGATTTTCATATTTTCAAAAGTAGAGTGACAAGGTAGGAGAACCACCAACAACTTTTACTTGAAATTGTTTGCTAAATTGTAATTGGTTAACTTCTTAGCTTGATGTTTATGCTTCGAAACTCAAATATTTGTGAAGTCTCATCATCGGTATAGGATGGTGGTAGGATGGATCACTTGAAACTTTGACTAAAATCCTCTCTCACAACTTCTGGAAATTTTAATGCCTCTATATGCCCCGTGCATAATATTTATGAAATTTTCATTCTATTGTTATTGCTACGATATCTCACTAAGTCATTCGGACTTACCTTGTTTGTACTATTTCTTTTCGTTCTTTACCCCAGATAAGGCCGAGTGATGAAGATAGACTAACCCAGGTGATATGTAAGGTAATAACGATGGTAAAAGAGTTGCACGTGATTTATGATATTTTGATTTATAGTTGTACCTTTGTTGGATGTCGCTTGTAGAAATTAAATACTTTAGATTTTCAAAAATGTACTTTCTATTATTCAGGAGACTTTTGGTATAGAAAGAGTAGCATCCCAATCAAGAGCAAGCGTTTCCCAATCGGTGCGTTATAGAGGTGGTATTAGAGCTTGAGTTTAAAAACTTGAGCTACACTAAGATATGATCCTCAGAATGTGAAGGTTTTGATTAGTGAAGAGTAAGCTTGATTTTGAGATTTGAATAAGACATAAAAGTTTTGGCTAGTGGATAGACAACAACGCTAACTACCTCTTGATAATCTTATGAATGGATTGTAAAGCAAGACAATGTAGGATAGGATCCTGGTTGTGGCAAAATGAGGCCTATACGGTTTATTAATAAACAAGGTTAGACCAAATATCTTTAAAAAGTACTATGAAAGACCTTACGAGAAACATCTTGCGTAATTTCTTGGGTTTCAATCACCAAAATTTACGAGGGAATTAGCGACTAGAACATAAAGAAGTTGATTGAAGTGAAAGAGAATCCTTAGAGTATCAAGAAAAGACCAAGTATCACTGATAAAAACTTATAGGATAACGATAAGAACCGAATGGGCCTCTTTGTACATGGAATCTAGATGCCTCTTCATATAAAGCTACCTAGTCTAAGGTGAAAATTTATAATTACCTTAAGGATAAGCCAACATATATTAAGAATAGATATAATGATAATTGCCATATGTTATGATAAGAGTGCCATGAATTAAATTAATTTCACTTAGGTTGACCAATGCTTTTGCAGCACCTACAAGATGATGTATAAGGTATTCTGATTTATTTAGTTAGTTTCTAACAATTTTGTTAAGGATATCTAATATATTCAAAAGGGGGGAAAGAACTCTATTGCAATCACACTCGAAGTCGACAATGCCTATAAGAATACAAACTATATGTCAACTTAACCAATTAAGTATTGGTCGAAGGAGATGTATAGTCAAGGTTGTACAACACCATGAGAAAATAATCGAGTAATCCTGTTGAGATCAAGGTTATAGTCACTCAGAAACAACTAAGGAATATGCCAAAAATGCAAAACCCATTAGTTTTTACCAAATTAATGCCAATTAACCAAACTACAAAAATCGAACATTAAGACGAGAACACTCTAACTGAAAATGTATAGGAAGAGATAGATGCTGACACTAAGTCCTTAAACCAATTTCATGAATAGGTTATAGAGCAAGGAGGTAGAAGATAAAATTTGATTGTAAGGAAATGATGCTTTTGTGGATTAGTGATAGACATGATTAAACTAGTAATTCTAAAAATATTGTAAAAGACCTTATAGAAAAAGGCCACGGATATTTGAAATCTACTCACCAAAGGTTATGAGGAGACTGGTAATTAGAATTTAAGGGCCTTGATTAAAAATGTGAAGGAATCCTCTGAGTGCCAAGAAATGGACCATGGATTATTGATACCAATTTGGGAGATATTAATAAGAATGGAACTAGTCCATTGAGTGCTAAACTAAAACACCTTGGCCTACAAATTGTTAACCCTTTGATGATCTTTTAAATGCTTTGATTATGACAAAATTCTTTTATATGATTATGTGCTAAAAGCTTAAATGATTAGCTAAAATCTGTTCACACCTTATCGGCTGGAATCTATCATGCACTGGAATTTACTTTCCATATATAAGAGATCCTTAAAGATTCTAGTTGATTTGCATCCTTATAACTTAAGAAAGAAATCACATTATGTTGTGTATACTAATTCAACCGGTAATTAAGGAATAAATGCATTACCAAAGATGCTTTGTTCCATTACTTAGAGGGTGTTTGGCTAAGCTTATTTAAAATATCTTATAAGTTCCTACATCTTATAAGATGTTTTTGGAGCTTATAAGATGTTAGATCTTATTTTTAAAATAAGTTGTTAAAGTGTTTGAATAAAATAAGATCTTGAAGCTTTTAAGATGTTAATAATGGTAATTTTGTAATTAAAATAGTTAAAAATGAAGGTGCTTGTTAAAATCTTAAAAATAAGTTAGGGTCTCTTTACTTTTTTAAAAGAGCTTATAAGCTTCTAACATCTTATTTTAGGATTTTATAATCTCTTTTTTAAAAAAATTTACCAAACACTTTTTGTCAACTTATAAGCTCTTAAACATCTTATAAGATGTTTTAAAGAGCTTATAAGCTCACCCAAACGCCCTCTTAGTTCCAATGGATTCTTCCTTTAATGATAACTTATAATCATTGGACATAGCCTTTATAAGACTAAAATTGTGCATCATACAAATGTGAATCACTAAGTTGGGAGAGACTATTGTTAAGTATTTTGAGAAGTTGTATGATACTCTTTAACATGTTTTTGAGCTTAATTATTGCTTAACCTTTGCTCTACTTGTGTTTTCGAGGGATCCTGTGATGACGAAGGTCAAGTGGGACTTGCCATCGAAAGACCTTAGGGAGACGATAACAAGGCTGTTTGTGTATCGAAGGACCTAGTGGTAAAGAGAGACGGAGTCGTACCTACTCTCGAGGGACCCCATGAAGAGAACAAATCAGCCTTGGTTGCTCTAAGGACCTCTAGGTGAAGAAACCAGTAGAGTGGCACTGCCTTAAACTTTTTGCAGTGTCCCTGGTTTTGGTCTGGAAGAAGATACTAGAGCTTGCCATACGGAGTGGCAGCAACTCGTGCATCATTCCACAAGGTTGTGCAAGTGAATCTAACAGAAATTCCCCCAGATATATTCACAAGCAGCTGGTTTCAACAGTGCTATGGAACTTGCCTCATCCTTTTGGGATTCCAGTGTAGCTTTTTGCGAATAGCTAGTTTTTCACCCTACTATGGTGTTTCTATTCCTTACACTTTCATTACTGTTAAATTACTATTTCTATCGTTTTATATACTTATTAATTTGATAGGTTTAAAATCCTAAGCGAAAACTTAGGTGGAGGATGTACGCTTGCCGAACCTCTATAAATACCAGTGTCTTCTACTTCTATACTGCTTTTCTTATCACTGGTTTGACTAGTATCTTAACCGCTATTTGCAAATTTCAATCAGTAACTAAAACTATTTTTCTGCAAAAGACTTAAATAGTTTTTGAAAGGCTAAAAAGTTTATTGAGTGATAATATTCCACTGCATTAAAATCTCTTCAACCTAATTCACCCCCCCTCTTAAGCATATAATCACTCACCATTAGCCTCGGAGCATTGGTTTTCTATATTGTAGTGTAACTACTACAGTAAAGGATCCTATGGTCACTAATACTCTTGATGTCTTTGTAGAAGGCCAATCGCAAAACCAGCCTCCACTGTTTGATGGTTCCAAATATGCTACGTGGAAAAACCGAATGCAGGAATACGTAATTGCCCCAGATTTTGATTTATAGGACAGTGGTCAGTGAAGGGCCAACAGTTCCAACGAAATTAGTTGACGGATAAATGGTTCCAAAGAAGAGATGTAAATTTACTAATGATGATAAAAAGGCCATTTCAATGAATGCGAAGGCCAAAAACATTATGTCATGCGCTCTTACCAAAGAAGAGTACAATCAAGTCAGTACATGTGCTACAATAAGGCAAATGTGGGAAATGTTGCATGTGACCCACGAAGGTACCAATCAAGTTCGACAAGAGGGGATTACTCTTCTTATTTACAAATGTATGAAATGTTCCACATGAAACCTGATAAGCCATAAGCCAGATGCACGCGCACTTCATGGAAATTATAAATCTTATGTTCGCACTTGGTAGAACCAGAAATGAAGATGAGCAAGTCTGAAAGATTCTCATATTGCTTCCAAAGGAATGGACGCCAAAAGTAACTTCCATTCAGGAAGCTCATGATCTTATCAGAATGACCATGGATGAACTGATTAGATCTCTCATATCCCATGAGATGACGCTGCCAAACAAAGAAGAAGGTTCAGAAACAAAGGTCGAAAAGAACATTGCTTTTAATACCAGTCATGATTCCGACTCAAAACTCTATAAAGATCTTGATGAGGACCAAGTTGAGGATGAAATTGTTCTGATTTCCCAAAGGTTAAAGCAACTGACGAACCTCAAAAGAAAATTCTGGAACAACAGGTCAAAATAAAAAAAAAACCAATCTGGAAACTACAAATACTGAGCCACCTCACTGCTACGAATGCAGTGAAATCAGACATAAAAAATTGAACGATCCCCGATTGAAAAAATATGCAAAACAAGCCCAAGCTAAAGCGATGGCAACCACATGGGACGAATCCGATAGTGAAAAATTTGATAATGAAGAGAATTGCTTCATAGTAAATCAAGTAAGTACCTCTTCATACTCTGATTGTGATTCTAATGATGAAATTGACATTGATGAGGATGTGCAAAATTGCTTACGCTCTATGAAATTCGTGTGAAAATGCTTGTTGATAAAAATAATGCTTTGCAAGAAAAAATAGATTATTTTCAAGAAGAATTGGATAGGCCTCACAAAGATAAACTTGAAATGCAAATGGCTAAAAACAGGGAGACCCTTGATGCTGAATGCAAGAAGAAAATGAATGATTGGCTCACTAAAGAGAATAATTTCTTGAAAAAGCAAGTTGAAAAAATGAGCTATGAAATCAAAGGAAAAATAATTGTTGAGGAATGCTTGTATATTGAGGATGATCTAGGTGAATGTTCCACAAGTGCCAAATGCACACATATGCATTTTCCACCTAGACATAATGTTAAGAAGGGTCAGAATTTCAAAAATCACATGAGCTAGAGAAAAACCAAACCGGTTTCTACTATTTCCAGAATAAATTTGAACCATGTTCTAAAAACATGCTTTACTTTTGGTAGATCTGGTCATGTCAATTATAGATGTCCGATTGAGAAGCTTATTAGTACCAAGTTTGTTTGGGTAAGAAAGTCATCTACTTCTAACCATGAAAGACCCAACTTAGTTTAGGGACCTAAACCAAACTGATTTCTTACAGGTACAGGCTAAGGAACATTCCCAGAAACAGAAGTAGTACTTGGATAGCAGATGTTCTAGGCATATAATAGGGGATGCGTCCATGTTTCTTAAGCTTAACGATTGTTCTGCAGGAAATGTTCTCTATGCTGACAACATAAAAGGACGCATAATAGGTAAAGGTACTATTGGTAAGTAGACTGGTACTTCTATTGATAACGTATGGCTTGTAGAAGATCTTAAGCATAACTTGCTTAGTATCCGTCAACTATGCGATGATAGTTATGAGGTTAAGTTCCATCCTTCTCACTGTGTTATCAAGCAAAATGAAAAACTAGTTTTTATTGCTACCAGTGATGGAAATATTTATTGTATAACCCTTGATGATTTAACCTGTCAAAATGTGAAGTGTTTAGCTATTTCAGATGCAGAATGCTGGAAATAGGCATAGAAGAATGGGCTACGTAAATATGGAACTTATATATCATCTCACAAAGAAACATCTTGTCAAAGGGGTACCTAAGTTAAACTTCTCCAAGGACAGTATATGTGATCTATGCCAGAAGGGGAAGCAAATCCGAACATCTTTCAAACCAAAGAATGAGGTCACAACTTCCAGGCCGCTGGAACGTTTGCACATTAACCTATTTAGACCTATGAAAATCACTTCCCTTGGAGGTAAAATATACGTATTTGTCATAGTAGATGATTATACTCATTTTATGTGGATTTTTTTTCTTGCTCATAAAAATGATGCTTTAAGTGCTTTCATCCACTCAACAAAAGGCTTCAAAATGAAAATGGTTATTCATTAAGAAAATCCGAAGTGACCATGGAACTGAGTTTGATGAAATAAACTTTACTTTGTTTTGTGAAGAACATGGTTACATTCATGATTTTTCTACTCCGAAGACTCCCCAGCAAAATGGGGTAGTTGAAAGATAAAATCAGATTTTGCAAAAAGCTGCTAGAATCATGCTTAATGAATATGATCTTCCGAAATCCATCTGGAGTGAAGTCGTGAATATAGCTTGCTAATCGTGTTTTCTTAAGACCGTTTTTGGGAAAAACCCCATATAAATTGTGGCACAATAAAATTCCAAACATTTCCTATTTTCGTGTCTTTGGTTGCAAATGTTTTATTCTCAATGATAGAGATTATTTGACAAAGTTTGATTCCAAAGGTGATGAAGCTATCTTTGTTGGTTACTTAATGCATAGCAAAGTCTATTGTGTCTTTAACAAAAAAAAAAAAAAAAAAGGTTCAAGAATCCGGGCATATTACGTTTGATGAAACTAATCCATCTTATGCTAAGGAATTCTTGAGCAAAGTAGTTACAAGATTCAAAGAACCAGTCAAAACTCTAGACCCTAAGCCATCAGCATCAAATCAAGAAAAATTAAAATCATTTGAGGAAACGAACCCCACTGATGAACCTAATTCCAACGAGTTAATAGAAAGAAGTGAACTAAGAACTAGAAAATTCAAACATGCTTTTAGTTACTCTACGAACAAAATCATTGGATATCCATAAGCTGGAATAACTACTAAACCCAAAACCAAACAAGTTCCACCAGATAAATCCAATTGTGCCCTCATTTCAATGATTGAACTAAAAGATGTCAAAGAGGCACTAAAAGATCCATTCTGGATTGAAGCAATGAAAGAATAACTGGCTCAATTAAAAAAGAATAAAGTCTAGAACCTGGTGGAAAGACCATTAAACCATCTAGTCGTTGATACCAAGTGGGTATTCAGAAACAATCTAGATGAAACCGGCAAAGTTACCAAGAACAAAGCCGGACTGATAGTAAAAAGCTACAGTCAACAAAAGGGCATTGACTACAATAAAATGTTCGCTTCAATTGCAGGATTAGAATCAATTAGAATGCTCCTTGCCTTTGCAACCCATAAAAAGTTTTTGCTCTATCAAATGGACGTAAAAAAGTGATTTTCTAAACAGATTCATAAAAGAAGAAGATTATGTAGAGCAATCAGCCCAATTTCGAAAATGAAAATTTTCCTCATCGTGTTTTTAAAATGACAAACCCTTTATATGGATTAAAACAATCCCTTAGGGCCTGGTATGATTGTTTGAGCAACTTTCTCATAAACAATGATTTTTCTATTGAAATATTAGACAGCACATTGTTCACTAAGCACCAATAAAATAGTTCTTTTATTGTTCAAATGTATATTGATGAAATTATCTTTGGTGCTACTAATGATCTATTTTGTCAAAAGTTTGCCGAGAAAATGAAACAGGAATTTAAAATGAGCTTAATGGGAAGCTCAACTTTTTCTTAGGACTTCAAGTGAAGCAAACTCAGAAAGGGACATTCATCTCTCAAGAAAAGTATACAAAAGAGCTTCTAAAGAAGTTTGGAATAAGTGAATGCAACCCTGCAACCACTCCTATGAGTACAAATACTAGACTGGATCTTGATGAGGACGGTAAGAATATAAACGAGAAAGTCTACAGAGGTATGATTGGTAGCTTACTCTATTTAACTGCTAGCCGTCCAGATATTATGTTTTGAACATGCTTATGTGCTAGATTCCAATCAAATCCAAAGGAATACATTTAAATGCTGCAAAAAGTATATTGAGATATCTCACGGGAACATCCAATTATAACTTATGGTATCCACATTCTAAATCCTTTAAATTCATAAGTTATTCTGATGCGGATTATGTTGGTTGCAAGATATATAGGAAAAGTACCAATGGTAGTTGTTAACTGCTAGAAAATTGTTTGGTTTCATGTTGCAGTAAAAAGCAAGGTGTAGTTGCACTATCCACAACTGAGGCAAAATACATGGCCTTGGGAAATTGTTGCACCTAGGTATTATGGATGAAAGGGTTATTACATGATTTTGGTATTAATGTGCCTTGTGTGCCTATTTTTTGTGATAGTTCTAGTGCTATTAGCATTTCTAAAAATTCAGTCTTGCATTCACACACAAAGCATATTGAAATCAAGCATCATTTCCTGTTGATCATTTAAATAAGGAAGACATATCAATTGATTTTGTTTGCACTGAGAATCAGCTTGCAGACATCTTCACAAAAGCTTTGGAAGAAAAGAAATTTTTGTACATTAGAGATAATTTAGGAATTAAATCAAAATTTGATTTTGGCGGGATCAGTTAACATGTTTGAATATAGAAGTTATTTTGCACCAAAAATAACTGCAACTCCTTCCTCTCTTAAAATTTGTTTTTTCGAGCATCTTATCAAAAATTTAATTATTTCCTTTTTTCCAAAATCTAATTTCAATAAAAACTAACACTTTTTCTTCTATTACAAAAAAAAATTCTTCTTCTTCATTCAGAAAAGTGCATCCATCTTCCTTGTGTTTTTCTCTTCTTCTATCTAGAAAATTTTCTTCACCATGCCTAAACGAACAAAATCAAATGGCTGGGCATCTTCGTCAAAGAAAAAACGCCCATCATCTCCTTTCGAGCCAATTCATGTTCAAATCTGAGAGGCCCCTATGCTGTTGAAATGGTATAATGACTTCATTACTGATGAAGATCAGTCATCCTCCTCTGATAAACCTGAACATCTCGGTAGCAAGGACCTAGGCAATAAGGATACTCTCATGGGTAGTCCTGAAAACCCACTGGGTCTAAAGAAATTGCTTCTAGCCTTAGTCCCCCTGCTCCTACTTGTCCTGAAGAAATTAAGGACTGGAATTTCAGTAAGCTTCCATTCTCTCTAAAATTCCATTCTTCTGAAGCCTTAGCATGCTTTAATGAAAAAATTTCCAGTCGCAACCTAAATAGTGGAAGGGCTATAAACTTTGACTCTTTACCAAAATCTACTGCTATAGACTGGGTTTGTGGTTTAAAGTGGGACAATCTGATGAAAATAGCAATCATATCCTCATTTGGTCAAACTATTTTATTCAAATTTCACTTTCATTGAATCTGATTCTGATATCTCTATGGAGTCCTATGTTCTTGATAAAAGAATTGTTCTGTCCCCTTCAAAATTGAATTTTCTATTTGATATTCCGAATGATGGTGCAAATTTTTTTAATTTAGGTGATTTCTTTGAATCTGATGTTACTTATGATGAAATCTGTCAACACTTTTGTGGAGGAAAACAACAGTCTTTTTCTGGAGGTGCTGGTCTAAACAAAATGAAAATTGAACACATTTTATTACATAAGTTGCTCTGTCTTTTCTACCCTAGTTTCAAGTGGAAGGCATACCACTTATCTTAATTCCATGAGCCTTTATCTTATGGCCAAAGCCATCAAGCATGAGCCTGTCAATCTAGATTTTATTATTTTGAAATACATGGTGCATTCATTCTCTCATCAAGCCAAAAATCTTCCCTATTCTATGCTTCTCATGTCTTTAAAAGTGAGGGAGTGTTTTTGCCTGATGCCTAGATTGAGGGGGAGATTGACCATAAGGTTTTGGATCTAGCCAACTTGAAAAATGAAAATTCAATATACTGATGCTGATGGATGGTTCAGGGGAGTTGGACGCACTCCTAGCAGTTTAAAACTACGCCCTCAAAAATCCAAAATTCTAGTATCCATTAGCTCAAAGTCTAAACAATCTAGCCCTGCTCATCATACTCCCATTAAGATACCAAGGAAAGCTCAGGAAAAACCAGTAAAATAGGAACTGCTAAAGTGGGTAGTTGACTTGAAGCAAAAGTGGATGATCTTTCCAAGATAGTGGAGACTCTTGCTGGACACTTGGAAACACTTGTTGATTCCATGGACTACAAGCTTGAATGCCTGCTTTGCAAATCTAGTCATACCTACGCTAGCGCCATTCGCCTGAAAGAGAAAGCTAAGGCATATTTGAACACATCCTAGGCTTTTCTTTTTTATGATGAAGGGGGGAAGAGAGAGAAACCCTCTAAACTTTGAAAATCTTATCTGCTGGAACTTATGTCATTCTGTTTACTTGCTGGAACTTTTTTTTTTTTTTTTTTGCACTAAAACTTTTAAACTATTATGGGCTTGTAAAAACTTATTGCTTTGGATGGTAATTTATTTTGATGATTGGATGTGCTACTTGGGCTTGCAAAGCCCCAATATATTACATCTACTGGCATCTGTTGTTTTTGCCTAGTTTCTTAAGAATATGAATAGGAGACGCACAAATTACTTCAACTAAGGGGAGTACAAACTGGCAGAACTAGGCACTTAAATAGGGGGAGTTTAGGTGATATCTTTCCACTCTATCCAAATTTTGTCATCATAAAAAAGAGAGAGATTGCTAACCCTTTGATGATCTTTCAAATGTTTTGATTATAACAAAATTATTTCATATGATTATGTGCTAAAAGCTTAAATGATTAGCTAAAATATATTCACACCATATTGCTTGAATCTATCATGGCTAAAAAATCACATTCTGTTGAGTATATTGATTCAACCCGTAATTAAGGAATAAATGCATGATTACCAAAGATGCTTTGTTCCCTTATTTAGTTCCAATAGATTCTTCCCTTAATGATAACTTATAGTCATTGGACATAGGCTTTATAAGAGTAAAATTATGCAGCATACAAATGTGAATCACTAAGTTGGGAGAGACTTTTGTTAAGTGTTTTGAGAAGTTGTGTGATACTCTAACATGTTCTTGCACTTAATTGTTGCTTAATCCTTGCTCTACTTGTGTTTTTGAGGGACCTTGTTGTGAAGAAGGTCAAGTGGGACTTACCTTCGATGGATCTTGGGGAGATGATGACAAGGCGGTTTGTGTCTCGAAGGACCTAGTGGTAAAGAGGGATGGGAGTCGTACCTATTCTCGAGGGACCCTGTGAAGAGAACAAATCGGTGCTTGGTTGCTCTAAGGACCTTTAGGTGAAGAAACCAGTAGAGCGATACTGCCTGGAACTTTCTGCAGTATCCTTAGTTCCAGTTTGGAAGAAGATACTAGAGCTTGCCATACGAAGTGGCGGCAACTTGTGCATCAGTCCTAGGGCTGTACATTCGGTTTTAACCGACCAAATCGAACGGTTTGGTCGGTTAATCGAAATTTTTGGCTTTTCCAAATGCAAAACCGAATGGTTCGGTTTGGTTTTGGTGTTAAACCAAAAGCAAACCGTTTTTTGTTTTTTTTGAGTTTTTTTTTATTTTTTTCAGTTTTTTTGGTTTCGGTTAAAATCGAAACCCCGCCCCCCCCCCCAAAAAAAAGAAAGAAAGAAAGAAAAACTTATTTTTTTACCAAGAAAGTCTTATAAAAGTTTGTTTGACAAAAGTAAGTTAGTTTAATTAAAAATTTGAATTGGGTAACTTATTCTTTTAGTACCAAAAAAATTATTTGATAAAAGTATAATGATAAAAATATTTGTTTTTAGGTGAAAAAATTGATTTAGATTACTTTTTTTTCTATATTGAAAATATTTGTTTTGATAAAATTATAATTTATCTATTCTAAACAAATACATTTAAAATATTATAAATTTAAGAAGATAAATAAATATTTTAATTATTTTATGTTATAAAAATTTTAGTATACACATTGAGTATGCTAAAATTGCTAGCTTATAATTGCCAAGGTAGATGCACGCGATTTTTGTATATTCAAACCTTAACTGCTAAGATCGAATAGCAAATTAAATCTTAAACTCAATCTACTAAAGTTAAATAGCTAATTGATGAAATGACATCATAATATAGATTGCGGATTTGTAAATTTTGTAAAAAATACAATTATAACCTTATTAAATCATCATTTCTAAAAGATAATTATGAAATATTGATAAAATTTGTATCCAAACTATCTTTTTTATGTTGAATTCTCCATTTTATCCTTCAAACTATATTGTCAATTTTTGTTGTTGAAATAATTAAAAGGACAAATTATTTAAATGAACAAAAATAACTTCTATTTTAGATACAAAATAGTCTTTGTTTTTATAATAATATAGATAAAATCTTTATTGGTCAGCAGATACAATATACTACTAGTACTACCACAAGAATAGCCGAATATGATTCAATCCCTTATCCCATAGTTTGCAATTTAAGTTGAAATTTCAAATTTGCTCATCAACATACCCTATAATATATATATATATATATATAAGTTTAATTAATTAATTAATTTTCTTTTAATATAACATTTTTTGATGTTTAAATCATAATCATCTATTTTTTTATATGTAACGTGTATTAGTTCATATAATAAAAAAATTATGCAATTGTACCATTTGAGTTTAGAAAAAGATATCATTTTTTTTCTCTTTGTATTATAACTATTCATGTTTCTTATATGTCATATATTAATATCTATATTATTTATAAAACATAGGGTTTTTAATAACTATTTTGATATATTATTTACTTCTTTTTTTCTCAATTATTTCACTTTATCAAAAAAAAAAATTATTTATCCCAAAAATTTTAAAATACATTAACATTTACATTATTTAAAAATTTATATTTATTTATCTTAGACTTAAAAAAATAATAAAAAATGTGAAATAAAACTTAAACTAATAATGATTGAATAATAAAATTTTGTATATAAAAAAAATAAAAAAAAAAGTTTTGGTTTTTTCGGTTCGGTTAACCGAACTGAACTGAACCAGGTTTTTTGGTTTTTCGGTTTGATTTCGGTTAACCAAATAAAAAAACCAAAAAAATTGAAAACCTGAATTTTTTTTAAATGAAAAAACGAAAATCGAACCAAACTAGGTTCGGTTCGGTTTTTTCAATTTTCAGGTCGGTTTTGATTTTTTTTTTAACACCCCTAATCAGTCCACAGAGGTTGTGCAAGTGAATCAAGAAGCTAGTTTCAACAGTACTCTAGAATTTGCTTCATCTCATCTGGGATTCGAGTGTAGCTCTTTGCAAAGAGCTGGTTTTTCACCCTGCTAGAGTGTTTCTATTCCTTACACTTTCATTACTGTCAAATTATTATTTCTATCTGTAAAATATTCTTATACACTTATTAATTTGATAGGTTTAAAATTCTAAGTGAAAGCTTAGATAGAAGACGTAGGCTTGCCGAACCTCTATAAATACCAGTGTCTTTTACTTCTATTTTTTACTGATTTTCTTATCACTGGTCTGATTAGTATCTTAACTGGTATTTGCAAATTCCAGTCAGTAACTAAAACTATTTTTCTGCGAAAGACTTAAACAGTTTTTGAAAGGCCAAAAAGTTTATTGAGTGATAATATTATGCTTCATGAAAATCTCTTAAGCCTGATTCACCCTTCTCTTAGACATATAATCACTATCACAAGTTACTTGGCTCAGTGTAGAATGTAAAGTTTACTTAAGGTAGGACTAAGTTGAGAACGTTCTTAGTTAGAAATTGGTGGAAAAGGTATATTGGGAATTACTTCTTATTCATAATCTAGGTACTATGGACTAAAACAATGTCATTTGGGTGATCAGAATCCTACAACATTTGCGGACATGATATATAGGATGTTTTGATTTATAGGATCAATTTCCAATGATTCTACTAAGGACATCTGATGAACTTGGAATCAAGAGAAGAGTCATCCTACATTTACACTTGAGATTATGGAGGCCTACAGGAATACCAAGTATGTGTTAAGTAATAATCTGAGTATTAATTGGGAAGAAGGTAAAGTACAGACAAAGGCGTGTAACCTCATGGGAAATAGCGAAATGACCCTACTAAAGCCAAGATCTTTAGATGATTGAAGGCAAATAGGAGATATGACAGAAATACAAAGTCCTTTAGGTTCTGCCCATTAATACCATAGGTGTATTCAAGACCTTTGTTAGATAGTGGATATGTTGATTCACTTAAATAAGAAGAATTGACGATCTTAATACATGGGAAAAGATATGAAGAGATCATATGAAATAAAGAAGAGAATTAGCTTGTGCTAGTTATTATTTCACTTATAGAATGTATAGAATTGTTCTATGCATTTATGCTCTCACCAAAGGTTAGATCACAAGAAAAGGATTATAGTTACCCCAAGAAAACTTAAATCTTGAAAGCATAATTATTCCTTTAAGAATATATGACTTGTCGCTTTGGGTTGCTTCACTAATCCAAAATCCCTCCTGCAAGCTAATGGAACTTCCTGGAGAAATATAGGCTATAGTATATTATCTAAGTATAGACATTCGAATCAAAAGAACAAGAGGAGTAAAGTTATACATCCAATTTGCAAATGTGAAGTTCTATTTGGAATTATTGCGAAGCACATTATTCCTTGAGAGGAATTAAAATTTCATGAAAGATATGTCGGGAATAAAGGTTCTTAGACTATGACAATTAGCGTCAAAGATGATCTTCTTAGTGTCGTAAATTCATTCATTGAAATAATTGAAGAAGGATTAATCTTCGAATAAATGCGTAGCATAAAGAAATTTGAGAATTGAAGAGATGAATTAATTTTGGTATTAGTCCTTCTTTGGGAACCTTAAGAAAATATCAAAAATGCCTATGTCTGAGACGAATATGGGATCATGAGGAAACAATCTCACATACATTAGAAAGACTTGAGACATAGAAACAGATGACCTTGCTGAACAAAGGACATTGAAGACAACTCTAAACACCTAATAAAGGATGAAATATTCAAGTGAGAGTGAGTAGATGAAGAAACAACAGTAAATGAA
The DNA here is from genome assembly GCA_018894105.1 of Jacaranda mimosifolia. Classification (NCBI taxonomy): domain Eukaryota; kingdom Viridiplantae; phylum Streptophyta; class Magnoliopsida; order Lamiales; family Bignoniaceae; genus Jacaranda; species Jacaranda mimosifolia. The sequence continues at coordinate 14,855,496 of CM032133.1, read as the reverse complement.
AAGGATTTCCACTTTCCTACAACAAGTAAGAGTCACTCAAGATAGGAGAAAAGAATATGTGGAACCAATTGGATTGAAAGGGATAGGAATCCTCAACAAAATTATCCTTGGGAATAGTAAGACAGTAAGTGATGACACTACAAGATCTTTCATATGTCAGGTGGAATCTGGGGACTCGATTCCCTTAACAGGGGAGAGTTGTAACACCCCAAATTTTGAAATCCTAAAATAAAATATGAAATCATTAAGTTTGGCTAGATTAATTTTGAATTAGATTTAACTAAAGTCTAGAATTTAATATTGACAATCAAGGAATTAAATTGAAAAAAAGAGGACTTAATTGTCTAAAATTATAAAAGTTAGAGGGTTAATGAGAGAAGAATAAAAGTTTAAGGGTTTTAAAATAAATTAATTTGGACTTAATTGCTTATAATTAATAGTATATGGGGTCAATATGTGATAAATAAAACTTTGCGAACTCAATTGTAAATAGAATAAGGACTTGATTGATTGACAACCTAAATATTGGGGAGACAGATAAGCAAAAAATAAAACTTTGGGGCTAAATTGAAAGAATGGGGCCAATTTGAAGTCGGTTAAAAATTCAAAGGATCCAACTGAAAGCGGTGGAAAGATTTAGGGGTTAGATTGAAAATTTGAAAAATGGATTTATATATATATATGGTTAAGGACAGGATTTTGTCAAATTCTCATTTGCACACCCCAACTCTACCTCAACTACCTGTGCCCAAACTCGACCATAAAACCCAAATCTAACACCATTAGCTTACTCTACTCAACGAGATGAACATGTCCATACCTTAAACTCACCAAAATATTGAACATATCACCGAAATGAAGAAGTAACGCCGGCAGTTATTTCAGGATGGTGGGTTTTGCCATTCCGGCGACTAGATTGAGAAATTGCTTGGAGAGTTTTAATAGGCTCAGGTGTGGGGGGGAATCCATTGATAGGTTCAATTCAAGTTTTAGGTGATTGGTGAATGAGTAATTGAGTCGGTGGCATATGGTGGCATTAGGGCATCGTCGCGGCTCTAAATGGCCAATCGATCGATATTTTGGCATCGTTGAGATGAGACGCGTCTTTAGATGTGGCCAACTCCACCTCTAGTGATGGATCACGGTGGCCACGTTGCGGCAACAACTTGGCAGAGAGCTCAAAATGTGTGATTTTGAGCTCATTTGGGATATTCCCAACTTGAGATTGGTTCACAATTCGATCCAATTTGGGTAAATTTCAATAATTGAATTTTAATTCGATTAATTTATTTAATATAATTAAATTTTTGAATCAATGCCTAACTACAATATGAACTAAGATTATTAAAATGTAATTTAACCTACTGATTATGAGACCTAAGCTTATTAACTTAAGGAATATCGATTTAGACTTATGTCCTTAGTCGATAACATGGTATGCTATGAATAAAATGTACTTGAGTATAACCCAAAGACTTAGTCATATGAATGTTAGAACAAAATAAATTATCGGACTTGGACCTAATAGACCTGGACGACCTAACAAATTTAAGAATCTGGACCCTTGTTACGTAACTATAAAATATGTGAAGTGATGAATATAGTTGTTGGGGTTAGCCACTCAAGATTACCTTTGGTAACCTATACTTAGATTAGCTTGAAATTTTAAAATAAGATAACCAAGTTCAATTAAGATAAGATATAATTTGAACTCAAGTGTTATAGCAACAAATACCTATTGAATATTGAAACCCTAAACGAGACCACAATAATGTAAATTGTATCAGTAATGTCTTTATCAACTGACTAGTTAAGGGTTACCACATTAATTGTCTTAAGCATTTGGATATGAAACCAAGATTACCGGGATTGTATCAGAATAACCTTAAGTTTCATAAACATATTAACTATATTTATATTTAAGAATCAGAGGATTGATAGAATGATGACTCGGGTTATCTTATAACAATTCTCGATTTGACTACGAAGCTAGGACCTAAGCGACCATATGACTAGAAATTCCTCTGCATTTGTCAGGTGAGTTCATACTCAATAATATGAGATTTTCTTTCTGGGAAAAGAGAATATATACTCGTTATATATCTTGGTTGCTTGATTTCTTCCAATTTACATGTTGAGAAACTTACCACACATCACCCTTTTGCACTGAATATGACCCTTATTTGATTGTGATTTATGATCCCATGTGATATTGATTTACGATCCCATGTGATATTGGCGATTATGTTTGGAAAATGGATTTTGAAATACAAGTTCTAATCTTGCCATAACTACTACCCTGAGATTATCTCAATATTAATTGATTAATTGCTTGCTTATCATGGCAAATTCATGTGTTATTTAAATTGATGTTGGACTTGCTATAGACATATATGAATATGATTAATACCCTTGGGGGTAGGCTCTGGGATTGGTTATGAAAGACGGTCCGCGGTGATAGATCTTTCGGCCTGATACCCATATGCCATGTATATATAATACCTACTCATAAACTAGCCGGAGGTAGCTGTCTAGAACGAGATAAGACATGCGGCTAGCCATGCCTAACGTATGAGTATCTGTGCCGATATCACTCAAAACTTGGAGGAATAAGGATTTTCATGTTTTCGAAAGTAGAGTGACAAAGTAGGAGAACCACCAACAGCTTTTACTTGAAATTGTTTGTTAAATTGTAATTGGTATTAGCTTGATGTTTATGCTTTGAAACTCAAATATTTGTGAAGTCTCATCACCGATATAGGATGATGGTAGGATGGATCACTTGAAACTTTCACTAAAATCCTCTCTAACAACTTTTGGAAACTTTAATGCCTCTATATGCCCCTTACATAATATTTGTGAAGTTTTCACTATTATTATCGCTACAATATCTCACTAAGTCATTCGGACTTACCTTGTTTGTACTATTTATTTTCATTCTCTACCCTAGATAAGGCCTAGTTACAAAGATAGACTAACCCAAGTGATACATAAGGTAATAAAGATGGTAAAAAAGCAGCGCGTGATTTATGATATTTCGATTTATAGTCGCACCTTTGTTGGATGTCGCTTGTAGAAATTAAATACTTTAGATTTTCATAAATGTATTGTCTGTTATTCAGGAGACTTGTGGTATAGAAGGAGTAGCATACCGATCCAGAGGAAGCGCCTTCCGATCGGGGCATTGCACGTATCGAGGCTATGTTCATGTCCGACACACATCCAGTTGAATACTACGTGTAATGCCCCACAATTTTATCTCCCATTTAATTGATTATTTTGCCTTATTTTATTTTATTTATTATTTTGAAAAAATAATGCCTAAGAATTTCGTATCATATTTAATTGATTATATTATTATATGAAATTTATTTACTACTATGAAATCTATAGAAAATTTTACTCTTCTTTATTAATTTATAATATTACTAGGAGTACAAGTAATTAGTTATAGGACTTATTATTCTAATGGAATTATCCTAGTCTGAGGAAGAGATTAATTAGAGTCTTAATTGATTAAACCACTTCCCTTATAAATTATATATATATATAACTCCTAGAAATAAACCCTATTACAACAATAAAAGGGAAAAAATCCCACAGGGTTTCAGCAAGGTAGCTACCCAATCCCAAGTATTTACTTTCCTCAAAGCGAACGCTTCTTCTGCTCTTCAAGAAAGAATTCCATCACCCAAAAGCGCCACCCACAGTCCCACCATTCTGGACAAGGATATGTACGTCACTTTCATCAAGAGATCATTAAGTGAGATTTCTTCCCTGACATTCCTAAGTTGCGCGATCGCCTCGACTGGCTGCAAGTTATTCGCACCCGTAACCTGGTAATCATCCGATAACGCCACCGCCAACAAAAAACTGGAGACTCCATCATCGATGCTTTGCTCCACTCCACCACTGCAACCCCTGGTTCGTCCAGAATCTTTCTATTACTCCCTCTTTTTTATAATGAGAATAAAGAACTTCTTATAGATGATGAACTTGATGGCAATAGTGATGGAGGAGTAGAACTAGTAGATATTTTTTTGTCGCTTGATGAATTTCTTTTGGAAGTACACAAGTGAGGATAATGAGTGCTTCTAGAAAATAATGGACAAAGTGAATCGGAAAAGGAAGGGAAAGTATCGGTATTTGTTGGAATATGGTTCAACTGAGGAGAATGCAGGGAATAATTTGATCGAGAATGAGAATGAACGAGAGAAAATTTATATGGATAGCTACTGGGAGTAAGGCCGTCTCAAGATTGGATTGAAGATTGAACCTTTGCTTAGCTATCAGGAGTTGTGGATTGGTAACTGTTGTCTCTTAAGTTAGTAATTCAATGTAAGGCTGAGTCTGAATGTTTTAACCATAGGAATTATCAGCTGGTAGAATTAAATATTTATACAGCCAAAGTGTGACTCATTTGGGTGCTAGAATTTATTTTGGATCTCTGCTAAATAGTCAAGTGGGTTAAGGGAATTTATAGATACAAACAGCAGCTGCGCCACCGTCCAAGGTCCCTTTCCAGACTATCTCGGCCCACCCTTGAAGAATGTCGCTCCGTAAGAGACGATCTTCTATTCCTCCACGATTTCCCCAAGAATTCATCAAACACCGCAACCAAAGATTGAAAACAAAATCTCAAGTTCAAAATTCTGCCGAGTTCGAGCCTATGATAAATGATGGAGAAGTTGATGAATTTTTGTGGACTTATGCTGATTTAGTAAGTAACAAAATAATTACTATTAAACTATCTAATTTTAATCTTTATTGTTTCTTTAGGAGAAGAACATGGATACAATCAATCCTAGATATAGCTATGACAACAAAAGTAAATTGCACATATAACTTAACTATAGGGGATTTTTTCTTGTTCTTAGCTTGTGTGAAAATTCCACTTTTGTTTTCAATAGTAACTAATATCATACAATTTTGATTAAGGATTATAGGGTTAAGATAATTCAACATGCATATGGTGCCCTTACAATATGCTATACAAAAAAAGTTTTATATATATACTTATATATGTATATTTATGTTAATATATACACAAACATAATTATAAATACTCTTTTTTCATTTACAAATTGAATTTCCATATGGTACTATATTTAATAATTATTTTCCACTCGTATTTGGAAACTCAACTTTAGAAAAACTAAAGGATTAAGGATTGTCATCGTGGTCTTAACTAATTAAGTCTATAACTAAATAATATTTAATTACTATGTTAATTCCTCAGAAATAATTAATTTAGAGGTTAGAGTTAATGAATAGAATTGAAGATAAGGATGAGTTACTGTGGGCAGAATCAGCATGGGTAGCTATTATTCATAATGGATCTAAATGTTAATTAAGTCAAATATTATTTTGTATGAGCAGGTGATTTGAGACTTTACACATCAAAATTGGTCCTTGATTCAGTCGATATGTATGGTGAGTGTCTAAACCTATAAATACTATATATTGTATGTTTCAAAACCCAGAAGGATATATGCTATTATGTAATTGTTCGTGACTTGTTTTCAACTTACACTGCACTATATATGTAGTTCACTGCGCACAAATAGAATTATTTTTCTTGTTTTATTTCTGGATCAAAGAAAACATATGCTTTTATGATTTTTTTTCTTATGCTTCTAGACTAGCAAATTAAACTCAATGATCAATTGATTACTGTTAATGTTACTGTTACTGTTACTGTTAGATGGATCCTACTTGGTCTAGGTGTGCGAGGGACTTCACTGGCAGCAGCAGGCTAGCCAGTTGAATACCAAGCCCCCATGGCCTAATCCCCCCAGCGCACAACAGAAGTTGTTTGTGGCCGAGGTGGGTCGTAGGAATTCTTGGGGACACTCGGGTACTGTTTTGGTAAGGTTGCACCTTACCCGGAGCGATAAGGGTCTGTTACGGTGGGAGCCATGAGGTTGACTGGCTACAGCAAACATTGTTTGATCATTGTATTTAAGTTGTTAGTTTAAGAAAACCGTTTATTAAACTCTTAACTAGATACTGCTTGATTGTTTATAATATTCTTAACTTGTTACTAATTGACTGTTATTAAACTTCTTGACTGTTACTGCTAAACTATTTTATGAATTCCATTTATGTTTTCTTTGCTCAAATATTTTCACTGTACGAATTCTTGAACATTTTCACTGTACAAACGGTTTTAATTCCAGAACTCACATTGCACACACTTGGTACTTTCTGAGTCTTTTACTCACAGTCGTTTTCTTCTTTAACTTCCTTCTGGCAGACCTGTATCTTGGCCCTAGTGAGGATGTTGAACCTGCTTCTGACGAGGACCGGAATTGAAGGTTTGTTTTTGGAATGAAGACTTTCCAGTAGGTTTAGCTTTATTGCCATGTTGGCAAATTAGTTCTTCTCCTTTAAAGATTCTTTTCTAGTTGAGGGAAGAATATTGGGCATCTTTAGTTTCTATGTTGCTAGAATTATTTGAATTATTATGAATGTTGAAGTTTTTTTTTATATTTAAGATCATAATTTTAGAGAAATGATATATTTTTATTTGAGATCGAGTTCAATGCCTCGAGACTAGGCCACATGGCTTGATTTTGGGGTGTGACACTACATGTGTTATAGGTGGATTTTGTCTTGCACAGAGCTAAAAAACATAAAGGCACCATATTGTTTGTATTTGTTTATTTCTCTAAATTCTTATGTATTTGTATTTTGATATTGTAATATTGCAGTAATATTTTCTCTCCTATCCCTAGCTAGTTCTGTACAATTTCAGAGCAAATTTATTTATGGGACCACTAATCCAGAGAAGGGGATAATGTAAGAGCTCGTTGTGTTTTAACTTTTATCGATAAGGCTTCATTTGATAGAATCCGCAATGAATTGAAGGCCTATCAAGTATTACATATCATGAATGGTGCAATCAGAAAATCAAGTTTCAAACTTAGCCATCCCGTTACCATAATAAAACGAGCCTTTCAAATTAATCATCACTATTTAAAGTGGACCCTCACTATAATAGATTTCTTTGTTGCTTTTTGGCTATTTATTTCTTCTTCTTTTTTTAAATTCATAGTATGTGGACTGTCGTTGTAATATAAATAACATTAGGAGATACCAGGTATTCTAGTATCGTGTGCACAATTCACTATAAAATAGAGAAAAAGTCAGTTTAGCGTTTGAAGAATAATTGGAGCCATTAAATATTCTATTTTGATATAACTTTTGTTTACATTTGTAATTAAAACTTAAATAAGTAAAATTATTTTTTGTGTGACCTGTTTAATTCATTCCCATATTTATCACTTTCATTTTTTCTGCTAAAATATCTCAACATAAAATTTCATTTCCTAAAATGAATATTTTTTCCTACAAAAATACTCTCTCAATTAAAATAAAAATATAACACAGCTAACTCTAAATATTGAAAAAATTCTATAAATTCAAATTTTGAAAAATATTGATTATTATAAACGATTGCAATTAGATCAAATTTATATTCATGAAATTCTAAAATAATAGAAAATCTTCAGAAAATTTTTCATAATAAGAGATATAGTAAAAATAAGCTCACAATACCGAATGTAATAGGGTTTACTATTAGTAAAATAGAGGGAATATAATTAGCAAGCATAGCACTTGTTCCATGCTTTTGTTTGAAGGAGATATATTTTTAAATGATAGGCTAAGTTGAGATTTTTTTTCTCATTTTCTTTACTGTTAAATTGTATATTTAATAAAGTATAAAACTTATTATTATTATCTTTTAAATCAACTTCTTTCTATAAACAAAACGTATTAGAAGAAACTTTTTTGGCATTATACTAATTTTGAATCCAATTCAATTTATTTTGGAGCCAATTAATTTTCCATCCATCTATTTAAATTTATATTTAATCCAGCCCACTTTCACCCTTGCTCTCATTCTAAGAGCATGCCACGTCAAAGTAAATCCTAAATTGGGAAGAGAAGGATTATCAAATCGGACGCAGCCATCCACCGTTTCTGATTCAAACAACTCCACCGTCCTTGAATAAAAACATTGAATCGGGCCTCGATGATCCAATTTAGTTGGCACAATGACAAAATCTTGAACAGGTGTAGCAACATTTACCCATTTTCTCGCATGGCGTGCAATGATAAAAGAAGCCAATAGTGGTTGTATTCAATTTTCACAATGGAAGCATTTCAGTATAGAAGTGAAATGGATCAACTTAAATTAACCGAAGTACATGCAAAAATAGACACCGCAACGTCTGCAGCAACAGAAAGACGTGCTTAACACCCGGTGGCAGAGAAGTTTCAGGGAACAATTGAGTAAATCGTTTTATACGTATATTTCCATTGATATTATCTTTCGGCATAAATTCAAGAAGGAATAAATCCAAATTCATTGTGTCATGCTAGAACAGTTCACATGTCCACATCATAACATGAGATTGTTCATGCCATCATCCTTCTGATTGACAACGATCACCATGAGGGAAAACCAGGACCCCTGCAGAAGCCCATACCTCCATAGAAGATTGCTTGACCTGTGCAACAGAAGTTCCCATTTAGCTTAACAGATTAAAAGCTTGATCGCATGACAAGGGGCATCCAAAAGTCAGAAAACAGGGGGGAAAAATAAACACAAACATTATCAAGACGGTACAGTCCAAACTGACTAAATTGGTAAAAGCTTCAAATCACACCTGACATGGACATTAACTATCGCTAGTTCACTTCTTTTCCTCGTCTTTCGAAGCCTTGTCTTCATCCTTGTTCTGTTGGAACCATCAATATTAATAACAAATCAAGAAATACGATAACATACTAGAATGCAAGTGAACAGTGCTTACTTCCACTTGAGCAACTCTAGTGTAAAATTGGGGGAAAAAAGAGAAAAAAGAAAAAGAAAAAAAGTTATTATTGGTTTGATTAATAGATCATAGACACCACTTTGTTGCTGCCCTACTCAATTATTTTTATGATGCCCAGACCAAAGCAAAGAAAAAACCAGCTTTGGCATCCTTTTCTTATGGTGGTTCCAAGGACAACATATTTGAAGTTACAAACATAACATGAATAATCTTTCCTCACCTTACATGTGATTATATGTTTCCAATATCAACCAATGTAAAAGAGGAAACCAAACAGGAAAGATGAAAAATTGTGCAAAAAGGATCTTATAAACCATTTAAAATCGTACAGAGCAACAAACAGTAACATGGCAAGTTTTCGACATAGATTTATTTTTTGTTGAAAGAAAAATCTCAACAATCAGCATATTTCCAGATTATACAGGGGGGTCATATGAACTCATCAGTCCATAATGTATACTTGTAAAGCATTGTCAGACTGAACTGCAATAGCAGTATTAGAGAAAGAGATAACTTCATTAAGTTAAAAATGTTACAAGTAAATAAAATTTCAATGGCTTCTATTAGCATCAACAACTTAACTCACCTCAGACAGACTCTGCATGGAAGCAAGCAAATCTTTAACATGAGGATCATTTGGATCAACTCCTGGAAGCTGCTTGAGCAAATGAACCATGATTGTAAAAAATAGGGATATGGTAGTTCAGTGTTATTCCATTTCATGTAATATGTTACGGATTCATGATTAATGTTGATCATGACAGTTAAACAAAGAAGATAATACAAGACTTACTGAAGCCAGGATGGAGGACACAAAGGATTGATCTGCCAACAGCTTATTCACATCTGTCTGGTTTGATTGATCTGCTGCACTGTCTTGCACAGACAATTGAAGGGCTACAAGCACCAGAACGGAGAAATTATATCAGAAGAATGAATCAGGTGCAGAAGACTCTGGAAAACTTTTGCTGAAAAGATGAACCAAGTGAAGATAGAATACAGCAAGCCAAGGGCAGATTCCAGGGAAAAATAAGTTATCGGTAAGATGCCAAACAGAACACTGTATAATCAAAAGATGAATCAAAATAGCCAACCAAAACAAGAAAGGCCAAAAAAAAAAAAGAACACCTCAGAAAAATGAATCACTCTACAGTAATGTTTGTCTACATGCATTCCAAAACCCATAATAGGAATTGCCAAAAAATTGATATAAAATGGAAGAACATATAAGGAACTGTTTCACATATAACTTTTGTAGTTCAAGTTATGAGCTCCCAGTTCTACAAAATAAATATATTGTCAGGCGATTCAATGTGATTGCAATGTTTGATTAGCAAAAAGGCAGAAGTCCTGTAGAACCACAGAAAATGTATAAAAATTGACAAGGAAAGGTAGAGTTATTTGGTAAGGTTAAAATCTATAATGTGCTAAATTATACGTGCGCACATCAACTGTCACCATTATTTTCAGTACTTTGGTCCCATGGAAAAGCTCATATCATGATAATCAGTTAATGCCTAGCTATGATCAAATAAGTGTTAAGAAATCATAATTAGTGCTAAAATTTAACTGTTTAAGAATAAATATTAAGGCGTCTAAGTGCTGTTTAATGGTGCGATTGCAGTATGTGGAACAAAAATTAACATCATGTCCAAAAGGGTCATGTAGCAACTATACCAAACTCAAGGTCGTTGTAAACCTTGTAATTACATTAAGGAGATAATGGAAACTTTAGGTAAGGATCGCATGCTGCACATAAGGCAGCCTCTGAACAACCCATGTAACACGTCTGCAACGCAAACAAGTTGAGAGAGATGGTGAAAGCTGGAGTTAGGATAGGAGTCATACATGGAAGTATGGCCAATCAGGATAGAATTAGTGGTAATTAGCATCCCCAATAAGTGCAATGTATCTTTGTTGAAAAGGCTTTTAAGACAAGAATTTTCCACAACAGGGGATACAATTCAATGATTAAGGCAGAACCAAAAACAATAAAATACTGAGAGAGCTTAGACTTAGAAGATAAAAGAGAGGGAAATACTGTCCTAAGTAGCATGCATAATCACCTATAAGGTAAGAAATCCTCTCCACTTCGTGAGTTATGGCAGATCAAAGGAGCATCTGCTTAAGCTTTAATTTTTTATCTTGAGAATAGCAGAAAATACATGTTTGCCTCTAGCATAACTTGCATCCCCTATTTATGGTTCATTGCTATGTGCACTTTTAAACAACTAACACATTGGATTCTCCAATTATACACGTTTTAGAACATAATAAAGTTGGGTTTACTGCACAATAGGGGGGAGAAATGTGAACTAATATTATTATTTGTGTTGTTTAAGTTTTAAAGTGTGCATTGGCCCAAATTTGTTAAGAAGTGCATGAGATTCAGGGTGACAATGCCAAACACGAGACTACCCCCACCAACTTCTAAGTGGTCCTGAGACCCATCTCAGCTTGCTTCCTCCTCTATCCAAGACCAGACAAACCCCATCCAACCCTGAATCACCATCAAGTTAGACCTGTTAGACCCACTGGATTCAGATGAGAATCATGAGATCAAAAAATATCATTATAGCTTTTAAAACTATGAAAGATAATATTTTTAAGTCTTGATCGGTTACACACTGACACATTCAATCTCCATGCCGCTAATTCTGAAGAACTATAATTTTAAACATGTTTTTTACTCTTGTTACACTAAAAGTAGGAATTATATCAAGTTTTCATGCTTATTTTGTTGCATTTGAGTGCATCGTTTGAGTTTATAGTAGCATACATAAATTTTAGCACAAATACATATCAAATAAATACACACACATACACACGAGTACATATATATATATATATATATTTGTGGGATGGGTTGATCAAAACCCAAGACCCACTCTATAACCCATTTATAGACCAAAAATCCATCCAATGTGGGTGGCTTCCAAGGCAGGCTGCAGGTTAGACCCACCTCATCACCATCTCTATTAAGGATGAGTTCAGCTGAGTGCCATAACTTTCCGATCGTAACTCTTCCAAGTTCCACCAAAGGACAAGGTGTTCAAAGGGTGAAGCGGGTAATCGAGTAAGGCATAAGGTTGGGATATGACCACCATTGGAGAATGAAGTGTGTTATTGCTTGTGGAGGGGATATAACAAAAATGACAAAAGCCAAAAGAAATAGCATTGTATCCTTTATTGAATATGAACTATGCCTTTATATGTATGTGTGACTATGCACAAATCCACACACTTGTGCACCTTGTCATGTTAATAGTGTTCCTTGCTCAACCATTTGTGTTCATTCTCTCACGAAAATGTGGAAGGCAGAGATACTCAATGCCTACCAGGAGTACAGATCCAAAGTCTAAACACGAGATATACCACCATATATCAGATGTAAACAAGTAATCAATCTCAGAGAGAGATTTATTATAATAAGACTACTCCAGAAGTGCTCAACTCTTCGCAGCAAAATAGGAACTTATTTACTCCAAATAATACAGAATCCTTCTAAAAATATATCCGCAAACGGTATTTCACAAGTGTAGATCTCTCTTAAGATAGTAAAATATTCAACTTTCCACAAGTTCCTTCCATTGGAAGTTTATTATTCCAAAGGTAGTAACAGTTGAACTACAATAACCTTGTCAAGCGCCACTTCAGAGTCTGAAAGGTTATGATAAGCCAAGATTGATTTAGATGATATTCTTTAATTTTTCTTTTTCTACATTTCAAGTAAGTGACTTCAGACATTATCATACAGCATATACAAACAAGGTCTTATGCTTTAAAGGTCTCTTATACTTCACTTAAATAAACAGGCAATAAACTTAGACACAAACTAAAAAGAAAATAGATTCATGTAATTGATTGATCTTTTTTCTAGAAAAGCAATAGAAGAAAGGAAATATTCGCTTTACCCCAAATTTATCACTCCTATTATCCTTTTTGGCTATCCTAACTCCTTAAATACAGCTCCACCTCCTAAAATAAAAAATCTATTATCAAAATAACCATCTCATTTCAAAGCAATGATTTGACACCACTAACTCTTAACCACGATTCTCAAGGACAATAGTGTAAGGTTAAGCAAAACTTTTACTCTTGTATAGAACTCCATGTATAGCCAAAATAGGAGTTTCAACTATGGACTGGAGGAAGCATGAAAAATAATCTGAAGTCTGAACAGACAAGCACGACTTATAAGCACCTCAGCTAGATGGACAACAGATTTCACAAATAATGAGCTTACGGAAGAGAAGAATACACAAGTTAATACACAATATCAGCTATCAAACATAATGTTCTGACCCAGTTGCAAATCATGATCATCAGCAGATGCATCTGACATGTCAGTATCCCGCACAGCAGCAGTGGAGGAGGAATCATCCATGGACATTGCCAGAGCCTGTTGTAACAATGCGTTTTCATCATCCTGTAAGCAAAACAAGCATGTGAGTTCAGCAAATTGCAGCACCTAACAAAGTAAGGAACAACAAGCGAAGGAATAGAGAAATATTTTAAAACTTAAGCCTGTGGCCCAAGTGGGTCAAGAAACAAAATCCTCTTGAGCTGTAGGTTCACATAATGAGACTAGAACATGTCAACTTTTCTTAGGACCAGTAAGTACTTCTCTCCGAAATTTGTTTGATCAATCTATGCAAGTAACCCTCTAAGGGATCTATCACATTAAGATCACGCCCTGCAAGTTCAAACTTTCAGATCGAGAAGTTACAAAACTATAAAAGTAACAAGCTTTCTGTCCCTCCTGTCCAATTCTTCAAATGTTTCCTAGGACCAGTAAGTCTCTCTGAGATTTACTCCATCAACCCATGCAATTTAATGGTTTTATAATATAGAGAAAATGCTTCACAAGTTCAAAATTTTAGATCGAAAGTCGAAAAGGTTAGCCCAAGCTTTCAGTCCCTCTTTCCCAATTCATCACGTGTCTCTACAAGACAGACTGCTTTAGTTTCTCTCAACACTTATCTTGCCCCAATGTTTCTACAAGCACCTTGCGAAACCTAAAGAAAAACTTACAGATATTCTATATAACAAAGCAAATATGACACAAAGATACCTGACAATAAGCATTACAGACACTACAAGAAGCTTAATTGCCAGGGTGAAGAGACTATAAAGTAACGTTACTATATGATAAACCTACATATAAGTCTGGTACAAGATTTTACATCTTATAACTCTTCATCAATGTTTATAGGATAGAAGTATAAAGATGAAAGATCCCCTCACAACAATTATATTTATCAAGAAATAGCATATGCATGATTACTAGATTCCATGGTTTTCGGTTAATTTATAAGCAGACAAATATGCTTATCTGTCTAATTAATTTAAGAGTACATATCTAAAACCATGATCTACTTCTAAGGGATTCTTGTCTAAGTACTTGTGCAAGAATACTTTATGTCCACTTCAAAGCATGAACTTAGTAAAGTTACATTTTATAAACATCAAGCATTTCATATGAATGGCAGAAATACTAAAAGTGCGTTCAACGCGAACAGGAAGCCAACCATTAGATCATGTGTCTTCTTTTCAGGTTCTGAAGTCCCATCATTCACATTTTCAGTCATGGTTGCATCTTGTGAACTGGACTGCTGTTCTTCTTTTTCCTGTTTCGCAGCTTCTTCCGCAGCCTTCTTCGCAGCCGCTTCTTGTCTTGCCCTCTCCTCCTCCATTGAAACTCGAAGTGCAAGAGCAAGTTCAGGATCCAAGTTTGGATCCACACCAAATTCAAACCCAGACACTCCACTAGCTGCAGCAGCAGCCGCAGCTGCTGCAAAACCACTTCCTCCCTCTCCATCACCAGTGAAGATAGGGGTACTTCCAGGAAGAGAAGAAAATTGTCAAAAAAAAGAAAGCATAAAATAATTGGTTCAATTTGAATAGATAGAGATTGCAGTGTGAAAGAAACCTGATAAGCACATCAGAGAGAGCACTTGGACCAGGAGGAACGTTAACAATGTGACTGCTGTCATTGTTATTTACTGCAGCAAGCAATGCCTCAAGCTTCTCAGTCTTTTCATCATCTTCTTCACCAAAATTTACAATGTCGAGAGCTACACTGTTTTTTTTCAGTTTCCTTCCAATCAACTCTAATACCTTCTTGTCATATTTAACAGGACTAAAATTGCAGGAAACAAGCAATAAGTAAATCTGGAAACAAGAGTAAAAAGGAGTAATAATTCAAATGCATATCATAGTGATATATACCTTCCAGCAAATACAATGATCCTTTGTTGTTGCTTCTTGTTTTGGCGATGCTTGAGGGCCAATTGTGCAACCTGGATTCCAGCTGCCAAATTCATCTCACCACCTATTTCTAGGCCTGCATCAATGACCCACGAAGTTCATTCAGTTTACACCGATAAAGGCATTCAACAAAAAACATACATATACCCTAACTTATAAATAAGCAATTACAATACCATCATTAGTGGCACAACTAACTATATTACATTATCTTCAATTTCAGTTGGAACCACAATCCCTTTTCTGTTTTTCCTTCATTTTAATCAAATCACATGAGCTTCCTAGATAATTGAGTGGCCAAAACTTAGGTCTTTTAGCAATGTTTTGGTTTTTCCATTTTTTTTTTTTTTTTAAAAAAAAAAAAATGAACCTCAATTTCTGACTGTAAGTAAAAGTTTCCACTTCAAAACAACTGAATAAGATTAAATAATCAAAACATAGTTAGATACTGGTAAATAGCTAACCGTGCATGCAAGCCAAGATCTTCCCGAGATCACTAGTCGGAGTGACCAAAACACGAACCCCCTTTCCGGCCATGGTTAACACTCCCACTGTGTTCTCTGGATTGGACTACAGAAAAATAGTGTAATTGAACCAATCAATAAACGGTATCAAGATTAACTGAAAAAAATCCCCAAATTACTGAGAAGTAAGGCGCAGCCAGAATTAGAAACCCTAAGCTACACCATAATCACAGCATAATGAAGATATAAAAAGAAAATACTTGAGTTTTAGCGCCACATATTAGGTTAACGGCGTCGGCTTGAGCTTGGAACCGATTGGGAGAGTAATCACCGTTCCGCATCCACTCCGAATTATCGATACAGATCATTGTCGCCTATTTTAATAAAAAATAAAGATTGACTATTGAACAGCCATGGAAATAAAATCGAACCCTAATTCAGAAAGAGGAAAAAAGGAAGAGAGTAGAGAAATGAAGACGATACCTCGAGCACCATTCTTATCAGAAAATTAAAGGTAAAAAGAGCGAAAAATGGGATGGAATGAGTAACAAAACTCGTCTCTTTTTTCGATTGGAACTGAACTCGACTCTTGCTTCGCTTTCTGTGAGAGAACTTGAGTTTACTTGAAGAAGGGGTGTAAACCGAGAATCGAGAAAGCGGCTTCGTTTTCTTATTCTCTCCTTTTTACCTTTACACCATATATAAGGAAAAGAAAATAAAAGTAGATATTTATAGTTGGTTGTATAAGAAAATAATGAAGATAAAAATGCCAGATGACTACATTGAAAAAAGAGATCGATAGAGTTCAAATGAAATTTTTTCTTTTTTATTTTTCTCGTTATTTTGTGAGAAAAATTTATTTTTTTTAAATTTATTATATATTTTTTAAATTTTTTCTTTTTTTTATCGATTTTTTTACTAACCAAACAATTAAAAAATATTTTTCATAATATTTTCTTTTCTTTTCTTTATCAAAATCCTCCCACCAAACATAGTGTTAAATCTTGATGATTGGGAACTTCTACTTCATATATGTTTTATAGAAATTTTGGGATCCTTATTCTAAAATTGGACTACAGAAAATTGATAATTTAATTTACAATAGTAGAATTTCTAAATAAAATTATTTTCTTAAACTATAAGATATATAAGTTATAGTACTGAAATTTATTTTCTGGGATTGAATGACCTAAAAAAAAAAAATATTACCATTTTCTAAATTTCATAAATTAAGTTTTTAAAAAAAAATTGTTATAAATAAAATCTATTTAGACTTGTCATCTAATCCAGCTATTATTGTTTCAATATGCAATTGCACATATTACTTTAAACTTTCGTTACTCAAATTAGATCAACTTCAATTTGCCGAAATCAAGTATCATCTTCAATGAGTGATTGTAGACTAGTCTTCTTGATCATCGAGGAGGCAGCCTTCGTGGCTGGCTTTATGCTTAATTAGATTAGAAATTTAAGTATAATTTTCTTTACAAATTAATAAAGATTAATGGTTTTAACTCTTGGATTTAAAAGTTTCTAAATTGAATTTCTTGAAGTAAAAGTATCTATATTATTACAAGAAAAGAAACTAATTTTATCTCTAAAGTGGATCTTACTTCATAAATTTTTTTCAACATTTACTCTTTAATTTTTTTTATCCTCTCTATAGAGCAACGTAAGTTGAATGATGAAATTAAAAATTCTTGCACATCATAAGTAGTTCTTGTACCATTTTTTAATACTTCATATTCACTATTGTAGTTATTCTATGCACAACATTGAATATTTTTTTTATTCTTTATTCTTTATTAATTATGCACAACATTGAATTAAGTATAATATACTACACCTATGTTCTTAAAACCTTCATAATTTCTTTCATTTCATTAGCCATCATTGGACTGATGGCATGCAAATTTTTGTTCTTTTTCCTAAGTTATCCAAATGTCTATGACCGCCATTAAGCTCAACCACCATCCTTATTGTCAATCACTTACTAGTACTTGGATATTCCTCCAAATGAAGCATTATAAATAATTTTTTGCAGATGTTATACTCATTTGTACATCATCATACTGTTGAATAAAAGAAAAAGAGCGTCAGAGCAATCAATTTATAAAAAAGGTATTTCTTCTTCATTCCAGTTGTGAGAAGAAATAAAACCATTGGGTAAAATGATACTAAATATCTTTTCTTTGAGTTGATCAATGTAATTTTAATTCATTATAAAAAAAAAAACATAATTTCATATTTATTATTGTTATTATTATGATGATGATGATGCAGCAATTGATAAAAAAAGTTTAGTAAAAGAATTCATAAAGTTACTATTGATTTGTGACTGAATTTTTACATAACTTTTAAATTAGATAGATTAACAACATAATTCATCAATACATAATATTTTAGACAATAACTATATGTTTTAAACATCAATTAATTTTTATTACAGTGAAAAAAATATAAACAAAAAATATAAAATGCACTAAGAATACTCATGTGTACTGCAACTTAATTATAGTGTGTGCGATAACCACTTGCAAATATAAAAATTTATTACAAGCTGCTAGCTTGTAATAAATTTTTTAGAAAGTAGCATGTTTTCATCCTTAATTTTTATTTTTTATTTTTCAAATACAACACCATTGGTGAATTTCTTGCAATAGTTTCCTACTAAAATTATTAATTTTATGTTATTTGACGATAATATCTCTTGAATCAACTTTTATTATTAATCAAAATCATAGTTATCATCAATTTTAGAAGTTAATTGCAATTAGTCCAGCAATTACAAAATTTTGGCTAATGTCCATTATCAATATTATCCAAATTTTGTATATTATATTTATGTTTTAATATAGATTCAAAATTAAACCCCATTTTCAAAAGCAACAATGTCAAAATACTAATTCACAAATAAAATTTATGTAATGTTATATTGCAATCTCAAAAAGAAGTACAATATTTAGCTTATACGCTGTAGTCAAAATTTTAGGACCAATGCTCTAAAAACCAAAGCGGCGGTAGATTGGACAATTCATTTTGATTTATTAATTTCTAAAAGTGAGTTTTTTTATTCATTTATTAAAATATGATAAATACATAAACCAAAATCTATCGTAAAAATAAATTGATAATTTATATAATTTTTAGATAATTACGTAAACTTGTCAAGTGTGCCACAGACTACTA
The DNA here is from genome assembly GCA_018894105.1 of Jacaranda mimosifolia. Lineage (NCBI taxonomy): Eukaryota > Viridiplantae > Streptophyta > Magnoliopsida > Lamiales > Bignoniaceae > Jacaranda > Jacaranda mimosifolia. Next base: position 14,836,730 of record CM032133.1, on the reverse strand, counting down.
ATATAATATGTATTAAAAATATATATATCTATAGCTATATGACATAAACTAAAACATTATAATATATATTTATTTAGATATATGACTGTATATATTTCGACATATGCATTTAGCACAAATTGAATTGTGGGTAAGAAGGCGAAGAATCTCCCTTTTCTCTTTGAATTAATCTTTAATTTTCAGTTAACTTAACTACTGAAAGGATGAATGTATTATAGTATCCTTTAATTTGAGGCAAATAGAGTTAGTAGTTGGAAGTATAATAATGAAGAAAATGAAGAACATGCAAAGTCACAGAAGAAAATATGAAATGTTATTAAAATTAATTCGTTCTGAGGAGTTAAGTCCTTAGAGATAGAAAAATAAAATATATTGAAAAGAACAATGAAAATAATAAATAAATAAAAAGGTTAGAAAGCTCAATTAATTAAGTCCACTAAAAGGGACATTTAGACCTTAGTGGGCCGAAGCCCATTTAGAAAAAAATAATATAAATACTAAGTCGGGTTTAGTAACCCCAAAGTGAAAATTAGCACAAAAAATCATTTCAAAAAGTCGACAATTGAGAACTCTTTGCATCGCGTTCCAAATAAAAAGAACCTTGAATTTTGCTAATTACCGGGAAGAACCTTAACTCCATTTTTTAGCAGCATCATCTTGGTGCTATTTATGGGAACTCTAAAGGAAGAAGAAGGCACATTGAGAATGCAAACAAGATCTAGACTTCAAGATTCCAACAACTAGTGGTTCTAAGGTTTGAGAATATGGAGAACCATCAGCCTAATGCGCAGTGACATCTGACAGTAGGGCCTGTTTTGGAAGTGCAACCAACCCCAGAAGAGATGCCCATGCAGCAAGCATCACCTCCTGAAGAATCAATTTTGTGGATGATTTAGGAGGCGTTGAAGATTTTCATAAAGAATGCTTTCGCTTAAACTATAGCCAAAGCAATCATCCAATATGCTGAAGAATGCTACCACATGAGTAGTTGCATTCCTCTTATTGGAGTTGGAAGAGTTCTCGTCCCTAGAGAGGACAAAGTGACGAACCAACTTACAACGAGACATCGTTCCTCCTCTTTTACCTCAATAAATGGGCATACACTCATTCCTTCAAGCAAACACCTCTTCGCGATTGCCACTGCTACCAAAGTCCAAACCTATTCGTTGTATGACAATGCTTAGGAGAAGTAGGGAATTAGTACCTTCCTTAGTCACTGTTCTAAGCAGATGCTATCCGTTCTATCCAACTATCTTGGCAGAGCCGCTCCTCTTTGGAATGAAGATATCCAACCTGCTAGAGTTTGATGGCATGACGAACCTACAGGAGCACTTAAACAACTTTTTAGGGATTATGAAGCTTTATGATCTGAGTGAAGTCATGTACTTTAATGTGTTATGCACTACACTCACCAAACATGCTCTGACATGGTTTAACCAGACACCAGCTGGATTTATCATGGACTGGGAATAATTAGCGTAGTACTTCATCCATAACTTCTCCATCAACTATGGGTACTATAAAATGGTGGCGTATATATCCACCATTAAATAGAAGTATGGAGAGTTTATGAGAGATTATCTCAACCATTTCGTCCAGGCGGTACATGAAGTTCCTCATATCAACCAAGAGCTCCTATCGAGCATCATCCAGCCGAACCTGAAAAACATAAGTTTTGAGAGTTTATGGTTGGAAAACCCCTTGTTATCCTAGAGACACTCCTCATTCGCACAAAAAAAATATAAGGAAGCTACGACTCCTTAGGATGCTAGCAACGCAAGATATAGGATAAAGAGAGAAACAACAATTATAAGAAGGCTAGAGACTGTAGGTATAGTCCTCTCTGAATTTTCACCACATATACCCAACTCACTACCCTCAAAATGGAGATCTTAGTCGTGGCATTGCGGTAAGGCCTCGTATAGCAACCCTTCTCAACAGACAATGGATGACCCAAAGAAGTAGAAATCTAATAAGTAATGCCGCTTCTATTGTGATTATAACACACCACTAAAGATTACAGTCACCTAAAGGATAAAATTGAGAGATTAATCCAAATGAGATACCTCAAGGAGTATGTAACACAAAGATAGAGTAGTCTTAAAAAGGGCCCAAAAGCTAGGGGAAGTAAGGACCGCTAATGATGACCTAATGATTGTCTGAGCCTAAGACTAGCAACGTCAACATGACCCAAAGAACCTATCTACAGCCTGTATCATCTAAATGATCTTAGGAAGACCAGTTGGAAGAGATCCTCAAATGCAAAAAAGGCACCAAAGTTAGGCACCAGTAAGTTCCCGGTTGGTCGTTGCCAGTGGCTCCTTAGTGACGGCATTCCCATCGTCAACCCCTTTTATTTTTGTGGACTTTGACTTAATTTGGGATTCTAACTCGAATTCGGTGCTACTTCCCAACATCCTACTCTCTCAAGACACAACATGAGAAAAAACTCAAGTTATCTTATGTATGAGAAAAAGTTAAGACATATAATATGAAATACACCAATCTAATAATTATTAAAACATCCAATCCTGAGTCGATATAGTAGCCTGCACTAAAACCCCAAGATATACTAAGATGAGTTGACTAGAGCATAGTAGTTTATATATAGTACCTAATGCCATATTACTTTTCACAGGTAATAACCTTGCCCTTGGTACCACTATGCAATTAGAGATATTATTTGCATCTCCCCAACATGTAGATAAAGGAATAAGTATGAATCAAGAGGAACATGTATGAAATAAGAAAACCAACACATCATCATCTGCAAAATAGACAAAGCATCAACTAAAATGTAAAGACAACAAAAGAAGATGAGTACCTGGAATGATTTTTTACAAGAAACCAAAACCAATGCTTAGGGCTGTAAATGGATATTCAAAAATTTGTTTACTGTTTGTATTTGTATTCGTTTATACAAAATTTATCCGCATCCGTTTAAAACGGATATTATCCGTATTCGATTAATAGATATCCGATTATAAATGGATACGGATATGGTAAATGCATATCCGATCTGTTTAATATCCGATCCAAATATATATTTATTAAATAATATATTATTTATATTTTTCAATAGAAATCTCATAATCCATATACGTATATATAAAAATTATAATTGAAAAATTAGGAAGAAAAAAGATTAAATTTAAAAAATTATTGTAATATAGAGAAAAAATTGAAAAATAAAGTTAATCAACATAATTATTGTTAGTTGACTTTATAATTAATATACTTAAATGTCATTAAGCACTAATAATCAATTATAAATTCAATTAATAATTAAAAATTATGTTATTTGTTTGATTGCTTTTGTTTTAATGAAATTATATGGTTCATTTTATTAATTAAAATATGTATTTGTTATAGGTTCATAGATTCACGTATTTGGATATCTAAATAATTATCATCGAATATGAATGTAAAATAATAATTCAAATACGAATAAGTTTAATAAAATATGAATGCATCTGAATAATTATAATCGATTACGGATATATCTGAATCCGATCGATATCCGACGGATACGAATTTGGATATCATTTTTAAATATCTATCAAATTCGTATCCGTATCCGAATATTCGAAAAGTTAAACGGATACGAATATAAAAACACTGTATCTGATCCGTTTAATATCCGTTTACACCCCTACCAATGCTACAACTAAAGAAAAGGAGAAAAGGTATATCCTAATAGCATACAAGAGTGAAAAAAAAAGTACAAAATTATTTATTAACTGAGCTTTTTGTAAAAGAAAAAAAAAAGAAAAAATCTTCAATTATTGAACGTTGAAAAATTATTGAATTTTGAACTTTTTGTCAAGAAACCTTTACTTTCTTGAACTTCTCTAAATGAAAATCTTTGATTCTTGAACCTTTTCTAATGAAAATGTTTGATTCTTGATCTTTTGTATGAAATTACATGAAAGTCAATTAGTATTAACGACATATACAATCATATGAAAGAAAAGTAGTATCTAACACAAGTGAATGAGTGAGGAAAAAAAAAACACAGAGAGACAAATAGACAAACAAACCTTAACTCGACAAAAAGATGTATAGTCTCCAAACATACGCCCAAACTACTGAAAGAAAGAAAGAGAGAGAAGTAGAAGGTAGAGCTATGGCGTGTGCTTAAATTGATGAATAGTTTTGGTTTATATAAAGACACGTCCAGAGACCATTAGCAAGAAGATCTTCAAGTGATATCTTCCTTATTCTTTTTCTATTTATTGTTTTATTTTTCTTGTTTCTTTTCTTTTATATTTCCTTTTACATGTGATAAATTTATCCTTAAAGTCTCAAGCCAAGCTTTCAAATCCATAAAAATGTATAAATTGTCAAATTAGTCCTTTATGTTAAATTGTCATTGGAGATCCAATTTGTTGATAATTAAAAAAAAACCTTTACGTTTTTTAAGAATGGCTCACAAACTCAGAATGCAACGACACTGTGAAGAGGATGACTCCTATAAAATCGAACAAGTTTGGTCTATCTGCGATCGCTCAAGGCAGTGCCTTTCATGATGGTCGCTCACACTGGCGATGTCCATAGGCGCTTACCTCTTGCGCCCACCCCGGGCACCCAGGATAAGCACCTCATGAGCACCAACGTCGAGCGCTTGGTGAGCACTTGTCCTAGGCACCACAGGTGCTCAACTGGTCGTGCCATATTGTCAAGTGGCCAGCGACTCCTTGCCAATGGCACTCCTGCTACCATTCCCTCTCATTTCTGTAGACTTTGACTCAAATTGGTACTTTAACTCAAATTGGGTGCTATTCCTTGATATTTCGCTCTTAAGACACGACATGACTTAATTTAATGAACCCTAAAATTTTTATCAATGCTAAAAAGTAAGGTAAAAACTTGCAAAAAATGAGAAAAAGTAAAAGGGAAGGAAAAATAGAGTATATGAGAGGTTGCCTTGGGAACTAAACTCAACTTTTTTTGAAGAGGTCCATTCTCCTCTGTCTTAAACCTACCAAAATTTAGCTAAATCCTTATATGAATGCGAGGCAGTTGGTAAAACACTTTCTAAAACTTGCAAAGTCTGAAACATGATGAACTTGAGTCATTTTAATTTCTCCCACGAAACGCGAATAATAAAAATTAATTAATTGATTGTCTTACTAAAATTCATTCAGAATAAATTAAGATAAGGTAAAAGTTAAAACCAGAATTTATATTATATTTTCAACATGAAAGTAAAATTCTCAAATTGAAAATAGGGGCTTGTGATATTGCAAAATAAGTTCATAAAGATTAAAAAAAATAGTAAAGTGAATGAAAAAGGCCCAATTAATTAATTAATTAATAAGTGAATCAAAAGGTTAGAGAGCCCAATTGATTAAGTCTAGCAGGATAGGCTAAAGAAAAAAATAAAAAAAAACTATAAATAGCAAACCCCAAAGTCAAACTGGGTACAAAAAATCGTTTGTAAAAAATCAAGAATTCAAAATCTCAACATCATATTCCAGAGAAAAGAACTCAGAAAATGCTGGTGATTTCCAGAAAGGACCTCAACATCATTTTTTAGTAGCATCAGTACCCAGTACCCATTTTATACGATGAACCGAGAGGTTAACTTTAATAAGGAATATTTTACTTCTAGGAATTGTGGCAAGATGCTCTTTATAATTTCTCTTCCAACCTCGTTTGATTGTAATGACATTATGCATTTGATGTCCTTTAATAGCAAAAATAGTGGAGCCTAATGTGTATCAATCGCTTGCTAGATATGAAAGATTAATTTAGCAGGCTGGCCTTCAAGTTTGAGGAAGCCCGCTACTGTAGCCCATATTAACCACTATTCAAGTAGCGGAGGTATGGGTGTGACTAATTAATCGCACCCTAATGTTCATCCTGCCACTGTGCCAAAAAGTCCTTGATATCCTTATTCCATCATGCGCCATTCCATTTATGCCCTTTGTGAGAATGAGAGACTCCATCCCGATACTGAAACCCGAAAAATAGAAATCATCTGGCCCATTTGGCGCTCATCGAACCCTAGTTCTCCCCAACATGATTTGTTGCCCTTAATTTCCTAATCCATTCAATTACCGCATACAAGCAACTGCGCATTGGCGTAACAGCAGTTTTAAGAAAATTTGTGGTTTACTCGGCCAATTTTTTCCCCCTTTCTTCTTCATAGAACGCATTTAAAATTATCTATGGTTTTAATATTTTATCTTGTTCCAGGTTGCTACGTACTGTGCAATTCTTTTTGCTGGTGGTCCGAGGGCTTGTGGGTGATGGTGGGTTACAACTCAATGCAACTGATCTGAGATATTATTTGCTTACAGGTACCAAAATCTCCTTGGTTTTGTGGTTGAGTTCGAACTATTGTTTACTATTTATGAGTAGCTTTTTTCATAGCACACAAATTAATTTTGTATAGGATTCATGGTAATATGATTTTAGCATATACAAATAGCTAATTCAAATTTTTTGTGTTCTTGAATTTTCTGTCATTTAATTGTATTAAGATCTCCTGCAGGTCTCTTTACCTTTCTTCGTTAATGCTTTTTCCACTTCTGTATTTGGTGCGATGATGTTGGTTTATCTCTAGGCAGCTATTTATTTCCAACAATGTGTTAATGTGGTGTATGTGTGTGTGTATATATATACTTCTTGTTTGGAGATGAGCATATTTTGATTTGTATGCAGGCTGCCATATTCTTGATTTGACATTATAAAAATATAGTTGGCCAATTAGAAATCAGAAAAAACAATTAGACATGTAAATGGTTTTCACCCCCACTTACTTCAAAGTGAAATAAATTATTATAACTTATAAAATGTTTTTGGCTTGTAAATATTATTTCATTCCACATCAAAAGTTGTTAAAGTATTTGAATGTAATAAAATTTTGTGATATGTAAAATATTAGTAATGATAACTAAGCAATTCATATAAATTTAAGTAATAGAGTTTGTTAAAATTTTAAGACATAATTAACTTTGTATATGACTTGAGATTGCATTGTCAATTGTGTACTATGATTGACTTGGTTTATGCTTTGCTTGCTTTCACTTGATATCCTTTCATTTTAATCAATACTATTTGGTTTCATATTAGGATCATTTTCGAAAAATCGCATGGATTAGAATACCAAAATTCGTATTTAGATATGGAATTATGTAATTTTGCTGCAAAGAATTGTTTGCTTCTGTTTACTTTATAATGCTTACTGTATACATATTGAGTGATGGAGTGATAGATGAAGTAGGGTCCCTAGGAGGTGGAGTGTCATTTCTAAGTTTCCTTATCAGTCAAAACACTTGAGAGAGATTATGAAACTCAATGATCAATCTTGTTTGGATAATTTGTGTACAGATGTGAGTGCTTTTTGGAGGCTCTGTTATTTTATGGAACATATAGGGGGACAAAATATTTGTTAGCATTCCTGAGAAAGTGGCCATTTTTTTGTTTATCCTAGCACATCATGAGAAAAATATGATTATGAAGCATGATTTTAATAGATTCGATCACACAATTAGCAAGTATTTCAAACAATTTCTTAAAGGCAATTATCAAGATTAGTCCATTGCCCTAGTCGAATTTCAACCCATCGATGATGATTATATGCATGAAACCTAGAGATGATTTAAGATAATTTTAAATAGACCAAAGGTTAAATTTTGTCTAGTAAATATTTTATAAGTCTATTTAATTGAAATATGTGTTTATCTCCTATCATAAGGTTGTCTTGGGGCCCTTGATGGTACATATATATTGGTTCGTGTACCAGCAAGCCAACAAATACGTTATAGGTCTAGGAAGGGTGAAATTGTAGTGAATGTTCTAGGTGTTTGCAGCCGTGAAATGAATTTCATTTATGTTCTTATAGGATGGGAGGGCTTGGCTGCGGACAGTAGGGTGTTACGCGCAGCTATGAACAAGACAAATGGCCTAAAAGTATCTATTGGTATGTCCTATTACGTATTATGTATTGTTCCATTTAGATGGATATAACCTAATCATAATATTTATTTTATCTTCTTTATTTTTTTCTACTTTTTATTTGAAAGGAAACCACTATCTATGTGATGCCGATTATACAAATTGTGAAGGATTTTTGGCTCCATATTGTGCACTAGATACCACCTCGATGATTAGAGTGACTAAGCATTGGCACCATAAAACCCCCGTGAATATTTCAACATGGAGTATGCTAGGGCGCACAATGTTATTGAGAGGGCCTTTGGGCTTCTCAAGGGTCGATGGGCTGTCCTAAGGAGCACTACCTACTATCCAATCAAAACTTATAACATGATAATGTTGGCTTGTGCACTTTTGCACAACTGCATTCGTTCCCAGATGCTTGTTGATCCATTTGAGAATATTGCACTAGATGGTAATAAAGGCTTTGAACATATGGATTTCGACCATATTGACATAATTGAGAGCTTGTCCAAGTAGAGCTACTAGTGTGATAACTTGGCCGCTAATATGTACCAATCGTGGAGAGGGGCTCGTTCCATGTCTTAGTAATTATGTCTAGTTGATAGGATGAAATATGTTAAGAATGGAATTGGCAACTTACGTGTGGGTTTTTCACGTTCTTGTAATATAGTATTATTTTTTAGACCTTGTAATTCCACACCTTTGGATAAAGATCTTGTGATTTAGTTGGATTGAATATGTGCTCTAGAGTAATTATTTGTTGTTAGATAGATAAATATGCATTTTCTAGTAGTTTTTTGTGATATAAGTTATATCTTGTATGATTATAGTTGATTTATAACTTAAAATCTATTACTTGGATTTGATTTTTGTGATATGCATCTGTATGATTAATATAAATGTGCTCGAATGAGTTATGATGTTGTGAATATATATATTGCTTTAAATGTGAAAATTTTAAGCTAACATTGTATTTGACATAGGGCATAGCGCAATCTCATTTATCCTCACACAGAACTAATAGGTCAAGTAAAGTAGCATTTATCCCACGATGTTTCTAGACATATCAAGAGAAGGAGGCTCTAATAAATGCATTGAAGCAATTGTAGTCTTGTGGTTGGCATTGCGACGGATCTTTTAAAGGCGGTTACATGGTGAGACTGGAATCTATGATGGGCGAGAAGTTCCCTAGTAGTGGCATCCTAGTGAAACACATCAAATCAAAGTTGTATGTTTGGAAAAAGATATATTCCAATCTAAAAGGGATAATCAGTTGTAGTGGAGGTGGTGAAGCTACTATGGATCCCACCATGCATATGATAATTGTGGAATCCGAATAAGTTTAGGCTGAATATGTGAAGGTATATATGTGAAGTTTCATTTGTTTTAGGTATGCATATGTACTTATTCGAATATAATACAAATGACGTATGTGTTGACTTAGGGGTGGGCAACGGGTTTGGGTTTGGGGGTACCCAACCCAACCCGATCGGGTATTTCCCATTCCGATCGGGTATTTTTTGTCCCCAAACCCGAACGGGTATTTATGGGGATACCCGAATTTTTGGGGGTCGGGTATCGGGTATTGACTTAGGGTACCCAATACCCGATCGAGTACACCCATTAATTTTTTTTAAAAAAATAATTATATTATTAACTATTATATATTTAATTAAAGTATCAATATGTGATTTATATCATATATTGGATATTAATGTTTATATTTAGGTTTTAAAACTACATATTAGGTGAAATTTAGAACTTGTGAATAATAAATTATAGTGCTATTAATTGGTTCATGATGAAAATAAATAGTGAATTAACAAAATTTTAATTTTTATTTATTAAAAATATGAAAAAAAAAATTAGTGGGGATTTTGGGTGTACCCCATAAAATTATATATTAGGTGAGTTTTAGACCTTGTAAATAATGAATTGTAGTGTTATCAATTGGTTTACGATGAAAATAAATAATAAATTAACAAAATTTTAATTTTTTTTATTAAAAATATGAAAAAAAATTAGTGGAGGTTTTGGGGGTACCCCCTAAAATTATATATTATGTGAGATTTAGAACTTGTGAATAATGAATTGTAGTGTTATTAATTGATTCACGACGAAAATAAATAATGAATTAACAAAATTTTTATTTTTATTTTTATTTTTTAAAAATATGGAAAAAAAATTATTGGGGGTTTTGGGGGTACCCGACCTTAAGGGGGTACTTGATGGGGGTACCCCCATAAAATGGGGGTTGGGACTCGGGTATCATTTTTTGATACCCGAACGCGGGGGTACCCGACCCCCGCCCACCCCTATGTTGACTTGTTTGTTCACTAGGTGCAACTTGATGTGGCGAAGCTTAGGGTCAAACCACATCCCTAGTATAATAGTTGGCTTGAGATATTTGGAAATAATAGAGCAACCGACGAGCAATCATTTGATGTGGTGGATATTGTTCAAGAGTTGTTAAATAGATCAGACGCAAAAGATTGAGAACAATCGGCTGAGAATATCGAGACAGTGGTTGGCTTCACTACTGAAAATACTGTTGAAAATGATGTAGTTTCTGTCACTCCCCTATCAGGGTTAGGCTCAAAGAAAAAGTCATCTTCCACTGGCAAGCGAAAGAGAGTTGAACTATGTAATATCGACTTTGAGAAGATGATGGGGACACTGCTAGAAGACACAAAGACTGCCCTTGGAAGTATTGCTGACAAGCTAATGCAACAACCGCCTCCACCCATCACCTTAGACTCCTCATTAAGATCATCCTTATTTCAAACACTTACTGAGTTTCCAAATTTATCTTTGGATGATCAGATCACTACTATGTATCGTTTGACACACAACAAAGCGGACATGGATGCCTTTTGGGGGATGAACATTGAGGCAAGAGCTTGTTTCATGCGTATGCTACTAGTTGGAACTTTATGGTTAGACTAAGTGGTATTTTTTTGCTGCTGCTCGAAGTTCATGTTTTAGTACAACTTGAATTGCTGTTTTTGGTGTTGCCTATCTATGAAACTCATTTTTTGTAGCGATGCACTTTTATTTGTTGTACTGTACTATCCTAATTAGCCCTACCAGTTTTTTTGTCTTCACTTTGGCTTATGGTTTAAATATAGACTTATGCTTGTTATTTTGGAATGCTGTTTATTGTATAGATATTTGTAATTGTTGGAATAGTGCCTGGCAAGCTAATAAGATTGGCCTTGTAAAGATATTTCCTTGTAAAAAAATCTTGATTGAATGATATTCTTTATATGGCCATCTTCATCTTATGCTCTTTATTTCTTCACTTACATTTGGATGAAGCCCTTAGATCACTCATGACTATAGGACTTGGTTTGGTGACCATGGAATAAGTCTCACACGATCGTGATCTTAAATCTTCCAAGTTATAGGATCTTACGAGACGGGGCATCTAAGATCCAGATAGACTTGCACTAATAATGCATAAATCCAAGAGTTGGATATTACTCCATTCCATGAGCAACCGTATGAGATATGAGTGTATGTTAGTGGGTGCTTGTTAGAGAATAAGGTACTGAAGGCCTACTGGAGAATCCATTAGATAGCCGTAGTGGCAAGTCGGTAGTGGCGAGTTCTCCAACTTACGCTAGTGCATATCATTAGTCCTCTAACCTAAGGATCCATGGTAACCTTGTGCCTGATACTCATGCTTTGACTCTTTCTTGACCACTTAGTGGGTATTTCGAGTTGAGGTTGGGTATGAGCTACTTGGCATGGAGGTTTGTGAAATCTAAGATGGAATCCGAACCTCGCTTTTGTGAAGGGCAAGTACATCTCCTATGTATTCTATAATGATCGATTCTAAGAAATCCTTGTGCAAGATGGTATGACAATTTGGGAAAGTAGTTTTTCAAAGATGAGGTCGCACAAGGAAATCGAACATTGGGAATAAAGACATAGTATTAAGCCAATTAAGGAGCCGGTAAATAGCTTACCTTAGGCCTCTTTCAGGGGATATGAGACGGAGTGACTGTATTTTCATGGTACACGTAGAGCTATAATGGTTCTCTAAAAGCATTCATTTTGGCAAATTAGTTGGCTTCCATGGGCTTGAGGTTGGACATCGACAATAGAGATTGGGTACTCTTCAATTAATGAAATTAATTGAATTAAGTTGATTAGTTTAAAAGTTATTTTAAACTAAAATGAATATATGTTATTCAAAAGTCACAAGGAGTTATGAGCCCATGTCCAATGAATGGTAGAACCTATTGGGTCACACATAAAAGCCAATTAACTTCATAGTTTTTGGAGCAATTTTCGAAGAGTTAGAGAATCACTCCAAGGTGACCGGTTTTTGAGGTGCTAAATTGAAGGTCAAATTTTAGCTTGATTAATTTAAGTGTTAAATTAATCAATTAATTTAAGGAGTTAAATTAGATCAATAATTAAGGAGTTAATTATCTGGTGCCAAGTGACCATCAATTGGTCAAGTTAATTTAAAGAGGTAAATTAACAGAATTGAGCTTAAAAGTTAAGCTTGTTTGACTTAAGAGTTAAGTCAAAGGTTGATTAATTAAACTAAAGTATTTAACTTAATTAATGAGAAGAAGATATTTTGGAGGAAAAATTCCAATGAAAGGTTCATTTGAATTAGCATCTTAATTAACTTGAAATTATATTTCAAATGTAATTAAAATGCACATGAAATTCAAATGAGATTTGAATTCAAATTTGCCAACTTGGCACCCCCTTTGGCCGCTCACCTCCCCTAATGGAAGGTGTGATGCCACCTTTGCATCTCATCATCCAACATCTATATATAGATATAGATGAGAGAGGATTGGCCATATGCACAATTGGTGTGAAGGATTAGATTCTTCCACAATTCCCTCCAAAACCTTTTCCAAACATTGCTTCATGTGTTGAGGCTTTGTTCTCTTTTCTTCTCCTACCTCAAAAACCAGCCTTCACTATTAATATTCTACTCATTTTCTCCAGCTAAAAGTGAGTGGAATTTGGAGGATCAATTGGTGTGTGGATCATATCAATAGAGGCAAAGCATTTGATTTGCTAGCTTTGGAGATTTACTGAAATAGAGCAGTCACTTGCCAATTTTTTTCCAAGCGATCCAGATCGAGTTTTGCTTTGAATTTTTTATAGAACCTTCCTCAAGGAGTTGAGAAATTCCATATTTTTTTCATAATTTTTGGAGCGTTTTGACCAAGGTGAAAGTCGCTATTTATCCGCTATGCCAGAGCCTATCAGATTCTGGATTGGTGAAGTGTTCACCATCACAACCTTGGAAATTTGCTTTTTGAGGTAATTCTTCAACTAGATCTGAATCCCTAGCATGATTAGATCCTTAGTAGGCTGAAAGCACTAGTTATTTTTGAGCTTTTGAAGTTTGATAATTGGATCCTAGTAGCTTACTAACCTTCAGTAATCAAATTGGAAAATTATCTATAGTGAAGTTAAGTATGATTTGAATGGTTGCTTTGCAACTTATAGTGTGACTTGATGCAAAAATCAAATTTGTATCACAAGTTTGTTTTTCTAGGCTCCCTTGTCTGTTGTACATTGCTGCACAAACCAAAATAGGATCTCCAATCCAGTTTTGGATGCCCCTGAAGCACAATATATATTTGAGATATAGAGCATTAGTTCTCTTGTCAGCTGAAGTGCAGCTGAATGTTTCACACATTATGGATGCTATAGTTTGTTTTTGTAGCTTAAAAACTTATTCAGATCTGTTAACTTTTGGTTAAGCTGGGAGTTCTGTAGCTTTGAATCCTCGGCTGCAAATTGTTCTGTTTTGAGGTTGCAGTTTTGTTTCTATTGTTGGAATACAATTTTTGATAATTCAGGTCCAATGGGGAGTTAATCCTAGGCTATTAAGGGATTATTTCTAGCATTTTAATTACCTTAGTTTAATTATGGAATCTGCTAGAATGCTGACTCAAACCTGGGCCAATTCTGCGATGTTGCTTTGTTTTGCTCTAAAATGGTGTATCTTCAGGATTTGACCCTGTTTTTTTTTTTATTTAATTGATACATTTTCTATTGGATTAAGGAGTCAATACCTTCCGTAGCGCCACATAGATTAAATGGGCTTGGGGTCTTTACTTGTTTTTTTGCTGAATTAGGGAATCAAAGCTGTAACCTTAGCTACCTTGGCTGGCAGATTATCAAATAATTGTTGCTAAATGCGAAACTCAATCTCTGCATTCGGTGGAACTTTTCAATATGCTTTGCAGCTTCTGCCACCTATGTGGCATGACCAAGGATATACAAAACCCAATTAGACCTTGAACTCGAGTTTTAGGAACCCAAATATCTGGACTTGTTGCCATGTAATTGGAACGATTACTTTTTAAAACTTAAATTTATTCTAACGTAGATCACATATCCTAATAAATTTATGTATAACAATAATAATACTCAACATATAAATAACAACCAAATCAGATTGAATGACAGGAATACGTAAAATAACTTAGCAAAAAGCTCTAAAGATAACCAAACTAGATTAGGATACAGAAGGACCACAAAAGTAGTACTATTGCGGCCGACACAAACCTATAGAGCATTAATGTTTAATTCCTCTTATTCAAACAAAAGAGCAAAGGAGTACATAAACACAAACTACGACGCTAATATCAATGATGCATTGGTACGAGAAAACACAATAGGCCCAAATGGGAAGCACAAACATCACTTCTTACCATGGTGTTTGGATGCGTTGGAGAAAGACATGAAGGAGCTTGCTGGACCTCTAATCGGGGTAGGATTCATAAGTCCAAACTTTATCTCTCGGAGAAATGAGTGGTACTTAGAACTGAAGATGGATTAGAATTTATGTATTTAACTGAGTCCTGAGATGTATCATCATGGCTATAAACTATATGAGATTACTCCAGAAAGAAAATGTCAAAGGGTTCATATTGACATGTGTAGGGGTAGCCATCGGTAGTGTGGCATTGTTGTTCGTGGACTGAATTGGGCTAAATTAACTATCATCTAAAACTTGAATTATGTCAGACTCTCCAAAAAGATTAATCGGCTTTAGTGGGCCAAAGATCTCACATAATTCTGACCACTAAGCCTCTCCTTTCATCATGTATGCCTTTCAAATTAGGTACTTCTACAAAGTCAAGAAACATAATTATAAGTTGTTAGCCAACCATTTAACACGTCAAATAAAAAAGAATTATCTGTAAAGTAAATATTGCCATGGTAATATAATCCTATATATAATCTTCTACAGACACTATATTGTGGTCTTCATCCTAATTTACTGGGTCTAGAGAAATTAAAAACCCAAACACGTTGTGCCTATGTTGCGGCTTCTTAAAATACATTATCACATCCTTGTAGTTAAAGCTGGCCTTGAATTTTGCATTAATAGAGAGAATGCATGAATGAAAGACAGCAACATCAGCGAGGCCGAGAGATCTCCCATCCAAACGAGCATATTCTGCTAGTCTACTGATGAACTCTTTGTCAATGTGCTCCACCCATGGTGCCACGTACAAAACTTGTTCTTGACTTAAGGATTTCTTGGAGCCATTTTTCTATTATCTGTGAAATTTTTTTTGTAGTTCATTTGGTGATAAGAAAATTCACAAATCCTCAATTCACTTTGGAAGGCCAAGCCACATGCATATATTCAAATTTATATTGTGTTTTGTCTAACACCTCTATTTCATGTGAAGTGACACAAAGCATACACATTTATTAAGTTATCTCTCAAATGTCAATTTTGACAGATAAAGTAGCAGAAAAGCCAAACTAAAGTATATTGAATTTGGTAAGACATGGGGTACAAGGCTGCAAAAGGCCTGTGGAGATTCTGGAGTATAGCTAACATTTCAATTACAACAGTGAAGGCCGAGAGATTCATTGGCTTTTGCAGAATCAAAGAATCACATAGAATTAACATGCATCAATCACTGAATCTCAATGCAAACAAAATTAAGCGACAAGGTTTAATAGCAAATATTTATGTTCTTTTCCTAGCAAGGAAAGTAATATAAACTCACCTGATAACTCTCGTGTGATATTCTTCTAAGCTCCTCTATCATTCACATCCTCGCCACCTAAATCCAGTTAAAGCACAACATAAGAGAACTAATTCTAATTAGTGTCCTATGGATGGTTTGGGATGTTTTAGGATTTCTTAATTCTATCCAATCAATTTCCTAAACGTGGTCAAGTAGATTTTTAGGTTGAACTTCCCATTCCATGCTTTCAATTTCTAGAATTTTTGATCCGATCAATAAGATGTATTAGTGTATAGTTAAGATGGCATCAATCCGAGGGTAAGAGCTAGTTTCATATTCAAGAATCCAATACTTGGATTTTAATTTAGCTAGATAGAAGTCCCGTTCGATCTAAATCTATTTACATTTCAAGATAATCAGATAAAGTCAAATTAACCAAGAAAAATCAAACTTTACCTAAATTTGATGATTAGAAGTCTAAATCACGGCCTAAAACTAGTTCCACTACGTCCAGAATTGAATTTCAGGTTCACTGTCCAACCACCGCCACCGCGCTGATGCCTGGGTGCAAACCAGCTTGACCAACTAGTGCATCTCGCTGAGCTCGTCAAATGAACCAATTCAATTTTTCTATTCACCATATCCTCGTCGGTGAATTGCGCTAAAACCAATGCAAAAACCCTAGCACCATTTTCGCATTTCCACCTCAATTACTCTATCGTTGATCGTTGAAAATCTAATTAAACGGTACCGAAACACTCATCTCAACAAGCCCGTTGAAACCTATCTAATATTTCACCATTTTCGCTATTAGAAGTCAACAACTCGCCACCTCTGTTGTCCACGTCTGCTGCCTTAAATGTTCCCTACAAAATCGCCATCAATTGAGTTTATATTTGGTATGGTTGTGATCTTTAAGCTGAGAGGAATCAAACCATGGTTTTAGTTTTCAATTTGGAGCTGAAACGAAGATGAACCAAAGGTAGGAAGAGGTTGGGTCAAGTTTTGAAAATTAGTTTAATTTTTGTCCTCAATTTTATATATAGAATAATCTTTTCAACCTTTTCAATTTGACCCCAAAACTTCTGCACAACCTTCAATTTTACCCTAAAATTCTTGACCGCCTTACAGTTCAACCCCAAGACTTCAATTCAGCCCTTTGACTTTTAATTCCTATATATTGACCCCTAACATTTCTGATTATCGGCAATTGGGTCCAAATTTAATTGTTCTAAAGTCCTTAGACTTTTAATTTATTCATGTTAACCCTCTAAACTTCACAATTTTATGCAATCAAGTCCTTTTCATATTTACCATTCAAACCCTTGGTTATAAATATTTAATTCTAGATTGTAACTAAATCGAACACAAAATTAATCTAGCCAAACTTTTCAATTTCACATTTTTCCTATATTTTAGGATTTTAAAATTTGTGGTGTTACAACTCCCTCCCCAAAGAGAATCTGGTCCCTAAATTCTCATCGAACATCCGTGAAAACTCAGAAGGGTGTCGAGGCACATTATTGCTTAGATAAGGGGTAGATATGAGCACTCACACTCCCTCTAAAATTTAGGTACCGATATTTAGAGGGTTAAATAATGCTTGGGTTCTAACTTTAAGTTGAAATAGGTCGATATAAGAATGTGAGCACCATTGAATTCGGTGTGTTTATCCTAGTAAGGGCATTGGAATGATTTTAATTACTCGATCTTCAACTAAACTATGTAACTTGTTCCTATGTCTCAAGTCTTTCTAATGTATATGAAATCATTTCCTTATGAGCCCATATTCATTTCAGGGCATGGGTATATTTGATAATTTCTCAAAGAAAGGTAAAACTAGTACTAAGATTAATTCATCTAGTTAATTCTCAAAATTCTCTATACCTCAATTTATCCAAAGATTAGTCCCTTTTTCAGTTATCTCAATCAGGAGATCTAAGAGCTTTAGAAGGTCCCATTTTATATGAATTGTCAAAGCCTAAGAAACTTTTATCCCTGACATATAATTTGATCTTCTTTAGCTTATCGTGGCCCTAACACCCTTTGGTGCCCCAACCCAAGAGGCGTCTACTCCCATCCGGAGTGCTACTTCGGTCAGGATTCCACTGGTAACTATTTTTTTCCCTTGCTTTTCCAAAATCTTAATGCAAAACATAAGTCTATAATAACTTAGATGAGGAACAGACTTATAATCAGGGAATAATATCCATGTCAACTAGTTATGCCACGAACTGTAAACCAAATCCGAGTCCCTATAATTTATAATCGCTTAAGGACTCAAGGTCCCTATAATTTCACAATCTCTCAGGGACTCACATCAGATATCACCAACTCTAACCTATTACATTTCATGAAAAGGTAAAATTGGTAATCTATTGGTAGGCCCACTATTACATTACAAGCATGTATACATGCCACACACTTATCGTTTATAAAGATCATGATAACATTATATATACTATCCGCCCTGTGGCCCAAGCTTATAATACCTTCTAGTCCTTAATCTGGGGTAAAGAATAGAAAGAACAGTACAAGGAGGGTAAGTTCGAATTACATAGAGAGGTAATGATCAGGCTACAAGAACAGTAGCAACAATGAATATACAGTATATAATAATAATGTCAGTCCGATGTACAATTACTACAACTAAATATCAAGGGAACAAGTTTTAAACAATAGACAGGTTTCACGAGGTCAAAACATGGATTGGAGGAATAATATGTTATAATTTACACATTATAAGCTGACTCCACGTCGTCCCATACCAGCGAAGAGACATCTCAAGTTTTCGTAATATTTCATAGGAAACTTTATATTACAAAATTCAAGAATTGAATTAATTCTAAATAATCAAGTGTATCGAAAATGTGTTAAGTTGCAAAAAGCTCATATTCAAAATCTAGGATTTTGTCTAGTTTTATAAAATCGACTGTACAAGGGACATTTTTATAGATTAGACCGTGGAATGACCTTCTCCCGTATGACTCCTAGTATTCGGTATAACCAATCCAATCGTGAAATAATCTGCTCTCTTATATCACCTCAACGAGCGGCCAACTCGCTAAACATGTGCAGCACAAATCAGTAAAATCGATCCTCATCGGTCAAGCTTCAAGCGATAGCCAACTTCCGACTGTCCCGAAGTCAAGATCACAAACTGGGTCCTAATGGGTAGACCAGCCACCGATGGCCCAATGTCGTCCTTATCGTCTTGCCAACCAGTCCTGTGGGCCCAAAATGTTCCCCAAGGGTATTTTTAATCACATGTATAAGCACGAGATCCCAACAGTCAACACAATTTCTTTTATACCACAATTACCATATGAAATAGAATCATTTCAACTCATTATGAAAATACTGTAAAATCCAATAATAGACAAATCAGTTAATCAATGACGGCAAGTCAGCAAGACCGCCTCACAATAGTATTACAAAACACGACGATTAGGTCGAGAATGGATTATCTGAATCGTAGTTTCAAACCTTTGGAAGTTCCAATATTTAATTATAGATTCAAAATCTAGTTCATGTGAGATTAATAGAAGATTCCAAATTCAAATGACATTTTCGAGATTATTTCAAAAAGAACAACATGTTATTCAGATAATACGTTTTTCAAATATTGTTCAAGGGCCACTTCTGAAATTTAGTGTAGGAATTCTATACTGAAGATAAAATAGTACAAATGACGAAGGAATTTCTCAAGAGCAGCACGTTACGAGGTATTTAACCAATTTACCAAGTTCAAAAGAGAGTGTCATAGGATCAACGTACCAAAAATGTAAAGGTATGAAATGATATACCGAATTCAAATAGATAGCCAAGATTGTAAAGCAATATCATGTTGCTAAATAGACTAATATTTTGAATAACAATAACATGAGAATTGCAGGCAAGGAAGATCAGTTCAATTCAGATAGACTGTCAAAGTTCGACACAGAACCCGCAAGATAGTATATAACGAACAAACAATGATTTGAATCTTAACACAAACAAAATCAAGCAACCAGAACGTATTAATATATATATGTTCTTTCCCCAGTAAAGAAAGCTAGTATAAACCTGACCTGGCTATTACAAAGGAATCCCTAGTTATATTGACGCTCAAGACCTTGCTTCCAAGTCAATTCAAGGTTGTATCGTAAGATAACCTGAATTATTATTATACAACTCTTTAAATTATAATCATGTTTATACCTAGCGTCTTTGTTAAGATCTAGTCTTTCACTCATCCCATCCTGTCGTAACCTCTAATCTTGTTTTCATACCAAAGCGCCTAAAGATACTTTAGTTTAGAATTCTCAGTTCATCGAGCTGGGAACTACGTTATCAATACTCTTATCTTCAGCTTTCCTAACTATATCAATCCAACTTAATAATTTCCAACAAAAGTTGTATCAACTTAAGGCTAATGTTTAAAACTATACCAAGATCTTGATTTACTGTTTATGTTATTTAATATTAATTTATGAATATAATTTTAACATAATATAACTCAATTGTATCAAATCAGAGCTAATGAATAAGATAAAATTGAAACTTACCAAATCAAATTGGGTTTGGGTCCAAATCATATCCCGAAATAGCCCCATCGCGTCTGGAATTAAATTTTAGGCACACTGCCTAGTCATTGCTGGAGCACTGTCTGCCACTGCTACCTGGGTGGAAATAGTCTGGACCAAAAGATACGCCTCGTCGAGCCCGTCAAAACCCCTAAACCAATTTCACTGTCGTCACCTCCTCATTGGCAAATTGGACGAAAATTGCTGCTAAAACCCTAGCGCTGCCGCCACCTTTCTGGCTTATTTACTCCACCGTCAGCCATCAAAAATCTAATTAAAGGGTACCAAAGCATTCCTCTCAACAAGCCCATCAAAACCCACCCAATGTTTCACCATTTTCGGCTGCTGGAAGTTAGCAACCCGCCACCTTTGCCGCCTTGGTCCGCTGCCTTAAACTTTTCTAATGAAATCACCGTTGATTTGGTTTATATTTGGTATGGCTGTGATCCTTGAGTTAAGAGGAATCCAACCATGGTTTTAGTTTTCAATTTGGAGCTGAAACGAAAAAAAACCAAATGTGGGAAAAGGTTGGGTCAAGGTTTGAAAATTAGATTAATTTTTGTCCTCATTTACATATATAGAAGTAACTTTGGAGTTCTTGAATTTGACCCCTCAAATTTTAACCAACTTCAATTAATTCCCCCAGACTTTGACTGACTTATAATTCCACCCCCGAGCTTTAATTCAGTCATAAAAGTTTTATTATTTACACAATAACCCTCTAACCTTCTTAATTTTAGTCACTTAAGTTCAAACTGATTTATTTCAAAGCCCTTAAACTTTTAATCCTCTCACATTGGCCCCTAAATTTATAATTTTGGCAATGAAGTCCTTTTCTTATTTGCAACTAAATCCTTCAATTCCCAACATATATACCTAAACCTTAATTAATTTAAGTTAAGCAATTACCAAATATAATTTATCTGATCCACATATTAGTTTGTTAACACAATTATGTATAATTTATAATCCAAAATTCGGGGTATACAAATCTCCCCCTCTTGAAAGAATCTGGTCCCCAAATTCTCATTTGACATATGGGAAAGCTCCGAATATCATTGACACTTATGCGAGACATTATGCTGGGTATCTTTTAAAGGCTTGCTGCTGAAGTTCTATGATCTGGCTTGGGCATGTTATTTAACATTCCCATGTTTAGGAGGGTTAAATAACGTGCGTTCAAATTCTGGCTTATCTTGAAGGTAAGGCGCACCGAGCTAAAAAATTACATAGCATCAAAACCATATGTGACTTTCTTTGAAGTATTACATCGTAAATCATATTCTATACAACATCTTGATTTCGCTGCATATTTCTTAGCCTTGATTTGACATAATTGAGTTATATTATAATAAAATTATATTCATAAATTAATGGTAAATGACAAATCAAGATCTTATTATAGGTTTAAACATTAGCCTTAAGTTGATACAGTTTTTGTTAGAAATTATTAAGTTGGATTGGTATAGTTAGGAAGGCTGAAGATAAGAGTATTAATAACTTGGTCCCCAGCTCAATGAACTGAGAATTCTGAACTAAAGTATTTTTAGGTGTTTTAGTATGAAAACAAGATTAGAGGTTAAAACAAGATGGGATGAGTTAAAGACTAAATCTTAACAAAGATGCTAGGTATAAACATGATTATAATTTAAAGAGTTGTATAATAATAATTCAGGTCATCTTACGATACAACCTTAAATTGACTTGGAAGCAAGGGCTTGAGCGTCGATATAACAAGGGATTCCTCTATAATAGCCAGGTGAGGTTTATACTAGCTTTCTTTACTGGGGAAAGAACATATATATATATATATATTAATACGTCCTGGTTTCTTGATTTTTTTTTGTGTTAAGATTCAAATCGTTGTTTGTTCGTTATATACTATCCTGCGGGTTCTGTGTTGAACTTTGACAGTCTATCTGAATTGAACTGATCTTCCCTGCCTGCAATTCTCGTGTTATTGTTATTCAAAATATTAGTCTATTTAGCAACATGATATTGCTTTACAATCTTCGCTATCTACTCGAATTCGGTATATCATTTCATACCTTTACATTTTTGATATTTTGATCCCATGACACTCTTGTTTGAACTTGGTAAATTGGTTAAATACCTCATAATGTGCTGCTCTTGAGAAATCCCTTCGTCATTTGTACTATTTTATCTTAAGTATAGAATTCCTGCACTGAATTTTAGAAGTAGCCCTTGAAAAATATTTGAAAAACGTATTATCCGAATAACATGTTTTTTTTGAAATATTCTCGAAAAGTGTTATTTGAATTTGGAATCTTCTGTTAATCTCACATGAACTGGATTTTGAATCTATAATTAAACATTGGATCTTTCAAAGCTTTGAAACTATGATATGGATAATCCATTCTCGACCTAATCGTCGTACATTATGATACTATTGTGAGGCAGTCTTGCTGACTAGCCATTATTGATTAACTGATTTGTCTTAGTTGTTATTATCCAAGTTCTCAATCTTATTTGATGCGAGTTCTTATCTTGTGTATTTATATTGATAAATATATCAGTTGACCCGTTCTTTGCTAAAATTATCGCTCATCTATACAATACTAACATCTTATTCTTGTATTTCTCTTGATAGTCTAATTGAGCTTTTCTCCTCATTTGCTCGTGATTTTTGAGCTATTCTTATATGAATTTCTTACCCATTTAGAGTTGTGGCATCTCTAAACCGAATATTCTGTTTGTACATTTTTGAGAAAAAAAACAGTTTGTGAAAGTTCACCACACATTGTCCCTTACACTGGCTATGGCCCCTACCTGTTTTGAGTTATGTTATTTTATTCAAAATTTAGGGACCCTCTGTAACGCCCCGACCTGGAGGCGCCTGTTCCCGTCCGAGGTGCTACTCAAATTTATACCACAAGTTTCCTGAACAAGAGAAAACACATCCAAAAACTAAAATATTTAACTCTCACAAGTGCCATCCATCAATAGTTTAGCTTGTCACCAAAGTATCATAGATAACACTTGAGGATTTCAAGCCTACCTATCATATCCACACTAGTAACTCACAGGCTACAATCGTATATCCCTGGATCCATTAGGCTTATTACCTCACGTGTCTTGTGGTGAACTCTAACCTCGCCACATTTTCTCATTTAGGATAAAGAACATAAGGAAACAGTACAAATAATGTAAGTTCGAATAACTTAGTGAGTAGTTAACGAATGACCAGCACAGATGCACAGAGTGGTAACAAGTTCACAGGTACTAAATCAACAGAGAATAGGCACACTGTAGTTGATAGTAGATCAATAACACTCTGGCAAATTCGCTATTTGAGAATACAGAATGATGACAAATAGTAAATACAAAATCAACCAAGAACAATAGTGGCTATAGATGATATGCCAAGTATAACACAGGCAAGAGAATACAACGGCTAAGATAGAATAATAAATAGATGATATATCAGTGATATTTTCACAAAACCTACTGTTGGTGATTCTCCTATCTTATCTCTCCACTTTCGAAAAACATGAAAATCCTTATCTCTCCTATCCCGAGTGATCGGCTTGGATAGTTAACCAAAACAGTAGACATGGCTAGCTGCATGCCTTATCCCCCCATAGCTAGGTACCTCTAGTCTGACTATAGAGCCATATGTACTCAAAGGGTATCGGCCGGAGATCGATCGCCGTCGGACTATTCTGCCTGGCCATCTCCTAAAGCCGATCCCAGGGCCTACGCCCAAGTGTAACCAGAAATTAGTATAACATAAGCATCCAACATCATTTCACATTACACGTCATTTCGCCATGATAAACAATAATCATATAATCAACATCAGGCTCGTTTCTATATAACCATCATGGCTATGATGGAAAATATATCTCAAAAATCCATTTCTCAATTTTCACACATAATTGCCAAATTTCAAATAAAATAACGTAAATTAGGAACCATGAGGGCGATGTTTGATAAATTTCGCAAACACTTTACTTTTCAGAGCTTGTATGAAAAGGGTATTTAGTTTCGGAATTCACCAGCTTGAAATGAATTCAATAGCTCGAGATGAACATGAATTCAAATAAGCACAACTCAAGAATCATATGTAAAGAAGAAGAAAAGTACAACTAGACTATCAAGTGCAATGCACAATTCGAAGGTCGACATGGCATAAATAAACAACAGTTTCTAACAAAGAGCTGGTCAAGCGGTAGTGATACATTTACCAATATATATAAGAAAAGAAATTACATTAAGCAAGATCGAGAGAGTTTGGGATAATAACAGCTAAAGGATTTCAGACAAGAAGAATAGTTTAGATAAACTGTCAAATTCAACACATAAATAAAAAATCAGCATGGATCGATCAACCACCAACCTTAAATCTTAATATAAACAGAATCAAGCGACAATGGCATAATACAAATAAGTATGTTCTTTCCATAGTAAAGAAAACTAATATAAACCTCATCTAGCAATTGCAGAGGAATCCCTAGTTATATCGATGCTCAAGCCCTTACTTCCAAGTCAACTCAAGGTTGTATCGTAAGATAACCTAATTTATTACTATACAACTCTTTAAATTATAATTATGTTTATACCTACCGTATTTGTCAAGATTTAGTCTTTAACTCATTGCATCCTGTCGTAACCTTTAATCTTGTTTTCACACCAAAACACTTAAAGATACTTTAGTTCAGAATTCTCAACTCATCGAGCTGGGAACTAGGTTATCAATACTCTTATCTTCAGCTTTCCTAACTATATCAATCCAACTTAATAATTTCCAATGAAAGCTGTATCAACTTAGGGCTATTGTTTAAACCCTTAACAAGATCTTGATTTATCGTTTATGTCATTTAACATTTATT
The DNA here is from genome assembly GCA_018894105.1 of Jacaranda mimosifolia. NCBI lineage: Eukaryota > Viridiplantae > Streptophyta > Magnoliopsida > Lamiales > Bignoniaceae > Jacaranda > Jacaranda mimosifolia. The sequence continues at coordinate 14,811,425 of CM032133.1, read as the reverse complement.
TACGCATATAATTTTATAATAATATAACTCAATTGTATCAAATCAGGGCTAATTAATATGATAAAATTGAAACTTAACAAATAAAACTGGGTTTAGGTCCAAATCACATCCCAAAATTAGTCCCATCCCATCTAGAAATAAGTTTCAAGTACATCGCCAGAGCACCACTAGCCGCCGCCTAGGTAGAAACCGTCTAGATCAAAAGTTGTGCCCTATCAAGCCCATCAAAGCCCCTCTACCAATTTCGTTGTCCGTTGCCTCCTTGCCGGTGAATTGGACGAAAACTACTGCTAAAACCCTAGCGCCGCTGCCATCTTTCTACCTCAATTACTCCATCATTGGCGGTCGAAAATCTAATTAAAGGGTATCAAAATGTTCCTTTCGAAAAGCCCACCAAAACCCACCTAATATTTCAACAATTTTGCGGTCAAAAGTCAGCAACCCCCACCTCTACCCCCTTGGTCCACTGCCTTAAATTTTCTTGATGAAATCACTGTTGATTTAGTTCATATTTGGTATGGTTGTGATCCCTAAACTAAGAGGAATCCAACCATGGTTTTAGTTTTCAATTTGGAGCTGAACCGAAGGTGGGAAGAGGTTGGGTCAAGTTTTGAAAATTAGATTAATTTTTGTCCTCATTTATATATATAGAAGTAACTTTGGACTTTTTAAATTTGACCCCTCAAAATTTAACTGACTTCAATTAAGTCCCCCAAACTTTGACAGACTTACAATTCCACCCTTGAGCTTTTATTCGGTCCTAAAAGTTTTGTTATTTACACAATGACCCCTTAACCTTCTTAATTTTAGTCACTTAAGTTCAAACTGATTTATTTTAAGGCCCTTAAACTTTTAATCCTCTCATATTGACCCCTAAATTTTATAATTTTTGGTAATTAAGTCATTTTCTTATTTGCAATTAAATCCTTCAATTCCCAATATTTATACCTAAACCTTAATTAACTTAAGTTAAATAATTACCAAATATAATTTATTCGATCCACATATTAGTTTGTTAACGCAATTATTTATAATTTATAATCCAAAAGTTGGGGTATACAAATCTCCCCCTCTTAAAAGAATCTGGTCCCCAAATTCTCATCTGACATACGGAAAAGCTCAGAATATCATTGACACTTATGCGAGATATTATGTTGGGTATCTTTTAAAGGCTTGCTGTTGAAGTTCTATGATCTGGCATGAGCATGTTAGTTAACACTCCCATGTTTTGGAAGGTTAAATAAAATGCGTTCAAATTCCAGCTTATCTTGCAGGTAGGGCCCACCGAGCTAGAAAATTACATAGCATCAAAACCATATGTGACTTTCTTCAAAGTATTACATCATAAATCATACTTTATACAACATCTTGATTCCGTTGTATATTTCTTAGCAAGGGTATAAGGGCACACTGAGTCTTTCTACTCTTGATGAGGCACAACTTTTAGTGCAGACAGTTTCCATCCAAGTGGCGGCGGTGGCCGGTGGTGCTCTGACGTGGGCTTCGATGGTGACAAGCAGTGTATTTGAAATTTAATTTCGGATTCTATGGGACTAATTTCGGGATGTGATTTGGACCCAAACCCAGTTTGATTTGGTGAGTTTCAATTTTATCATATAAATTAGCTCTGATTTAATATAATTGAGTTATATTATGATAAAATTATATGCGTAAGTTATGGTAAATGACATAAACGATAAATCAAGATCTTGTTATGGGTTTGAACATTAGCTTTAAGTTGATACAGTTTTCATTGGAAATTATTGAGTTGGATTGATATAGTTAGGAAAACTAAAGATAGGAGTATTGATAACCTAGTCCCCAGCTCGATAAACTGCGAATGCTGAACTAAAGTATCTTTAGGCGTTTTGGTATGAAAACAAGAGTAGAGGTTACGATAGGATGGGATGAGTTAAGTACTAAATCTTAACAAAAATGCTAGGTATAAAGAGTTGTACAATAATAATTCAGGTTATCTTACGATACAACATTGAATTGACTTGAAAACAAGGGCTTGAGCACCGATATAACTATGGATTCCTCTGCAATTGCCATGTGAGATTTATGCTAGCTTTCTTTACTGGGGAAAGAACCTATATACATGTTAAGACATCCTGGTTGCTTGATTTTGTTTGGGTTAAGATTCAAATCATTGTTTGCTCGTTATATACTATCCTGCAGGTTCTGTGTCGAACTTTGACAATCTATCTGAATTGAACTGATCTTCCTTGCCTATAATTCAGGTGCTATTGTTATTCAAAATATTAGTCTGTCTAGCAACTTGATATTGCTTTACAATCTTGGCTATTTGCTCGAATTCAGTATATCGTTTCATACCTTTACATTTTTGATACGTTGATCCCGTGACACTCTCGTTTGAACTTGGTAAATTGGTAAAATACCTCATCACATGCTACTTTTGAGAAATCCCTTTGTCATCTATACTGTTTTATCTTCAGTATAGAATTCTTGCATTGACTTTTAGAAGTGGCCCTTGAACAATATTTGAAAAATATATTATATGAATAACATGTTCTTTTTGAAATAATCTCGAAAAGTATAATTTAAATTTGGAATCTTCGATTAATCTCACATGAACTGGATTTTGAATCGCTAATTAAACATTAGAACTTTCAATGGTTTGAAACTACGATTCAGATAATCAATTCTCGACCCAATCACCGTGTTTTTTGATGTTGATACTGTTGCGAGGTAGTCTTGCTGATTAGCCGTTATTGATTAATTGATTTGTCTGAGCTGTTATTATCTAAGTTCTCAATCTTATTTGATGTGAGTTCTTATCTTGTGTATTTATATTGATAAATAAATATGTTGACCCTTTCATTGCTAAAATTGGAAAAGGAAGGGAAAAAAAAAGTTACTAGTGGAGGATAGTATGTAATGAACAAACAATGATTTGAATCTTAACACAAATAGAATGAAACAACCAGGATATATTAACAGGTATATATGTTCTTTCCCTAGTAAAAAAAGCTAGCATAAACCTCACCTAGCAATTGCAGGGGAATCTTTAGTTATATCGGTGCTCAAGCCCTTGCTTCCAAGTCAATTCAAGGTTGTGTCGTAAGTAAACTGAATCATTATTATACAACTCTTTAAATTATAGGCATGTTTATACCTAGCGTCTTTGATAAGATTTAGTCTTTAACTTATCCTATCCTGTCGCAACCTCTAATCTTGTTTTCATACAAAAACACCTAAAGATACTTTAGTTCAGAACTCTCAGTTCATCGAGCTGGGGACCAGGTTATCAATGCTCATATCTTTAGCTTTCCTAACTATATCAATCCAACTTAATAATTTCCAACGAAAGCTGTATCAACTTAAGGTTAATGTTTAAACCCATAAGAGCCATAACAAGATCTTAATTTATCATTTATGTTATTTAACATTAATTCAAGCAAATAATTTTATCATAATATAGCTCAATTGTATCAAATCAGAGCTAATTAATATGATAAAATCGAAACTTACCAAATCAAACTAGGTTCGGGTCCAAATCACATCTCGAAATTAGTCCCATTGCGTCCAGAATTAAATTTCAGGTCCATTGCCTAGTAATTGCCGAAGCATTGCCACGCCGCCATCGCCTGGGTGGAAACCGTCCACACTAAAAGATGTGCTTCGTCGAGCTCGTCAAAACCCCTCAATGAATTTCACCGTCCGTCGCCTCCTCGCTGGCGAATTGGATGAAAATCGCCGCTAAAACCCTAGCACCGCGTCTATCTTTCTGCCTTAATTACTCCACTATTGGCTGTCAAAAATCCAATTAAAGGCTACCAAAATGTTCCTCTCAACAAGCCCATCAAAACCCACCCAATATTTCACTGTTTTCACTGCCGGAAGTTAGCAACCCGCCACCTCTGCCGCCTTAACTTTTTCTGATGAAATCACCATCGATTTGGTTCATATTTGGTATGCTTGTGATCCTTGAGCTAAGAGGAATCCAACTATGGTTTTAGTTTTCAATTTGGAGCTTAAGCAAAGAAGAAGAAGAACCAAAGGTGGGAAAAGCTTGGGTCAAGTTTTGAAAATTAGATTAATTTTTGTCCTCATTTATATATATAAAAGTATTTTTGGACTTCTTCAATTTGACCCCTCAAAAATTTAATCGACTTCAATTAAGTCCCCCTGACTTTGACTGACTTACAATTCCACCCCTGAGCTTTAATTCGGTCCTAAAAGTTTTGTTATTTACACAATAACCCCCTAACCTTCTTAATTTTAGTCACTTAAGATCAAACTGATTTATTTTAAAACCCTTAAACTTTTAATCTTCTCACATTGACCCATAAATTTTATAATATTTGGAAATTAAGTCCTTTTCTTATTTGCAATTAAATCCTTCAATTCTGAATATTTATACCTAAACATATCAATTCTATTTCCTGTGAAGAAATCATGTGCTTTGTAATACCTCGACTCCAAAAGAGAACTTCAGATTTGCAACTTGAATATGTAATTTTATTCATCTCATCCTTTCGATTTGGATGTTTATACCTAGATAACTTACTATAATCCATATTTTTCTAGGAAACTGCATTAGTGCACCTGAGAGATTCTTATTTTAGTGAGGCAACCTAGTGCAACAAGTCATATATTTAAATATCGTGGACTATGCGCTCACAAAGCGGTATTAACTTAAATGATACTTCTAAAAATAGAATTTACAGTATTATCGGCATCAAAGCCTTAACATCCCGAACAGGTACGAGCCAGAAAATTAAGTATAATTACATATCCCATAAGTACGTAATAAATCTGAGTCCATGATTGTTATTAGTATCAAACTCATATAAACATAAGCATCTACATGAGGTATTATAGAGTTCAAACTTGCACACATAATATTTCACTTACAAGTCCAGGTCTTGTACATCTGGGAACTAGTAACAAAATTATTTACATTAACACTACCTAAGATTTCATAATAAGTCAGATGCTTCCACATAGTTTGCTACATGTTTGCAAAAGCTATATATACTAGATACAGTCACGAGCAGTACATCTATGATCCTTAGATTCCGTATGTGATATAAGGCCAAGAACACATAGACTAAGCCTTATCTTGACGTCCAAGAACTTAGATGATACCTTCATCTACTTGTTTACCCTTATCCTTCTGAGCACTTGAGGTTGACTGCTTGACTTGACTGCTTGACTTTAGGATAATTTCGAATAAAATGTTCATCGCTACCGCACCACATGCATTTCCCATGCTTCTTCCAACATATGCTCTCATTATGGTCACAGATGCTACAGGCTCTTGTTGAGGATATGTGAGATAGTTGGGGGTTCTTCTTAGGATGATGCAGGTAATTGACTGATGTCCTAATTTGGATTTTTTGTCATTTCCTCCCAACACTATCCTTTTCATTACCTTGAGTTTTAAACTCAGTGATTTTTCCTCACTTAACCCTTTCTACATTCTGGTACATCTCAGGCAGTTCTCGCTCTACCTGTAAGGCTCTATTTAAAGCTTCCTCAAACTTAGATTGTTCGTATAGTGTAAGGGTCTGTCATGTTTCAAGTCTTAGTCCTTTAACAAATTTCTTAGCCCTACACTCCTCTTCTTTCATTATTTGCAGTGCGTATCGAATTAATCTACTAAATCTAACTTTATACTGCCATACGATTATTTCCTCTTGGCTAAGGTTTACAAATTCTTGTCTTTGAGCATTTTTCACTTCTCGTGGTATGTATCTATCCATAAACTCCCATTTGAAGTTTTCCCAAGTACGAGTATTCCCTTACATTCCCATTGCTGGCTCACCAAAACTGACCATTGTTGAGCAGTGCCTTCCAAGAGATCAACAACGTATATAAGCTTATAATAATTGTGTAGCCTAACATTTGGAAAATATCTTCAATTTCCTTGATCCATGCTTTGGCCTTTTGGTGATTTGATTCACCTACAAATATTGGGGGGTGGAACTCATGGATGTGTGCTAAAGTCCCAAACTCTAGACGTTCTTCACTTTTCTCAAGATTATTTATCTGGCTTGGTTGCTGGCGCGACCGCATGAATTGCTACCACATTGTAACCATATGTTCTATAATTTGTTTTCTCATTTCCAGACTTGCCAATGGTTCTCCTATTATTCCTTCTAACACTTATTGGATGTCTCCGTTCTGAAGTATCTTCTTCTGGATTTTACAGACTCAGAGAATATGTTGGGGTTAATTTTTGCGACACCATTCAATACTATAAAACTTTTCCATCTTACAGGCCACATTTATCTTAAAGGTTTAATGGGAGTTATGTTAATTAGTACTCATTCTTTGTATTTCCAATTGTACAAAAATCAAGATATATGTATATATATATATACCATTTTCTAAACACAAGATAAGCTAAAATTCAACCAGTCTCAAGTTAACATTAACATTAGAAATTTTTTCTTTCTTACTTTTCTTTTCTATGTGTGGTGTTTATGAAATATTCACTAACCCAACGATTAACCTAGCCTCTGATAAAGAGATTACAACTAGTTCTAAGATAGTCATTGTCTTGCGCATATGGATTCTGGTGTTTACTAACATTGTTCCAAAAGCAATCAGGTTGTGGCGACCTTCTCGCAAATCTTTAGTCTCCACAAGTACTCGATCGTGCCTTTTCTTACCGAAGTTCATATTGCAAACTACAGTTCCCTAACCTACTTCTTGACTTTCTCTTTTATCAAGTTATCTTTCAATGTTCTGATTTAGTCTGTCCTCAAGACTTTTTAATATTCCTCTATTAAGTCCATCCTCAGTTGAGAATGTCTTTACTAATTTTCAGTCATCTTAAATTTATGTAGACTTATTCTATCAATTATGGGTCCTATTTTCTAAGGAGCTATACCCGATGCCTAGTGTTACGCCTTTCTTCTCGAATTAATAAGGCATTTCCTCAAAGCTTCATATCCTATGAGCAATCATACATCTTTCTTATCTCTTATAATCTTATAATCTCTTCGATTAACTCTCTTATGATAATCTTTATTATTACTCAAATTTCCCAAAGTGGTCTTACCGTTCAAGTTACGACCATGCATACCTGTCAAACACCATTAATCTCTACTGTCTCCCTAGTATCGAATTCAACTCTATTTAAAACAACCATCTCCCTGTCAAGTTAAGTTCCAAGGCACATATGTGTGTAGTATATACATATTCCCAAGTATTTTCCTTCCAATACTTCTTCGTTGATTTCTATATTCCTATATAATATTTTCCTTTAAGATTCCAATACTAACTCTAGATGCCTTCTGTATTTCGTAACAGATGTTACCTCTTTTCCCTTTAAAGTTACAATGTTTTGCTCACCACTTCATTTTTATAGATAATATTTCTTTCTTTGCTATTTACTATCGTCTTGAAATCCTCTCGATAAACTAATTTCCCCAAAGGTTTAAATCATAACCACACATATATCAGTTATCTCTATTGCTGAAGTATTGATTTCTTTGAAACCATAATACCTATGGGTTTCCCCCATATGCATAAAACAAAAATACATATCATTCCAAAATGATCCTTGACTTTTCAAGTTCCATTATTACCAATATACCAACACCACAATTTGATACCAAGAATATTATTCCACCAGATGTTACTAAAGTCATATGCTTGACATTTTTAGAAGAACGGACTAGATGTTGGCTGGCCACTCCAACACCAATTTAGCAATATCCCAGAAGTTCACACCCTGGCCAGACTTTCATGTCAATCTTAGCCTTTATTAATCCTAATATTCCATATTCCAAAGAGATTCAAGTTATCGGCATACCACTTCCTAAATAGTCATACCATAAGTCATGATACACTCTTATGTCCAAAGCAGTGATCTAATAAGATCTTTTATTTATCAAATTCGACTCTATCTATAACAATCATTGGCTTACACACCCGTTAAAATGTTCTCAAATAAGTTCGTACTCAATGTAAGTTCACAACAATACCATTCTTCTTAAGATAAAAGTCACATGCTCGATACCTTAGGAGCTATGGATTATACATTGGTTAGCTATCCAATCATAACCCTTCACATCCTTTAGATCGAACATTATCCTAAGAATTTATGTCCTAATCAGAGTTCATAATCATGCTTAGTCTCCACAAACCAAAACTTTCATGTTTCATTCAAATATCAGAATCACGCTTACTCTCCACTAATAAAATATTTCATATTCCAAGGATCATATCCTAGCGTAGCCCAGGTTTTCAAACATAAACTCTGATATCACCGTTGCAGCCCTAATTGGAAAGTGCTTGTGAAAGCAAACAAAGCGCTAGGATCCAATAATAAAACTTCAAAAAATTAAATAAACTAGTGCTTACAAGCTACCAAGGATCTAAACATGCTTTAAAATTCAAATTTGGTTGAAAAATTACCTTGAAAAGAAAAATCCAAAGGTAGATTGAAGAACTCCTTCTTCAAATAGAATCTATTAGATAGTAGCACAGCTAGAATCAAGTGATTTTTGATCGATTTAAAACTCTCCAAAAACACTAAAAATATTCCAGTAGATGCTCAAATCCTTGAGGAAGCTGTTGGAATATATTTCAGCTTGAAACTCCTTCTGGATCTCCTAGAATTAAATCAACAAGAGACTACTCTCGCAGGTGGATCTCCAAAGTCTTAGCAACCCATTTGTTTTGCCTCTATCGAAATGATCCACACACCAATCCAAATTCTACTACTCCTCACTTTTAGCTGGAGAAAGAAAAGAGAGTTGAGAGAGTGATGGCTGATTTTAGGGTAGGGAAATGAAGAGAAAAGTGATATTCCACATATGAATGAACACCTTGAAAATGGAGGAAAAAGTGAGAATCTAATTCTTCACTTGTAAGATTACTTGTAACCGCCCTCTCACTCTATATCTATATATAGAGTGAGGATGGTGTGATGCCAAGGTGGCATCACACATTCCTCAAAGGGGGGGACTACTAATATGCATGCCTTGCATGCTTAGTTGGTAAATTCAAATTTAATTTGAATTTGTGTGCATTTCAATTACATTTGAAATCTAATTTCAAATTAAATAAATGCCATACCTAAAATGACCCTATCATTTGAATTTTCCCTCCAAATTATATTCTTCTCATTAATTAAATTAAATAATTTAATTTAATTAATTAATCCTTGATAACTCTTTAAGTCAACTAGCTTAATTCTTTAAGCTTAATTTTGTTAACTTAACGCTTGTAAGTTAACTTGACCTATTGATGGTCATGTGGCACCAAATAATTAACTCCTTGATTATTGGTCTAATTTAACTCCTTAAATTAGTTCATCAATTTAACACTTAAAATTAATCAAGCCAACATAGACCTCAATTTTCAATCACTAAAAAATAGGTCTCCATGGAGTGAATTTTCTAACATTTAGAAAGTTTCTCCATTACTTAGGAAATGTAATTGGCTTTTGTGTGTGACCCGATAGGTTCTACTATTCATTTCACATGGGCTCAAAACTCCTTATGACTTTTGAATATCAAATATTCCTTTTAGTTTAAACTACTTTAAACTAATCGACTCAGTTCAATTAATCTTCATTAATTGAAGAGAACCCAATCTCCATAGTCAATGTCCAACCTCAAGCCCATAGAGCCCAACAAATTACCGAAATAAATGTTTTGGAGATCCATCATAGCTCTGCGCGTACCATGTAAATACGGTTCTTCCATCTCCTATCTCTCGAAAGAGGCCTAGGACAAGATATTTGTTGGCTCCCTAATAGCATTGATACTATGTTTCTATTCCTAATGTTTGATTCCATTTTATGACCTCATCTTTGAAAAACTCCTTTTCCAAATTGTCATACTGCCCTGCGCAAGGACTCATTGGAATCGATCATTGTAGAATACATAGGAGATGCACTTGCTCTTCACAAAGACGAGGAGTCCAATTTCATCTTGGATCTCACAAACCTCCATGTCTAAGTAGCCTCTGCCCAATCACCATCCGAACGGTCCACTAGGTGACCAAGGAGGGGTCAAAGCATGAGGACCTAAACACAAGGTTACCATGAATCCTCAAGTCAAATGACTAATTATATGCACTAGCGTAAGTTGGAGAATTTGCTACTATCGACTTGCCACTTTGACTATCTAGTGGATTCTCCGGGTGGGTCTTTAGTGCCTTATTCCCTAACAAGCACCTACTAACATGCATCCATATCTCATATGGGGTTGCCCTTAGAATGGAATAGTATCCAACTCCTTGGATCTATGCATCTATCCAGATCTTAGATGCTATGTCTCTTAAGATCATATGACTTGGAAGATTTAAGATCACGACCGTGTAAGACTTATTCCACAATTACCACCTAGTGTGTGACAGAGTCCCGTAGTCTTGTGTGATCTAAGGGCTTCAACTAAATGCCAGTGAAGTAAATATAAGCATAAAATGAAGATGGCCATATTAATAATATCATTAAATCAAGATTGTATCACAAAGTGAAATAGTTTACGACGCCAATCTTATTGGCTTGTGAGGTACTATTCCAATAATCTCTTACTTGCCATAAAGCTAATTCCCTTAGCCTTGCATTTAGGGGTTTAGACAGTGGTTCTACTATATTATCTTCTAAGTCAACTATTTCCACTCAGTTGTAGCTTACATCAAATGATAACGCATTTATCTGTGTTTCGATCACTAATGAGATCTTGGCTCAAGACCTAAGTTGTCTTCAAAAGACAATAGTAAGCTCATGCACGTTAGGCACCACATCCAACTTTTGGATGAAGTTTTTATCCAAACACCTTCCTTTGCGGTTTCTAAAACTACAAATTATTTCGCCTCAGTAGTAATCTTGGCCGAAGTATCTTGTTAGGAGCTCTTCCAACTCACTACATCGCCATTAAGGCAAAATTTAGATCCAGAAGTGGATTTCATATCATCTACATCGGATTGAAAACTAGAATTCAAAAAGTGCTTGAGTTTCAATTCTGCATTGCCGTATACCAAAAACAAGTCATTAATGCTTCTCAAGTACTTTAGGATTATTTTAACGGCCATCCAGTGACACTTACTGTGGTCGAATTGGAAATGACTTGTAACACTTAGAGTGTGTGCCACATCTAATCTTGTACATTGAACGGTATACAATGTGCTCAGCATAAAGCACATGGGACATTCTATATCTCTAGTTGTCAGCCTTAGGGGCCATAGACTTGGAAAGACGAATGCCATGTCCCATGGGAAGAAACCAGTCTTGGATTCTTCCATACTAAAACTCTTTAGTATCATGTCAATGTACGATGTTTAGGAGAGATATCTCCTAAATCTCCCCAGCATCCTCCTAGATCTATCTCTATAGATACGTATTATCAATACGTAGGATGCTTCTCCTAAATCCTTCATGGAGAATTGTATAGATAACCATGCTTCAGTACACTATAACATTTCTCTCTCATTCTCAATGAGAAAAATGTCATCAGCATAAAGCACAATAAACTGTATACTACTCCCACCAGCCTTCTAGAACACACAAGGTTCATACACATTTTTGACAGAGCCAAACAATTTGACTTTCTAATCAAAACGTATGTTCTAAGTTTGGGATACCTATTTGGGTCCATAAGTGGGTCTCTAGAGTTTAAAAAACTTTTACTCACTCCCTTTAGATGTAAAACCTTGCGGTTACTCCATATAGTTTTCCTCTTCAATGTTTCCATTGAGGAAAGTGATTTTCACATCCATTTGCCATATCTCATAGTCATAATATGCAACTATGGTAAGTAAATCAAAATAAACTTAGGCATTGCGACCGATGCAAAGGTTTTCTCAAAATTAAAACTAAGTCTTAGAGCATAAACTCTTGCCACTAGTCACGCCTTAAAGGTTATTACCTCTCCATCGACTTCTAGCCTTTGCTTATAGATCCACTTGCAACCAACGGGAACTATTCCCTTCAGTGGATCAACCAAAGTCCATACTTTGTTGGAGCTCATAGAGTTTATTTCGGATTTTATGGTGTTAAGCCAATGTCCCGAGTCTATGTCTAACATAGCTTCCTAATAGGTTTTCAGATCACTATCCAATTGGCCTATCTCATGAAAGAATCCGAACCTTTTAGGTTACTTCTTGATCTGGTCCGACCTTATTAGAAGTTGTGTGTGAGGCTCTTATTGATATTTACTTGTTTCTACCGCTTGTGGGATTTTAATGATCATCTTAAATATCACCAAGTTCAATTACAACGTCTTTTCTATCTAATAGAAATTCTTTTTCCAAAAAGTGGCTTTCCTTGAAACAAACACCCTTTGTTCTGATCATTAAAGTAATGACCCAGAGACTCTCTTGAGTATCCCACAAACTTGTACAAGATGGATCCACTATCTAACTTGTCTCTTACTGTCCGTCTCACGTAGGCAAGAGACCCCCAAGCCTTTAAACAATGGTAAGAGGATGCTTTGCCATACCACATCTCATGCGGAATCTATAGCACCAGCTTTTAAGGTACTACACTTAGTGACTTCGCCATCATTTTTAAGGCATATCCTCAAAAGGATATAGGTATATTGGAAAAACTCATCATAGAACGTACCACGTCTAACAAAGTACAATTTCTCCTTTTAGCTACTCCATTATTTTGGGGTGTGCCGAGTGGAGTCCATTGAGAGAAAATCCAAGAATTCGGTACTTAAATATTCTCCCCATCGATCCGATCGAAGAGCTTTAATACTAAGTCCCTTTAGCTTTTCCACTTCATTCCTATACTTTTTGAACTTTTCAAAGGCTTTGGATTTGTACTTCATAAGATACACATGTCCGAACCGACTATTATCATCGATAAAGGTGATGAAGTAGGAATAACCTCCTCTCATACTAACTATTAGTGAGCTAGAAACATCTATATGGATCAAATCCAAAGGACTTGTAGTGCATTCCATTTGTCCTACAAAAGGAGTTTTGGTCATTTTCTTTTTTAAACAAGATTCACAAGTAGGAAGGTTTTCAATACCACTAACATTTAGTGCTTTGAGAGCTTCTAACTTGTTCATCCTATTTTTAGATATATGTCCAAGTCTTCAATGTCAAGACATAGCATTTTCTTGGATATCCAATTTTCTTACTTTGTTGAATGTGCATTAGTGATGGTTGAGAATCTAAAATATTGTATAATCCTTTGTTAAGTGTACCATAAGCATCTAAAGAACCTATTCTTTAATGCCTTTAATCTCTCATTTGATATGGAATGACCAAATCCTTCGCTATCTAAAATGGAAATTGAAATAATGTTCTCAACAATATATGGTACATCTTAACAAGGGTTCAATACAATTATGGAGTTCCCTAAGTCTAACTTATTATACGCCTTCGGCTTTGGCCGCAACTTTTGCTCCTTAGCCAAGGTGTTGGATCATATACCCATCACTAGGTCTTATTCTTCTTTCTATTTTTTGTAACAACTTACAAAGATAAGAACCATATGCGATATCATATATCCACGAGAAGAATTTCTCCTTGAATGCACTTCAATAAAGTACATACCGTTCTTAAGGGTTGCAAGGTATCCCTTGCAATTTCGCTTTCAATGGTCTATCTTGCTAAAGTAGAAACAAGTAATATCAACTATATCCTCTATAATCTTCTTGACTCCTCTGGATGCCTTTAATGGTTGCTTTCCCCGTAGAGGAAGAATTTTTATTCCTTTTACCTCCCTTTCTAGCACCCCTAGGGCCCATAGACTTGGAGGATAGCATTAATGGTATGCCCTTGTCATAGTAATCTTTGTCTACATCAACACTTTGATCAATAAAACTCAACAAGGATGTGAGGATCAAATCCTCATGGATATCATTGTCCATCACTATGTCTAAGTTAAAAAGCTTCTCCAAGCTTAATTATCTTCAGATCGTAGTTGATGACACATGACTTCACAACCATCCTAGCTTGAAAAATCTTCTTTGACAACGTGAATTTCTCATACCTTGTTTGCTTTACAACTCTTGTAAGCTTTAACCAAGGTATAATTCATGTGTCCTTGAGACTTTTGAAGTTTGTAGCTGCTATCATAAGAGTATGGGATAGGATGATCTTTAACCTAATTCGTGAACTTTTCACGTGTCTCTTTATCTACTATAATAGCGATGGGATTAGGAGCACCTTGATATAGGACATATATCCACTTCTAGGAATCTAGAACGATTTTTGAGGTTAAGTCAACTGTGGAAGTTTGGCCCGGTTGGTTTATTGGTTTCCATAATAACATGGAGTGGATTTTTGGTCATTTTGTTGAGATTGCACAAATCCTCAAAGGCTAAAAAACGAATATGATCATGTGATTGAATTTTGATATTGAAAATATGCTCATGGTCTTTTAAGCATTTTTTTTCTCCCACTATTTTATCAAATCCTTCACCCCCTAGAAGAATTCAGGAAATCTCATTCTCGAGTGAGAATCAAGATCCTAAGGACTTGCAAGTGGACCCCCGTAACTGAGTGCTATCCACAAGCAATCGAAGGGTAAGCAACTTTTGCTAATTGCATCTCATGCAACTCTTGATGTATTTTGCCTCACTTTTCACATAAACCCATAGAACTGTGTGCCATCTATATTAATAGGTGTTAAGTCTAACCTACCAATCAAACTTTGATTCAAGACAGGCACCACAACATCCCCCATAACCAAGTGCCAATGTGTGGGAGTTCTTGATTCAAAGATGCATCTCATGCTAAGTGTATGCTCATAGCTTTCCTCCTAAGTGTAACCCCCGTAACCAAGTACCATCACACAAAATCAGTAGCGTCATCATGGCATACACTATTGGTAGAAGGCATGGATTAATTAAAATTCCTTTTAATTTATATCCATTTTGACTTAATATTTGAAAAACACTTAGACATTCTAAGTGGAGAGTTTTTGCTTGCAAAGATCTCATCATTTTATCTTCTTATTTAGGCTTTCAATATCCTGGCCATGCATATCATACATCAATAGGATATGGAAAGCATAAATAAGTAAATGAACCAAGCATGCTCGTAGGGTGGGATGACCATAAGCATAACCAAGTGGTGCACTTAGAGTCATAGGTGCACCACCTAGTTGATTTTAAGTGGGTTGATTAAATCTAGCTATTACATGAATCTATCCCCATACATTTATGGGTCTCCTTGCTCCTTGTAACATTTACAAGAGAAAGAAATCCCCACTCCTAATAATTCTACTCTCATAACATTTACGAGATAGAAATTAAGAGGCATGCAAGCCCCAATTTAATACAACCATTTTCAACAATTTAAAACAAATAAAATCAATATTAAAGGCTCATGATCATCTCCATTCATTCATCATCCATTCAACAATTAAATGAACAATAAATAAATCTAGAATTAACAATTAATTCCAATAATTAAATGCTTATCTTATAAACAATTAATTGGCCAAGCAAATATTAGCATAACATTTATGCATCTCATTTTTGCACAAAATTGGAGATTAACTTGAACAAGTTTCTAAAAGTAATTAAAAATGTCAAATATAATTTTGAGAATTTGCACAACACTTATGCATCTATCTAGCATGATTTGAATCATTTTTGGTCACTTAAGGAACACAAAACTAGGCTCAAAACTCATGCCAACCAAAATTGGTTGCTGCTGCCCGGGCGGTGTGCAATGCTGGGCGGCAAGTGTGCCCGCTGCCCTGCCTGTGTGTTGCCACGGTGCGGCAACACCCCTGTTTTGGGATTAGGACCGAGTAAAGTCAACTTTGGCTCAACTTTTGTGCACCAAAAATTAGGACACATCCTAAACATCAAACCACGCATTTTAGATGAAATTTCAAATTTAAAACAACTTTCAAAAATGGAATTTCAAGTGCTCAAACATGCTTCAAACTTCAAGTTCAAGTAAGAATCATATTCTTCAAAAATTTCCAACAAAACTCCGATCAAATTGGATCAAAAAATGACCAAAACAACTTAAGGCCAATTAACACATGCTATATCAACATATAACATCAATTAATGCAAAATCAACATTCAACATTAATAGCTATGAATTAAAACATACTAATCATATGAATCAACACTTAAAACACATATTAGCATGCTTTTAATTCATCAATCAAGGAGCCACACACAACATCATCCAAACACTCCAATCCATCACATGAATCGAAAATTTGGTGCTTTTGATGAAACCATCACATGAATCAATCAATCAAAAAATCCAAATCAAAGAATGAATTAGACTCCGATACCACTTGAAAGCAAGTAAGGTACTAGGATCCAATAATAAAACTTCAAAAGATTAAATAAACTAGTGATTACAAGCTAACAAGGATCTAAACATGCTTTATGATTCAGATTTGATTGAAGAGTTACCTTGAAAAGCAAAATCCAAAGGTAGATTAATGAACTCCTTCTTCAAATAGAATCTACCAGACAGTGGCACAGCTGGAAACAAGTGATTTTTGACCGATTCAAAACTCTCCAAAAATACTGAAAATATTCCAATAGATGCTCAACTCCTTGAAGAAGTTGGTGGAACAAATTTTAGCTCAAAACTCCTTCTGGATCTCTTGGAATAAAATCGACAAGAGACTGGTCTTGTAGGTGGATCTCTAAAGGCTTAGCAACCCATTTATTTTGCCTCTATCGAAATTATCCACACATCAATCCAAATCCTACTATTCCTCACTTTTAGCTAGAGAAAGAGAGGAGAGTTGAGAGGGCGATGGACAATTTTAGGGTAGGGAGAATAAGAGAAAGGTGATCTTCAACACATGAATGAACACTTTGAAAATAGAGGAAAAAGTGAGAATCTAATTCTTCACTTGTAAGATTACTTGTAACCGCCCCCTCACTCTATATCTATATATAGAGTGAAGATGGTGTGATGCACTTCCTCAAAGGGGGGGGGGGGGACCGCCAACATACATGTCTTGCATGCTTAGTTGGCAAATTCAAATTTAATTTGAATTTATGTGCATTTCAATTACATTTAAAATCTAATTTCAAATTAATTAAATGCCACACCTAAAATAATCCTTACATTTGAATTCTCCCTCCAAAATATATTCTTCTCATTAATTAAATTAAATTAAATTAATTAATTAATCCTTGACTTAACTCTTTAAGTCAACTAGCTTAACTCTTTAAGCTTAATTTTGTTAACTTAACTCTTTAAGTTAACTTGACCTATTGATGATCATGTGACACCAAATAATTAACTCCTTAATTATTGGTCTAATTTAACTCCTTAAATTAGTTCATCAATTAAACACTTAAATTAATCAAGCCAACATAGACTTCAATTTTCGATCACCAAAAAATGGGTCTCCATGGAGTGAATTTTCTAACACTTAGAAAGTTTCTCCATTACTTAGGAAATGTAATTAGCTTTTATGTGTGCCTTAATAGGTTCTACAATTCATTGCATATGGGCTCACAACTCCTTGTGACTTTTGAATATCGGATATTCCTTTTCGTTTAAATTCCTTTAAACTAATTGACTCAATTCAATTAATCTCGATTAATTGAAAAGTACCCAATCTCCATGGTCGATGTCCAATCTCAAGCTAATGGAGTCCAACTAATTGGCCGAAATGAATGCTTTTGGAGAACCATCATAGCTCTGCACGTACAATACAAATACAGTTCTTCCGTCTCCTACCTCCAAAAAGAGGCCTATGGCAAGATATTTGCTGGCTCCCTAATAGCCTCGATACTATATCTCTATTCCCAATGATCGATTCCACTTTATGACCTCATCTTTGAAAAACTCATTTTCCAAATTGTCATACTGCCTTGCGCAAGGACTCCTTAGAATTGATCATTATAGAATACATAAAATATGCACTCACCTTTCACAAAGACAAGAAGTCAAACACAAACCTCTATGTCTATGTAGTTCATGCCCAATCACCATCTGAATGGCCCGCTAGGTGACCAAGGAGGGCTCAAAGCATAAGAACCTAAACATAAGGTTACCATGGATACTCAGGTTAGAGGACTAATTATATTCACTACCGTAAGCTGAAGAATTTGCCACTACTGACTTGCCACTTTGACTATTAGTGGATTCTCCGGGTAGGTCTTCAGTGCCTTGTTCCTTAACAAGCACCCACAAAAATACATCCATATCTCATATGGGATTGCCTATAGAACGGAACAGTATCCAATTCCTTAGATTTATGCATCGTTAGTGTAAGTCTATCCGGATCTTAGATACCATGTCTCTTAAAATCCTATGACTTGGAAGATTTAAGATCACAACCATGTAAGACATATTCCATGATCACTACCTAGTTTGTGACTAAGTTCCATAGTCTTGTGTGATCTAAGGGCTTCAACCAAATGCCAGTGAAGTAAATATAAGCATAAGATGAAGACGACCATATTAATAATATCATTAAATCAAAATTATATCACAAAGTGAAATAGTTTATGGCGCCAATCTAATTGGCTTATGGGGCACTATTCCAACAGCCTGCTTTCAACTGGGATGCTACCCAAATCTATTTCACAAGCTTTCTGAATAGCAGAAATACATTTCTCAAAACCCCAAGTATCTAATTTCTACGAACGACATCCAATTGAGGTTCAACTGTGAACCGAAATATCATAAATCATACTTAGTACTTCTAGCATCTTCACTACATTATGTGCCACCTGGCTTGGTCTATCTTCATCACTTGTCCTTATTTGTGGTAAAGAACGGAAGATAACAATAAACCAAGTAACTCCGAATAACTTCATGAGATAATAATGAAGAGGTGATTTCAACATATAGAGCAATAACAACTGGACAATGGACTTATGAACTATAATTCAAAATGTTCACAAAGATGCAAGATACATTTCTGGCTTCAGGGAAACATATATAGCTGAGAAATTTACCAATTGAAATTTAGCAAACATTTTCAATAAAAGTTGTTGGTAGTGCTCCTACCTTGTCACTTCATTTCGAAAACATGAAAATCCTTATTCCTCCAATTTTTGAGTGATCGACTCGGATAAGTAATTAATCATTAGGCATGGCTAGCTGCATGACTTATCCCGCTCTACACGGCTACCTCCAACTGGTCTATGAGTAGGGATTATATGTACATATTGCTCGGGTATCAGTCGAAAGATCTGTCACCGTGGACCATTTCGCCTAGCCGTCTTCCATAACCGATCCCAAGGCCCACCCCGAGGGTATTATTTGTATTCCTGTATATCATATGATATGTCCAATAGCATTTTAATTGATACATGAGTTAGCCATGAAAATGAAGTAATTAGTAATTCCACATCAAGTTTGTTCCACGATAGGCATGGCAGTGATAAAAAAAAAAAAAAATTCAAAATTCACTTTTGGGTTTCACACACAATCGCCAAATTTTGAATAAAATAACATAAGTCAGAACGAATAGGGGGCTATAGCCGGTGTAAGGGGCGATGTGTGGTGAACTTTCACAAACTGTTTACTTTCTCAAAACTATATAAGCAGAATAATCGGTTCAGGGACGCCACAACTCTAAATGGGCAAGAAATTCATATAAGAATAGCTCAAGAACCATGAGCGAAGAAGATGAGAAGTGCAAATAAACTACCTAGAGAAATTCAAAGATAGAGGGTCAATGTTGTATAGATGAATGGCAATTTCTAGCAAAGAAAGGTTCAAACAGAACTGATATATTTACTAATACATGTACATAAGAAAAGAAGTCACATCAAAATGGCTCAAGACATTCAAGAAAGAAGAACAGCATAGGCAGACTATCAGATTCAACACTAGAATCAAAGGATCACATAGAACGAACAGGCATCAATCACTGAATCTCAATTCAAATAGAATTAAGCGACAAAGTTTAATAGCAAATAATTTATGTTTTTTTTCCAGCAAGGAAAGTAATATGAACTCACCTCATAACTCTTGTGTGTATTCTTCTAATTTCCGCTATCGGTCGCATCCTCGCCACCTAAATCTAGTTAAAATACATCATAAGAGAACTAATTCTAATTAGTGTCCTCCATATGGTTTGGGATGTTTTAGGATTTCTTAATTTTGTCCAATTAATTTTCTAAACGTGGCCAGGTAGATTTTTAGGTTTAACTTCCCGTTTCATGCTTTTAATTCCTTGAATTTTTTATCAGGCCAATTAGATGTATTAGCATATAGTTAAGATGGCATCAATCCGAGGGTAAGAGCTAGATTCATATTCAAGAATCCGATACTTGGATTTTAATTTAGCTAGATAGAAGTCTTGTTCCACCCAAATCTATTTACATTTCAAGATGATCGTATAAAAGTCAAATTAATCTATAAAAATCAAAATTTACCCAAATTCGATGATTAGAAGTCCAAATCACGGCCTGAAACTAGTTCCACTGCCTCCATAATTGAATTTTAGGTTCACTGTCTAACGTCTGCCGCAACGCCCGCAACGCCATTGTCTATCGCCACCTTGGTGAAAACCAGCTTGACCAAACTGGTGCATCTCGCTGAGCTCACCAAAAGCGCCAATTCAATTTTATCGTTTGTCGCATCCTCACAAGCGAATTGCGCTAAAACTAATGCCAAAACCCTAGCACCATCGCCGTCTTTCCACCTCAATTATTCCACTGTCGACCATCAAAAATCCAATTAAAGGGCACCAAAACACTCATCTCATCAAGCCCGTCAAAACCCATCCAATATTTCACCATTTTTGCCGCTGGAAGTCAGCAACCTATCACCTCCGCCTTCCACGTCCGTTGCCTTAAACTTTCTCGGCATTGCCTTCAATTTGGTACGTATTTGGTATAGTTGTGATCCTTGAGCTGAGAGGAATCCAACTATGGTTTTAGTTTTCAATTTGGAGATGAAACAAAAAACAACTGGAGATGGGAAGAGATTGGACCAAGTTTTGAAAATTAGATAATTTTTTGTCCTCAATTATATATATAGAAAAATCTTTTCAGCTTTTTCAATTTGACCCTAAAACTTCTGCACCACCTTCAATTTTACCCCAAAATTCTTGATCGCCTTACAATTCAAACCCAAGACTTCAATTCAGCTCTTTAACTTTTAATTCCTGCATATTGACCCCTAATATTTTTGTTTCTAGGCAATTAGGTCCAAATTTGATTGTTCTAACGTCCTCAAACTTTTAATTTATTCATATTAAACCTCTAAAATTTATAATTTTGTGCAATCAAGTCCTTCTCTTATTTACAATTCAAACCTTTGGTTATAAATATTTAATTCTAGATTGTAACTAAATTGAACCCAAAATTAATCTAACCAAACTTTTCAATTTCACATTTTTTCTATATTTCAGGATTTTAAAATTTGGGGTGTTACCCCTTTTTTGTTTTTGTTTTCAAGCAATATATTATGTGAAGTGGTACTAACGTTCACTGTATCATCCTATTGCACTATGGTATTGGGAATTGCTAGAGGGAAAAATTGTCCACAGGCCACCCGAAATTGAATATAGAGCTCAATATCCTGTCCCCATATTGTTGCTCATTTAATTACTCCTTATTTTCACCTTATCTTACAAGATTAATAGTTCTTTCGCCACATTCACATTTTGAAAACTTGTGTAAATAATTATTTTATATTATGTTTTGTTCACCTTTTGATCCATGTTGCCAAAGGTAATTTGTATAATAATGCTCCATATGGTAATGCCAACTCAAATTCACACAAAGAACCAAAAGATAAAAATAGAAAATGGGATAGAAACATTGCATACTAGATTGAAATACTAAGGACATAGTTACAGATAATGCAAGGAAAGCATAACATAAACTACGTAATGTATACAAGGTCCCCAAAGGTTCATACTTGTTTAAAGGGGTGTATTACATACACAATTGAATGATTTACAGTGGGCATACATAAAGACAAAAGCTTTCCGATTAGCAAGCCCATCAACAGCCCAATAAAAGCAACCAGGGTAACGCAGCCACATCCAACACCACCACCAAAGATAATTGCAGATTTCATGTTATGATTTAGAAGATTAAATATCTCAGGCCGTTGATTAAAAGAGTTATGAATTGAAGGACATATATGTGAACTTCCACTTTGCTTTGTGTGGTCAAGGCATCCACTTTTATGTGTTTTTGTGTCTTTGTAGTCCGATGGGGTCTGACCAGAGGCACTCAGACTAAGAGGCCGCGAATATGCTTTTTGGGATGGGTTGTCCTCGTACGAAAACTATCGCGAGACCCCCTAATAGATAAAGTGGTCGTCATGATTACTTCTATTAGGACATTTTTAAAACCACCTGCCAAGATTATGTGTTGTGTGAGATTGATGGAGCACCATCTGACCTCCTACCACAAGGGCACTGAGGAGATAACTTTAGAATTATTGCACCCTACAAATAATTTTAAGCAAAAATATGAAACATCCAACGGATTCCCACCATCAGTGGAAAAATTCATTCATGACGATGGATTAACATGCAATATAACATATTTATAGGTATAATTATATGATATAATAGGGTAATCAAACCTTATAAAAATCTATATGCATTGCTTCTAAGATGAACGAACATAAACAAAAAGGGATTTAAGTGGCATTCTTATTTGGGTTGGTTTACAAAAATCAACAAATACTCAGATCCTATTAAGATTAATCTAATTATCCCAACAAGTGCATGTTACATGTAATAGCATATTGCATTCACATTCCAACATGTATGTATTAACCAAATAACCTTATCAAGTCACAGAAGCACACCAAATTTTTATTTTAACTATCAATTGCAACAATTTTCATACACCTTTCTCAATAAATAAATCAATTTACAATGTCACTGTAGTGTTAACTGTATGAATAGCCCAATGAATTATAATAAAGCATGAGAAAATACAACCTAATATGTAAATCAAGCACTTTATTCCCACATTCCTTTTAAAATATAGGGCAATTTTAAAATGTATCTCAAGTATTATTATTTCTTATATCAAGATGTCAATAATCATGAATGACAATGTCGAAACACAGAAAGAACAAATAATATGATTGAGAAATACAAGTAAAGTAATTTAATAAAATAGACAACAAAATTTAACGTAGTTTGGTGATGTGTCTAATCCACCCGACAAAAAAATAAATTTATTGATTTCAAGTTAAAGTACCAAGTACAATTTAAGTCCCACAAATCTTATAAGAACACCCACCAACCTCGTTCTAAACTTCGTTCTGAGATACAACTTCTAAAGAAATATAGAATCTATGTTCTAGGGTTTGTCTCTCATTAATCCGGAAGAAAACATGGTTTAAACACCCTAAGGAAATTGTAACCTAGCCCGTAGGCCTGCGTTCGCACTAGGGCATGCAAGACTTGTGCCTCAGCATGCATAACTTGCTTGGTGACAGAACTCGCTGTGCCAGGGCACATAAAACTTGCGCCCTGGCGAGGCATTACAGTATGCCACGTACTAGGGCAAGCGGTTCGTCAAAGTGCTGCACCTGGGTGTGCGTCATGGGTGTCCCTGCCCAATTTTCGCACACGAGCGTGACTCTCCTTGCACCTCGATGCACGATGTTCTGCCAATGTGTGCCGGGGCATGCTCCAATGCTTGTTTCCTCTGCTCCACGCCGTTTCGCTCCGTTTCTTCCATTTCTTGCCATTTATAGCTTAAATTTCAAGGCATAATAAATAATTCTCCACATTAACTTGAAATTCTCTATCTATCTTCTTTGTCCCTACCCCTAAAAAAGGGTCATCATCTGAGTCTGCAAATATTAATCAAATCCAAACAATGCTCTAATTTGATTCCTAGAAAAGTCTTTGTCAACATATCTACCAGATTATTCTTAGTCCCAACTTTATCAACTAAAATGACACCTTGAGACACCATATCCTGGACAAAGCGATACCTCACATCAATGTGCTTTCTTCTCTCATGAAATGCTTGATTCTTTGATAAATGTATAGCACTCTGACTATCATAAAATACTGTAGTAATATCAAAATTCATACCCATATCATCAATCAGTCCCTTTAGCCAAATGCCTTTCTTCATGCCTTCAGCCAAAGCCATGTACTCAGCTTCTGTAGTGGACAATGTAACTGATGATTGCAAAGTCGTCTTCCAACTAACCGTACAACTCAAAACACAAAACACATATCCTATCATAGACCTTGTACTATCCAAATATCCAGCATAATCCGCATCCACATAGCCAATAGTTCTAGCAGTAGAATTCAATTGACTATACTTCAAACATCTATCTGTAGAGCCTCTTAGATACCTCATGATCCATTTCACTGCCTGTCAATGAGTCTTTCTTGGCTTGTGCATGTACTTGCTCACAACACGAATTGCATATGAAATATCTAGCCTAGTGCACACCATGGTGTACTGACTACTAACTGCACTAGCATATGACATATTTGACATGTGCTCCGCCTCGTCCTTAGTACTCAGTGATAGATCTAATGAGAGTTCGAAATGAGTTGCAAGTAGGTACTAACTGGCTTGGACTTTTCCATCCCAAAATGCTCAAGTACTTTCTCAATATAATTTTGTTGAGACAAGTACAACAATTCCAAGTGTCTGTTCCGAACAATATCCATGCCTAAAATCTTTTTGCACTGACCAAATCCTTCATCTCAAATTCATCACTCAATTGAGCCTTTAAAAAGTTGATCTAAGATATATTTCTAGAGGCAATCAATATATCATCAACATATGGCAACAAATATATGAGAAGGCCATCACTACATTTCTTATGATATACACAGTAATCATATATGCACCTATTATATCCTATTTAGGTAATAAATGCATCAAACTTCTTATACCACTGCTTGGGAGACAGCTTCAAGCCGTATAAAGACCTCTTCAAAAGACATGCATGATTTTCCTTTCCGAAAACAACGAATCCCTCCGGTTGACTCATGTAAATTTGTTCCTCCAACCTGCTATGCAGAAATGCTATTTTCACATCCATCTACTTAAGCACCATATCAAACAAAGCTACTATGGCAAGTAATACACGAATGGAGGTATCCTTTACAACTGGGAAGAGCACCTCATGAAAGTCAACTCTCTCTTTCTGAGTAAAACCCCTAGCAACCAATCGCGCCTTATATCTAACATCCTCAACTCCGGGAATCCCTTCCTTTTTCTTTTAGATTCATTTGCAACCTACAATTTTCTATCCTTTGGGTACATCAACCAGCTCCTATGTTCTTGTGTACCCATTTATCAGAATCTGGATGAGAAATGGCCTCTTTATGTGTAACTGGATCATCACCCACCAACTCTTCGGCCAAACCCAAAGAATAAGCAACCAAATCTGAATATGCAAATCATTGTGGTGGTTTGATCTACCTCCTCTCTCTATGACGAGCCAAATGATAGTTATGTAGTGAATCATTTTTTTGGTACTGATTAGGTGATAATGAACTCTCACCAGCTTCATCTATTATCTTCTGTTTCCCCTTTGAAACTTTTGGAGTGTCAATTCCAAACTCCACCTTCTCCTTGATGCCCTGTTAACTACTTTCACCTTGCTTCACCTTTTTCATCATAGCAGACTTATCAAATGTCACGTCCCTTCTGATAATCACCTTGGAGCCATTATCATTATTACATCACAAACAATAACCCTTGACTCCATCTGCATAGCCTGGGATTATGCACTTCCTAGCCCTTGGCTTAAGCTTTTCATCGTGGACATGAGTATAGGTTGGATATCCAAATACTCTCAGATTTGAGTAATCAGCAAGAGACTTGGACCAAATTTTCATTAGTGTCTTGCTGTCTAAAGCAGTCGATGGTGACATATTCACCAAATAACAAGTAGTATTAATTGCTTCTGCCCAAAAATCCTTAAACAATCCGGCATTAAAGAGCATGCATCTAGCTCTTTCCAAGATAGTCCTATTCATTCGTTCTGCAATTCCATTCTGCTATGGTATGTGTACAAATATGCAATGCCTCACAATTCCTTCCTTATCGCAGAATTCCTGAAATTTCTTGTTGTAGAACTCCAATCCATTGTTAGTTCTCAAGCGTTTGATCCCCTTTCTTATCTATTTCTTGACCAAAGTCTTCCATTGCTTGAAGTTGACAAACACCTTATCATTATGATTTAACATCTACACCCATACTCTCCGTGAGAAATCATTAATAAATGTCAGCATATATCCGGAACCACCCTTTAAGGGAACTTGAGAAGGCCCCCAAAGATCTGAGTGAATATAATCTAAGGTGCCCTTGGTCCTGTGAATTGGGTTGCTAAACTTCACCCTGTGTTATTTGCCAAAAACACACTGCTCATAGAAATTCGGCTCCTTAGTCTTCTCTCTACAAAGCAAACTTCATTTGCTCAATTATGACATTCCCCTCTCACTCATATGCCCAAGTCGCGTATGCCACAATCTTGTAGTATCATTGATGAAGAAATTATTGTAGTACCAAAAACTGTGATATCCTGCAATATGTAAAAACCATTTCTTTTGTCCCCCTTCATGATTAGCAGTGCACCTTTGGAAACCATAAGAACTCCATCTCAAGCTATATACTCACATCCATTCCTATCCAAAGTACCCAGTGAAATTAGATTTTTCTTCAGATTAGAAACATGACGCAATCTGTTAGGGTCCTCACAATACCATCGTGCACTCTGATACTCACTATGCCAATCCCAACAACTTTGCAAGAAGCATCGTTTCCCATGAGTAGTTTACCACCTTCGTATTTTTGATAAGCAGTAAACCAATCCTCTCGTGGGTACATATGGTAGGAATAGCCACTATCTAAAATCCACTCCGAACTTAGAAGACTCTTAGTAACATGGAGAACAACCCCACCATTAGACTCATCCTCAATAATTCTTCCAATATTATCCCATTTCTGATCAAAAGATTCACTTGTATCCTTTGCCCTTCCACGTTATGGACAATTTTGTTTCTAGTGCTCATTTTCTCCACACCTAAAATATTTATCATTTGTTCTAGGCTTGGTTCGGGACTTAGATTGGCCTCTACTCCTTTCCCTTTCTTTCGGTCTCCCCTTCGCAACCAGTCCTTCCCTACTTCAGTATCATTACTGCCCAAGATATGTTTCTCAATTCATTTGAATTCAATGAAGCTTTCACATCCTCCATTGAAATTGTATATCTCTCGTACAACAAAGTAGTGACCAAGTGCTCAAAAGATTTAGGTAGATAACAAAAAAGAATTAAGGCTTGATCTTCATCTTCAATTTGTACATCCATACTAGCGAGATCCAAAATCAACTTATTGAAATAATCAACGTGCTGAGTAATAAATATACCTTCCTTCATCCTCAATGTGTATAACCGCTGTTTCAAATACAATCGATTTGTGAGGGACTTTGTTATATAGATACTCTTCAGCTTTAACCATAATCTTGCTGGTGTACTTTCTATGGCAACCTCTCTCAGTACGTTATCTGCCAATGATAACACCAGAGTACCGTAAGCCTTCGCCATAAATTCATCATTCTCCTAATCTGAAAGCATCTCTAGCAAGAAATCTCTACCCTTTTAACGCTCTCTATAAACCTTGTTGACACAAGAGGGCCTACACCTTCATCTTCCACAGCCCAAAATCATTTTTTCCATGGAATTTCTCTACCTCATACTTCACGGCTGACATTTGGTCAATCCTGGCCCTAATACCAATTTGTTGAAACCCATAAAGACCAAATAATATGATTGAGAAATAAAAGTAAAGTGATTCAATGAAATAGAAACGTAGTTTGGCGATGTGCCTAATCCACTCGACAAATAATTCATTGATTCGAAATCAAAGTACCAAGTACAATTTAAGTCCCACAAATTTCACGAGAACACCTGACACCCTTGTTCTAAACTCCGTTCTAGATACTATCTCTAAATCAGTATTGAACTATATTCTAAGGTTTGTCTCTCATCAATTCAGAAAAAAAAAAAGTTTAAAAACCCTAAGGAAATCGTAAACTGGCCCATGGGCTTGCTTGCCACGCGTGGGGCATGCATGACTTGCGCGCCGGCGTGTGTAACTTGCTCAGTGACAGAACTCGCTGCGCTAGTGCACAGAAAATTTTCGCCCAATGTTAAGTATTCTCTTACAAAACTCACTCGATTTATTTGGATATTTCAAAATTAACTCAAAAATCAATAGCGCTCAAGTTGAGTTTAGTTTATTTGAAAGTCATATAGTTAGTTAGACAAAAATTCTTAGAGGTGTTGGTTTATTGTAAAATTGTTTGATAAAGTCTAGGTTCATGGACACTCTATTTACAATAATTACGTTTTTATTTATTCTCCTGTATGCATACATATACACTAGCATACCTCAAGCATTCACCAAAATTTCAATTTCTTATTTTCAAAGCAAACATTACCAAAATTTCATCTCTAAAAATAAAAAGAAAGTTGATTTTATTTTTTATATTTCAAAAGGTCAACCACGACGGTATTGAAAATTACGGAATATAGATTTTTATCTTTCTGTTTGAAAAATAAAAATTGAAACTTTTTGATTTAAAATTATAACTCGGGTTGCAGAATCACTTTGAATTCCGTGCGTGGGTCCATTGACAAATGAGGAAATACCCTTTTCCCTTTTCTTTTTTTTCTGTTTTTTTTTATCTTTTTTTTTTGTCACTTTTGGGTGTGGGAAGTAGGGGTGGGCATTCGGGTACCCGAACCAGTTCGATTGGGTAGTCAACCGATTAAACCCGATCAATCGGGTTTAATCGGGTACCCGGTCCCCTGAAATCGGGCCTGGATTCGGGTAATGAATCCGAGCCTGATCGGGAACCTGGGTACCCGGTTTACATTAATTTAAAAAAAAAAAAAAAGGGGGCTGAAACTTAAAAACTTGAAAACAGAGGCAGAAACTTATTTCTGCCTCTGTTTTCAGTTTTATCTCCCGAGTCCCGCCCCCCTTCTTTTCTTTTGTCTTTCCAACTCCGTTGCCCGTCGCCGCCGCCGCCGCCGCCGGCCACCACCACCGCCCCAAAATAGGTATGTATTAGCTAGGTAGAAGATTTAATATTATTTACAATATAATAAAACTTTTAGTTTAGGGTTTCTTGATAAAATTTAGATTTTTTAGTTTTTCACTTTTCTTGTAAATTTTTTTGTATATTCATGTATATTAGGATCTATTATTATCTATTATATATGCATTTGCTAATTATTTAATTTTTTAGTTTATTGGTTGGGACTTGGTCTTGGGTGAAGGATTTAGACACTTAATTTTTATATGAATGAATGATAATGATTTGCTTTTGTTTTAATTTTTCCTCTATATTTAAGAATGAATTTAAATATTTAATCTTTCAATTTGTTATCTTATTTTTTAATTTTTATGTTTATTATCTATTAATTGTTTAAATTGACATATAATAAAAATAAGATTATACAACTACAAGTATAGAAAAATTAATTTTTTGTATATTCATGTATATTAGGATCTATTATTATCCATTATATATGCATTTGTTAATTATTTAATTTTTTAGTTTATTGGTTGGGACTTGGGTGGAGGATTTAGACATCTAGTTTTTATATGAATGAATGATAATGATTTGCTTTTGTTTTAATTTTTCCTCTATTTTATGAATGAATTTAAATATTTAATCTTTCAATTTGTTATCTTATTTTTTAATTTTTATGTTTATTACCTATTAATTTTTTAAATTGATATATAATAAAAATAAGATCATACAACTACAAGTATAGAAAAATTAATTTTTTGTTAATTGCATTGCAGGGACTCATCCAATCCAAATTATCAAATCAACGTATCCCCTTGGAAAGTGAAATGGAAAGTAGTAATCCAAAACCAAAAAGAAAGACTAAGGAGGTGAGTTTTGCTAATCCAATTGATGAGGAATTAAATTTGTTAGATGACTTGGAGTATGGCTTGAATGATGATGATGATTTTATAACTCGAGGTTTAGAGGGTCCTGCCGAAGACTCTTTTGTTGATGAGAATGTAGATGAGGAAAAGGAACCTCCAAAGAAAAAAGTTTAAAAAGAAATTGCATCTAGGTCACCATGGTGGGAACACTTTATTAATTTTTTTTGTGAAAATGATAAATGCCAAAAGGGAAGATGTAAATATTGTGGAACATGTATTAGGGCGGATCCTAATTTACATGGAACTAAAGGGCTTGATAGGCATTATCAATCATGTAAGAAGAAACCTCATGAAGTTACAACTAGACAAAAGATTTTGAATTACCAACCAATTGGAAAGGGTCAAAAGAGTGGAGGAGTTTTGTGGGAATTTGATCAAGAGAAAATTAGAGATGCATTATGTCATTGGTTTATTGTTGATGAGATGCCATTTAGGACAGTTGAGAAAGAGGGGTTTCGACATTTTATGTCAGTTACATGTCCTCAATTTTCTATGCCATCCCGAAGGACTATAACTAGAGATATTTTTAAGATGTACATGAATGAAAAATCCAAGTTGAAGTCCTTCAGTGCCACACATTCACAAAGGGTTTGCATCACCACTGACACATGGACCTCCCTTCAAAGAGTGAATTATATGTGTCTTACTGTGCATTTTATTGATAATGATTGGAATTTGGTGAAAAAGATTTTGAATTTTTGTCCTATTTCTGGCCATAAAAGTGAGGATGTGGGTAAGGATATTGCTACATGCTTGAATGATTAGGGTGTTGATAAGATTTGTACTATCACTGTGGATAATGCTTCATCAAATGATAGTGCAATTGCTTATATAAAAAAGAAATTTGATGGTCGATCAGATAGTATGATTTTGGGTGGTAAATATATGCACATGAGGTGTATTGCACATATCGTTAATCTTGTTGTGCAAGATGGTTTGAAAGGAAAAGATGAGAGTATGGCTATTACTCGTATTAGAGGGGCTGTTAGGTATATAAGAGCTTCTGCAGCAAGGTACAAAAAATTCAAGCATTGTGCAAAACTTGAAAAATTGGAAACAAATAAGATGTTGTCACTTGATGTACCTACTAGATGGAACTCTACTTATTTGATGTTAGATGCCGCTTTGTCTCTTAGAAAGGCCTTTGAAGCATATGAGGACAGTGATCGTGTATTTAATATTGATTTCGATGATGGAGTTCCTTCACATTTTGATTGGGAAAGGGCACAATTGTTGTTGAAATTTTTTGGTCATTTTTTTCATCTCACTTTGAAAATTTCTGGCTCTTTGTATGTCACATCAAACACCGTATTCAAAGAAATAAGTGCAATTGATAGGCTTCTTTCGAGGTGGATGGAGAGTAGTGACATTGAATTGAAGGAGATGGCCAAAAAAATGAAAGAAAAGTATGACAAATATTGGGGATCAATTACAAAAATCAATAAGATTTTATATTATGCAGTGATCCTTGATCCTACTTTGAAGATGGAGTTCATTGAGTTCACATTTGATAAAATGTATTCAAATTTTGGAACATGTGATAGTCCATCTAGTAAGGACATGAAAGAAGCCGTCAAAAATGGATTTGATGATTTATTCAAAGAATATCAAAGAATATATGCCCATGTACTTCCAACAAGCCCCAGTTCTAAAACAAGTGGTGAAAGTTCTAGTGCTAGGTACACTTTGAGTGAGGAGGATGAAGGAGCATATGATCTATTTGATGAGTTTGACAAGATGAAAAATAAGAAGAAAAGTAAACAAGGGAAGACTGAATTAGAGAAATATTTGCAAGAAGAGTGTGAAGAGGGTGTAGATAGTTTTGACATATTGAAATGGTGGAAAGTGTCGGCTCATCGATTTCCTATACTTTCTAGGATGGCCCGTGATATATTAGCAGTGCCGGTCTCCACAGTTGCTTCAGAGGCTGCTTTTAGCACTGGAGGGCGTGTGCTTGATTCAGTTAGGAGTTCCTTATCCCCTAAAGTAGCTCAAGCTCTTATTTGTGCCCAAGATTGGTTTCGCTCGGCTTCGAAACCAATTAATGTGGAGGAAGATTTGTGTGAACTAGAAAATCTTGAGCAAGGTAACTTAACTAATTTAATTCTTTTTATTTTTTAATGTTATATTTTTGTATTAATTTCTTTTTAATCTTGTTACTACTTTTGTAGAGCTGACACAAATGGGGGCCGATACATCCATCCTTGATGCATAAGCATTTGAGCGGAATGGGGGAACGCATTAGAGATTGTTTGTGAATATTGATGACTTGATATCAATTATCATGTTTATGTGATTTGAATTTTGGATAGTTGAAAGGATGTTGACTTTGAAAAGTGGAATGGATGACTTGGATACTTGATGTTAAGAATTTGAATTGTTAAATTGAAAGTTAAATTAATGTCTTGGTGTTGTAACTTGTAAATTATAATTTGTGTAATGGTTTGAGGAATTTTTTTTTTTTTTTCACTTTAGAGTTTAGAATTTGGAGTTGAGCAATTTAAAATTTTGAATATTTGATTTCTCTCCAATATGTATAGCAAATTGTGTTTGTCAATTGTAATTCATTTGGAGTTGGAGAGTTGCGTTAATTTCAATTAGTTTTTATGTACCAACAAATTTACATTTCAAAATTTATATTATCAAAAATACAATTTATATTACAAAGAAAAAAAAAAAAAGAAGGTAAAATTTGGTTCAAAATTTGGACAGAAATCTGTCCAGATTTTGAACCTTAATTACTTTATTTGGCCAGAAA
The DNA here is from genome assembly GCA_018894105.1 of Jacaranda mimosifolia. NCBI lineage: Eukaryota > Viridiplantae > Streptophyta > Magnoliopsida > Lamiales > Bignoniaceae > Jacaranda > Jacaranda mimosifolia. Next base: position 14,778,828 of record CM032133.1, on the reverse strand, counting down.
AATGAAGTAAATAACCCACAACCTGGACAGATTTCTGTCCAGATTGTGGGTTTATTTTTTGGCCAAAATTTGGGCCAGATTTTGGGCCCAATCCGGGTACCCGAAACTAATTCGGGCCGGGATCGGGTAGTGAAAACAAAATTCCGGACGACCGGGTACTCGACCCGGTCGTCCCGAACCCGGTAATCCCGGCCCGATGCCCACCCCTAGTGGGAAGCAGCAAATTAAAAGCGCACTCATCTGTTGGTGCACACAGGTTTCAAAAACATGAGGAAGAAAACACCATCGGTAAACCCACAACATTTTTTCTCTGCAGCAAACAGATCAAACAGCCAATTGTTTTTTTTTTTTTTTTAATCAGAAAATTCAAAATTTTCCAGTTTGGAAAAAATCTGTGTCTATGTGTATGTATATATGTACAGGCAAACCACGCAAATCCCTTTGATTTCATCAACTTGAAATAGAGTTTTATGCATATAAGAAAAACATATAAATAATTCTGCTGTAAATGGGTGTTTACAAGGCCGTTTTCATCTATGGATTTCTTGTCCTTTTGCTTGTTTTTCGCAGTTCAGAGGAAGGGCTTGCCACTGATATTGATGTACATGAAGCTAGAAACCTCCTCAATCAGGGCAGCTACCTCTATCTTGATGTCAGGTAAAAGGCGTTCCACCACTATATTATAAGATCAAGTTATTTCTTTTCTCTAAATCATTTTTTAATTTCTTTTATTTGGTATAAATGGATATTAAAATATATAGGACTGAAGAAGAATTCAAAAATGGTCACTTGGAGAATGCCTTGAACATTCCGTACATGTTGAATACTCCAAAAGGTAACAGCAGCAGCAGCGGTAGTATATTTATAAATTTTATTTCCTTTGCCATAAACTAATCATTGATGAATATATTAAACAATTTGAGGGCTCTCATTTAGGTATGGTGAAAAACCCCAAATTTATGGATCAAGTTGGGTCCCTTTGTGGCAAGGAAGATCGTCTTATTGTGGTAAAAAGAAAATATATTCGTACTTTAAAGTTTTCTAATGATCTGATGCAGTGATGCTTGCTGTTTTAGTTAGTTAGTTAGTTAGTGTTGTTACTTAAAATATTGGAAATTAAAAATCGATAAAAATGTTAAATTGTATGATGATGATCAGGGGTGCAAAAGTGGTGTCAGGTCTGCGTATGCGAGCACAGATCTTCTTAATGCAGTAAGCTTTGATTCCCGATCGATCGATCTATCGGTCTTTTGAATTTCTGATAAAAATAGATTAAGCAGTAGAATAATTAAGTGGTAACCCCCCCCCCCCCCCCGCCCGCCGGCCGGCCGGGTTTTTGTGCGGTTGTATGCAGGGGTTCAAGCACGTATATAACATGGGAGGAGGACATGTTGCCTGGACTCACAATGGATTCGCGGCTAAGAAGCATACTGATGGCGAACTATGAATTAATTTCTACCACCAGCTGGCACCTGCCAGCTGCTGATCGTTTTAATTTATTAGAATACAACAACACTTATATATTTATTTGTCTTGCAATACTGAGAGCTGCTGACTGCTGTACTATTATTTAGATGATCATTTCAATTTCCAAGCCGAAATTAAGAGGATCCTTTATCTATGTATTGGAATTTGTATATCTTCACTTGGACATGGTGTTACTTGGTGAAAATGGAATTTAATTCTACTTTCTGACATGACAGAAATATTAAAAGACTTTCTAATTAACTAATTGGTTTCCTTTCCTGGCCAGTCTGAAACTTTAATTACCATTTGTCAACTCTGTTTTAAGGTAACTAATGAAACGCACACTAAAGAGTCGTGGTTTAAATCTACTATTTTATTTTTTATTTCACTTTCTATTTTATTTTATGAATATATAAATATGTGTATTAAATATTTTTTTATAAAAATAATTCTTTGATATTCTAATATACTAATCATACATACAGCAAGTTGGAATCGGAGATTAAATAGAGAATGGAGTAAATGATCTAAAGTGAAAAAATCGGGCAAATTAAGTTGCATATAACCTACATGTGAAATTTATAATTGACTCGTATCCCCTGTATTAAAAATGAAGTCTCACCACTTTTAATAAGATAGTTGGGTCGCTCCAAATTAACTTTTCTTGACTTCTACTATATTGAAGGGGATTTTAGTCAATTTTTTTTAAATAAAAAAAAAAAAAAAAAGTTAATTCGAGACAAATGAGCTATTTTATTAAAAACACAACGTGGGAGTGAAACTTTATTTTTAACACAGAATGAAATCAAGCAATAATAAATTTCACATGGGATTATATGCATTTTGCCCTGAAAAAGTCTAATAGCATCAACCATATATGTGCCCTCAAGGAAAAGGAACTCTTTAATTGAACCAGCAAAGAATCAGCATCTTGCATCAATGGACAAAACCTCAAATCAAATTAATGTAGATCCAAAAAACGTGTTTGTTCTATCAGATCCATAGGTTATCATCCAAAGCCAACTTACCGGCCTACTGTTTCTTAAGAAAAAAAAACTTGTTTTTTTTTTTTATCAAAATATTCATCTTGGATAAGCTGAAAATATTGGAGTGATATTCATTTATAAAGTTTCCATTTTTTTTTTTTTTTTTTTGGGTGTGTGTATCTTTATGTATTTTATCTAAAATATTCTTATTTTTATTTTTAATTTCATAATTGCATAAAGAACTGTCATCCTACTACTATCACTTTATATATACATAATTACTTATTACTGTTATTAATTTTATAATGTTAAATATATTATATTTATTTATATACATCGATTGTACTAATAAATATACTGATATCGAGTATGCAATTATTGCTGAGCTTTCATAATGAATCCCCGAGTGTAGCGGCTGGAGACCTCTATCTACACCATTTATAACTTTCTCTAACTACTCTAATTCTTGATCCAAAACAAATTATGTGTTCTTCCAGCATCTTTAAGCTTGTATCCACAGTCTAATTTGGTTTTTGCTACAGCATTTTGTTAAGGAATCGCTAAAGGAACTCAACCCTCTCCGTGGCAGAAAAAAGAGAATACTCGTTTATGGAATTGTAATTCGTTACGGTTAATTATCCAAAACCCTAGGAGGTTTAATTTATTTTAGAAATTTACAAGTATTAAGAAATTATCAAAAATCCACCTTGAGGTTTACCGATTTCTTATTATTCACCGACTGTTTATTACCATTAAAGATTTTGCTAATGTCATTCCCAGCAAAGTATGGAAACTTAAATTTGCGCTCGTACTTTATCAAATATGATGAGACAAAGATGTCCTTAGATCAATTTGTAATATTTTTCATACAATAGAAATATAATTTTAACATTATTGAAATTATTCATTATAAATTTAAATATACTTCAATATTAATAAAGTTTCAAAAATATTGAATAATTTTTTAAATTCAAATATTAAATTTAAAAAATAAAAATATTTAGAAAATATATATTTATTAATTTTAAATGTAGTTGAATTTATATATTAATTAAACAATAAAATAAATAAAAATCTAAATCTAACTGAATAATGTTATGATATGGCAAATAAGCCCTAAGGGTAAAAATTCAGAAAATAAATAAAAGGGCCTTTATATCTTATTTAATTGATTGAGCCTTTTTAGTCTAATTTGATTTTTTACCCCTTAAAAATTTCATTTGTCTTATCATCAAGTCCCCTTATTTTCAATTTGAAAAGTTATTTTCATATTGAAAATAATACAAAGTTATATTTTAATTTTTATCTTATCTTAATTTATTAAAATAAGGTAATTAATTAATTTTATTAATCATATTTTGAGAGCGGGATGTTTGAAAGTACGACCCAATTCGAGTTACAGCAAATGTTGAGCCGAAATTCACAGAAGTGATAGGGAGATGGCGGCAACAATGCTGCTGACTGCCTTGGGTGGGCAACTGACATCCTCTTGATATGTCCAAGCTAGGCGCCTAGTGCTTTCCTGGGCGTCTAAATTGGCTATTAGATGCCTCCCCTTATGTCCGGTTGTTTAGTATTTTTGGTGCTTTTAGGTTCTGCTTAATATTTTTATGTGCTTGTTTTTTTGGCAAATGCAGTGCCCGTTTGGTTTTATTTTCATTTTTAGTTTTTATTTTCATCATTTTCAAAATGTTGGAAAGTAAAATGAGTTTGTATTTGGATAAATTGTTGGAAAAGTAATGATTATGTTGGGATTAGTAGATTGTAGGTGGAGAGATAGAAGTAATAGATTAGTAGATTGTAGGTGGAGAGATAGAAGTAATAGAGAGAGAGAGAGAGAGAGAGAGAGAGAGAGAGAGAGAGAGAGAGAGAGAGAGAGAGAGAGAGAGAGAGAGAGGGATATATATGTTATTGTGGAATATGTTTTGAAAATAAAAATAATATTGGACGAAAATATGTAAAAAATGATGTGTTTCATTTTTGAAATAGTAGAAAATATGGAAAGGGGTTTTGAAAATAAAACTAAACGGGCATGCAGCCATTCATTTTGGCAATGAAAGGAACTATTTGAGTGCCAAATAATGGCGAAAATAACATAATTTTGTAGGGGCGTTTATAAAAATTTTTTGGGACTAAAATTTATGTCCTCAAGGATATTAAGGACGCTCATCAATCCGCGTTCTATGAATGACTTAGAAATTTTCATTTGGATGTTTCATGCTTCGGAGTCCTTCAAGGTTGTTCGAATTGGATTTGACTGCGAGCCTTGCTAGTGAGGTCTTAACGCAGGTGTCAAGTGATGTAACGGTGTTTACATGCAAGCCTTGTTCCGAAGGTTTTATCTGCTGATGTTTGATAAATTGGCTATATACCTCCTGAAGAGTTCGATAGCAGGCTTTGGTGGTGCAACCACATGCCCCCTAGGGGCTTTATAGTAGGCTTACACGCCGCGACCATGTATCTTAGAGGAGCCATATAGTAGGTTTACACAAAAACAACTTAGTTGTAGATGTGATTAAGTTTAAGATAGTCAGATACAGTCACTTACCTCTGGGGAGGATTTATGATGGGTTTATATATAACGACCATGTACCCCTTGGATAGTCAAACAATACACTTATGCCAAAGTAATTCATTAGAGGGTGCAACTACTTACCTTTGGAGATGAGCTACAATGAACTTATTCCAGCTACTACGTATTCCTAGGAAAGCCAATAGTGGGTTTTTGTTGGAATTATTTAGAAAGATGTGCTGCTACTTATATTTGAGATTTACAGTAGGCTTACATGTAGCTACCACGTATTTCTGGAGGAGCCTATAGTAGATTTCTACTAAAATCATTTAGAAAGAGGTACCACTACTTATATGTGGGGAGGATTTATAGTGGGCTTACATGCGGCTACCACGTATTTTTTGGGAACTTATAGTAGGTTTCTGCTAAAATAATATAGAAAGAGGTGCCACCACTTGCCTTGGGGAGGATTTACAGTGGGCTTATGCGCAACTACTATGTATCTCCCGAGGGCTTTATATTAGTTTGTACCAAAAAGATTCAATAAAAGATGTAGCCACTTGCCTTAGGGAAGGAGTTACAGTAGGCTTATACATGGCTACCACATACCATCGGGGGATCTTACAATGCGTTTCCTCTAAAATCATTCTAAAGGAAGTGCTGCCACTTACCTCCAAAGAGGATCTACGGTTGGCTTACGCACTGCTACCACATATCCTAGGGGACCTTTGTAGTGAGTTATGCCAAAAAGATCAAGTGTTCTCTACCGAGGGACTCATTGTGTAAGGTGTTGGTTTTGCACAAATCACGATTAATCTAAGGAACATATAAAATTATGAAACAAGTTAAGCAATCCTCACTAAGATGGAAAAATTAAAAAGAAGGTAAATATTGTCCATCATTGAGGATATTTTTTATTCAAAAATAACCTAATTGCTAGACAATGTAAAACTCTACTAAATATTCAAAAAGCTAATAAACTAGTTGATCGGAGTAAGTACACAGAGATCGTCTAGTCCTCATGCATAGAATTTCCTTAGGTTAGAGATATTCCAAGTTCTAATTACTTCTCTTTCTTCCATCATCTATAGTTTGTACGCACATGGGTTGACAATCTCTGCTATCTTATAAAGACCTTGCTATTTGGTATCCAACTTGCCAACAAGTCTTGAAGTTTCTGATTTCCTCAATTACTAAGTCGGATTTGGAAGTCTCTTGGGCTCGCTTTAGCATTGTATGCTTTGACCATCCTTACTTTGTACATTTTTGCGCAAACATACGTTGATTACCTTTTTTAAGAAAGCAAGTCAAGGTTGGCTCTCAACTCTTTTGAATTTATTGTAACGTCATAATTTTTGCTCTCCAGCTAATTTCTCTTACTTCAGTGAGTTTGACCATTTTTATTCTATATACTATGTTGAAAGGTGATTCTTCGGTGGACTTGTGAGGAATAAATTTGTGACCTTAGCCAGTCTGTTAGCTCGTAGGTTGGCAACATATGTAAACAACCACTTGATGGAGAGTTACTATTACTATTCCTTGAGTTTAGGTCCAGTGAATTGAGCTCTATTGTTAGACACTAGTGCTTAGGGAATCTCAAATCTATAGATAATATTTCACCAAAGGAATTTTATAACCTCTTTCTTGGATATACGTGCCAATATTTCTGCTTCTACCTATTTGGAAAAATAGTCAACTACAATAATGAGAAACTTCATTTGGCCTGTGGCTTGAGGAAAAATCACCACAATGTCCATTCCTCATTGCGTGAAGGGGTAAGGGTAGTAGATTGGTTGTAAAAGAGTGGTGGGTTGGTAATTTAAGAGGGCATGTTCTTAATAAAGTTTACAACTCCTCACTAACATTTAGGCATCTTTCAACATGGTCGGCCGAAAATACTCTTGTCAAAGAGTTTTGGACGCCAGATATCTCAAGAATAATTCCACAAAGTTCTTCATGTACCTTTCTCAGTATTCTACCCTTCTAGGCGGCAGACAATTCAAGGTATAGCCCGGTTGCTTGTATCTTAATTTGTCGAGCCTTTTTTGAGTCACTAGAGAGGTCACCATCTTGCAAGTATTTCATGGTGGAAGTTATCGTTTCTTTTATATACATCACCTTGAGAAGTGGATATGCCAAGCCTTTAAGAGTTTCTTAATTCGGGGAGTCCAGAGTCATAGAGTGCTAGCGACTTTAGCTAACCTATTAGCATCTAAATTTTCTTCACGTGGTATCTACGTGAGCGCAAAGCTCTTGAGCATCTAAATGATTGCTTTTAATCTGTTAAGGTATTTCAGCCTGTTGTCCTCTTTAGCCTTATAATTCCTAGTTAATTGGTTCACTGCCAGTTGAGAGTCACTTTAGGCTTGTAGACGTCACGCTCCAACTACATAGGCCAATTTCATTCTAGTGATCAGTACCTCATATTCAGCTTCATTGTTGGAGGCCGAGAAATTGGACCTTGTTACATGCTTGTGTTTTTCTCCTTGGGGGATTTCAAGGATTATTCCTGCTCCATTGCTAGACCTCATGGAGGATCCATATATAAAAACCGTCTAAGTTGGAAAGGAGCTTCCAATATCATCTCTTGTGCCTTCCACCAAGAAATCAACTAAAACTTGCACGGTTGCGCCTTGATAATGCATTGAGGGGATACTCGATCCTATATTGACTCAGCTCCACGATCCCTTTGACCAGCCTTCAAAAAGCCTCTGAATTGTTGAGTATCCTATTTAGTAGATAGTTGAACTTGAAAGTAAGGGCAGAGCTTTAAAGTAGCAATCACCACTACTAAGACTAACTTATCCATAGGAAAGTACCTCACTTCTAGACCCTCCAGGAGGTGGTTGACATGGTATACCTGTTGGCGTGCTTTATCTTGCTATTGCATTAGTTCAGCACTAACTGCAACTCGATGGTGGCCGATATATGTATAGTGGTTCAATCATCATTTGCTTTCTTAGTAGTGAGGGTGATATAAAATATTCCTTCAATTGCATTCCCTGATACACTCGAAGGCCTTGCTTCCTCTTAGAATCTTGGAAAAAGGTAGTCAACCTCTACAGAGTGAGAGACGAAGCAATTCAGAGTAGCTAAGCATTTAGCATTTGTACTTCCTTAACATTGCATGGAGATGGCATCTAGAGTACTGCCTTGATCTTAATTATCAAACTTGACTTTGATCCCATATTTAAATGTAATGTATCCTAAGAACTTTCCTCTATGATGCACTTCCTTGGATTAAGCCACAAATTGTATCTTTTCAAGATGTCGAAGCACTCTCCAAGGTAAAGATAGTTTCTCTGCTCACAAATCTTGACTAGCATGTTGTTGATATATGCCTCAGTGTTCTCTAGATCATATCCTCGAACATATAGTTCACTGTTATTTAGTACTTGGTGCCTGCATTCTTGAGTTCGAAAGGTATCACATTGTAACAATACATGCCTTAAACTATTATGAAGCTCATCTTTTCTTGGTCTTTTGAGGCTAGACGGATTCAATTTTACCCTTTATATGCATCAAAAAATCTTAGCATCTTGCACTCTATTATGGGGTCTGACATATAGTATGTCTGACCTTATCAAAATATCCTTTGTTACATATATTATGAATGATTTGCTTCTATGCAGTTAATTATTTTTTGCTTGATAAGTAATAATGAAAGTAATGTACACTATGCTTCGCTAGGTCCATTTTCTATTAGGATTAATGCACCGTCATGTATTACCATTCTTCAACTAGAAAAACTTGACTACCATCATGTATATAACTTTTTTAGTTAAGTAAGCACTGCCACATATCGACCTTCATTTTATTGAAGTTCACAATATTTTTTTAGTCAGTTTGACATTATTGACATTGCTAGCTTTTAGCACACAAGTGGTATAGTTTCATTATTTGTTAGACAGCCATTTGATGCATGGGAGGCTACATTCATGAGAAAGGGGGCCAACAACCATAGTATTTTTCTTTCTCTTTGTCCTCTCCCTCCCCTCCCCCTTTCTCTTTTTGTAAGACCAAGTGTACGTTTTCTTACGTTAGTATGCTTGTTTCCCAAGTATATGCTTTTCATTTGGCATTTCTGCATGTTATTCGAATTCCATAAGCATCTAATGGCAAGTATGAGAAAACTAGTGGGAAAAGCATCACCGTGAGGTGCAGTGCCATGCCCGTATTGTTGAATTAATGCTTCTATTTATATTATAAGCAATTTTGAATAATATAATTTTGTAAATAATAGGATGAAAGGCCCAGATTCTATTGGGAGTACATTTGTTATTAATGTGAGAAATATTTCCAATTCCCTAACTATAAGAATGTTAACATGAAAATTATCTTTTGATGATTGCTGAACCAAAGAAGTAAACTTTTGCAAAATTTATATTAAGCAAAAGCTACCTATGTTTTACATTAAAAAAAGCTTTGCGAGATGTAATGAAACAATCTAAATTCAGTAGCCTGAACACAACAAAGAACATACACCCAATGGTTTTTTTCTAGCATCATTCAAATGTTTAAATATTAAAAAAAAAAAGTTTTTCATGATCAAAAAATGATTGCAGATCGTGAATGGAGAAGGAAAAATGCCAGTTGCATTTTTGCTAGTCAACTGGTTGCTCCATGTTCCAAACAACAACTACATAGTACTTTTCTTTGATCCCTATGTTGCTAGAATGAAATATAAGAATGCTAGCCTATAACATTTTCTTAGCAGTCTTTTTATGGACACCATCAATAACAAACTCCTAACTTGTCATACCCCAAAATCAAACCATACAGTCTAGTCTTGAGGCATGAAACTTAATCCCAAATACATGAGTCGCTAATAAAAATATTGATCATAAATAAAACTTCGAACATTTCTCGTAGCCAAATAAATCTCAAACATAGAAAAACTCGAAATAACCAATCCTTTATCTTCACCTAAAAATTCATGAAAGTGACTAATAAGCTAATGCCATAACAAATACTAAAACTACTGCAAAGGTCCCAAAATAATACTTCAGTTCTGATTCTCATCGAATGCGGGATTCTCCTCCTCACTAGGGTAGGGTCTAAGTCTGCCAGAAGGAAATTTAAAATACAGGAGTGTGAGTAAAAGACTCAGTCAATGCTAAGTGTGTGTGCAAGTGAGTTCAAGAATATATCATGATCAAAGAATGCTCAGTGATAAATATTTGAGAAAAATATTGATAAACAGTCATGCATTAAACAGTATTAAAGCAGTAATGTAATAGTAAACATTTTTAATAGACCAACAATTAAATGCGATGATCGAACCAGTGTTTGTTGTAGCCAGTAAACCTTATGACTCCCACCATAATAGTCCCTTATCACTCCGGGTAAGATGAGACCTTACCAAATAGTGCCCAAGCCTAGGTTATCGGGAAATCCTACTTCTGTTGATTTTATTTGTTTTGTCACCTCGCTTCGTTTGACTTTCAACTATGCAAATAAATAGGCGGGGCTTATCATTGCGTTAAACTTCCTTTCAAGGGTACGGAGTGGATCCTCGTACCATACTCGAGCTTTGGATCAATTCCTTTGACCGGTCCTTTCGAGCTTCCAGTTCTTCTGGATTGCAGCCCAGAAGGGCACTCTGGAGCAACGTTTGAACGCGCTCGGCCTTGTCCACCCTTTCAGCTAAGTATCCCGCTCTTCCCTTGAGTAGACAACACAAAGAAGGTAGCCATTCCATCATGATGGTATGGGACATTCCCTCAAGATGGGAGTGGGACATCCTCAAGTCAACGAGTTAGGAGCTCATACCAGGAGCAGTGAATAGAAGAAGCTACAATTGCTCCTGTTGAATGAGTTTTTAAGTTGGAAGAGGGGGCCCTTAGCAGTTTAGAAATTAATCTAGCTCCTTCTCCTAGAGATGAAGATGCAGCATAATAATATGAACCGTACTCGTCTGTTTTTTCTTACTCTAGTGCTTGAGTATGGGCATAGTGCTGATCCTTCTTCTGTTGCTTTGACTCAACATCTTCCTGTTGGACCTTTTCCTATTGCTCTCCTCCTAGAGCTAGAGCAGAGTTAGGACAGGTTTGAAGATGCGAGAGCGAAGCGAGAGGAAAACATAAATATGGCATCCAAAGCGTAGGAAAGGACACCAGGGTCGCTCAAAAGCTTGACTCAAAGCAGCTCTCAGGAGCGGGCTTTGAGGGGGCATCCCATATTAGTAGATAAATAGGATCCATCTCATATTATCGTAAGTGATGGTCGAGATTACCCGAGCATTAGCTTCAAGAGAGCCTGGATTGGAAGGTTGTATGCGGGAATCCAGAGTGATGTTGGAGCTACGGAAGGAAGAACGGGACTATCATGGAAGTCAGATCCAAGGACTAGGAGGAACTGAAAAATGAGCTCCTATTAGATTAGGGGACTAGTCAATAGATCTGCCATACATAGCACCCCAACTTCCAACTGCCCTTTCTTAGGGGATGTCAAGGCTACGAGAAGGCGGCCATCGTCTCTTGAAAGTCCATCCGGTGGGTGAACAGCTGGCCGATGGATACTGCAGGAGACCCCTTCCTGGTATACGGTGGGCCAGGCCTTTATGGGAGATGCTCTCTATAAAGGAAGTAAGGGATGTGATGAAGGGAAACAATGGCTCCATACGGTATCCAAGCCCTTTTGGAGCGGCTCTTTCAGGAAGACAACAAAGACAAGACCAGGTTAAGGAAGGAAGGCATGGGGGTAGGTTGGGGCTAAATAAAGTGCAGACATTCAGGAGTTTGGCGGCTTTTCCCCCCCTGTGACCCCCCCGATCGTTCCAGGCTTCTCAGGAAGACCTGTCACTCGCTCTATCGCTCCTGCTCCTCCTCATCGGGGAGCAGATCGCTTGTTCGCTTCTCTCTTTAAGCGGGCGCTCTACTGCCTTTGCCCTAACCCATCCCTCACGCTTTTTGTGCTTACGGGATGGGTTAGGGGTAAGGCCTGCGAGCCCCCTTAGCAACAGATACGCTCTAGCCCGGGCACTGCTATATTGTAAATCAATCTTCCCCGATTTCAATAATAGTTGTTTATTATCAATAAGGGGTGTGCTCTATCGTACTTTATAACCAAACAATTCTCCCCATTTTTGCCTTAAAGTAGTTGAGAGTGGGTTATATAGGTTTTAAAGTTCCCCACCAGCTTCCCCTTGAGCTGTAAGTCTTATAATTGCGTATATGATAGTCGAGATCACCTCTTCTCCTAGTCCCATTGTAGCAACGAGCTCTATTAGACCATCTGGAATACCGAGAGTATCCTTACATATCATAGAGAGGCAAAGACCGCCGTTATATGGAACCCAGGAAAGAGGCCACGAGACGGCGGCTATCGCCTCTAAGTCAAGGGGGCCCCTTCCTAGTAACCGGTGGGCTAGGCCTTTATGGGAGATGCTCTCTATAAAGGAAGTAAGGGATGTAGTGACTGGAAACAATGGCTCCATACGGAATAGAATAGGTGGCGAGGAGCTTCAGGAAGATTATAAGGCAGTCTTTTAATCTTTTTTAAGCTCCAAACGCCTATTCCGGTGGTGGATTGAAACAAGAGCTACCCTCGTCTGATCGGACGGAAGGGCTGATTTTAGATATAGAACCAATAGAGCCAGTTGTGCCCGCGCAAGAGAGCGGTAGCGCGGGGACTAATAGAGCTAGCGGCACCAGACCAGGCTGCTAAGCCAGGATGGGTGCCAAGAGAGCTACCGAGCCCGACCATTCCTGAGGATACTGAAGGAATGGGGTAAGGGCTCTACCGATCTAATACTGAGCTAGCGGCTGCAAGCCAAGAGAGCTAGCAGCCCTTGTAGCTACTGACCTAGTAGCTAAGGAGCTACAGAAGCTACTGACTGAGCTTGTAGCTAATGAGCTAAGCAGCTAAGGACGGATTAATACAGAATATTAAAGCTCCCGAACTACTTTCTCTAACTGGGTTTAACGTCTGTTAGACGAGGGTAGCTAGGTTTCAACTCACCACCGGAATAGGCATTAGGAGCCGAAAAAAGATTAAAAGAATGCCTTATAATCTTCCTGAAGCTCCTCATGACCTATTCTATTCCGTATGGAACCGTTGTTTCCCTTCACTACGTCCCCCACTTCCTATAGATATTAGAACCTATAGGCCTAGCCCACCGTATACTAGGGAGGGGCCTCCATCTCTCACTTAGAGGCGATAGCCGCCTTCTCGTTGCCTGTATTGCTAGTTTGTTATTTCTTTCTTTTCTTTTTAAATTCAATTTTTAGAAAAAATTAATTATAATATATAAAATTTAATTATTTCTTAAACAAGTCACTAATCTTAATTAATTAAGGTTTATAAACAAGAGAAATATGGGACGCTACATAACTTTTCGTTCGAAAGCCGGTCATTAAATGGACTTTCAGGAGAGACATTTTCTTGCCTGCAAGCAAAGCTAATTTGCAAGGGAGCTGAGAGTTGATTTTGATATTTTGTCTTCAATTCAGTAGGGGTCTAAAAGTTCATGTTATGTTTTATTTTTTTCTTTTAAGAAAACAAATGTAGCAATGTTGATAGCGAGTTATGCAAAGGTAAGTACTATGTTCCAATTGTTGATGAAGTATTTTTCCCGCAAAAGCTTCACTATGTAAAACTCAAATGCAGTTCTCTACTTGTTCCACATATGTCCACTAATGGCCTGCATAAGTTGACTACGAACAATTTTTTATAGATATTAAACGTAATGGAATGTAGAAGATTTTTATTCAATTTTTTTATAAGCTATTTTATTTACCTAGTAGATCAATGTTGCCATTGTCAATAACTTCATTTAAACTAACGCTAGAAATTGTAGCTCTCCAGGAATAATTCAATTCCCTTTTTGATCAAATATTCTTGTGTCTGTTATGACCAACAAGAATTTAGCATCACAGGATCGTTGTCTGTAGAAAAATTTGATCTGAGGTTTGATTGATTGAGGTTCATAGAGACATTGGTCATATAGCTCAATAGATAAGAATAGTGCTTTCCTTTTTCTTATTTCTCCCCCTCTTATTTTGGATGCCTAGTAAATTGAAAAAAGAAAAAGAAAAAGAAAAATATAGATAGGTTTGAATCTTGATCATGGGGACCTAACCATTATCAAGCTAATTTAGTGTTATTAGACTAATTTTATTGTCTCAAAAAAAAAAATGTAATGATGCTAACAAATATAAAAATATTTTGAATATTTGTTCTCCTATGTTTGGCTATTTTCTTAAAAAAATAAAAAAATTTGAGGGAATGGATTTTTGGGAGAAAATCTAAAGAATGTGTCAAGCATTTCTTTTTATTTTAGGAAAATATGAAAAAGATTTGAGAATAAGTTGTCTGTTTCTTTATATTTCGGAGGGAGACAAACTTTATCGTCGACGCCAAATCAGTTGCTTTTTTATTGGATTTGTAGGATAAAAATAATTTTTTATGTAACATATTATATATGTACATATATTTATAGTTGGATGATGTGTGTGCATATATATATGTAATGATTGATATATTATTGAAATAAAATGATGTGTAATTAATTCAATTGATGCTTTATTTTGAAACTTATATTTTTATAAATTTAACAATAGCAAATAATGTATTATTTGGAAGAAAATATTTATTAATAAATATTAATTATTTATAAAATTATAATTATATCATAATTATAAAAATTGACTAATATCATAATTATATTATAATTGTTGATATCGGCTTATATTAAAAATTGAATTATTGTACATTAATTATAACCTAATTGTTATTTATTAATTAAAATATAATTATTTAGCTATTTATTATTTACGATTCATCCACAGGTAAAACTTAGTTATTTATTTAAATAAAATAAAATACATCAAACTAAAAAAAAAATTATATTATATGAAACTAAATCATCCTAAATTATTTATTAAACAAATAAAAATAATAAGTAATTTTATGCAAAATATGAAACATAATTAATATAAATAGCAAGCTACTCAAATAATTAAATAAATAAATTTAATTAATTTAATAAGTTATTTATTTACTTTAACTTATTATTTAATTAATATATAAATATATTTTTTTTGAAGAAGATTAATTTATTTATTATATATATATATATATCAAATTAAAACATCTTAAATTATTTATTAAATGAATAAGTGTAATATTTAATTAATACATTAAATATAACTAATGTATTATTTAATTAATAAGTAACTTAACTAATTTAATACATTATTTAGTAAAGAAACTATTTTATTAAATTTAATTAATTTTTTATGATTAATTTAATTAAATTTGTAAACATAAGTTTTAGAATTTCTTTAGTAAAATTTTAATATTTTCATAGATGTAAATGTGTGTGTGTATAAATATATATAAGTAAAGTGAGAGAGTGATAAATGAATGAGTGATGTGAAAAATGGAGTGAGAAAATCAGGAAATAGGTGTAGTTTTTAGGGTGAATTGTGAGAGATTTTTTGGGTATGAAATTATAATGTTGTGAAAGAAAATGTAACACCCTACTGGGGATAGTCCTCAAGCTAAGATGCCACTCAATTTAGATCTAACTTTAACCCATAAATAATTAATAGGCCCATAACAAACTTTTCAAACCCATCAAAAATAGCAGCGAATTTCAACTTAAAGCAAACCTTCACAAAACATTAAATACAAGCCTTAGACGATCCCGTAACATACATCATATGTACTAAATACATACCATAAGTGGTTCTACAAAATATGTTCATGTCCAGGCTTGGAGTCCAAGTTCTTCACTTAATCCCTGTCTGAGAGAATCAAAGATAAAACAGAAGGGTAAGTTTAATGGATTTAGCAAGGGATAATTGTAATCATAAGATCGAGAAAGAACCAACTCAACCGATCATAATTTAACATTCAGCACCGGAACGTATCAAGAAACAGGCATTAACAAGTTTGGTAAATAGGCATTAATAGTTTCAAGATTTCAAGTAAGTACTAGCTCGTGTTGTGACTGTCGGCTCGAAAGACCCGGTATCGTCTCAACCGATTTTGCTCATGAGGAATGGTCCGTCTCAACTGGTCACAGTTTGAAAGGAAATGCAGATGGCTCGTTTGGCTCGAAAAATGGCCCAATCTAAATCAAGAAGCTACACCATCCTTATTGCTCCATGAGCATGGCATAAATGATTGAGGAATGGTCGAAATAAAAGAAGCCCGAATATCATATGTCGTCCAACGAATCAGAACATGATAGGCATAACAAATTCTTCTTGTACCAGCTAGTTGGTCATTCAATCAATCAGTTAGTCTGTCAGTTAATCGGTCAGTCAGGTAATTAGTTAGACAATCAATCAATCAATCAGACAATTAATCAGTTAGTTCATCAATCAAACATAGCAGCACGTCCCGAGCTTACAACTGGGATCCACTTATCAGCACGTCTCGAGCTTAACAGCAGGGATCCACATAACAGCTCATCCCAAGCTCAACAACTGGGATCCACATAACAAAACGGTAACAGATAACAAGATAATCAAGTAACGAGACTGTAACAATTAACATAGGGAGCTTTGGGCGCCAAAATGGACATGTACAAACTCATAGCAGAGTATAACAAGAAATAACCCTCACAGGGGTACATATGTCAATTAACAAATGACAATTGAACTCGCAAGCTAGAACGATTCCAATAATAAGAACAAGTACTCAAGCAAGTACGATCTCAACAATCAAGAGCAAATACAGTACTCAATCAAGTTGAACCCTCACAGGGGATTTTTCCACAAAGACATATAAATGTAAGATGTGCCAGATTGGTAGACCTTCACCTCCATAGTCTCAATAAACTACAACCACAATCAACAGTCTACTGGTTCGCGGGACCCATTTCTTCATCACCTAACTAAAGGAATAAATCCACAATCAAAATCCTTATTTAACCTTAATAACCTCCTATATTTACAATCTTACTATTAATAGCCTAAAATCGATAGTTATTCGCTAATACGGCAGTTTTAGGGTTTGATCGATACTATCATTACGATACGGCTAAGTATGCTGTTAATACGAGAGTATTTATGGGGTTTATATTTGTACTAACAAAAGGGCATAATCGGGTCTTTATTTATATAATTATCCTCATAACATCATCCCAAATCAAAATAATCATCTAAACATCTTAGTTAACCCAATTATTATCACTTAAGTCCCAAATTCACAAAACTAAGGTTTTCTCTATCAATTAACTCAATTAATCCCAAATTTATCATAAAATATTACAAATTCAAGTTCACTAAGCTTATAACAGCACATGCATGTCCCAAGTTTTGATTCCATATCATCTTGAATAACCCGTTATTATCACTTGGGTTCCAAATCCATAAAATCCACAAGCTAGGGTTTAAATCCTTCAATTAACTTAATTACCCAAAAAAATAATCTTTTAATTCAAATCTGGGTCGCTTAAACCATATAATAGTCCATGCATGGAATTTATATATACCAAATTATATCTCAAATTCTCATTCTTGGCATAATACAAGACTTATGAAATTAATAATACAACACATATGTATATATAGATGTAAGCATATTCCATTCCAATTTCTTTACCTACAATCCGATTATCAAGGCCTTGGAATCACGAACCAAGAACATCGTCACATCGTCGTGACCAGCTGAAGATACTATTTCCGCACCTCTACCGTGCCACCGTTGGAGATGAGCAATGCCACCACCAATCGAAGCCTCTCAACTCTAGAAATCCAATGCCCAAGTCAATTTTTACGATTGCTGCCGAATTGAGGTCTAGTTGAAGCCCCAAAGTTGCTGGGTCTCAACTTGTTGCTGTGTTCCGCCGAGTCAAATTCTCCTCCGCAGTTGACCCAACTCCAAAATTGAAGGTACCAACGCACTTCTTCAACTGAGCCCGTCATATTACACCCTTTAGTCGCGCCCAGTCCTCGTCGGGCTAAGCTTTCCGTCACCATTGCTGGTTGCTTATTTTTAGTCCTCCGTTTCTCCGCTGTCCGTCGATGTTTGTATGTGTATGTGGTACCGGTGTGCTCACTGTGAGGAAAGAAAGAGGTTGATATGGTTAGTTGGGGTTTCACCGATGGCTGGTGAAGAATCGCTGGTGAGAGAAGGGGAGAGGCCGCAGTGAAGAAGGTGATGGAAATGGGGGGAAATTGCCAAATTCAATATTTGAAGGAAAAGTTTTCTAAAATTCTAAATTGGCCCCTAAAACTTTGTCCAGCTTACAATCAGCCCAAGAGTTAGAATATATAAAATAACCCTCCCTTTGACCCAAAATATTTACCATGAAACCCCAAAAACTTTCAAGTTTAGTCCAATTAGATTTTCTTAAATTATGTATTGGCCCTAAAACTTCCTAAATTCTTACAATTAAGTTCTTTTCATTTATTTTTCGAGCCCTAAAATCCATTCAACCAATATCTTGATTTCTAAATTTTTATTTTCCAAAATACCAAATTTTAGGGGTGTTACAATCCTCCCCTTAAAAGAATCTGGTCCCCAGATTCTCATCTCTGATATGAACTTCGATTAACCCCAGGCAAATAACATTCTTATTCCTCGATGCCTTATCACATATCAATTTAGTACTTAATATATCCTCCATCTTAGATCTAACAGAGTGCATGCCTTTATATAAAAGATAGTAAAACTATTACAGCAATAAATAACAAACAATATCACAAGTTCACACTTACATGATGTTGTTTGCTGCCGCATCCTATACACTTTCCTAGTTTCTTCCAGCAGTTAGATTCCTCATGATTGAAGCCTTAAGAAAATCCACATTTCATTCTTGGCATCCCAGATTGGACCTTTAATCATTTCCTATCGGACTTAATCTCCTTACTTGCAGTAATTTCTGGTTCAGAAACTTTTCCTCGCTTGCCCTTCTTTTCATCAGTGGACATTTCAAGACGTTCTTGTTCTACGTGCAAAGCTCTCGTTAAGACTTCATCAGAGTTAGATTGCTCGCAAGGCATAAGGATTTGTCGTATCTCAGATCTCAATCCTTTAACAAATTTCTTAGTCTTATACACTTCTTTCCTCCATATCTGCAGTGCATACTGCAACAGCCTACTGAATCTTGCTTCATACTGCCACACGGTCATATCTTCTTGGGTAAGATTCTCAACTTCTTATTTTCGGGAATGTCTTATCTCTTGTGGTATGAATCTATCCATAAATTCCTACACAAAATTATCCCAGGTACGAGGGACCCTCTTATATTCCCATCGTCAACTTATTGAAGTCACCATTGGCCTGCAACTCCTTATAACAGATGAACAACAGACATAAGTTTGAGGTCATCTGGGTAATCTATCATTTAGAAGATATCTTCAATCTCCCTGATCCAAGATTTTTAGCTTTTTGGTAGTCCGATTCACCCATAAACATTGGGGATGGAACCTCAGGAGATGTGCCCAAGTCCCAAATTCCAAAGGCTCTTCGTTTCTCTCGAGGCTATCTACCTAACCTTGTTGCTGATGTGATTTAGAAGTTGTTGTTGCATTACACTCATCTGGTTATTACTTCTCTCTTTACTGTTGAATGTATCTATAGTTCTCGTGTCCTTTTCTCAATATTTGTTGGGTGTCTAGGTTTTGAGGTATCCTCTTCCAGATTTTTTTAACTAGGAGAATGCGTTGGGGTAAGTTTTGGTGATGCCATCAACTCTTGTTGATTCTTCCAAGCTTCCAAAGATAAAATAAGGAAAAGGATTAATACAAAACTAGATCGAATACCAAATACACAAATCTTAGTCATTATAAGATAAACAATAAGATCCCATGAACATTCTTGCAGTACTTAAACTCATCTTACTAATATCAACTAATCAACTTCATCTTGAATCCTTGAATCACATAGGAATTTTCCCAATACGCAGAATACGTAAAATTCATACTCAAACTAACCTAAACATAATGTCAGTCACAAATCCTGATGATACCTAAATGCCTAGGTCATTGACAATCTAGGCTCTGATACCACTTCTGCAACACCTCACTTGGGATAGCCCTCTAGCTGAGATGCCACTTAATTTAAACCTAACTTCAACCCATAAACAATCACTAAGCCTATAACAAACTTTTCAAATTTATCAGAAATAGCAATGGATTTCAACTTAAGAATACCTTCACAAAACATTGAATACAAGCTTTAGATTATCCCATGACATACAACATATGTACTAAATACATACCATCAGTGGTTCTACAATATTCAATGTACTATATACATACCACAGATATTTAGCTCAACCTAACATATCACAACATCTCCAAAGTATACAAAATGACCAAAGGTATTCATAAGCATTTACAAACATCATTTCTGTTACAAAATATGTTCATGTCCAGGCCTGGAGTCCAAGTTCTTCACTTAATCCCTGTCTGAGAGAATCAAAGATAAAATGGAAAGGTAAGTCTAAAGGATTTAGTGAGGGATAATTGTAATAATAAGAAAATATATCTGTCAAGGAAGAACCAACTTAACAGATCATAATTGAACATCAGGATTAGAACGTATCAAGAAACATGCATTAACAAGTCTGGTAAATAGGCATTTACAATTTCAAGATTTCAATTAGGTACTAGCTCGGTGTTGTGACTGTCGACTCGAAAGGCCCGATATTATCTCAACCGATTTTGCTTAGGATGAATGGTTTGTCTCAACCAATCATAGTTTGGGAGAAAATATAGACGACTCATTCAACTCGGACAATAGCCCGATCTAAACCAAGAAGCTACACCATTCTTATTGCTCCACGAGCAAGACACAAATAATCGGGGAACGGTTGGAACAAAATAAACTCGAATATCATATGCCGTCCAACGAGTTAGAACATGACAGGCATATTAAATTTCCTTGAACCAACCAGTCAGTCAGTCAGTCAGTTAGTCAGTTAGGCAATCAATTAGATAGTCAATCAGTCAGTTGGTCAGTCAAGCAATCGATTAGTCAATCAATTAGATAATTAATCAGCCAATCCATCAGTCAGACATATCAGCACATCCCGAGCTTACAATTGGGATCCACTTATCGGCACGTCCCGAGCTTAATAGCTGGGATCTAGTAACAACTCATCCCAAGCTCAACAGTTAGGATCCACATAACAGAATGGTAACAAGTAACAGGATATCAAGTAACGAGATAGCAACAATTAACAGAGGGAGTTCTGGGCACCAAAATGGACAGGTACGAACTCATAGCAGAGTATAACAAGAAATAACCCTCACAGGGGTACATATGTCAATTAACATATAATAATTGAAGTCACAAGCTAGAACAATTCCAATAATAAGAACAAGTACTCAAGCAAGTATGATCTCAACAATCAAAAGAAGCATAGTATACAATTAAGTTGAACCCTCACAGGGGTTTTTTCCACAAAGACAGATGAATGTAAGATATGCCAGATTAACAGACCCTCACCTCCGTAGTCTCAGAAAACTGCAACCACAATCAGCAGTCTACTGGTCTGCGGGACCCACTTCTTCGTCACCTAACCAAAGGAATAAATCCACAATCAAAATTCTTATTTAACCTTAATAACCTCCTATAATTACAATCTTACTATTAATAGCCTAAAATTGATAGTTATTCACTAATATGGCAGTTTTAAGGTTTGATCAATACTATCATTATGGTGTGGCTAATTATGCCGTTAATATGGGAATATTTATGGGTCGGTACTAACAAAAGGGCATAATCATGTCTTTATTTATATAATTATCCTCATAACATCATCCCAAGTTAAAATAATTTTCCAAACATCTTAATTAACCCAATTATTATCACTTAAGTCTAAAATTCACAAAATTATGGTTTTCTCTATCAATTAACTCAATTAATCCTAAATTTATCATAGAATATTACAAATTCAAGTTTGCTAAGCTTATAACGTCACATGCATGTCCTAAGTCTTGATTCCATGTCATCTTGAATAACCCACTTATTATCACTTTGGTTTCAAATTCATAAAATCCACAAGTTAGGGTTTAAATCCTTCAATTAACTTAATTACCCAAAAATCATCTTTTAATTTGAATTCGGGTCCCTTAAACTATATAATAGTCCATGCATGGAATGTATATATACCAAATCATATCTCAAATCTTCATTCTTGGCATAATACAAGACTTATGAAATTAACAATACAACATATGTATATATATATATGTAAACATATTCCATTCCAATCCCCTTTACCCATTCCGATTATCGAGGCCCAAGAATCACGAACCACGAATACCATCATGATTGTCCCGATGAACTAAAGATACTATTTTAGCACCGCCGCCGCCGAGCAACGCCACCACTAATCAAAGTCTCTGAGCTCCAGAAATCCAATGCCCAACCCAATTTTTACGATTGCTGCCGAATTGAGGTCAAATTGAAGCCCCTAAGTTGCTGGGTCTCAACTCGATGTCGTGTTTCGCCGCGTCAAATTCTCCTCCGTAGTTGGCCCAACTTTGAAATTGAAGGCACCAATGTGTTTCTCCAGCTAGGCCCGCTAGATTACACCCCTTGGTCGCGCCCACTCCTCGCCGGCCTAAGCTTCCCATCCCCATCGTCAGTTGCTCATTTTTGGTCCTCCAATTCTCCACTGTCCGCTGGTGTTTGTATGTGCATGTGGTACTGGCGTGCTCGCCGCTAGGAGAGGACGAGATTGATATGGTTGGTTTGGGGTTTCACCAGTGAGGAAGCACCTGTGAGAGAGGGGAAGAGGCCACGATGAAAAAGGTGATGGAGATTGGGGGGGAGAATTGCAAAATCTAATATTTAAAGGAAAGTTTTCTAAAATTCTAAATTGGCCCCCTAAACTTTATCCAGCTCAAGCCCAAGAGTTAGAATATATAACATAGCCCTCATTTTGACCCAAATATTTACCATGCAACCCCAAAAGCTTTCAAGTTTAGTACAATTAGGTTTCCTTAAATTTTGGATTAACCCCAAAACTTTCAAAATTCTTACAATTAAGTCATTTTTATTTATTTTTCAAGCCCTAAAATTTGTCCAACCAATAACTTGATTTCTAAATTCTTATTTTCCAAAATACTGAATTTTAAGGTGTTATAGAAAGATAAGAGAATATACCTTCATTTTAAAATTGTTTAGGGGGTTGAAAAAAATTTCAACAAAATGTAGGAGAACAAGTCAATAATTATCCCAGCCACCTAATGCCAATCCAAATGGCAAGCCCCAATCAAGAAGTTGCATGTTAAACGACGTCCTTTTGTATACGCAAGTGTGGAGAAAGAAAGAAAATGACATTAAATAAAGTTGGCTGCCACAAAAACATCATAAAATTGCATTTTCTTCTAATCTTGTGAATGGGCCACACCACTAAGTAAAAGCTGGTTGCCACAAAAAAGAATTGAAAAACCGCATTTTCTTCTAACCTTGTCAATGGGCCCCACCATTAAATTTAGTGAAAAACAAAACAAGATACGATTCAAGTAGCCTAAAGTACACACCCACATAGCATCAGCCCAATAAAACGACACTATTTCTGACAGGCGAAAATAGAAAAAAAATCTAAAAAAAGCATTCACGTGCATCAGTGCTTGTATAATACAAGTGTTGTGTGGTGTCCTGCCTATGTTGGTACATGGCAAATTTTTTACATTTGAATATATATATATTTAAAAAATTAAAAGCGTAAATTAAATAATAGTAATATACATGATTAATAAATAAGTTTAATATAGAAAGATAAGAAAATAATTACGTCATTGTTAAATTATGTGTTGCATAATGATGAGGGTTCGATCTCGATGATGGATACGGATCCGGGGTATGAATCTTCTGGATTGGTTTGGGAATGGAATCCTGCAATCACAGCAAACGTTAGGCTAGCCGAGTGGCCCTCGGCTTAGGCCCTCCGACGCTCAAGTCAGTGTATATTCGACCTTCTTAATCAAGCAGCGGAATGTAGGGGCTTTTAGTGTATGAGTGCATACCTGTGAGAGGCAAGGTTGAGGGGTTTTTATATTCTTCCCCTTGTAGGAAATGTCAGGGAAGCCCTTGGCTTACCCCGGGGACCCGCAGCCTCCTCCTGTGGTTAATTGGTCAATTCCCCTGTTTGAATATTGCCAGCTAGATGTCCTTTTATGCTGTAGGACAAGATGGTACACTGTTGCGGCGTCTGCTGTGTCAGACGGTGAGGGGAGGGCATGTGCCATTAATGCGGAGGCGTGTTGCCAGTCAACGTATTTAATGCGGCGGCAGAGTACTGTACAAGGCTCGACTTTGAGAGTCGACAAGAATAGGGGTCGATAATAGTCGAGCGACTCTGAGGGTCGCGGAGCGCCTCGTGGATTGGTCGAACAGGGTCGATGAATCGCTTGGGTCCTGGGCCATTGACTGGGTGTTGGGCCTCGCTGATTTGGGCCACTGTGGGCCATCCTATATCATGAGTCCCCCCACTTCGTAAGGTCGAACAGAGAGTCGACGAGCAGCGTTGGGAAGTAGCGAACATCGATCAGGGTTTTTGAAAATCTGTCAGAGTATTACGCGCTTACTAAGCGGTTACATCGTGGCGTGCGTAGGACGACGCAACGTCTCCGCCCATTAATGCGGACGTTTGGGTAACCGTGCCTGGATGCTTAGGAAACTGTGTCCCCATTCCTATAAATGCTTAATGTACTTCTGCCCATTGCTGCTTCTACCGCGTCAGAATTTTACAAGAACGTTTAGGAGATAACTTTCGCTGCAAGACTCCCTAAACTTTTCCTTCGCTTCGCAGATTTTGTGGATTTAACCTTCGTATCCAGTAAGTGCTCCTCGGGCTTTTCGTTTCCCCGAATCCTTTCTCTTTATTTTTCTTTTGAAGAAGATGTTTCGGTTATTCAGTTCTGAGGGTAGCCAAATGGGGGGACAGTGAGGCCACCCTGTCTGAGGGGCGTAGGGAGTTTCCTGCTCTTTCTGGTGGGTTGTCCGGCGGTGGTTCTGGTACGAGCAGCTCGAACTCCGGGAGCTTGAGCGGCGCGCGTGGTGGGGAAGCTGGGCCCAGTCGGGTACCCCCTTCTCGTGGGAGATTATTCACCCCGGGCCACTATAGTGAGATAGTTTTCGTAATGACTCCTACGGATTTGGTGCGCCTGAGGGAGCTTTACCATATTCCTCTCGAATATCAACTATTGACCCCCGGGCCTCCTGGTCGAATGCACCGCGCTCCCACTGATTGCATTACAATGTTCGAGGATACACTAAAATGTAGGTTGAGGTTCCCCTTAGGTGATAGTATGATAGGCCTGCTTAGGGGTCTTCGAGTGTGCATAACCCAACTATTGCCCAACTGCTTTGCCACCCTCTGCAGTTTCCTAGTTTTGATGCATCTGTTCGATCAGGCCCCTAGCTTCGAAAATTTTTCCAACCTTTTCTATCTATGCATGTCACGAAAATCTGGTAGTTCCGAGGAGTCGGGCTTTTACTATCTGACTGCTCAACCTCGCCGCAAGTTTCTCGTGGCTCCCTCCTCTTCATATGGGCAGGAGTGGAAGAAACGTTATTTCTTCATTCGGGTGAATGGGGGGTTTGATATTCCTCGAGAGTGGTTGGGGGGGCAGGTTGAGATACCAGGGAATCGCACCCCTACTTGGCCAAACACCTTCGTGAGGGATCTGGTCGGGTTTGGTCCCGTGGAGGCCACTGTATTCCTCGAGGAGCAGCAGTTAGTGCTGGTTGGGTTATCGCCAGCCCCTCTAAATTTTGCAGATGACTATGAGATAGGTAGATGAAATGTGTGTCATGCTTTGTTGTTTAGCTACATTCATTTCTGTATTTGATATCTGCTATGTTTGTCCCTTGCAGACCGGGATGAAATCATGAACCGCGCAAGGAGTGATGCAGTGGCTCGCGCTGAAAGGAACCGACAGCGCAGACAAGCTGCGGCCCTTGCGTCATCCCTGACCCCCTCGCCTGGTCGAGTAGTAGCGGTCGAGAGGGACGCGGGTTGGGGAAAAAGACCCATGGGCGAACAGAATGGGCCCCCGCCCAAAAAGATTGCTGCTACTGGAAGGGGGAAAGAAAAGTCGAAGGGCTCTGGGTCGGGGATGCCGAGGGAAAACGATCTCTTCGAGGATCGAGGTGCGGAGACTTTATTCGGTCTGAGGAAGTTCCCGTCTCCTCGTTTCAGGTCGGACCCCAGCCTACTTGTGGACGACTCGTCCAATATGCATGGATCTGGGCCAACTGGGGTCGACCCTTTCAAATGGATGTTGGCTAGTCAGTTCTTGGCTGACCAGAAGAGGATAATGGGCCTGAGTCAGCCCGGGGCGCTGTGCGAGATCGCATATCACACAAACATTGTGAGATCCCCTACGCTGTAAACTTGTGTAATTGATTTTTCCTGCATGGATAGTAATGATTTTTATGTTTCAGGTCGCACAAATCACCTACAATTTTTACCGCCGCTCCTAGCTGGCGCTCGCTAATCGTGAGCAGTTGGACGTTGGCGGCGATGCCAAAACGTTGAAGGCCCAGCTGGAGTCATCCTAACTGCGGCTCGAGGAAGTGCAGAAGGAGAATGCCAAATACGCCGAAATAATGGATGCGAAGGACCAGCAAGTGCTGCTGGTGGTGATGGAGCAGACAAAGATGGAGGCAAAGCTGAAAAAACTTGAACTGGACATTCATGTCACCTACGAATCTGGTCGGGCGGCCGGTCGAGGCGAGCACCTGGTCGAGGCTAGAACAGAGTTCGAGCGGGTAGTTCCGGAGGTCCGCAAGGAGGCGGTGCAACAGTTCATGGTGAGTCCCGCGTTTCAGGACACTAGCATGGTGCTGGCCTTGGATGATGCCCGAAGTACCTTTAATAAGGCTATTTCGTAAATGCGGCACCTGGGCTATGCGGTTAGCGATGAAGATCGCGCAAAAATGGGCCTTGCCCTCGACGAGCAGTTGCGCCCAATTGGTGATGAAGAGGCCGACGAGGCCGAAGCTGAGGTAGAGGCAGCGGAGGGGGTCGACATGACTCCTGAAGAGAGGCAGAAGGCAGACCTTCAAAAGAAACTGAAAGCGGTAGGTCGAGAGTTTGAGTTCGCTGGCGACCTCGCCTATGAAGTCTCCGAGGATCGGGCCAACGCTGTATCTTTCTTCCCAGCCGTCGAGCGGCTGTTTATGTCTTCTGCCGCCTGTCCCTCTCGGCCAGTCACCGTGGCGATGCCCGTTGCAATGGCACCGCCTGAGCCTCCGTCTGCTCCCACACCCGCATTACCACTTGAAGGGTCCGACAGTTCTAGCTAGGGCTTGTAATACTTGTTTTTATTTTGATGTACATGCCTCATTGAGGCTTTTGAGAATGAAATAAAATTTGTTGCCCTTCATCTGCCAGCTGTTCGATTTCGAACACTGTTTTTCTCCATTGCAAGATAACTTGAAATTTGTCGCCATTTATGATTAGTAAAGTGTAAATGAATTTGTCAATGGGGCTCGACTTCGAGCCTTAGCGGCTTTTCTGCAAGTGTGACGTCGATTTTGCGATCCTACCTCAGGGGCTTCGACGCCAGTTTGTTGGGAATTTTCATCGACTACGAGGTCGACTAAGATGGTCGCGGCTCTTCGCCTTGACTTGATGCGTTTTAGCCTTTCGTCGACTACGGGGCCGACTAAGGTGGTCGCGGCTCTTCGCCTTGACTTGATGCGTTTTAGCCTTTCGTCGACTATTGGGTCGACTAAGGTGGTCGCGGTTCTTCGCCTTGACTTGATTCGATTAAGCCTTTCGTCGATTACGGGGTCGACTAAGGTGGTTGCGGCTCTTCACCTTGACTTGATTTGATTAAGCCTTTCGTCGACTACGGGGTCGACTAAGGTGGTCGCGGCTCTTCGCCTTGACTTATTTCGTTTAAGCCTTTCGTTGACTACGAGGTCGACTACCCCGACTAAGGTGGTCGCGGCTCTTCGCCTTGACTTGTTTCATTTAAGCCTTTCGTCGACTATGGGGTCGACTAAGGTGGTCGCGGCTCTTCGCCTTGACTTGATTCGATTAAGCCTTTCGTCGACTACGGGGTCGACTAAGGTTTCTCTGTGGTCGTGTCGTGCTTTTTAATCATGATGGAACTTGATTGCTCATTAATCTATACAAAGAATGCCACTGAACAGTTTATACAAAAACTTTTTTAGGTTTACCGCGTTCCATAGTCGAGGCAGCTCGCGACCTGCAGCATCCGCTAATCGATAAGCGTTGTGTTTAGATACTTTGATGAATGAGTACGGCCCTTCCCACTTCGGGTCAAGCTTGCCGACGGTCCTTGACACTTCCACTTTCTTTAAGACGAGATCACCCACCTTTAAATTTTGCAGACGTACCGATTTGTTATAGCGGTCCGCCATCTTTGAGCGGTACCTCTGCATTCTGTTGTAAGCCGCTAGGCGCTTCTCGTCTATAGTTATTAGGTCCAGTGCCCTATCTGATGTATTTGCTGTTGGATTGTAGTGGATCACTCTAGCGGTATACTGGATTAGTTCTGACGGGACCACGGCTTCGGAACCATAAACCAGGTTGTAAGGGCTTTGACCTGTGGTTGTTCGGGGAGTGGTTCTGTAAGCCCAAAGGACTCCTGGGAGGTCGTCCGCCCAGCTGGTTCCCGTCCCTGCTATTCGACTCTTAATGTGATCGAGGACAGTCCTGTTGGTCACTTCGGTCTGTCCATTGGCTTGCGGATTTCCTACTGAAGTAAAATGATGCGCAATGCCTAAGGTCTCGCACCATCTTCTTGTATTTTTGCTTTGGAATTGGGTGCCGTTATCTAAGATGAGGATTTTAGGCAGCCCGAAACGGCAAACAATATTCCTCCATATGAAACTCTTGATGGCCACATCGGTGATCTTCGGGACTGCTTCAGCTGCCACCCATTTTGTGAAGTACTCAACGGCCACTATGATAAACTTTCGCTGGCCGGTGGTCTTTGGGAGTGCACCGACTATGTCGATGCCCCACTCGTCGAATGGCCAAGCAATATCAACATTTGTCATTGGTGCGGTTGGTTGGTGTTGCATGTTCGAATGTACCTGACAGGATGGGCATTTCCTAGCAAAGTCAACAGAATCCTTCAAAAAAGTGGGCCAGAAATACCTATATCGTGTGATCTTATGTGCCAGGGACCGGCCTCCCGAGTGGTTTCCGCAGATGCCTGCATGTATTTCCTGCAGCACTTCCTTCGCATGGTCGGGATCTAAACATCTGAGCGGCGGTCCTGCGATCGATCTTCTGTACAGCTGTCTGTGATCGTCTAGCGCATATTTGGGCGCTAAGCCCTTCAGTTTATGAGCCTGTTTTTCATCATCGGGTAAGGTAACTTGGCTCAAATAAAGCTTGATCGGGTGCTGCCAAGAATGGGTTGCGTCTTCGAGGCACCCGACCAAACCCGAGCCGGGGGCCGAGATGCATGGTTGGTCAGCTACAAGAAATGTTATGGTTCTTTCTCGTGTGCCTCTCGTCGAGCTTGCTAGCTTGGAAAGCGCATCTACTAGCATATTTTCCGATCGGGGAACTTGGCTTAATGTAAAATCTCAGAAACTCTGTCGTAGCTGTCTGACTTCCCCAAGATATTGTGCCATTTTATGTTCTCTCGCGTCGAAGTTTCCCTCAACCTGCTCTGCGACCAACTGTGAATCAGTAAAGGCCGCTATCTTTTCGACTCCACGGGCTATGGCTATGCGCATTCCTGCAATGAGTGCCTCATATTCAGCTTCGTTATTAATGACTGGGAAGTTGAGTTTTACTACAAAATCGTAGTCTTCAAGCAGCGGGGATCGGAGGGATACGCCTATTCCTCCTCCAGTGGATGTCGCGGACCCATCAACATGTAAGGTCCACCAAGGCGCGTCTTCCATCTCTTGAATCGGGAGATCGACTCTCTCGAGGATGAAGTCCGCCAACACCTGCACTTTTATTGCTGCCCGGGGTTGGAATTGGATGTCGAATTCTCCTAGTTCGATAGCCCATTTCGTGAGTCGACCTGAAGTGTCTGGTTTCGACAATACCTGCTTTAGCGGCTGGTTCGTTAGCACCACAATTGTATGGGATTGGAAATAGGGCCCCAATTTTCTTGCTGACGTGACTAGGGCCAGGGCAAACTTTTCGATCTCCAAATAGTTATGTTCGGGCCCTTGAAGGGCCTTGCTGCAATAGTAAACTGGACAAGGGTTTTCAGCTCTCCTCGTTGTTAACACGGAACTGATGGATGTTGAAGAGACCGCTAGATATAACTGTAAAATTTCTCCGAGCTCGGGCTTGGCGAGGAGAGGTGGCGAAGAGAGGTGTTGCTTCAGGTCGATTAGAGCTTGGTCACACTGCTCGTCCCATTTGAATCCCGATTTCTTTGTGTTTCTCAAGATTTTGAAGAAGGGTAGGCTCTTGTCTGCCAGTCTAGCTATGAACTTGCCCAAAGCAATAATTCTGCCCACGAGGCGTTGAACTTCCCAAACGGTGCACGGTGGAGCAATGTCCAAAACTGCTTGAATTTTTTGGGGGTTAGCCTCGATACCTCTCTGACTGACCATATACCCGAGGAATTTTCCTCCTCGAACCCCGAATGTGCATTTGTCAGGATTGAGCTTCATACCGAAAGCTCTCAGAATGGAAAATGTGTGGCTCAGGTCGATCAAGTGGCTTTCTGCTTTCTTTGTTTTCACAATCATGTCGTCGACGTAAACCTCCATTGATTTCCCAATTTCATTCTTGAACATAAAGTTAACTAATCTTTGGTAAGTTGCGCCAGCATTCTTATGTCCAAACGGCATGACCAAACAGCAATACACACCATTGGGGACAACAAATGCGGTTTAATCCCTGTCCTCAGGTGCCATGAATATTTGGTAATAACCTTGAAATGCATCCATCATGCTAAGCAATTTGCAACCAGCCGTGGAGTCAACAGGTAAATCAATATGAGGCAAGGGGTAAGGGTCCTTAGGACATGCTTTATTCAAATCTATGAAATCATTACACATCCTCCATTTTCCCTCGTTCTTGGGAACAAGGACTACATTACAAAGCCAAGAAGGATATTGGATTTCCACAATATAACCAGCCTCTAGAAGTTTGCTAACCTCTTCCTCGATGATCAGTGTCCGCTCGGCATTGAAAGTTTTCTTCTTCTATCGGATTGGCTTGTGGGCTGGGTCCATATTGAGCCTGTGGACAATGATGTCGGGGTCGATGCCCTGCAGATCGGCAGCTTTCCAGGCAAAGACATCGATGTTATGTCAGAGGAAGTTGACCATGAGGCACTCCAGTCGATGCCCCATATCTGCTCCGATTCTAGTTATCTTGTCGGGGTTCCCTGGTTCGAGCTCAATTATCTTGAATTCTCCTATCAGCTCGACCCTAGTGTCCTCCAACTTTCTCTTTTTCGATGAGGGTCCCTCATCGGGTTTCGCTACAGGGGCGTCCCCCGAGGGCTTCAATTCTGGTCGCTTCTTCTGCCCGCTGGAATCCACTGAGATTGTGTAGCAACGCCATACATCTTTGATATTACATACAAGCTCACCCACTCCCGCGGGGGTTGGGAACTTTATTTTCATGTGGTATGTGGATGCAATGGCTCTGAAGTCATTCAGGGCTGGTCGACCAACAATGACATTGTAAGCAAAGGGAGCATCGTCTACTAAGTAGTTGATCATCAAAGTTCGGCTGCGATGTCCCCGCCCGAATGTAGTGGATAGGCTAATCGACCCTTCTGGTATAATTTCTGACCCCCCGAATCTAACCAGGGGAGTTTTGACTGGATCAAATTTCAATTTGCCCAAGTCCATTCTGTTCAAGGTCGACAGGAATATGATGTTCGCCGAGCTACCATTGTCGACTAACACCTTTCTCACCTCGAAGTTGGCGATCTCAATAGTGACCACCATTGGGCAGTCGAGTTGCCGGGCGGCGGCCTGACCCTCGAGGTGGTCTAAATCTGCATCAGTAAAAGAGATCGGCTCAGTACTGGTTGTCAACTGGAACACTATTTCGACCCTTGAAGGTTTGGTCGAGTCAAGTTGCCTCTGGGTTTGCTTCCTTGCGTTTCGGAAGTCCCCTCCTGCAGGCCCCCCGGCAATCGTGTCGATGACACCTCTAATGGGAGGGTGGGTTTCACGGGCTGGTTTCTTTCCCTTGTCCTCCCGTCGCGGGCTGATCGACCTTTCTCTACGGGGAGTCTGGTCAGTCGCCCCCTCCTCACATCAAGCTATCTCCTCGATAAACTTTTTCAAATGTCCCTGCCTAATCAGTCTCTCGATCTCATCCTTCAAATTGAAGCAGTCCTCAGTGTCGTGCCCTTTTTGCTTGTGAAAATGGCAGTACTTTCCTGGACTTCTTCATAACTTCAGTTTTTGTGATTTTTTGAGGCCTTTTAAGCAGGTTATCATGCTGTATGGTGAAGAGGACTTCCTTCCTCGGCATGGAGAACGGGGTGTAGTCGTGGAAACGTTTGATCGGGGAGCGGCGCCCCTCCCTATTTTGCTTCTCCTCTTTCTTGTCGGCCTCTATGCTGCCATATTTCATTTTTTCATCTCCTCCTGGGTCATGTACCTTTCGGCGAGATCGAGGAGCTCCTCCATTGTTCTTGGCTGCGTGCGGACCAAAGCATTGGCACACTTCTTGTGCCTTAGCCCTAGAAACAGCACATCGATCAAAAATTCTATCCTCGGGCTATCTATCTTCAACACCTCGGTGTTGAACCTGGTGAAGAAGTCCAGTAAAGACTCGCCCTCAGCCTATTTTACTGTGTGCAGGTGGGTGTGCGGTAGCTTCGCCTTCTTCCTACTAGCGAACTAGGTGCAAAAACTTGTCGCATAACTGGTCGTATGAGAAAATGGATGCTGGTTCCAACTTCACGAACCAGTCTAGGGCCACGCCCTGGAAAGTGGTCACGAGCATCTTTGCATGTATATACTCATTATGCCCATGCAACTGCATCATATGCTCAAACTGCATCAGATGCTCATTCGGGTCCGTGGAACCGTCATACCTCGGGAGCCCGGTGGGGATCTTCACATCAATGGCAATGCGCTCATCGATGATTTCTTGGACAAAAGGGGAGTCCCGTTCCCTCCGGAATCTTGGAGGCATCTCCGGTTGCATGGTTCTGTCAGCATTCCTCTTCGAGAGTTCCTCCAGGCGCTTATTCAGCTGCTGCACCTGGTGAGAGACTTCTTCCCATTCTTGCTGGCCCTGGTCTTGCCTGCCTCTGGAACGCCCAGCCCTATCGCTCTACGGGGCTCGAAGGGGCCAAACGTCGTGGTTTACGGAGTCTGCCACCTCTTCCCTCGGCGGTAGGCGGGCCGCCTCCCTCGAAAAATGGCTCGGGCTCCCTTCTCTCTGGGATGGATGTCTAGGGGACTTCGGTAAATGTGCGTACTCATCTGGCCGTGCCCTCTCCGGGTCTATGGGCTGAGGTATGGCACTGGCCGCCGCCCCGGTTGCACGACATGCCTATTCAATGCAGTTGAGAGCTGGGCGGAAATCTGTGCTGAGATTTGCTCGTTGATGAGCTGCATCAGCTGAGGCATTGTAAGAGTGACCATAAGTTCCGGCTGCATACTGGGTGCTTGCTCATCTTGTCCTTGGTTCTGGCGGGGGGCAGGAGAACTAGATCTCCGATTCTCCTCCCTCCCTGATGGGGCTCGCCTAGTGTTCACCATTTTCGATAGAGGATTCCTGCTTCCCACAGACGGTGCCAAATGATAAGGGTTCGATCTCGATGATGGATACGGATCCGGGGTATGAATCTTCTGGATTGGTTTGGGAATAGAATCCTACAACCGCAGCAAACGTTAGGCTAGCCAAGTGGCCCTCAGCTTAGGCCCTCCGACGCTCAAGTCAGTGTATATTCAACCTTCTTAATCGAGCAGTGGAATGTAGGGGCTTTTAGTGTATGAGTGCATACCTGTGAGAGGCAAGGTTGAGGGGTTTTTATATTCTTCCCCTTGTAGGAAATGTCAGGGAAGCCCTTGGCTTACCCCGGGGACCCCCAGCCTCCTCCTGGGGGTAATTGGTCAATTCCCCCGTTTGAATATTGCCAGCTGGATGTCCTTTTATGCTGTAGGACAAGATGGTATACTATTGCGGCGTCTGCTGTGTCAGACAGTGAGGGGAGGGCATGTGCCATTAATGAGGAGGCGTGTTGCCAGTCAACGTATTTAATGCGGCGGCAGAGTACTGTACAAGGCTCGACTTTGAGAGTCGAAAAAAATAGGGGTCGATAATAGTCGAGCGACTCCGAGGGTCGCGGAGCGCCTCGTGGATTGGTCGAACAGAGTCGACGAGTCGCTTGGGTCCTGGGCCGTTGACTGGGTGTTGGGCCTCGTTGATTTGGGCCACTGTAGGCCATCCTATATCACATAATATAACAATTGTCATATTGTTAAAAATTGAAACATCAACAAAGAGAAAAATAAATATATAAGTAGATAAAAAATATCTTTATCTTTTGTATCTATACACGATAGAATCATATTAATCCATGAGAATACATAATATGTAAGAGAATAGATCTATATTTATTTGTGGTATTTTTTGGAATTTCAGATATGCAAAGAAAAATATAGTACAATAAATTTTATGGAGATTTTTTTAAAAAACATTTACAATCCTGTCAAATTATTTCATAAGAAAATTGCAATATTTGTCTTAAGAACTTTTTATGAGAATAGTTGAGACTAAGATATATATAAACTTGTCAATTAAAAAAATATTTATGCATATAATATAGCATTGTAGCTCAACCTTATCCATATAGCAAACTAATTAAGCCATACATGCACTACTACAAAAAGAGAACTTTTGAGGCTGCATAAAGAGCCCCATTTTATAGATAGCCTTTTATATAAAGTAATAGACACATTTTTTTTATAATTTTTTAATGGGTATTTTACTATCTTTTATGTGTCATTTCAATATATGCTTCGGTACATAGACCTTCGAAACACGACAATAGTTTATAAGGATAATTAATATTAAATTGCCCACTTACATTATCATTTGTGACTACTTTAAAAGATGCCTTTATTTATTTGTTTATAAATATTTAATTTTGTTGTAGTGATGGTATACTTGTCTAGCATTGCAATGATGCTCATAGTCATAAGAATTTAAGAAAAAAATAGTTATGCTTGCTAATAGTCTAATTGATTTTCAAATTTTTAAAGAAAATGATTAAAATTTTAAAGAGAAAATGTTGATGTCACCATCCATACATAGATGCATTTCCAACATCTATAATTGAAATTAAATATATTAAAAAATAAAAGTACTTATCGTTTACAAAATAGCATATAAATCTCTACGTACTAAACTTTATAGGCATAACACCAAAATATACATATATATATGTGTGTGGATATATTTGTTCTGGGGTGTATTTTTTCTTTTTCTAACTAATGTAGTATGTACTTTGTTAAACGAGAATAATACCCTCACCAACCTAATTCGAATGTGCATGGATGTCAAAATTTGTTTAATAGATTGAACCAAAAAATGAAAAAAAAAATGAGAGAAAAGATTACTTTGTATTTTTACAATAAGTTCCTAATTATACTTTGATTTTTAGTTTCAATTTGATTCAAGCTTTCACTTTGATTGATATGAATTTGACTCAATATTATTAATGCCAATGACAGTTATTGTTACTCTTAGCCCTATAAATCATTTGTTTGAATTGCCTTTATGATGTTGTGTTATTTATTTTTCATGTTAGGAAAAACTTTTTTTTTCAAAATCCGTTCAAAAACAGAAGAGTTACACATGGACATTGATTTATGTATTAAAACTCAAAAAAGAGAATTTAAGTATATGAAAGAAGAGATTGACAGTAGGAGAGTTTTTTGTATGGCCTAGGAAAGCAAGTAAAAAAAGGAGAACTCGTACCTTACAACCATCCTATGTTAGGGAAGAGGAAAAAATATTGAAAAATGAACAAAACATTTCAAAGATGTAATATCTATGTTGCAATAAAAATTTTAGACCAGCTTTTCAATTCTGCATGGTATTGTCAAATCTGCATAGTATCAATTTTATTTAGACAAAGGGATTGTCCGGTAACATAATTTTGTCCATAATCTAAATTATGCAATTTTCAATAATAAAAGATATTTTGCAATCGACGGCTTTGTGACATTTTGCCATAAGAGAGAGGTCTTGCACCATCCCACCAATATACCTTTCAAAATTCAATCATCCCAACAATTCCCACACACGGTCAAAAGCAGTAGAAATTCTTGATTAAGGGAGTCTAGAGAGTAATTACTTGTAAGATTTTGTTTTTGTTTGTTTTCTTTATTTTTCATTTTTTATTTTTCTACAATAAGATTTGAGATGTAGTTTTCGAGAGAATTGAGAATGAATTTTGGATGTGTCATTAATTGTAAAAAATAATGTAATGATGATTATTGATGTGATGTGAGGTCGTAAGATATTTTATTAGAAGTTGTATGTTTGTGAGACTTGAGTTGTAATTTTTATAAGAATTAGTTAATATTTAAAAAAAAAAAAAAAGAATTTGATTTAAATAAATAGTACAAATTTTTAATTTCAATCTCATTACTTTTATTTGGATAATAAAACTATTTAATTTAAATAATTAAATAAATAATGAATTCATTTGACTTATATATCCACTTTTAAATAAATATTTATTTATTTTTATAACATAATTTGACTTTATTGTGTTACAAAATTTATATCAATTATTTTGATAAACTTTTGTAGTCAATGTTATATTCTTTATGTTTAATTTTTCTAATTTTTTTAAAATAAATAATTATGCACGCACGCACGCCCTCACACACACACATAATATATATTTGTTTTAAGTAATGTTATAGTTTGTAAGTATTTTATCATTAAAATTAATAATTTTACATATATCTATATAGAAATGTTAATATATATGATAAATGTCATAATTTTTGGCTAGAAAAATAATTGAATTAATGTATTCAGAAATGCAATGCAGAACTACCAATGTATTTAAAATTGTGTAATATGCGTATAGGGCAATTTGTTTTAAATAATTTCCAAAAGTAGACATTTTGGCTATTAAAAATCTATAAATAAAGTAATATCTAGTGATACAATAATTTATACAAAATACGAGGCATAAATTGTTTTAAAAATGTGTCAGAAATGAAGTGGCATTCTAATAGATTAAATACATCTTAAAAGAGTTCCCCATTTCCATGTCTCATTACAAGCAAAAATACATATAAAAGAAAAAATTCCATTTCATAAATCCAAAATAATGTAGAAAAATGAAAAGCAACGGCAATATTACAAGTACTTAAAGCTGACAATCCATAATATCTGGGTCACGGGTTGGTGGTTTGTCCCAACATGTTGCTCATTACTTCATTTTTACTAACCGACATCTTTTTCATGCTCTTCTACAGAGGTGTGTTGGATGAACGAGCCTGGGGGATCGCGATGATGCATCACTTACAAGCAATTCCCCAGTGAGATTCCTAAATTGTTCAACGTTCTTTAGTGTCTTCACCCAAACAACTTCCTAGTCTTCTGAGCAACTCTCTCTCTCTCTCTCTCTCTCTCTCTCTCTATATATATATATATATATTCACTAATCGGACTGTATCTCAATCAACAAATAGTGAGTAATAAACCCATATATTACACGTTGGATGTGTGGACAGATTGTATATTGAAACTGCAAAATAATTTTTAATAATTTATTATGGAGAATATCTTAATATTTTTTTCAGAGACGAGGAAAAGAGGAACTCTTGTGTCAGATAAAGCCTTTGTCCAGACTCGGGAGAATAGTCTTGGAAAAAGATCATTTCCTCACAAACAATCACAATTTTGTTGGAAAATAAACTATGAAATTGCATTTTTAAGAAAAATCCTTACAAGCATGCACAACTTTAATTTGCAAGGTAAATATGTCCCAAAATGCATGTAACATATGCCATCACCACTCCCATGTATATTTCATATTACAACTCCCACAGAACTTAAATTTAGAAGCCATTTCTAGCATTCCAGCAAAAGTCAATATTGAACCAAAAATAGCCGAAATTCTATCGTACAGATGTTTTGTGTAATTTCTGAGTGTTTCAAATTTTGTTTGAAATCTTCTAATCACATTGGTCCCTGTGCACCAAATAAACTTTGAGAATTCAATTTCTGCACAGCAAAATTCTGTTAAAGATATGTTGTGCGTGCAGTATCAGAAGCAGCTTCCACTATCTATAAAGTAAGTAAAAAAGAAATGACAGCATAGTGTCCCAGTCTTGCCTGAAATGTGATTCTAAAAATTGAGAAGCATACCTCTATTATGTAGCTTGATTGAAAATAAGCTGGGGTATGCCATCAATAACATGCAATTGTTGAATGATAATAATTGGTAATGTAGTTCATAATTTGAAAGACTTACAGATTCTATGATAGTAGTTTATAGCTTATAGCTAATGCAATCATATGGATTTGAGCCCTTTCCACTCTCACAGCTTATAGTCAGTGCAACCTCAGGAATTTTCAGAATTAAACGCTTTTCCCATAACTCATGTTATCTCAAGCTTCAGATATCCTCATGCAGCAGGAAGTCTTGATGGGGTTTTCTTTTCATCTTTTATGACAATGTGCATCATTGAAGCATGATTACTTTACGCAATAGGATATCTTTGCATAAAAATAAAGACCATTTTGTTTCTATAGCTTGTATACTTTACGATCCCTTTACTTTCTCTTCCAGTGGTACCCTGTTGCAAATCATGACATTAGATGCAGAGAAAATGCAGCTTTTTGCCAGCACAAGCACCATAACTGTGTGTGAATATCTTGTTGCACGTTGCTATTTTGCCAGCATAAAATAAACTGCAGCAAAGTCTCGAAGAAGTATCTAAGTAAATTTGACACTCAAAAGTGCATTCTCACAACTTGAATCATCAAATGACAAAATGAACTAAATCATTGTAGTAAAAATGCATCATTTAATAATGCAAATACCTATCCCTCTACCAAATATTTGCATGAAAATATGTCATGCAGTTAGAAAAACTCTAACCAACCGAACATATAAGCAGTATAGCATAGAAATTATGTTATTCTGAAATGTAAGCATCTATCAGTGTTTACTGATGCAGACGACTTTGTAGCATGAAATGAGCCAGCTGCAGTAGAAAGTGTGCTTCAACCACAAAAGCTTAGCTTCTTCATTACTTTTGCATAAGCCAAAGGGACTATACCAACGTGTCTGAGGCGACGTTTGGACTTCTTAGACTGCAATAAGAAACATATTATCTTTATGTCATGGAGTCTTAGTTGGGTTAATAATTTCAAACTTCAATTAAAAATTTGAAGGAAAAAGTAAATTCGGAGGATAATAATGTGAAAGAGGAAATTCAAAGTGACACTTGGCTACATTGAAAAGAGAATAATGAAAAAAGAATTACTGGATAGGTTAAAGGACTCTTAGGTTATAACCGCATGTTCAATTGCATTTTTGTTTTTCCATTCTTAAAAAAGCAAACTAACTATTTTAAAGAATATTAGCACAAAGATTATATAGATGAACGATAAGCCTTCCAATATATGTTACTCCAGAAATAGAAGCATTGACTGTACAGAAATAGTCTTGAATGATAATAATTGGCAATGCATCTCTCACAACCATGCAGTTCATGATTTGGCAATGCATGATTTATAGAGCCTTTGTATTGCATAAAATTACTTTCATAGATAGTAGCCAGAGCAATACACTCATATGAACATTGTTCAACAATTAAATCTGCCCTTTTAGTGCAGATAGCGACTTCTCATTCCAACAAATTTCTAGCCATAAAACCACTAATTTCCAGCACTTAGGTTCAGAAAATAGTAATGAAACTGAACTGTATTTTCAGTAACAAAAAACCCTTTAGAAATAGGACTTATGTTACTTTCAAGAGCTTTAACATAATATCATAATTCACTCACTTAAAAAAGCCACCATTGACATTGCATGTCACATCCCTTGCTACACAAAGGACAAGAACAATATTGGTAGCCTAGATGAGAAAATATTTTTTAGTCCATATAATCCCAGTCAAGTGCATGATTAAAACTATCTTAAGAAACAAAAGTATGGTACCTCAGCCTGTGGAGAAAAATATGGAGCGAATGCACGAATATGTAGACACAAGCTAATCCTTGTCCTCCTACTCCTTTAAGCAATCATCTATTACCACTGCCATTTTTGGATGATAATTGCCATCCTGGAAGACATTGAGCAAAGATTTCCTAGCCCCTGAGAGAAAGTTACATTAATAGTTTAATCAAATGGGAAGTAGAAAAAATAACAGAGATGAAAATTGGATTTATCAAGATAGAAATAGAGCACTAATACAAAGAGACATCTAAATGAATCAAAGACAAAAGATAAGTTCAACTACTTGCAAAAAATAAACAAATAAATAAATAAAAGAAAAGAAAAGAAAATATAAATAAATTAAATTAAAAGGACTATGCAGTATCGCCCGAAATGAATTTATACATAGGAGAGTAGAAGTACAAGTGAGAAAATAATTTCCAACTCCACAAGGTCTAATAATCTAATTAAGATAGTTTACATCATATTAAATTACATATAGTAGACACAAAATAAGACTTCTTACCTACAAGAATATGGAGATCACCTAATTTGATGCATAAAACATGGTCCAGTAGTTGCTTAATCAAGTGTGCTTTGGGATCAAGCAACCTCCGCATTTCCAGTGCATAATCTCTTTCAGCCATAGTACAATCACAAACTTCAAATCTTTTCTTGTCTTTTGCAATTAAATAATTTTTCAAATCTACCCAAGCAAGCAGTAACTTGACCAAAACACTGGTATCCCGATTCTGTAGAAGAGAACATCCATAATGAGAAAGCAAACAAAGCAAACAAACCAATCAAACCAGCCATATTTAAAAAGATGCAGTTATTAACCAATTTTTTTTAACAATAAATTGTAATCTTAATGAAACTACAGCTGATTCTGAGTAGGTTTTATACACCATATCTATTTGTAATTAAAGTTACAATGATAAAAAATAGTGTGCTACGGCTGAAAAAAAAAAATTAGAAATCGCAATTCACAGTCCAAACCAGGAACAGTGGTTTTCAAACTCAAACACTTTATAACATCTAATGACAACAAGAAATTAAACACTACAAGCATTGGAGTATATTAGCAAAATTCAAAACAGAGCTGCCAAGCCATGTATTTGAAAAACTTAAATAGCAAATAGATAAGATATCTTATCCATTTTCTACCCAAAGGTGGTCTTAATGTCAAAGTGATAAAAGTCAAGCATTACTTTTCCATTTTCATCAAATAAAACCTTATCTGCATTTACAACTGTTGTGTCATCTTCATAATTGTTAATAATAAGCTCATTTTCATGCAAAATTGATTCTCCATTACACTTATCTTCATCATTATTAAAATTTCTTAGAGTTTCCAATAGCTGACTCTCACCAAGAAATGCTTCACTCGCGTGCAATTAACATCAGAACCAAAGGTAAATTATAATTTCTGAAGCTCGCATTCAAAGATTTGATTTATTAAACAAATGCAAAAACCCCATCAATCAAAGGCTTAATTTATTCACTTTTGCTCAGGTATATTAGAAAAAGGAAATCACCATTTTCCAAAACATAGGAAGTTCTCTAAAATCAAAAGAAGCTGATATAAAATTAGAGAGAATAAACATATTGAAAGGATATACGTCATTCTTGATTCAAACACCCACGGACAAAAATCTAACACCAATAAGTTCTAGAACATGCCTTGGGTACCAAACACCATTCCACAATTCAAAAAATATATTCATAAACAACACAAAATTAAATAAATTGACATTTTTTAGGCAAAATAGAAGGCAAAGAAGAAATTAACAATGGAGTATGACAGCTAGCAAGAAAGACAGAAAAATGTTAGTTGGACACCATTCATTGAAGATTGAATAAAACAATTGTGCATGACAATCCCGAGCATTTGTATTATAGTTGTTGAGAATTGGAATTTGCAATTGGACAAAAATTAGATCACTCCAAATACTTTCTAATATTGTGAACCAATAATCACCTGTCCTCCCCACCCACAATTTTTCAAAAAAGAAAGACAGGGAAGAAAAGAAAGAAGAAGAAGCACAAGACAAAAAATAGTTCATTAGTTATGAATTTATAAATTAAGAACCATGTTCGAAAAGGAAGAATGAAATCAAACTATATTCTATCTATTGACCTTCATATCTCATTACAGCTCCAACCAAATGAAGAACCACATCTGTTGTTGTATGTGCCATTCAACAATTTGCACCGACATACCATTAAGAAAGAAGTTTTACTTGGTTGATGGTTTAAGAAGATAAACTACATTAATTCACTTTCTGAATTTTTCTATGGATGTCGTGCATTATGTACGCAGACCTCAAGTAAATAAGAAAGTCCCAAAAAACACATCAAGATCCTTGGATTGGGTACTTTCTAGAATTTTCCTTAAAGTAGCAATATAACCATAGCAGTTGGCAAAAGAGATTTACCTAGAGGGGTTCCACAACACAATCTTCGGTCATCTATATGTCAGATTTCAGGTCCAATGAACTAAGAACTTAGAGACATCCTCATTAACGTACTTGTGCAGAACATACTAGCTAGAATTAAGAAAATCATCCTCAAATCACCAAGATCTAAGTATACTTGTTAATCACTTCTTAATGCTACAAAAATGAAGCAGAACTTAAACTGGTTTAATGAAATATAAGAAGCTAAATCTTCTAAAACGGTGTATAATTATTCAGTAGCATGGTGCAAATAAGTATTTGCAGTCTCCCCGAATTTTCAGTATTTATGCTTATGATATCTAATTTCCCTATTTCATTTAATTCAAGAATTGAGCTAAAGCTAGAAACATAAGATCACATAGAAGAGGTTCTGGAGATGATTCACATATCTTAATCCTAAATCTATGAAATAAAAAAAGTTTATAGCTTGTGAATAGACCATAAGTGCAGATGTTGAGTTGTTTATGACTTCGGACACCTCCCTTGAGCCATTGGTTCATATTAGTACCTTAAATTACTCATTTCATCTCTGGTTCAAAAAATAAAAAACTTTTGCAGTAGAAAATGTACATTACAGAAAACAAATGACATTTAGAAAAATCATAGCGTTACAATGGGAAAAATTAAACAAAAAAGATAAATGTTAGTACTTGTAGAGGTTTGTATTGAGAAAGATAATTTCGAGCTTAGAAGATCCTATTAAGTTGCTCAT
This sequence comes from Jacaranda mimosifolia, assembly GCA_018894105.1. Classification (NCBI taxonomy): domain Eukaryota; kingdom Viridiplantae; phylum Streptophyta; class Magnoliopsida; order Lamiales; family Bignoniaceae; genus Jacaranda; species Jacaranda mimosifolia. Next base: position 14,735,638 of record CM032133.1, on the reverse strand, counting down.
AAATCTGAAACTTGTTTTTTTCCAAATTTTCCATCAAATCACATAAGAGTAAAGAGCCAAACGACCTAACGATTTGAAGAAAATCAGAATAATGCTCAAATTTTCAATTGTGCTTACTGTTCTTTAGATGTACGTTGGGATTGAAGGACTTCATAGATGAGCTTGACTTACCTCGAAATGCTGTAATTGTTTTTGCAGCAGATGGCTATATGTAATACATTCCAAGGCGGGTTGGCAACAAATATACGAGAAAGAAGGTTCCCACAATCTTGAGATATGGAGAGAAATGCAGATACAACCGGCTTCTTTTGGTTTTCTTCTCCATAATGGGAGAGAATCGCCATTGGGAATTAAGAAAAAGTGGGTTTTAGGGTTTTGATCGACTCCAATTTTTCAAGATTAGAAAATCTTTTGAGAGAACAATTTCTCACCACATAATTTAATGAGTAATTTTTTACTACATAAGATTCTAACGCAAGTTGGATTTGTCTTTTCAAACCCTAGGAAAATGGAATTTAAAAAAAAAAGAAAAATATTTGTTTTCTTCTAACCATTGTGTATAAGACCCAAAAAAAAAAAAAAAAAATACTAAACACCAAACCAATGCACAAAAAAATGAGCCTATAGCACAAACTGACCAACCACCTAGCACAAAAATTACAGGAGGGAATGGGCCTTCCAATGCACAGAAGACAAGAAAAGAAAAAGGAAAAATAAATTTATTTCTTCTAACCATTGTGTGTGGGACTTAAAAAAAACACAAAATTAAAAAATATAGTACAACAAAAGAGCTTAAAGTAGTAATTGACCAAGCACCCAACCCAAAAGGCGACGTCATTTTCCAGGCGGGAAATGGGTCTTTGAAAGCTAGAAATGAGAAAAGAAGGAAAAAAAAGAAAGAAAGAAAAACCTATTTTCTTCTGGGATAAATCCACTTTTCATTTTCAAGTTCAGTCCCTACTTGAGTTTTTAAACAATGAGCTCCCTAGTTTTTTTTTAAATTTTAAAGATCATTCCCTACCTATTTGATTTGGTAAAAATATCCTTAAATATAATATTTGTTATACTCATTTTTTTTTACTTCTCTATCCACACAACCAAACATTCTTTATCTCCATTCCGACACAATAAACCTAACCTTCATCTTTCATTACCGAAAATATTAAAAAAAAAAGGCCACAAAGCAAACCAAGCTCAATGGCACAAACGAGGAGCCCAACGACGCAACCACGACCAACACGACGACCGCATTTTCGCCTTCTCAGTTTATTTTCATCAATTTTCAGGTTATTTTCTCAATTTATTTTCGTTCTTCTCAGTTTATTTTCACATTTTATTTTCTAAGTTTATTACTGGGTCATTCTCTCTATCTTGTATTTTTTTCTTAATCAGCAAAAAGAGTGTTTGCCAGATATGTGGGCATGAAGAAGAAGATGAATTTTGAAGAACTTTGGATTGTATTATTTGTATTAGAGTTGTAATGTATTTGTGGATTACTTTGTGGACAACTGCTTTTCACTATGTATTTTCAAACATATTATGTGAACATATGCTGTTTATGATATTCTATTTGCAAATACTGATATGTATTTTAGTATTTCACTAGGGAGATTTATTCTTGGTTTTGGAACATATATACTTCATTAGGGCAATTATATACCTGATTTCCACTGCAAATGTAATAGCAGTTGCTTGAACAGATTGTGTGATATATTTGTATTTCATAACCTCATTAAGGGAGATTTGTACTTGATTTTGGAACATATGTACTTCATTAGAGCAATTACGTACTTGATTTCCACTAAAAATGTACTAGAGTTGCTGAACAAATTATGTGATATATATGTCTTTCAGTACTTCATTAAGGGAGATTTATATTTAATTTCAGAACATATGCACTTCATTAAGGCAATTATATACTTGATTTCCACTGAAAATGTACTAGCAGTTGCCTAAACAGATTATTGTGTAAGATATCTGTATTTCAGTACTTCACTGGGGGAGATTTGTACTTCAAAATAATCCTATATATACTTTGTTCGTTCGATTTATGTACTTAATTTTTCGCATATTGTACTTCACATCACTACAACTTTAATGGAACTAATTCTTCAATTGCACAAAGTATACTTCAAAACAACCCCATATATACTTTATTTGTTCAATCTTTGTACTTGATTTCCAATATATTGTATTTCATCTCGCTACAATTTTAATGAAAATAATTCTTCAATTGCACAAAGTGTACTTCAAAATAACCTATCTATACTTTGTTTGTTTGATCATTATACTTGATTTTCCACATATTTGTACTTTACCTCACTACAACTATTATAGATTAGTTTTTTAATTGCATAAAGTGTACTTCAAAATAACCATATATATATATATACTTTGTTTGTTCAATTTATATACTTGATTTCTCGTATATTATACTTTTCCTCGCTACTTAATAGAACTAGGTCTTCAATTGCACAAAGTATACTTCAGAACAACCTTATATATACTTTATTTCTTCAATCTTTGTATTTGATTTTTGATATATTGTACTTCACCTCATTACAATGTTAATGAAAATAATTCTTAAATTGCACAAAGTGTACTTCAAAATAAACCTATCTATACTTTGTTTGTTCGATCATTGTACTTGATTTTTCGCATATTTGTACTTAACCTCACTACACTATTATAAATTAGTTCTTTAATTGCACAAAGTGTACTTCAAAATAACCATATATATACTTTGTTGGTTCAATTTATATACTTGATTTTCCTGTATTGTACTTTACCTTGCTACAACTTTAATGGAAATAATTCTTTAATTACACCAAGTATACTTTAAAACAACCCCACATATATTTTGTTTGTTCAATCTTTATACTTGATTTCCGATATATTATACTTCACCTCGCTACAATCTTAATGGAAATAATTTTTCAATTGCACAAAGTGTACTTCAAAATAACCCTTTCTATACTTTATTTGTTCGATCATTGTACTTGATTTTCCGTATATTTGTACTTAACCTCACTACAACTATTATAGATTAGTTCTTTAATTGCACAAAATGTACTTCAAAATAACCATATATATATGTATATATATACTTTGTTTGTTGAATTTATATACTTGATTTCTCGTATATTGTACTTCACCTCGCTACTTTAATGAAATATAAGTTTTGTTTCATATTTTTCTTGAGAATAAACAACCAAAATTCTAAAAATGCATGCAATATTAATTAGGTATAGATATAAACATGTTAAAGTAGTTAAGAGATGACAACTAGCATTCAACAAATTAAGTAATCATTCACGGTAGTGTAAAGTATTATGCATTCAAAATTGTAAACACAATGAGCATATGACGATCATATCCATATTATCACCCGTACAAATACTTAGATCAATAGGTAAAGTATACTTCAAAATAACCCTATGTATACTTCGTATGTTCAATCTTTATAATTGATTTTCGATATATTGTACTTCACCTTGCTACAATTTTAATGGAAATAATTCTTTAATTGCGCAAAATGTACTTCAAAATAACATTATTTATACTTTAGTTGTCCGATCATTGTACTTGATTTTCCGCATATTTGTATTTAACCTCACTACAATTATTATAGATTAGTTCTATAATTACACAAAGTGTACTTTAAAATAACCATATATATACTTTGTTTGTTTGATTTATAGACTTAATTTCCTGCATGTTGTACTTCACCTCGCTACATTAATGAAACATGAGTTTTATTCCGTATTTTTCTTGAGAATAAACAACCAAAATTCTAAAAATACGTGCAATATTAGTAAGTTATAGATACAAATGTGTTAGAGTAGTTAAGAGATGACTACTAGCATTCAACAAATTAAGTGATCATTCGCAGTAGTGTAAAGTATCCTTTTGCATTCAAAGTTGTAAACACAATGAGCATATGATGATCATATCCGTCCTATCACCTGTACAAAAACTTAGATCAATTGGTGTAATAGTCTCAAAAATATTGTACTTAACTTCATTAAAACTTTAAATAGAACTAATATTCAATTGTACAAAGTATACTTCAAAATAACTCTATATATACTTCTTATGTTCGATCTTTATACTTGATTTCTGACATATTATACTTCACCTCACTACAACTTTAATGGAACTAATTCTTCTATTGCACAAAGTGTACTTCAAAATAAACCTATCTGTACTTTGTTTGTTCGATCATAGTATTTAATTTTTCGCATATTTGTACTTAACCTCACTACAACTATTATATATTAGTTCTTCAATTTCATAAAGTGTAATTCAAAACAACCCTATATATACTTCATTTGTTAGATTCATGTATTTGATTTCTCGAATATTATACTTCACCTCGCTACAACTTTAATAGAATTAATTCTTCAATTACACAATGTGTACTTCAAAATAATCCAATATGTACTTCGTTTGTTTAGTATTTGTACTTAATTCCCTACATATTGTATTGAACCTCACTGCAACTATTATAGACTAACAAACAAAGATACATAGTGTATTTCAAAAGAACATCATCTATACTTGATTTGTTTTATTTATGTACTTCATTTCAAGTATTTTGTACTTTACATCGCCACAACTTTATACTTCAAATCGGCTGCGTCTGTACTTTTTAATACCACTTATACACTTGATGTACAGAATTTTGTACTTAACACCATATTGGCTTTGCTAGAAAAATATTGCACCATATTAACATCTAATATCAATAAAATAGTCTAAATTAATCTCCAGTGTCAACAAAATTCAAACTGAGCATTTTGATTACTGAAACTGATGTATGCTATATGTTTTGGCCCCATCTTAGATTTCACATTTTGCAATGTAGTGTGAAAATATTAGAAAGAGCAATAAAAGGAAACCTCATTTTGTCTTGCCATTTCTGCAATGAAATATAGAAAAATTAGTATATACTACCACTTATAGTAATATATACTGAAAAGGTTGATGTTTTCTACTACAATTATTTGTAAAATGTACTTTACATAAATAGATGATATACTACCACTTATAATAATATGTACTAAAAGATTGAATGTTTTGTACTACAATTGCTTGTAAAATGTACTTTACATAAATAGATTATATACTATCACTTATAGTAATACGTACTGAAATGTTGAATATTTTGTATTACAATTGTTTCTAAAATGTACTTTACATAAACAGATTATATACTACCACATTATAGTAATGTGTATTGAAAAATTGAATGTTTTGTACTACAATTTCTTGTAAAATAAAGTACATTAAACAGATTATATTGTACCACTTATAGTACTGTATATTGAAAGGTTGAATGTTTTGTACTACAATTCCTTGTAAAATGTACTTTACTTAAACAAATTATATACTACCACTTTCAGATAATTTCATTATATAATTTTAGGTATAAGAAGTATAAACCCCAAAAAAGTGAAGTATAACTTTCATGCATTTCAAGTACAAATAAGGAATTTTCAAATATTACAACAAAAATCATATATATAACAAATAGGATCAAATTTTTAAAAACTAAAAAAAGAGTTCAAACAAAGAAAGATGAGAAAATCTATATACAAAACTTGTAAAACTGAAAAATCATGGACCTTTGAAAGAAAGCAAAATCTATGAAATGAGAAGCATAAAACATACCTTTGTGTCTTTTGTTCTCTTCTTTCTGTTTCTCGCTCCTTATTGGCGCTCTTGGTCATCTCATCTTTGCAGAGTTGTAGAGAAGTTGATTTTTTTTCTTTTTGCATCGATTTTCTTTTCTGTTCTCTCATCTCTTCACGCCATTTTGTTTGGAAAAGAGAAGTCATTTTTCGCTCCCCTTTGTTTGGTAGAGGAGAAATCGGTTTTCCAAAAAAAGAAATGTGCTTTTTGAAGAAAAGTTGTCATTTGTTTAAGTGGGGAGTGGGGAGAATAAACACATTTGCTGGATTTTTTGTTCTTTTGTCTAGGTACAAAGATATTTAAGTCTTTCTCAAAGATATAGAGAAGGATTCCTAAAGTTTGTGAAAAAGTAGAGAGTTTAGTGTTTAAAAAAACAAATGGGGAGTAAAGTATAAATTGAAAGTAGGAATAGTGATTTTATCTTAATTAACACTTTTCTTCTAACCATGGTCAGTGGGGCCCAAAAAAACACAAAACTCCAAAATAAAATACAAGAAAGAAAGCCTAAAGCACAAATTGACAAAGCAACCAATCTGTGAAATGACGTCATTTTTGTAAATAGGAAAATGAAAAAAAAAACAAAGCTCACGCGCGGAAGTACTGTAGGCACGCCCATTCACATATATATTATAGTATTAATAATACATATATAAATATATATATATAATATTAAAGTAATAATAATATAATAAATAAATTAAAAGTATTATTTTGTTTGTTAAATGTCAATATATATTTATTAAGGAATATAATCTTATATATTTTAATAATTCAGCCATAAGTTCTATAAATTAAAAGAATTTATTGATATTAATTACTAATTATTATTGTCTTCAATACATGCACTAAATTAGACATAATACAGAATGTGAATATTAATAATTATAGATAAAAATATTGATTTATAAAGGGCTTTTTCATTATTGTTTAATTAGACATACATAATATTAATATTGAGTAATGTATTACAGTATTTATTATGTAATTTTTATATTTGTTGATAACTAAAATTGCAATACTACACAAAATATAAGTACAGTAAATGAGAAGCACTAAGAAAATATAAGTACAATGCTAATTTGAATATTTCACAACACATCTATTTTCATATTTTCAATTTTATTTTTTTAATTTTTAATGATATTAAAAAAATTAATAATTTCAATTATTTATTTAAATGAATTTTTATAATCTTTTAAAAATTAAGGGAATATTTGGTTATGTTTTTTGTGCGATTTTATTAGGGTTAATTGGCTTAAAATCCCCAACCCACTTTCAATTTTGTGTTCAGTCCCCCACCCATCACTTTCTCATTTTCAACTCCCCATCTAAATTTTATCTTTTGGAATCACTCCCTACTGGTTGTACAAGTACTAAAATGCCCCTCATTTGGAATTTAAATTACAAAAAGATTTAAACTTTCTTCACATTCCTAAAAATGGGTGAGAAGGTGTAGGCACGTTTTTTTCTTTCTATTCTCTCTCTCTCTCTCTCTCTCTCTCTCTCTCTCTCTCTCCATTTCCCTCAATTTTCCTCTTCATCTAGAAATACCCTGTAATTGTCGGGCTCATCTCATTTCATTTTTCTTCTTCTTATTGTGAGTGGTTTGTGTTTGAGTCTTGAAGTAATGTTTGCATTCCTGTTGTTTCCCATTTGTTGATTTTTTTTAAAAAAATTCATCCGCATACATTAATTTTGAGAACAGAACGATGATTTGAGAGCAAATCAGTAGGAAGACAGACACAAGATAGTGTTTTCTGTCAGAAGTAGTAGTGCAATGGACTTGACTCCATGAAGACTGGTAGGTCCCAAGGCCATTTCTATTGCTATTTTTGCTTGAAGACTCTTTTCTTGAATGTATATTTGGGTAAAGTTAGGAATGTGATAAATAGGAAGATGAGATGATTTCATAAGAGAATAATAGTGAGTTATTTTCATATAAAGCTTGTGAGAGGCAATTTGGCTATCTGGAGTATATACATATATTTATTTCTTAGTTATTATCTACTTGATTGGAACAAGATTTAGAACTCTAATTGTAAGTTATTTCATAATGAAGGTAATTTCTTCTTTATTTATTTATTTTGGTTTTAATACCTTTTATCATTAATATATACTTTATTTAAAAGTATGATTAATCTTGGATATGTTGTCAACTAAATTTTAGATATTCTATTCAAATTATAGTCTGTTTGAAGGGTGTAAAGCGTATCTTACCTGTGACACCCCACTTTGGGTAACCCAAACCTGAGATATCAAACATTCATTCAATAATTCTGAACCTAAAATATAATTCAATAGACCCATAATCAAACATTTCATGCTCATTAGAAATAGCAGCGGATTCAAACTTAAACAAACCTGATAAACCGTAAAGTAAAGGCCAAGATTCAAGTTCTTACATAACAAAATATTTACAATCCTTAAACCATCCATATCAACATAACGTATCATATGCCTCAAATCTATACTTAGCAATCGGACGATTTCCATAGATACATGTAACATCTGATCTATTACAAAACATACTCCTGTCCAGCCTGAAGTTCAAATCCTTCCCTTAGTCCCTGTCTGAGAGGATCAAAATTAACCGGGGGTAAGTCCAAAGGACTTAGTGAGGGATAACTGTAAGCATATTAGAAAGAATCTGTTGAGGAAGAATCAACTCAATAGACTGTAAATCAACAGTCAATCAAAACAGATCAGAATACGGTCAGACAGTCAGTCAATCAGTTAGGCAATCAATCAGTCACGAAATAATCAAAATCAATTAATAAATAGATCAGATCAATCGAATCAATCTAACAAATTATATCAAAACAATCATATCAGTCACCTAACTGCTCGTCCCGCTTTACAGCTGGGAACAACATATCAGCTCGTCCCGCTTTACAGTTGGGAACAACATATCGGCTCATACCGAGCTTAACAGTTGGGAACAACATATCAGCTCATCCCGAGCTTAACAGCTGGGAACAACATATCGGCTCGTCCCGCTTTACGGCTAGGAACAACATACCGGCTCGTCCCACTTTATAGCTGGGAACAACATATTAGCTCATCTCGAGCTTAACAGCTGGGAATAACGTATCAGATCGGTAACAAATAACGGACAATCGAATGTCAAATCAGCAGATAACAGTACAGACGGATAATAGATGTCAATCGAAGGATAACCCTTACAAGAGTGTATACGTACAGACAGTTCAGAACAGTGCAGAAATGCCGACAAGGCCCCAGATAATAGAAAAAATGGAACAGATAATAAAATGTTACAGATACCAGATAGGAGTTCTGGGCGCAAGAACAGACAGAAGCAAAATCGATATAAAAAATAACCCTCACAAGGGTGTTCAAATCAGATAACAGATAACAATCAGAATTCAAACACATTTTAGATTTCAAACAGACAGAGTACGGAACAGAAACAGAAAACCCACACAGGGGCTTATCCCAATAACAAATAATTGAAAGAAGTGCCAAGTTGGCAGACCCTCACCTCCGTAATCTCAGAAGTGCTATCACGGTCAGCAACCTATTGGTCCGTGGGACCCACTTCATCGTTACCTATCCAAAAAGTAATATTTATAATCAAAATCCATACTTAATTCTATTAATCATAATTATACCATTAATAATCCAGAATCACTAATTTATCGATTAATACGGTATCTCATTCTTATTTCAAGGTCATGGACATAATTCCTAAATCACACCATATGATTAATCCTTACATAGTCAATTCCTAATCAATGCCATTTAATCTTATAATATAATCCTTAATACTATTTTAAATCCAAGTTTTGGCATTGCATGATGTGTCCGGGTCCACTATTCAATACTCATAGCATGGAAACCAACACACATATATATAGCATATCATCATCCCCAAATTCTATTCTTGGCATGGGTACAAATTCAATAAGAAAAATATACATATGCATGTACATATATATATACAACAACTTTCTTCAATCCTTTACCACAACTACGCAACGGGACCTCGAATTCACGAACCAACCATGCCACTGCGTTTGTCACGTCGAGAGGAAGAGACTGTTCTCAGTTGTGAACTACTACCATTCTTCACCTTTCGATGAGAGCTATCCTAACACTGCCCTCAGTTCTCAGTTTCTCGGCCTATAGCTACCAAAATCGAGCTTTACAGCCTTCAAAAATGGCTTCCTCCGCTGCGCGCCGATCACTCTCAGCCGTCACCGCTGCCGTGCAAAACTCCCATGAAAGGCCACCAACGTGATCTCCGTGCTGAGAGCTCTCCAACCATCTGCCCAGAACTCCGGTCAGACCTCCCTACCGCCGGCTACCATGAAACCTGTGAGGTAGGTTTCCTTCTGCCTTCTCGCCACCGGTGGATAAATGCCCATCAATGGTACATGCGTGTGTATAAGTGTGGCCGGAAGGTGAGGGAAAGATGTTTGGATGGTGAGGTGGTGTGAGTTGTCACTGGTGAGAGTGTCGTCGGGAAGTTTCTGTCGCGGTGAAGAAATGAAAGAAAAATGAGAAGGAAGAAAGAAGAAAGAAAGGAAAATGGAGAAGGAAATGCTGCCCGTTTGGTTTTAAATCCAATTTTCCTATTTTTCAATTTAGTCCCTGAAATTATGAGCACTCCTCAATTGATTCCTAGAAATTCTGAGAATTGCTCCCAAGCCCTCGTTGACTATGGTTCTTCCGTGCAAACCCCTTAAGTCAAAAAAGATGTGTTAATTGAATCCTTAAAAATTGTAATTCTAACCCCCAAACTTCTAATTTCCTTGCAATTAAGTCCTTTTAATATTAATTCTGAGCCCTAAAATCCGATTAACCGAAATCTTAATTTCCAATTTTCTAAAATACTGAATTTTAGGGGTGTTACATTACCATTTTCTATTATTTATCCTGAAAAACATACGATTTACTCTTTTTAGTATTGTATGCTATTATTTTTAGTATAAAAATAATCCATTTCAACATTTATACTGGTTTATGCAATATCAGAACCTTTATTATATATGCGCATTGAAATATTTCTAAAACTTATTTGTATTATTTCCTTGTTTGTAGGAATAACAAGAAGGAAATTTGAATTATATGCTCGTTGCTTTCTTTGATACTTTCCTATGGTAACAGAAGAGTTGAAACCCACAATTGGGTTTCAACACCACCAACCAATAAAGAGAACCCAATTTCATGTATATTATCATATACCAAAGTTGAACATTAGATTCAACTAAGTTGAAGCAACCTTAAGACCTTTTCAAGTACAAAGATAGTCATCTTGCAAATCCTTTGCCTATAGGTGTAGTTGTTGAGGTTGAGATCCACCTAATGGTGATGATGGCGAAGGTGACAGTGGGGATGAAATAAAAAAAAGGGTGATTATGGTTTACTATGTTTCAACATTAATTAATGATGTGTTTGGATGGTTATTACTTGAATGATTTTAATATTTATATATGGATGTTGAGAAGGATGTTTCAATATTTGAGCATATTGCTGCAAAAATTCTAATTGATGAGCATGGTTTTAATGTATTCTAAGCCTCAATAATGATGTTCTGATGGTTACTATCTGAATGAATTTACTTTTTGTATATGGATATTGAGGTGATTGTTTTAGTATTTCTTATATTTTTACTGGATAGCATTTATAATTTGTGTATTTGGATGATCATAATATATGGTGTTTATAATTCATAGTATAATTTGAAATTTTATTTATATATAGATACTGGTAAAGATATATATATGCTATAGGTTAACTAAAAAAAAATACACAACTAGTGAAAACTCAATGCATAAATAAAATTCCAAAGTACATAATTATCAAAACTAGGTACTTTTTTGCATATTTTTAGTATGAATAGAGTACAAGTGGTTAGATGTTGGTGCTTGTGTTCCCAACCATTTCAACACGTGCTATCACAAGCATTATTTGAAGAAAAAATGATTTTATTATATTAAATTGTCTTATGTGTTGTTCCAAGCATTGAATTAAGGTTAAACTCGACCTTTGGAAAAGTAAGTACAAAATCACATAAAATAATTACATAAATAGGGAAAACTCAGTACATAAATGCAGTTCTGAAGTACATAGTCAGCAAAACTAGGTACTTTTTTGCGGATTTCCAGTATTATTCTTAACACATAAGGGACCAATTTCACTTTGGCTTAATCTAGCCATTGCATGGTCATAAGACTATGACATATTAGTCCTAGGACTCATATAATCATGATAGGTTCAATGGTTTTTGATGGTGGTGTCCGGATGATTCATTTGGCTCATGCATCAATGATTTATACTACTATGAATGAGAATACAAGTGGTTAGATGTAGGTGTCTGAGTTTCTAACTATTTAAACACGTACTATCATGATCATTCTTCAACAAACCATGATTTTGTTACATTGAGGAGTTTTATGTGTTATTACACATATCGAATTGAGCCTCATCCTAGGCTTTGAAAAAGCAAGTACATCAACACAAAAAATAAATACACGATATTAACAAATTAAGTACATAAATGCAGTTTTGGAGTACATAATTGCCAAATTTGGGTATTTTTTTGCTGATTTCTGGTATCATTCTCATCACATAAGGGATCGAGTTCAATTCAACCTAATTTGGCCATTGTATGATCATAAAACCATGACATATTAGTCATAGGACTCATATAGTCATGATAGGTTCTGTGGTTCCTAATGGTGGTGTCGGGAAAATTTATTTGGCTCATGCATCAATAGTTTATACTACTATGAATGAGAATGCAAGTGGTTAGATATTGGTGTCTGAGTTCCCAACCATTTAAGTACATATTATCATGATCATTTCTTCAACAAACTATAGTTTTTCATATCGAGGTATCTTATGTGTTATTGCACGCATCGAATTGAGCTTCATCCTAGCCTTTGGAAAAGCAAGTACATAAACACGAAAAATAAACACACAATATTAATAAATTAAGTACATAAATGTAGCTCTGGAGCACATAACTGCCAAAACTGGGTACTTTTTCATCGATTTTTGGTATCATTCTTAGCACATAAGGGATTGAGTTCAATTCAGCTTGATTTGGCCATTGTAGGATCATAAAACCATGACATATTAGTCACATGACTCATATAGTCATGATAGGTTCAGTAGTTCCCAATGGTGGTGTCGGAAAAATTCATTTGGCTCATGCATCAATAGTTTATACTATTATGAATGAGAACGCAAGTGGTTGGATGTAGGTGTTTGAGTTCCCAACCATTTAAACACGTACTATCACAATCATTTCTTCAACAAACCATGATTTTATCACATCGAGGAGTCTTATGTATTATTGCACGCATCAAATTAAGCCTCATCCTAGCCTTTAGAAAAGCAAGTACATAAACATGAAAAATAAGTACATAACAATAACAAATTAAGTACATTAATGCAGTTCTGGAGTACATATTGTCAAAATGAGGTACTTTTTTATCGATTTTCGGTATCATTCGTAGCACATAAGGGATCGAGTTCAATTAAGCCTAATATGGCCATTGCAGGATCATAAAACCATGATATATTAGTCATATGACTCATATAGTCATGATAAGTTCAGTATTCCTAATGGTGTTGTCGGGAAAATTCATTTGGCTCATGCATCAATAGTTTATACTACTATGAATGAGAACGCAAATGGCTAGATATGGGTGTTTGAGTTCCCAACCATTTAACTATCATGATCATTTCAACAAACCATGGTTTTATCGCATTGAGGTGTCTTATGTGTTGTTGCACACATCAAATTGAGCCTCATCCCGGCCTGTCTAAAAGCAAATACATAAATACAAAAAATAAGTACACAACATTAACAAATTAAGTACATAAATGCAGTTTTGTAGTACATAACTGCCAAAACTGGGTACTTTTTGTCGATTTTTAGTATCATTCCCAGCACATAAGGGATTGAGTTCAATTCAACCTAATTGGACATTGCATGATCATAAGATCATGGCGTCTTAGTCCTAGGACTCATATAGTTATGATAGGTTCACTAGTTTTCAATGGTGGTGTCAATAGGATTTGTTTAGCTTATGCATCAATGGTCTATACTACTTTGAATAAAGGCGCAAGTGGTTGAATGTGTGAGATGTGGGTCTTTGTGTTCCCAACCATTCTAGCACGTACTATCACGACCACATATTTGATAAATCATGTATTTGAAGTTATAGGGTCACCAATGTGTTGTTCTACGCATCGATTGTGGTTAAAATCAGCCTTTAGAAAAGCAAGTATAGAATTCCTTACCACAATTACACAACATATACAAACTGAGTATATAAATGATGTCCCCAAGTACATAAGTACTAGAACTGGGAATGTTTTTCTAAATTTTCAGTATGATTCTCAGCACATGAGAAAATGTTCTCTATTCGGCCTAATCTGCCTATTTCGTAATCATCAGACCATGAAGTATGATCATAAGAACTCATTTGGTGATGATAAGTTTGGTGGTGTAGGAGAGAAGTGTCGGAATGATTAATTTGCCTCACGTGTAAGGGCTTTATACTCGAAAGAATAACACCACAAATAGTGGGATGTGGGTCTTTGTGTTCCCAACCATTCCAACATGTACTATCACGACCACATATTCGATAAATCATGCATTTGAAGTTATAGGGTCACCAGTATGTTGTTCTACGCATCGATTGTGGTTAAAATCGGCCTTTAGAAAATCAAGTATAGAATTCCTTACCACAATTACACAACATATACAACTGAGTATATAAATAATGTCCCTAAGTACATAAGTACCAGAACTAGGTATGTTTTTCTAAATTTTCGGTATGATTCTCAGAGCATAAGGAAATGTTTTCCATTCGGCCTAATCTGCCTATTTTGTGATCATCATATCACGAAGTATTATCATAAGAACTCATTTGGTGATGATGGGTTTAGTAGTGTAGGAGAGGGGTGTTGGAATGATTTATTTACATTATGTGTAAGGACTTTATACTTGAAGGAATGATACTACGAGTGGTGGGATGTGGGTCTTTGTGTTCCCAACCATTCCAACATGTACTATCACGACCACATATTCGATAAATCATGCATTTAAAGTTATGAGGTCACCAATTTGTCATTCCACTTGTCGATTATGGTTAAAATCAACCTTTGAAAAAGCAATTATAGAATTCCTTAACACAAATACACAACATATACAAACTAAGTATATAAACAATGTCACCAAATACATAAGTGCCGAAACTAGATACTTTTTTCTAGATTTTTGGTATCATTCTTAGCGTACGAGGGAACATTCTCTGTTCGGCCTAATCTGCCCATTTTGTTATCATCAAACCACGAAGTATGATCATAAGGACTCATTTGGTAATGATAGACTCGATGGTGTAGGAGAGGGGTGTCGGAATGATTCATTTGTCTCATGCATTAGGGCTTTATACTAGAAAGAGTGACACCACAAGTGGTGCGATGTGGGTCTTTATGTTCCCAACCATTCCAACACGTACTATCACAACCACATATTCGATAAATCATGCATTTGAAATTATAGGATCACCAATATGTTGTTTCGCGCTTCGATTGTGGTTAAAATCGGCCTTTGAAAAAGTAAGTATAGAATTCCTTAACACAGGTACACAATATATACAAACTGAGTATATAAACAATGCTTCCAAGTACATAAGTGCCAAAACTAGGTATTTTTTTCTAGATTTTAGGTATCATTCTTAAAGCATTAGGAAATGTTCTCCATTCGGCCTAATCTGGCCATTGGATGATCATAAGACCATAACATATTAGTCTTAGGACTCATATAGCCATGATAGGTGCAATGGTTTTTGATGGTGGTATCGGGAGGATTCATTTGGCTCATGCACCAATGGTTTATACTACAATAAATGAGAACGCAAGTGGTTAGATGTGGGTGTTTGAGTTCCCAACCATTTCAACATGTACTATCACGACTATTTCTTTAACAAACCACAATTTTATCACGTTAAGGTGTCTTATGTGTTATTCCATATATTGAATTGAACCTCATCTCGACATTTGCAAAAGCAAGTATAGAAACACGCATAATAGATACACAACATTTGTAAATTAAGTACAGAAACGCAGTTTTTGAGTATATAAATACCAATATTGAGTACTTTTTTTGGATTTTCGTTGTCATTCTCAGCACATAAGGCATCGAGTACAATTTAGCCCAATTTGGCCATTGCATGATTATAAGACCATGGCATATTAGTCCTAGGACCTATATAGTCATGATAGATTTAGTGGTTTTCGATTGTGGTGTTGGGAGAATTCATTTGACTCATGCATCAATGGTTTATACTACTATAAATGAAAGCACAAGTGGCTGGATGTAGGTGTTCGAATTTCCAACCATTTCAACACGTACTATCACGATCATTTTTTTCAATAGACCACAGTTTTGTCACGTTAAGGTGTCTTATGTGTTGTTCCATGCATTGAATTGAGCCTCATCTTGGCTTTGAAAAAGCAAGTACAGAAACATGCATAATAGGTACACAACATTTGCAAATTAAGTACATAAATGCTAATACTGAGTTTTTTTTTTTTTTTTTTTGTATTTTTAGTATCATTCTCAACGCATAAGGCATTGAGTTCAAATTCGGCCTAATCAATACCATTTTTTTTAAAATAAAGTTCCAGATATGTATTACAGATCAAATAAAAGATTACAAGTCACATGAGATCGAGCATAAATTTAAACAATGAAGTACTTACTTCCCTTACAAAATATCAAAATACAAAGCACTCTAAAAGAAATAAAGAGAGAAAATACTATAAATTACATCAAATTGAAATTCAAAATAAATGAAATTAAGTGCTAAGCTTGCTACACATGCTATTCAATTCCGCCATTAGGTGCAAAGTTCAAATCCTCTATAATCCAAGTATAAAATGATGCTTAGCCAGCAAATGGTCAATGATTCGATTGTCCATTCTAGTATAATAAGTAAAAGGAGGAAAAAATCAAACGTCAGATGTCCACGGATCGAATCTACCTTGTCGTAAAATTCGGCATGAGTTGTTTCACAAACTGCCGTGTTTTGAATCCTCTTTCCTGCAGAAACAAAGGACATGTTCCAAGGAATACAAGGTTCGACTCCTACTGAAAGTAATTTCCCATAAATTGGCAATCACACCAAGTCACTAGCAAATCCATTAGCAGACAAAAATCGACGCCTCAAGAGGACAGAATCCAAAAGGACAAACCAAAATCCATATATACCAAACCAAGCAACATAATTCAAGCCTCAAACAAAATAAACTCTATTTATTAACAATAGCAACAACTTTTTGTATATGAGCAAAGAGTAGCATTCAAATGGAACAAAACTATCCCAACAATTCAGCATTAAATTAGGCGCTCAACCACCAAAAACAAGATCAATGCAAAATCCAAACAAGAGAAAAGTAGCACAAACAGGTCACGCTAAAAGCTTCCATGAAAATCTGAATCAATGAAACCCAAACACTTGAACTATGTATGGAAACAAGAAACTGGACAACAGAGGCTATGCCGTTCCTGATTTTTGAAAACAATATGAAGCCAAGAAACTTGAGCAGTATATTCCTAATTACTAAAAATGTGCTATACAAAAGAGACATTGCCACAAGCACAACAGCAACAGCAAACCGAAACAAAATCCAAGAACTAGCAGAGATCACCAACCCAAATAGGATGCAATTCCCCACCAATCTCAAAACAGAACATTAGACTCTTAAAAAGAGTTTATTAGTGACCGAATACATTCAATAACATGTCAATCAATTCCTTACAATAATTTGCATATCTAAATTGACATCCTTAAGCCAAAAACACAGCTCAAAGACAACAACAGCCAATTCTGAAGCAACAAGCCCACTAAATTTCATCACAATCAACAAGCCACATCAAAAGAAATTTAAACATTCCATGTAAATCTTCCAAACTAGCAAAAGAAATCCATAAGATTAGAAGCATCAGGAACCATAACCCTTACCTTCGAATCTTCTAGACCTTTTTCTATTGCAAGTTAAACGAGATATAGAGTTTCTCATTGTACAAACAATTCCCTAACAGTTGAATTTGATCTAACATTTTTTCAAGCTCAAAAAATAAAAAAAAAAGGACTGCTGCTATAAAAGAGTAAAATGATGCTTCACCGTGCAGAAATAGAGAAAAAACTTTCTTCTTCTTCCTGCTAGGATATTGTAGGGTATTGTAGAAAAATAAAAATAAAAAAAAGATGGAGGCCCCCATTTTGGTGGGAGTGAAATAGAAAACAAAAGACAAAGGAGAAAAAACTTTCTTCTTCTCGCTAGGATATTGTAGGTTACTATAGAAAAATAGAAAGAAAAAAAAAAGATGAAGGTCTGCATTTCGGCAAGACTGAAACAGAAACAGAAGAGAGAGAGAGAGAGAGAGAGAGAGAGAGATGAGTTGGGAATTGGTTCGTGTTTAGGAATAACAGAAAAAAAGAAAAGGTAAAATGAGGACTTTTTTGTCAATTTAGGTGGTTGGGGAGTTAACTCAAAATTGAAATTTGAGATGAGGAGTTAAAAATGAGAAAGTGATGGGTGGGGACTAAACACTAAAATGAAAGTGGGTTTGGGTATTTTTAAATAAATTGTCCATTTTATTATGTGTGTATTATGTGTTTTGAGAGAATAAATTATTGGAGAATATTATGTGTCAAATCAATATTTTTTTTGTTGGGTTTTTGAGATGAAAATAGAATTGAATGATTTTTTTAATGTTAAAATAATAATAAAATATATATATTAAATATATATATATATGTATATATTAAAAATGTGTGTTTTGAAAGGAAAATGAAGATACATTCCCTAAAATATACAATAATTTTACCAAAAATTAAAGCTCACATCTCACAAGCAATCTATTTGTCATCAAATACAATCTCACGTCGGACCCTACTAACAAATCAACCATCATCATCATCATATATTACTCTCCAAATTTATTCTCATTCTCCAAATTATGCATCCCAAGAAAAGAAAATAACTGATGAGGTTTTACCCCCACAAGCAATCACTCCATATTTTTGCTTCTTTTTTAATGAGAAAAACCTTTTAAAAGATTATCTGAGCATCATTTTCCAGAAATTCTTTTTCACCCAGATAATATGACAAACCCGATGGATCTTGCCTACAATCCATCCAAGTACATTGTGTCTCCCTCCGCGAACGCAGTACATAAACATGTATTGCTCGCCCGATTATAGTTATGATTACGTTCTGGTTACGTGACATGATCGGGTTGACTTCTAGCTCGAGGAGGACCCTGACGAATCTCTTTTCCCATTCACTCATTCAGCTTCTGATTATCGGCGATTGAGGAAACAGAGAGAGAGGGGGGCAGAGAGAGAGAGATGATAGAAAGTGAAGAAGAAATTTCAGCTCCACTGAGTAAGTAAACGTCCCAGTTAAATTAAGCCGAAACAAATTTTTATCACTTGTATCAGCTTATATAGTCTCAAATGCTCAAACAAGAGGTCTCAAAAATGTGCAGTTCAGAAGATCCAACACCAACCGCGGCCAGCAGATGCGGAACAACAAGAAAACTCTCCGGTCGAGCAAGTAGCCCTGACTGTGCCGCCGACCGACGACCCCACCCTGCCCGTCGTCACCTTCCGGATGTGGGTCCTGGGGGCCGCCGCCTGCTCTGTACTCTCCTTCCTCAACCAATTCTTCTGGTACCGCCGGGAGCCGCTCTCGATCACCGCTATCTCCGCCCAAATCGCCGTGCTGCCTCTGGGCCATCTCATGGCAGCCGCGCTCACGCGGCGGGTGTTCTTCAAGGGGCAAAAGTGGGAATTCAGCCTCAACCCCGGGAGATTCAACATGAAGGAGCACGTGCTGATCACAATCTTTGCCAACGCCGGGGCGGCGAATCCGTACTCGATCCATATAGTTAGCGCGGTGAAGATATTTTACAGGCAGAGATTGACTTTTTGGGTGAGTTTGGGGGTTGTTTTTACGACGCAAATTTTGGGCTTCGGATGGGCCGGGCTTTTCCGGAGGTACTTGGTGGAGCCCGCTGCCATGTGGTGGCCGCAAAATCTCGTTCAGGTGTCTCTCTTCAGGTGCGCGCTGCTCTCCACTTTACTTGTTACATGCGTATATGGCTGCCTATGATATGAGTTCCATTGAGTTTATGATTACTTACTCATCAGCCAATGAGAAATACTAGTAGAATTTAGGACTGCTTGATAGCTACTTGGAAATTTTTGGCGAAAAATTTTGGAAGAGGATGACTTTCTGGAATGTTAGGAAAAACTGATAAATCATTAGTACCGTTTCAATTATAGGCCTTAAGATTCCAAGTGGCAAACTTATGGATTTTTGCCACTAGAAAGCTAGCATAGGGAGCTAAAACAATCTGCTCAACGGAGCCAACTTGTGGAAACCTGTTCATTTGCAGCCAACTCAAGTAATGTCATCCATTCCCTTGAGTTGTTAACTGTAATTACTATCATTATTGATCTCATGCTCACGTTAGAAGTTCACCAGCATTTGTTGAAATTAATTGTCTCACACTCTTAAAGTGAGACAACTTATTCTCGAATGACTTGGATGAGATGTCTTTAGCAGTTTACTTGAAGTAGGAGTCATCAGTATTGTATGACTTCAGCTGTATTAGCTTTAAAAAGTCTTGCTTCTCTTAGGGTGCAATAAGATTTTGAAGCACTAATTCTGTTTCTTTCATTGCCTGATTCTCTAAGAAGGATTGTAAATTAATTGCCGCATATATTGGATAATGATATTATACTTTGCCTTTCTTCATTGCATACTTTATTCATTGCGGTAGATGCAATAAAAAGTTGTTTTGTCCATGAACACTAAAATATGGAAGCTTCCAATAGTTTAAGGCACATCGACTCTTGAGATGATGGTTCAATTGCTCTTGTCATTAAAAAAAAGATCATTACGTATATTTGAAAAATTGCTTCCACTGTTCATAGCAATTTACAAACATTTTTACTCCAGCATGAATATCCTTTAAAGCACTTGGTTTCCACAAGCTGCACAAGTTTTATACATCTTGAAATTGTTTAAGGCAGGCATGTCTCCTATCAATTCAAATTTGTGGCTCTACTCAGTTATGAATTGCAGGGTAGAATTCAATTAAGTTTCACCAATTATGGAAGAATATCTTCGAGATATGTCCCTGCCTGTTGTCTTTGGAAACCTCAAGTGAATCCATAAATATTACAACGAAGCCAACAGAACAAAACTGCTTTTATGGACTGCAGAACTGTGAACTAAATAATATTAGCCATCCTAACTGTAAAACATGAACTAAATAAGTGCAGCAAGGATCTTAATTAATCTTTGTGGTAAAGCTAGGGTTTCCCGTATCAGGTGGATGGTTGGGTATACTGCTATATCTTTATTAGAAACACTATAACTTGTGTTCATGGTAACAACTGAAGTTTCATTTGCATTTATCCGCAGAAAAACATTTTAGCAGAAATATGACATTTGGCAGCTACTGGAATTATATTCTAAGGGCAGATAAGGATGTACCGCAATATTCTTAAATCTTTACCCATCCTTGATTTATTGAAGCAGATTCATCTGCATGTTCACTTTGTAATCCTCTAAAATGTAATTTTTAATTGTTGATTATTTTAGACTCGTAGAGAACTATACATATTAAGACACATTATAATTTAATCTAAGTATATCTTGCAATAGTGGGATTGTTCTTGCATAATAATGTGTCAAGTTTGTAACTGTCAGAGATCTAAATTGCAGGGCACTCCATGAGAAAGAAGTAAGAGCCAAGGGTCGATTGACACGAAATCAGTTCTTCCTCATTGCCTTTCTTTGCAGCTTTGCTTACTATGTATTTCCAGGGTACCTTTTCCCAAAGCTTACTTCAATTTCCTGGCTTTGTTGGATATTTTCTTCTTCTGTCCTAGTCCAACAGCTTGGTTCAGGACTCCATGGTCTGGGAATTGGTTCTATTGGGCTTGATTGGTCCAGCATATCATCATACCTCGGTAGTCCATTAGCTAGTCCATGGTTTGCCACTGCTAACATAACTGTTGGATATTTTCTTTGCATGTATGTTATTACGCCTATTATGTACTGGTTCAATATCTACAAAGCAAAGACCTTTCCCATATTCTCGGATGACCTCTTTACATCAGAAGGGCAAAAATATAACATCTCAGCCATTATAGATTCGAACTTCCACATTGACTTACAGGCATATGAGCGTGAAGGCCGTCTCTATCTCAGCACCTTCTTTGCTATGACCTATGCTTTTAGTTTTGCCTGTCTCACTGCCACCATTGTTCATGTCCTCCTCTTTCATGGCAGGTAACATCAAAATAATGACTTATATATCAATTCATGTTTTCAATAGTGTTATACCAGATGGGCATTTCGGCTTATTGTTGAGCACAAATTGTACTATATTTGGCGAAAAAGCTCAAGGATGCTCTTTTATGTTTAACTTTTGAGCTGACTGAATTTTTTTTTTATCTTATTTCCTTGACATCACCTAGCAATTTAGATATCATATTCTAGCTGGTCATTACCCTGCACTAGTTTTATTGACCTGTTGTTAAGGTAAAATATAAAATTGAAACCACATGGTGTGCCTTTTGTGTCACAGTAAAAATGAAACTATAATAGCGCTTAACTTGATCAGAAAAGAATCAAGAGAAAAACAAAGAATCAGACTTGCTAGTAGAAGAATGAAATGTCCTACATATCAATTAAAATAGGCCTCATTTTGTATTCTCTCGTTTACTTTGTATAGTACTAGAAGTTGCCTGGTCCATCCCCTGCCCACCCAATAAACAAAGGAAAATGAAATAGAATATCTCTTCCACCTTTTTAGCAGATTTTTCTGTATACGTCTCTTGCTACTCCTTTAAATATGTCTCTTAGGTCAGTGGGTGCAACGAAATGCAGCCTTTGAGATTATATTGCATAGATATTCTGTTGGGCTCCCAAAATGACAACTTTTGTGAACTTAGAGATCTGTGGTTGCTGAGCAAGTCAGCCTTCAAGGAGAAGAAGATTGATGTACACACCAAGCTTATAAAAAATTACAAGCAAGTTCCAGAATGGTGGTTCATATGCATTCTTGTAATAAACATTGCAGGCACCCTGCTAATCTGTCAATATTACAATGATCAACTTCAATTGCCATGGTGGGGTGTCTTACTAGCATGTGGTCTTGCTTTCTTTTTCACTCTTCCTGTTGGAGTTGTCACTGCCACAACAAACCAAGTGAGATTCTATGCTTTTAACTAATTATGAAGCTGTTTGAAATCTGTCCGTATGCACTGAGGTCATGCTCTTAGCTAATTATAAAGCAGTAATGCATCCTTTTGTTTTGTGGATTTGGACGAGTGTTACAATGATTTACTGCTGTTCATTTATCTCCTGAAACAAAATTTCCATACCTAGACAAAGTTCTTAATCAGTGATTTAAAATAGAATTTAGTTGCATTTATGATGTAGAATGTGCCTACATGTTTTAGCTTTAGTTTTTCATTTACTCAGTAAGTATAGAAGTCATATGTTTTAGATTTAAGTTTTATAGTTGCTCAGAGAAGCATACAAGTCAGCTATATCTTTTACTGTTAAATGTAAGCCATTTATGATCAGACTCCAGGACTGAACGTGATCACAGAGTACGTAATCGGTTACCTGTATCCAGGATATCCAGTGGCTAACATGTGCTTTAAAGTGTATGGCTATATCAGTATGAAACAAGCGCTAATATTTCTCCAAGACCTCAAACTTGGACATTACATGAAAATACCACCTAGAGCAATGTTCATGGCCCAGGTCAGTTTTGCTTTCCTATCCCGAATAGAGATAGAGGGTTAGTGTTTCACTACAATTTGATCATTTTGTTTAATGTTGAATAGGTAGTTGGCACTCTGATATCATCCCTGGTGCATCTAGCAGCAGCTTGGTGGCTCATGGACACTGTCCCAAACATTTGTGACAGGACAATGCTTCCTCCCGGCAACCCATGGACATGCCCTGGCGACCACGTATTTTATGATGCCTCAGTCATTTGGGGTTTGATTGGGCCAGAAAGAATATTTGGAGATCTTGGTTATTACTCTGCTATTAATTGGTCTTTTCTAGTTGGGGCCATAGCTCCCGTTCTAGTTTGGCTTGCACACAAGGCCTTCCCAAACCAGCAATGGATTAAACTAATTACAGTTCCTGTGCTGCTTGTGTCAATAATTAATATGCCGCCAGCTACCGCTGTCAACTACAACAGCTGGATTGTCCTTGGTTTCTTGTCTGGCTTTGTTACATACAGATATTATCGCGACTGGTGGAGTAGACACAATTATGTGTTATCAGGGGCTCTTGATGCTGGATTAGCTTTCATGGGAGTATTTCTGTATTTGTGCTTAGGTATGGAGCATATTAGCCTTGACTGGTGGGGAAGTGATACGGATGGATGCCCATTGGCTTCTTGCCCAACTGCTAAAGGAATTGTAGTTAAAGGATGCCCCATTTTTTGACTGCTATACTAAACTAGTTTTCTTCAAATGTGATATACTTTTGTACTCTGTATTGTAAATGAGATTCAGAAGTGTAATACCGAATTCAATGTTAATAATTGATTCATGTGTTTGTGTAGCTGTGTTTTCTAAAAGTTAGTAGTAAATAAAGTAAAAATCTTCTTGTGATAAAAACGGTTAATTGGGTAAAAATCTCCAAACCCAATTTTCATTTAGTGTTCAGTCACCATTCATGTATTCTTAGTTTGGACTTCCCAATCTTAATTTTCATTTAAAATCCCTCCTCACTCTTTGTAAAATTATCGAAATGTCCTCCACTTGAACAAAAAATTGCAAAGAAACCTAGCAACCCTTTCTTTATCTATGCTGTGAATGAAATCGCGTCCATGTTTACACAATTTCTCTCCTTTTTTTTTTAAAAAAAGTCAGCAATATCGTTTGTTACTGTGGACTGAAGCAATTTCCCTCCAATTTCTATCTTGGATTGAAGTAATCATTCACTGTAGACTACAGGGTGAAGCATTTACATCTAGTGTTTGAGTTTGAAAGGTGCGTTTTCATCTTTTTCTCTTCTTCCATCGGGTCTGTTTCATTTCACACGCTTCCATCAAATTATAGAACTTTTTTTTCCTAATAAAATGCTGGGTCTATAAGTATATTTGTGATATGTTCGTGAAATATACCTGAAACATATGTTTATATACGCATTTGAGATGAAAAAATACTTAAGTTCATGTTTTTTGTACTTAAAGTTAGTATTTTGTGTACTAAAATCAATAGTATTCAGAAACTCTAATATGTTGTTGTTGAAACCTGATTTAGTCTAATTTGTACTTAAATTATCTGTTTTAATTGTTATGAAAGTTGTTTTGAGTTAAACAATATCTTAATTATGTAATGATTGAATTCGTTCACAATACGATTAACATAGGGTATGTTCGCAGCAAAATTTTTAGGGCTTATTTCAAAATATAGTTTGTTTGAAAGGTTTACAGTATGTTTAGCCATTTGGTTTTGTTCATGAAGAAAAATATAGTATTAATTTATTGAGTATAGTCTCCATGTATATTTGGTATAAAAGTACTCTATTTTAGTATTTCTGTTTACATTTTCAGCATGAAAACCTTACATGTAAGTATATATGAAGATGTTTAAAGTATTTATTTACATGATTTTTGTATTTGCAGCAATGGAATCAGAAGCATACAATCGTTACTCTCCGAGATATTTTTATACTACAATGAAGGAGTTGAAACCCAAAATTAGGTTCCAACACAGGCACGCCCTTAAACAAACCTCATTCTATATATTTGACATTATGCCACAGTTGAACTATTATAGTTTTAGTAAAGCACAAGCAATCATTAGGCAATTCAATGTGCAAACAACTTTTGTCTTTGGTGAAGACTTCGAAATTCCATTTCAAGGTCCAGAGTTTTGTTTAGTGCTGGAGTTGTCTCATATGGGGCAACCTATCAATGTTGATCTAAAGATGAACTCAAGTATTGTTGATCGCTTGTCTTCAAAAATTTTTTTGAATATTAACCATGTACAAATATTTAAAAGGTTATAAGAATTTGTGGATAGACATAGTGATAAAGATATTGAAGGTTTTGTTAGGTTGTATATACTTTTTATTTTTAATTGTATTTTGTTTCTAATGAGCAACTACTGCGCGCTTTGTTTCGTCATCCCTTACGTTGATGATGTATCTTCTATCGGGTTGTATGCATGGAGGGAAGTTGTATATAATTTTTTAGTTCCAGAATTGAGAAATCACGTGGGGGTGAGACGGAGGAGGTGCAGAGGAACAAATATTTTGATGGTTGTATAGTTGGTCTATTGCTGAGTGTCTTTGAAGCTTTAAATTATAATATTGTTGTCATTTACTATAAATAACTATAATTTTTTGCTTTATGAATGACATGGATGGTTGCATAAGCACATTCCTTCTTTGGGGAAACAAAAATGCTTGCATGCAAGCCTACAGTTCTTTCGGTGGGTTGACAGCAAGATCCCTAAAAATGTGGCTAATGCTAAGAAAGCTTTGAAGCAAATCAAAAGGGAAAAGGTAAGAGTTTATTGTCTATATTTAGAATCATTCTCTATGAGTTTGACATTTGAAATAAATGTGTAAATTCCTATTGTAACAGATCATGCCTATCTATCCCTTTCCTGAGGAGGAGAAACTCGTCGTTGCAATGTAGGTAATTATTTAGATGCACATAATTACTATTTGGAGTTTACTTTGTTATTACATTAATAATTTTGTGCTCTTCGTACATGCTCCTATTGTGTCAAGCTATGATGTTTTAAGTTTTGAAGCTTAGTTGAAGCAGAAAAATGAAGAAGTGGAACTACTGAAGCACAAAATTGAAATTTTGGAGAGGAAAGTAGGCGATGGGGAGAGGATGGCTGAAGAGGAAAAGGAGAATGAAGATGAGAAAGATGAGGAGAATGATAGTGATGATGTTGTTGCTACTGCTGGTGCTCAAGACAGTTATGAAAAACCACACATAGAGCCTGTTGTTGATGAGTTTGAGACTCCGGGTGGTGGTGGTGATGGTTATAACGGTCATGATGGTGATGGTGATGGTGATGCCGATGTTGATATTGAGGGGGATAAAGAAGATGAAAATGATATGCCACACGAAGAAAAAAACAAGAAGAAACATGATTATACCTCTTCTATCGTTCGATGTGTGAGAACAACAGATGATAGGAAGAAAAAGAGAAAAGACGAAGACTTTGTCACATTACCCCACTTCACACCACCAAAGAAAATCAAAGTTGGCACTCGTAGAGGCCATGACAGAAGTAGGAAGGCCTTAAAGAAAAAGGCTGCAGAGGTGAGCCAAGGTACAACTAATGATACTGATGATGCGGAATAAGTGGCTCAACATACTGAAAAGGAGAAGATTGAAACTGAAAAAGTGAGTTTAAATATTTTGGTGTCTGTTGTTTAGTACTTGATTTCTTTGTAAAAGTATCAAAAGTGTGAATAAAAAGTACTATAAATTGATTTTTGAATACTGAAATTAGTGAGAAAGAATATTGTCTCCTATTTTTATTTTAATGCAAATTATATATATATTCCATAGGGCACTATCGTTGTGTACGGAAATGATGCTGTTGAAATTCGCCTAAGTGAATTTCGATTGAGAAAAGATTATAGAGGGCACAATGACATTCCTGACAAACAACGAAGCATTATTGATTTGTTTTTATCTCAACCTAATTTGGAGTAATGACTTTCTTATACTTGTGTGAATAGATATTAAGAATTTTAAGGTTCTCTTAACTAATAATGTGGACTTGTTTTGTAGTGTCATTGTTTGTGACGGACTTGACCACTTTATAAGAGGAGATGTTTTGTGTGATTTGTTATTTGGAAGGAGTTGAGAGGTGATCTGATTGATTACTACTTTAAGATACTCTGCAGCAGCTCTTCTAATGCATCTTGTGGACATGGAATGTGGTGTATGTCTACCATTGTTTAGGTAAATAATTTTTAAATATTCAGCATTATACATGGTAAAATGACTACTAATATCAATACAATTCGTAGATTACAATATTCAACTCCTTAGAGACGCTGAACGAGAAACGTACAGTGAAGCCACAACAATTCAAATGCTTCTTGAGGAAATGAATGTTAGTTCACGAAAGATGCTTGAGCAGCTGAATATGGATGTCCTAACCAGGTGCTGATTTTTTATCTTCCAATTGTGTACAAGTTCCATTAGTTCCTATTGATTTTTGATACAACCACAAAGAAGTTTACATAAATGAACTCCGCTTGGTCCCCTATATCAAAAGCGACAGCAAGAGTTTATGTAAGTTCCTTGCCTTTTAAAATTATTCATGTAAGCAAGTACACAACATATAATAAATGATGTTATGATTACACTTTGCATGGTAAGTTTATAGCAGGATACCTCAGGTATTCATTGGGGTATGATGCTAGAAAAAGGGACCTCCAATATGGCTACTTCCACCAACAAGTTGGTGACATGGACTGTGGGGTTTATTGTTATCTTTGTGCTGAATGCCATGTACTGAACCAAAACGATTTTTGGGACTATGCAAACTTATGTTCCATTGATGCATACTAGGCACATATAGCTACTACAATTCTAGGACATAAGCATGGCTTGCTGCATTCTCATACACAGTTTCAATACTAGTCTTCCTAAATACAATATTTCTCTTTGTATTCTTAGTATACTTGACCAAATATGAAGCATTATTTATGTGATTGTTGGTATGAGTTGTAGCATGGATAAGGACAATATTGTTAGATATGTTAGTACACAAGTGGAGTTCATTAAAAAAAAGGTAAAATATGTTAGTACAGAATCCCTTATTACAAGTACACAACATATACAAAATCAGTACATAAACACAGTTCCCAAGTACATAAGTGCTGGAACTAGATACTTTTTTTTTTTTTTTTTTTTTCTTCAGAATTTCAATATCATTCTCAGTGCATGAGGGGACATTCTCCATGATACCTAATCTACCCATTTCATGATCATCAAACCATAATTATGATCAAAATGTTTCATTAGGTTGTTCCACGTGTCGATTGAGGTCAAAATTGTTCTTTGTAAAAGCAAGTACAGAATCAGTACATAAACATAGTCCCCAGGTACATAAGTGCCGGAACTGGGTACCTTTTTTTTTTCCTTCAAAATTTAGGTTTCATTCTAAGCGCATGAGGGAACGTTCTCCATTCTACCTAATCTACCTATTTCATGATCATCAGACCACGAAGTATGATCAAAATATTTTATGGGATTGTTCCACGTATCAATTTAGGTTAAAATCGTGCTTTGGAAAAACAAGTACAGAATGTATGCAAACTGAGTACATAAACCCTATCTCCAAGTACATAAGTGTCAAAACTGGGTTTTTTTTTTTTTTTTTTCTTCTGGATTTTTAGTATCATTCTGAGCGCATGAGGGATCGTTTTCCATTCGGCCTAATTTGGGCATTGCACGATCATAAGACCACGAAGTATGATCATAAAGACTTATTTGGTGAAGGGTCGGTGGTATACGAGGGGGTGTCAGAGTGATGCATTTGCCTCATGTGTAAGGGCTTTATACTAGGAAGAATGACACCACAAGCGGTGAGATGTGGGTCTTTGTGTTCCCAACCATTCCAACAAATACTTTGGCAGTTTACCCCCGTCGATGTGAAGCACATTTTCAATTGCTTTCAAATCCTTCCCAACAAACTATAAATAACGTTATAATACGGAAAAGAAACATACAACATGGTGTCTCTGTTGTGGATTAAGATTGCACAGGATAAACTTTTATAATATTTTCCCCCAGACAAATTAGCAATCACTCCCCTGTCAAATTATTTTGTATGTTCAAATTGGCAATTTACCCCCCTCCGCAGTTAGTGAAGAATGATTCAAATTGCTGACAACAAAGAAACATATATACGGGGTAAATTTAAGAGTAAATTTTGTTCTTTACAACATACCAAACTTGCAAACATATGTTCATTTCGTTAACACTATGACAATCAAAATTGTCAACAAAATAGCCATTACAACCTAAGAAAAATGCACAAAGTGACCACCATTCTCATCCTTCCTACACCTAACTACTCTTGATACCCTAGAAATCACTTCATCCACATCTGGCAGTTCAGTTTCTTCACCTCCATAGAATGTATCACCATTGTGCTCCAGTGGATAGGTCACCGGAAGCCCAGATGGATGCTATGTTGCTGTTAAAGGCATACACCATGCAAAGAAGTTGCAACATTGAAAAGGGCAATAATAATAGAGCTTACCTAACGAGCTTTTCCTATCGTTCACCACTATTTGCAGGGCTGTATTAGCCAAGCATTTACAAACTGGAGGCTTCCCATATTGAAGTTCTAACGTGGGTTTATGGAACCTATACCTGTTCCTCATCGTATTTGTTGAAGAAAATGCCATTGCAACTCTTCAAATTTGTGAGCAAGAAATTTGGAAAAGACAGTAACTTGGAGTCTGAAGCAACTGATGGGAAATTTTGGTAGAAGAAGAATTTTTACAAGAAATTACATACTAAGAGGATAAAATTAACCTTTTCCCTGCAATAAACTCATAACCAGTCGCATGAACAAGCGTGTGCCAATCACCATAGCATGGAAAGGGCTATGTTGCCTAATTCTAAAAATGACAAGGTGATTTTTTATATGTTTTTTTTTTTCACGGAGGGCTTTTGCCTATTTCATTTTTCACAGAGGGGTACAATCATTTTTTCCCGAATCCAGTTAAACAAGTGGACCAAAAAATTGTAATTAACAAAAACAACTTCATTCATAATGTACACAAAGAACTTACCAATAATATATATATACATATGTATGCACAACAACTACCCACACCCATATATAATCTGGAAGCTCCCAAAACTTCAAAACATGATAGTAGAAATTTACCAAATCTTAACGCCAACATCAAAAAATAAAAAAAGTATAAGCTCTGTACCTTAAATGCTTGGGGAAAACCAAAGTTGCGTAAGGAAAATGTGAGGTTTTCGCGAGCCCTTAAACCACCAACATTCGGTCTAACCTCCAATCTTTCAAAAATCCTAGTAGGATCGAGCAAATAACTGGCTGGATACCTTGATGTCACGAGGTTACAGACAGGGTTCTCAGAATGAGAGTGAGAGTGTTTGAGCTTTGTGTTGGAATGTGGGATTTGGATTTAAATGTTTAGGAAAGATGAACAAAGTCTGAGGTTATTTTACTTGAGCGCATTCCAGTCTTTTCACAAATAATTGTGAACCAAACTACAAGCGGGATGCAGTGAGCTATGTTTCTAAAATGACAAGGGGGTTTTTTGCATTTTTTTTTCACAGGGGGTCATTGTGAACATTTCATATTTCATAGGGGGGTAAAATGTTATTAGCCCAACTGGATTCTGATAGAATCTTTATGTCAGTAGTGTAGTATTTTGATCACTGTAGAGTTCAGTTTAATTTATTAATTTTAAATTATTTTTTTCAATTGTTGGATGTGGCCCCCAGTATTTGTAATAAATCTAAACATGCAAATTTGTCCATGTGATACAACTTGTTGTGGTCCCCAAACTTATAAAATTTACCTAACAATTGAAGTCAAATAGAATCATTTTTGTCTGTGAGTGTGTTATATTCACTTAAATTAGTCAAAGATTGGTCAGTATGAAGCTTATTAGAGTCAATCGAAATCATGTTGTTGAGTTAATATCAAAGTCTCCTACTATAATTAAAGGGTTAGATATTTATTTCTTAATTTTTTATGCATTTAGATGAGTCAGTATCATCAGTTGGAGATTTGGTATGGAGGGAAATATATGCGCACACCTAAAGTGATATACAGAGGAAGTTCTCTAACTAGTATTCAAAGTTTGATTTAGATTATTTCAATCTAGATGAGATGAATAAACTGTACATGATGCATGGAGGTAAGAAAAGGGGTTGTAAACTTCTATTATAGAAGACCTGGAGAATCACTTGAGTATGATTTAAGGCTGTTAAATACTGAGATACCTGATGACAGCATAATTGAAATACAAAGGGCATACAGAGGCATTAATCTTTATGTTTTACTATGTATTGAGGAGTTAGGTGGATCACTGCAGGTCATGGATGAGCATGGCAATTTAACAAGCTTGGAGGATTTATTTAAAAAGCAAGACAAGCGTTACAACAATGACCAAAATTTAGGGATTAAATTGTTGACATCTAGAATGAACTTTAATGATGAATTTGATATTAGATAGTAAATGGAGGTTGATGAAATTAAGGTAGGTACACAACCTCCAGTTGAGGAGGAAGAGCTTAATGAACATGATCCCATGCACATTGAGCAGCAACAAGAAGGTACAGAAAAATGGGCTGTTGAGCAAGAAAATGAAAATGAATTGCAAGAGAATCCCAACATGTAGCAAGATAAGGAGGAAATCCAACAAGTAACTGAGAATCAGCAGCAAAAACAAGTGGATTAGTTTTGTTGTGCATTTCAGTCTAAGCATGAACCACACCAAGTTGATGAGAATCCAAATATTGAGCAAGAACCCCAACAAGTTGATGAGAATCCTAATATTGAGCAAGAACCACAACAAGTTGATGAAAATCAGAGTCTTGAGGAAGAACCACAACAAGCTGATGACCATAAGAATCTTGAGGAAGAAACTCAACAAGTTCATGACCATCAAAATCTTGAGGAAGAACAGCAGCAAGTTGAAGACAATCAGCAATTTGTTAAGGCATTTGATGCTGCATTTTAGTTTGATTTTCAAGCTCCTGATATGAACTGGATAGAGGATACAACGAAAGCAGCAGTTGGTGATCTTCAACCTGAGAAAACAAGCATAGAAAATGAAATGAGGAGAGAAAACAGTCAGAACAAGAAAAGAAAAGAATGTGCTCCTCTAAGTGATCCAAGTGACTCAGAAGATGAAGATTACGTGACAAGTGATTATGATATTGACTCAGATACCCCAAGCCTTCTGTTAAAAGACTTGGAGGATTCCAATGATGACAACATCTTCTTAGAGAAGAACATAAGTAGAAGAGAACAAGTGAGAAAGTTGAAGAAGATTGTGAAGTCAAAGGGCCCTAAGCCAAAGAGACCAGCCATGCCTTAAAATGTTGAAGATGAAGAATGGTGTAGTGATCCAGGTGTGGAAAATGACCTAGTCAGCTTGAGTGGCTTTGATGAAGATGTACCAAAGCATCCTCATTTTAGAGAAAGGCAGGAGATGAGGAATTCTAAAATGGTTGTTGGAATGAAGTTCTCAAATGCACAGGTGTTTAGGAAAGCTTTGAGGGATTGGGCAGTCAGAGAAGGCTTTAAATTAGAGTGGATTAAAAATGAGAATACAAGAGTAACTGCTAAGTACAAGAATCAAAGTTGCAGCTGGATGATACATGCCTCCCTTATTATGGATTCATCTACACTTCAAGTGAAGACAATTAAAGGAGAGCACACTTGTCCTAGGACAGATTCTAATAGCAAGAGGATGGAGAAGGTTATCAGAAACAACCCTGGCATTTCTATTAAGAAATTGAAGAGCACTATTCGAAGAAAAGTGAATGTACATGTGAGCACATCCAAGGTGATAAGAGCAAAGAGGCATGCGTTGGATGAGATCAGATGAACTGATGGACAACAATATTTGAAGCTTTGGGATTATTGTGCTACAGTCAGATAGAAGAATCCTAGTAGCAAGCTATTGTTGAGAAAAGTGAACGATAGTGATCCTCCAATTTTTGATAGGATATACTTTTGTTTGGATGCAATGAGAAGAGCATTTTAGCTGGATGTAGACCAATAATTGGTCTAGATGGCTGTTTTTTGAAGACAAGTTTAGAGGCCAACTTCTTGTTGCTGTGGGGAGGGATGGCAATGAGAACATGGTCCCTATAGCCATGGTTGTTGTTCCAGTGGAGAATAGGGAGACATGGACATAGTTTTTGGCTGAACTTGTAGATGATATTGGTGAACAAGGATGGACTTTCATCTTAGATAGATAAAAGGGATTGATAGAAGAACTTAAAGATGTTACTCCAGATTGTGATCATAGGTACTGCCTGTGGCATATGTATGAGAATTTTAAGAAAAAATATGGTAGTTAGAAAATGAAAAAAATTATTTTGGAAAGCTGCCCCAGTTGCTAGGAAGTCAGATTTTGAGCATTACATGAAGCTGTTAGAGAAAGAAGATCCCAAAGTGGATGCTAATGTTCAAACTGTAGTAGAGTAGCTTAGGAGTTTTCCACCTCAACATTGGGCCAGGTCATATTTTTCAACAAGCTATAAGAGTGATATTTTAGTTAATAATTTATCTGAATCTTTTAACAATTACATCCTTGATGCAAAGGGCAAGCCTATTATTTCCATGTTTGATGGGATAAGGACTAGGCTGATGACAAGGATTCAGATAAAGAGAGCTGTGATGGAGAAGTATATAGGATCTATTTGCCTAACATCCTCAAAAAGATTAACAAGCAGTAGTCTTTGACAAGACATTATGATGCTAGGTGGTGTGGAGGGAAAGAATTTGAGGTGGACAGCCTAAATAATAGGTATTTAATGGATTTTGAGAAGAAAACATGTACCCGTGGGATGTTCTAACTTAATGCATACCCTTGTTGCCATGTTGTAGCTACAATTTCAGAGCAAAGGTTGAAGTTAGAGGATTTTGTTAATGATTGTTACAAGATAGAGACTCAGTTGAAAGTGTATGAGCATATGATACACGGAGTGCTTAGGCTCAGGGACTATATCAAGACATATTTTGTGCACTTAAGCCTCCTCAAACCAGAAGAAAGCTTGGAAGGCCAACTAAGTTAAGAAGAAAGGGTCCAGATGAGTTACAGAAAAGCATGTCAATAAGAAAGTGCCTTACACACACTTGTAAAGACTATCTTCAAAGAGGTCATAATAAAGGCACTTACAAGAATCCCACTAATCCCAACTCAACATTTTATAAGGCAATCAAACTAGTATTCAAATCACTTGAATTAATTTTCTATACTTATATTCTGACATGGTTTTCATTTGCTTTCAGGCTACAAGGAGCCCAGCTAGTGCACAGCCTCAAATGGACATGGATTCTGAAGCCCCTCACCTAAGCCAAGTCATAAAAGATGCCCATCGTATTTTAAAATCTGTAATTGGCACACTTATATTATTTTTCTATGCTTATATGGTTTACCTATTGTGATTTACTTTTAGGCTACAGAAGTATCCCTATTAGTGGCCAGACTGAAACAGAGATGGATTCTCAAGCCCCTGCCCTTAGCCAAGATTCTCAAGTATAGCCAGTATGCCCATCTTCTAGATCTGCAAGAGTATAACCTCTTTTCTATTGTTTTTATTTCATATGATTGGATATGTTTTTACTTCAGTCATGTTGTAGAAACAACCAACCTATGGAGCTGTTGCAGCTGCTAGATTTGCTCAATCTACTAGAGCTACTCCACCACTTGTATCAAGCGGATCTGTCGCCCCAACACCTGCACAAAAAGCAAAAAGAGTGAAAAAATAAAAAATTGGTCAAGTTTCTGAAAATATAAGGAAAATGGCTACTGAGAGGAGAGCATCTAGGCCATAGATTTTCTTCTTCATTTGATTAGAAAGGACTAAACAATATAAATGTGTTTTGAAGAATGTGTAGTTAGTATTTTGTTTTTTGAACATTATGTATTAGTGCATCTGGTATGTAAAAAAGATGCCTTTGTTTGCTTTTAAGATGTTTAAAGTGTATGGACAGAATGGGACAGTTGTGGCCCTATTTTGTGCATTAAAAGTTGCCCTGCTACTTTTTGTTTATTTTGACTTGCCATTATCTAGTTTTTGGTGTACATTTTCTATATTTTGGTCTTTTGCGTGGTGTTAAATTGCAGTTGCTTTTATAGATTGACTGGTGCTGAATTCAGTGTTGTTCAATTGGTGTTTCTATTGTGGAGTTTAGGATGTACAAGTTGACCTCTTGCAAAAAAAAATCTAATAAATAGGCAATTTACCCCCCTATGCAATTATGTGTTTTGTTCAAATTGGCAATTTACCCCCCTCGATGTGAAGCACATTTTCAATTGCTTTCAAATCCTTCCTAATGAACTGTAAAGAACATTATAATACGGAAAAGAAACATACAACATAGTGTCTCTGTTGTCGATTATAATATTTTTCCCTAGACAAATTAGCAATTCACCCCCCTGTCAAATTATTTGTTATGTTCAAATTGGCAATTTACCCCCCCATTCGCAGTCAGTGAAGAATGATTCAAATTGCTGTCAACAAAGAAACATACATATAGGGGTAAATTCAAGGGCAAATTTTGTTCTTTACAACATACAAAACTTGCAAGCATATGCTTATTTCATTAACACTATGACAATCAAAATTGTTAACAAAATAGCTATTACAACCCAAGAAAAATGCACAAAGTGACCATCATTCTCATCCTTCCTACACCCAACTACTCTTGACACCCTAGAAATCACTTCATCCACATATGGCAGTTTAGTTTCTTATGGAATGCATCACCACTGTGCTCCTGTGGATAGGTAACCGGAAGCCTAGATGGAGACCATGTTGCTGTCACCATGCACCACACAAAGAAGTTGTAACGTTGAAGAGGGAAACAATAATAGAGCTTACCTAATGAGTTTTTCCTATCGTTCGCCACTACTCGAAGGGCTGCATCAGCCAAGCATCTATAAACTGGACACTTCCCATATCAAAGGTCCAACATAGGTTTATGGAACCTATACATGTTCCTCATTATATTTGTCAAAGAAGATGCCATTGCAGCTCTTCATATTGGTGAGCAAGAAATCTGGAGAAGACTGTAACTTGGAGTCTGAAGCAGCTGATGGGAAATTTTGGTAGAAGAAGAATTTTTACAAGAAATTACATACTAAGAGGGTAAATTTGACATTTTCCCTACAATAAACTCATAACCAATTGCATGAACGAGTGCGTGCCCATCACCATAGCACAAAAGGGGCTTCGTTGCCTGATTTTAAAAATGACAAGGTGATTTTTTGTATGTTTTTTTTTTTCACGAGGGGTCTTTTTCCTATTTCATTTTTCATATGGGGGTACAATCATTTCTTCCCCATACTATCATGATCACATATTCGAAAAATCATGAATTTGAAGTTATAGGGTCACCAATGTGTTGTTCCACACGTTGAATGAGGTTAAAATCGTGCTTTGGAAAATTAAGTACATAATCCTTTACCACAAATGCAGAATGTATGCAAACTAAGTACATAAACCCTGTCCCCAAATACATAAGTTCCAAAACTGGGTATTTTTTTTGGATTTTTAGCATCATTTTGAACGCATGAGGGATCGTTCTCCGTTCAACCTAGTCTAGGCATTGCATGATCATTAGACCACGAAGTATGATAATAAGGACTCATTTAGTGATGATAGGGTTGGTATTGTAGGAGAGGGTATTAGAGTGATGCATTTGCCTATGCGTAAGGGCTATATACTAGGAAGAATGACACCACAAGTAGTGGGATGTGGGTCTTTCTCTTTCCAACCATTCCAACACGTACTATCACGATCACATATTAGAAAAACTATGAATTTGAAGTTATGGGGTCACCAATGTGTTGTTCCACTATTGATTGAGGTTAAAATCGTGCTTTGGAAAAACAAGTACAGAATCCTTACCACAAG
The DNA here is from genome assembly GCA_018894105.1 of Jacaranda mimosifolia. NCBI lineage: Eukaryota > Viridiplantae > Streptophyta > Magnoliopsida > Lamiales > Bignoniaceae > Jacaranda > Jacaranda mimosifolia. Next base: position 14,698,206 of record CM032133.1, on the reverse strand, counting down.
TACAGGACATAAGCAAACTGAGTACATAAACCCTATCCCCAAGTACATATGTAGTGCCAAAATTAGGTACTTTTTCTGGATTTTTAGTATCATTCTGAGCGCATGAGGAATCATTTTTAGTTTGGCCTAATCTGGGCATTATGCAACCATAAGACCACAAAGTATGATAATAAGGACTCATGATAGGGTTAATCGTGTAGGATTGGGGTGTCGGAGTGATGCATTTGCCTCTTGTGTAAGAGCTTTATAGTAGGAAGAATGACACTACTAGCGATGGGATGTGGGTCTTTGTATTCCCAACCATTCCAACATGTACTATCACGACCACATATTCAAAAAATAATGAATTTGAAGTTATAGGATCACCATCATGTTGTTCCACGTGTCGATTCAGGCTAAATTTGGGTTTTGGAAAAGCAAGTACATAACCCCTTACCACAAGTATACAACATTGTTGAAGTGAGTACATGAACCCAGTTTTCAGGTACATGAGTGCCTAAATTGGGTACGTTTTTTGGATTTTTAGTATCATCATGTGCACATGGGGGATGACTCTTCATTCATCCTAATCTAGCCTTTGCATGTTCATAAGAGCTCGAAGTATTGCACCCAGGACTCATTTATTAATAATAGGTTAGGTGGTGTAAGGGTGTCATTTCGATTCATTTGCCTTATGCGTTAATACTTTATACTAATACGAACGATTCCCAACCATTCCAACACGTGCTATGGCGACCATTTATTTGACAAATCATGCATATAATGTTATAAGGTCACCAATGTGTTGTTTCATGCATCGATTGAGGTCAAAATCATTCTTTGTAAAAGTAAGTACATAATCCCTTATCACAAGTACCAAACGTATACAAACTGAGTACATAAACTATATCCGCAGGTACATAAATTCAAAATTAGGTACTTTGTTTTGGATTTTCAGTATCATTCTGAGCGCATAAGGGATTGTTTTTCGTTCGGCCTAATTTGGGCATTACACGATCATGAGAGCACGAAATATTGCACCTAGGACTTATTTAGTGATGATAGGTTCAATGGTGTAGGAGGGGGTGCCGTTGTGATTCATTTATCTCATGCATTAATACTTTATACTAGTAGAAATGACACCACAATTGGTGGGACGTGGATCTTTGTGTTCTTCTGGTATTCTAACACGTGATATCACTCATGGGTTCCTCCATAGCTTGAATTAAGGTTAATTCATTCTTTGGAAAAGCAAGTACAGAACCCCTGATTATAAGTACATAGCTATTGTAGTTTTAGTACATAAATGTAGTTCTAAAGTACACATATGCCTAAACTAGGTATTTTTTTTGGGATATCTAGTATCAATGTTAACAGAAAATGATGTTTTTATCTACATTTAAGGAATCCGACAGATTTGGTATAGTATCTAAAAATTATGATATATCACATTACATGCAATACCAAACATTTCAACACGTGATATTGTTTATGGGTTGCCCCACAGCTTGAATTGAGGTTGAACTCGTTCTTTCGAAAAGTAAGTACAGAACCCTTGATTATAAGCACATAACCATTGCAGTTTTAGTACATAAATGCAGTTATGAAGTACACATATGCCTAAACTGGGTATTTTTTTTGGGATATCCAATATCATTGTTAACAGAAAAAATGCGATATATTACACCACATATACCAAATATTCCAATAAAAAGCTAACTAATGTTATTACATAATAGCCTAAATAGTATAGATCTAACATGTTCTTCAAAAAGCAGAAATTAGCATCTATTATTAGTCTCTAAGCACCGTGCAATCCTTCTTACATTAATTGTATCCCCTTGATGCACCCTCTTCCTGTAGATTAATAATAAATAAAAAAAGATATTAGTTACACATTAATGGAAAGAAGGAATAGCAAGAATACATATGCAATATAATGGTAATCAAATACGTTAGCAAGGTCAGGCTGATCTAGCTAGTCGTAGCTTCTTTGCATATATGACTGTCATGCCCAATTCTACCACCCCGCCTACACCTGACTACTCGAACATCAATTTGAGATGGAAATCTCTATGTCCTCCTACGACCTGGTTGAGGTCTCACTTTAGGTGCCTAAATGGTTGGTTTTTCCTCAACTTCGAATGTGTTCAGGTCAAAAATAGGTATAGGGTTTAATGCAGGTTTGTAGACTTGTTGATACATGCCAACCTAATAGTATTGATCAGTAAAGTCATATACTGAGACTGACTTAGACTCAATACACACATAAGTATGTTTGCAAGACATTCTATTAATTTGCCATGGCCAACATGAACAACTCTAGCTCTGCAAATCTACAACATAAGATTTGTCATGATCAGTGACTTCAAAGTTCCAACCACTAGATTTCTCCACTTTTAGTGTACGAGAGGTCATATAATTTACTGCTAGTTTCTTCTCTTGCTTCAGGCATAATATTCCAGTGCGTTTATTAGATTCTTCTCGTCGATGTGTCATTTTAACCTAATTATTCCAACATTCCACCTGATTGTTGTTTATTACTCCCTATCTATCACCAACAAATAAACAATTTTCCCTACAATGGGGCTCTGATTGCATGATGAAGTCTCTAGCAAGAGGCATAGACTTCACTATGTTGTTTATATGCCGAGTATATTCTTGCCTTGTTGGAGCATATGCAACTTTCATAAAAATAGATGCCCAGTGTTTCTTGTTGTGGAGGGGGTACTTTCTCATTACCTGAAATTCACATTATATGATCATTAGATTTATTGAAAATTACTTGAACATTAATTTAAATCAGAACATAGTTTTCAATAAAATACAAAAAAATCTTACTTGGTTTTTGAAGTTTTCCACCAGTATCTCAAACAGGATGTATGATGGCTACTAAGAAATACCATGGGGATGACTTTAAGAAGCCCACTATGTCGGTCAGAGAAAAAAGTGAACCCTATGATATGGTGAGAATATAAAGTGCTCCTCAACTTCAAGCAGAACCACTCCCAATTAGTATCATTTTCAGCATCAACAACTGCATATGCTAATGTGAATAGATCATCATTGGGATCCTTAGTGATAGTGCTAAGTAATCATCCTTTATACTTGTTCTTAATATGAGTGCCATCCAAGAAAAATAATAGTCTGCATCCACTGAGAAAGCTAACCACACAAGCTATGAAACATATAAATAATCTCTGAAATTTTAAGGTCACCGGGTCAATCTCATAATCCGCAATACTTCCAGGATTTGTTTCCTTCACAGCCCTGCAATACCATCTCAACTTATCAAAGGATCCCTTGTCCGCCCCATGAATATCATGCATAACTATTTCCTTACCCAACCATGCTCTATGGTATGAAATTCCTATGCCAAATTCTCTATGAATATCTTTTATCAGGTTGATAGGTTGGTAACAGGGCTCTCATCTTAATTTTTCTTTTGCTACATTAGCAACCCAAGCTAAATCAGCTCTAGGATGCCCCATCGTTTGAAAACTACCCTCATTACATATATGTTCCATGTTGCATTTTTGAACACCAAAGAGTTTGTCAACTTCATGCCTTGAGACATATATTCTCCATTGGCAATTATTATCACTACAAATTGTTATAATCTTTTTGGAATCATTTTTCTTATATGTAAAGGACTTTCTAGTAGCAACAACATAGTTTTTAAGTTTAGTTCTAAACTCTTTAGCATCTTGGAACATTTGGCCCTCTCCATGGATGCAATGACTCCAAGCATCAATTGAATTCCTTTGTAATGCTAAATCATATTGTGACTCACTTGTGGAGGGAATGTCCTCCTCTATTTCATTTCTAAATGGGTGTTCATTACAAAGAAAAAACATAGTCAAATGCATGATAATTGTCAATAAAGTGCTACAAGATCAATACATAAGTACTCAACTAATGCAATTTCAATATTCAACAACGGATAACTAGGTACTTAAGTAAACAATATCATTATTTCACATAGAAGTGAGTACTAAAATAAACAATTTAAGTACTTAAATGGAAGAGATAAGTACTGAAATGATTGAATCCAATATTTAATGTAGAAGACCAAAGTATTGAAATGAACAAATTTAGTATTTAGTATAGAAGGGCTAAGTCCTAAAGCATACATATCCAGTATTCAACGTATAAGAGCACAAGTACTAAAATGAACAAATTCAGTAGTTAACACATAAGAACAAGTATTTTGTAAGACAACTGCACATAACTAATAATGCAGAGAGGTACAAATTGGGATAATGGAGGTATGTTAAACAATAAATACAATACAAAATTGCATATATGAAGTATTTACCTGTTTGTATAGCTACTTTGCCTTCCCCATCCACTAGTTTCACTTTTTCGAACAGCCATCATGTCAACTAAGGTCATCTTTCGACACAAATGTAGGTGAATCATATTGGACACATCTTCATCAACATTCAAAGTCACGTATATTTTTTGATGGAGAGCAAGGTATTGTACTATGTGGAACTGAGGGAAAATTTTGCTCTATTTTTTTTTTCAGTTGAAAATATAGTCCCACTAGAGTCATGCTCTCAAAAATGGACATAATATAGAGTTTCTCATTGTATATACAACTCCTTAATAGTTGAATTTGAGGTTCTCCCCCACTACTAAACATTTTCAGGTTAAAAAATTAAAATAACTATTGCTCGCAAAAGATTATGATGTTACTTTACCATGCAACAATAGAGATAGAAGTAGGCTTGCTTCTTTCTAATATGTTGTAGCCAATTGTAGAAAATGAAAAGAGAGAGAGAGATAGATAGATAGAGAGAGAGAGAGAGAGAGAGAGAGAGAGAGAGAGAAGCCCTATGTTCGCCGTGGGAGATAAATAGAAAACAGTCAAGAAAGAGAGAGGAGGACGAGCTGTTGGGACATCAGGGTTTAGGAACGAAGAAAAAAAAAATTAAAGTGAGGCTATTTCTGTCATTTTAAGTAGTTAGGGAGTGAAAGCTAAACTCAAACTTCACATGAGGAGTTGAAAATAAGAAATTCTTGGGTGGGGATTCAACACCAAATGGAAAGTTGGTTTAGATATTTTTAATTAAGTTGCCTCAATAAAAATAGTACAAAAAGATATTTGTTTCTATTATTTATTTTATTTCATTGAGAATAAAAATATTGCAATGTTTTTGTAACACCTCTAAAATTTGGTATTTTAGGAAATTAAGGATTTAGAAATGAAGATATTAATTGATCAGATTTTAGGGCTCGCAAAATTAACAAAAGGACTCAATTGCAAAAATTTTGGAAGGTTGGGGTTTGCATGGAATATCTTTTAGGTCAAATAGGTCAATTTTAAGCATTCAACTTTTGTGGGGCTCAATTGAAGAATCAACAAATTTTGGAGGACCTAATTGGAACCCAAACACATCTTATGGGGGCCAAAACCTAATTTCCAAAAGTTGGTAAATATATAGCAATTTCACCCTTTTCTTTTTCATTTTCCCCAAACACCACCGCGCACCATCCTTCTTCGGCGAACCTCTCCTTCGACAGCCAACCCTTAAAACTAACCCAACTACCCTCTTCACCTCATCACGGTGAACACATTGGTACCACCTGCAGCCAAAATCGACGGTGCACGACCAAAAAAATTGAAGCCCGATGAGGGCTCACGGTGAAGATGACTGGTTTCACTTTCCAGCGACATTTGGAGGTGGACCAAGGATGTTTCTTGACGAGCTCAGCTTGGTGAACAAGTTGGTGGGCTCAATTATGTGAACCAGTGACCAGCAAAGCCGAATTAGACGTGGTGGTGCGCGGCGGTGTTGAACAAATTAGCAACGTTTTTGGCCAATTGGAGGCCTTCTCGAGACGAACTTCAAAATTGACATGGGGATTAGATTTTTGGAGCTAGATCGCGTCTACTAGTGGTGGTAGTGTGTATCTCTAGCGGTGGCGGTGTTAGGATAAAATCCTCGTCTCGTCTCAAGGAACGCATGCACGGAGGCTGATCATGATTCTGGGGCTTTGATAAGAAGAAATTGGGTTAATATGGGAATTGGGTTTAAATTGCATACATGTTTATGTATATACCTTCCAAATCTTACAATACATTGTACCAATGAAAGAATACACGATCTGATCGAGAAATTGAGACATGAATATAATTTTATGAGTTAGTGGACCTAACTTTATATTATTATAAGATAATCTTGGGTTGATTGAGTTAATCAAAAGAGAAAATCCTAATTTTGTGATTTGGGACTTAAGTGACAATAATTGAATTATTAAGATGATTGGAATATTATTACTGATTTGGGATAATATTATGAGGTTAATTATATAATTAAGGACCAGATTACATCCCATTATTGGAACCGGTAAAATCCTAAAACTACCGTATCAGCTGAGCAGTAGTGATTTTAGACTACTAATGATGTAACTATAATTATTAAGGATTATTAGAGTTAAATGGGGATTTTGACTGTGATTATGCTATTTTGGTAAGGTGATGAAGAAGTGGGTCCTGCTGACCAATAGATTGCTAACTGTGGTTGCCTTTTTTTGAGATTACGGAGGTGAGGGTCTGCCAATCTAGCACTTCTTATACTTATCGATTTTCTTGATAAACCACTGTAAGGTTTGACAGTTGGCTTGATTATCGCACTCTATTATTTGTTGTACTCCTATGAGGTTTTACCAATCGACACTTGTTTTATATGAGCTTATTCCATAGCTATCGTTGAACCCGATTAAGTTCTGCTGATTTGATACCTGTTTTGATTTTCGATATCGTTGTTGTTGATTATAGAACCTTGTGAGGTTCCCTAGAACTCTTACTTATATTCTATATCACTCGATTGCTTGTTATTGTCTTGTTATCCGTATCGTTATCTGTTGCCTCGTCGACACACTTGTTTAACTAGTATCATCGATGCGCCATACGGTCAATATGGGCATCTGCACAAGTTGTTACATATACAGAGATATGTTTGGGGTGAGTACCAATCCTAGCGGAATGCTGGGGTATATGAACATGCTAAGGATACTCCTGGGTGTCATCAGCATGCTAGGGATACTCCTAGGCATCTACTGTGCATCAACAATGTGCTAGGGATAATCTTAGGAATCTAACACGTGCCAAGCTATCTCGCTTGGATATGTTTGACTGATTGATTGATTAACTGACCGACTGACTGATTGAATTGACTGATTGGCATGTGTCAGGGATACTCTTAGGCATCAGCGATGTGGTAGGGATATTCTTAGACATCTACTGTCCTTCTATGATGTGCTAGGGATACTCCTAAGCATCTACCGTATGTCTATGATATGCTAGGGATACTCCTAGATATCTACTGTTTGTCTGTAAATTGCTAGGGATATTCTTAGGCATCTACCGTCTATCAGCGATATGCTAGGAATACTCCTAAGCATTTACCATCTATCTATGATGTGCTAGGGATACTCCTAGGCATCTACCATCTGTCTGTGATATGCTAGAGATATTCCTAGGCATCTATCGTCTATCTATGATGTGCTAGGGATACTCCTAGGTATCTACCGTCTATCTGTGAAGGGCTAGGGATACTACTAGGCATCTACTATCTATTTGTGATGTGCTAGGGATACTCCTAGGCATTTACTGTGTGCCAAACAATCACGCTTGGATATGTCAGATTGATTGATTGATTAACCGACTGAATGATGATTGATTGATTGATGTGTGCTAGGGATACTCCTAGGTATCAGCAATGTGCTAGGGATACTCCTAGGCATCTACTGTGTATCAAGCTATCATGCTTGAATATGTCTGATCGACTGACCACCTGATTCACTGAGTGACTGACTGATCGACTGACCGATTGACTGTCTGATTGTTGGTAAACTATTCATGGAGTAATAAAGGAGAAATTTCTATTTGCTTATCTTGTTATATCCTGAAATGTTCCTGTTTAATTGTTAACTTACGAACTGTTGGGTTTATTCTTCCTCGACAGGTCCCTACTGCCCACTATTTTGATTATCCCTCACTAAGTCATTTGAACTTACCTCCGTATATCTTGAACTTTCTCAGATAGGGTTAAGTGATGAGCTTGAACTCTATGCTTGGATTGATGAACACATTTTGTAATAGAAAACAGATGTATATGCTTATAGGTACTCTTAGACATTTTGTATACCCTATAGATGTTGTGATATGTTAGGTCTGGATATAACATCTGCAGGTTGTATTTTTACTATGTTGGATAGTATGGGATCAGTATGGTTTGTATATATACTTTTGATATGGTTTGCTTAAGATGAAAACTACTAATGTATCTGATAGTAGGACTGGTGTTTGTAACTGTTATGGGATCAATCGTATGTTAATTTATAACTTTGTGATATTATGATATGATAGGATGAGATTAAGGTCTATGGCATGTATGAATTATGTTGCTTGTGTCGATATTTTGGTTATGAATATTGTGGGATTATTAGCATGAATTATAGCACTCTGATATTATGGTATTAAGTTTGAAGCATGCTATGAGTTGATGTTCATTGTGGTTTATTGGAGATTTGTGAAAGAAGTTTTGTGGGCCTATCGAATATGATGTTTGCATGCTATAAAGTTTCTGAAGGGCTTATTAACTGTATTTTGTGGATTCGATTTAAAATTGAATTGAGTGGTGTCCCAACTTGTGGGTTATCCCGAGTGGGGTGCCACAGTTTTACTCCATTTGCAAAAGATTTAATAAAGTGATCTTCACACTATTTTGTCTACTGTATTGTCATAACATCATAGTGATAGCTTTGATATAGGCTAAAATCAATGTTTTTAAAATTGAATCGAACAAAAAATCGATGACATTACTGGTAACTGGTTCAATTGGTTCAACCGGTTGGACCATTTGTTCAATCGGTATGACGTCAAAAGTACATAATAATTATATTTAATTTTATAAATTTATATAATATTTTAATATTAACAAAAAATAAAACTTCCAATGCTATAGAAAGAATATTGTTTGAAAAAAATGTCAACTTACTTATTTTTAAGTACATTATTAGAAAAAATACTATTTCACAATTAGTCAACTATAAATAAATAAAAAATAATATTTCACATTAATTTAAGTAATTGTTCGTTTTATGCTTCAATTCTAAGTAAAAATAAATTCTTTTACGCTAAACATTCAACATAATTTAAGAGAGATTAAACAAAATAAAATAACAAATTAAACATAAGCATTCACATATAACTACCACTTCATTAAATTTCAAAAACAACAAATTCATGCTTCAAAAAATTACATGTCCAAAATCTTTAATCATCATCTTCAACTCATAATTTCTCTTTTCTTTTTTACATTTTCCATCTTTTTGTTAAAAAAATTAATATTTAAATTTTTTAAAAATAGAAAAATAAGTGAACAATACTCAACCTGTCGAACCGGTACCTATTTAATCAGTTTTTGACCGATTCAAAAGGTTATCGATTTTTATGCTTCAACCAAACCGGATTGGCCTCTGGTCACGGTCCGATCCGATTTTCAAAGCATTGGCTAAAATCACTGGTTTGATCCATAATGTGCTAACTGCAAAGATCTGACCTGCCATTTTGATAAATTCATATAGTTTGAGATGGATTGAGTCATGGACATAAATCCTAGTTAGGTAACCCTACTACTATATATATCTTCACCACTATATGTCATGATGTACATAGTTTTTCCTGTTTTTAATAGTATTTTTGCATGTTACCCTATTTCAAAAAAATTAACTTGAGGGTCAAAGGGTTTTCAACAAGGAATACATGGGCAATCCTAATAATTTATTGTTGATTTTAAGATTGGTCCTTGGTAGATACCAAAAGATGTTCAAGTTCAAATCAAGGGAGAATATTCCCCCACTCGCATACTTAGCCTTGTCTATGGGGAACTCTCTTTTAATTACTTGGCCTTGTACCAAGAATACTTTTATAAGGTGTTTGCATGCTTCCATTTGCAAACATGAGCACATCCCTCTAAGGGAGCTTACACTAAAATCCACACTATCGTGTACTTTTCTAGTGCAACACGTTGATATTAATATCACAACAACAATTGAAATTTTTCTAAGTCACTGGATAACTACAAGGCAAGACTATTTTGAGCTCCTAAACATCTGATACATGAAATTCATGTAAGTCCTTAGGTGAAGGCTACGTTGAACTCTACCAAATCTCTTAAGACACGCCACTAACTCCTTGCACACTCCAAATGGAATTGTTTTCCCTCCTTCTTTCCTTAGCCAAGATGAAATCTCTCTTTTTTTACTAACTCCTTAGGTGCCAACAAGTCCGCTTTTATGGAACATCTTCTAGGAGTTTACCTCTAAAGAGTCCACCTCACAGAAATCTACCTTTATGGAGCATCTCCTAAGAGTCCACCTTTAGGGAGCGTCTTCTAAGAGTCATGAAGACTTTGAAAACTACTCAACCTCAGCTTAGATAGAAGTTGGAGAATTCACAAACCTTTAAGCCAAGGATAATTACTCAAATTAAAGTAAGAAAAATTTAATAAATTAAACTTGTATTTTATTTTCGATGTAAAATTAATAATTTTCAACAAAAAATAGGAGGCTTAATGATGTGACTAAGATTGGACTTGGAGACATTTTGGTAGTTTGACTAAAAGTAATGAATCAACCCTAAATTTTATTAATTGAGTAAATGGGCCAGAGAGCCCAAAAGACAAGCCAAGTCCAAAAAAAGAGCCAAAAACCCAAATGCACCTAAGCCCATCAAGACTAAAATTTATAAATACCAAGTCCTAAAGAGAAATGGGATACAAGAAATCATTTGCAAAATTTCTTAGAGTAGAAGAACTCTTGATAAGATTAGATCTTTTTGTGCACATTCTTGAGAAAATGAACCGATACTTTGTTGTTTTTCGGAAACCTCACTCTATTTTCGAGCAGCACTAAAGCTGACATGGTCTTAAAAGTATGGGTGTAAATCAGTCGAGCTTGGCAGAAATTGCAGGCTCGAGCTCACGAGCTTGATACCAGTCGAGCTCGAGCTTAGCTCACCAAAAAAATCTAAATCAAATAAAATATTAAATTAATAAAATAATTTAAATTATAATTATTAATATAATATATATTAAATTATAATATATATTATTATAAGTATTAATAAAATATAAATTATTAATATATTATAATTATTTAATAGCATATAATAAATATTTAAAATTAGAAAAATTAAATTATTAATATATATTATTTAATTAATATATAAAAATATTTAAAAATAGAAAAAGCTCATGAGCCAGCTCACGAGCTTTCAAACAACTAAAGTAGAGCTCGAGCTCGATTCATGTTAAAGCCCGAGCTCAAGTTGAGCTGGCTCACGAGGCCCGTGACCCGATTTGACTCATCTTACACCTCTACTTAACGACTAGGAACTTCACTATCTTCATAACTCGCTAGGGATGAGTGCTTAAGGAAAGGATGAGAGAGACTTCTCCAATGGTTTCCACTGCCTCACTAGTAAATCCCACTAAGGAGTGTTGATTTTTTGCAGTTGAGCACTATCAATGTCAAGCTGGATGAAGGCGATGTAGAACTTATATTTTTCTAGTTTCTGTTGTCTATTAAGATTTTCCACCCATAAGTTGGCAAGGAAGATGGAGATCACTATGTTATCATTAGGTTCACCCTGCCTAGTCTCTATGACTTCTTCAAAGACAGAGAAGGACGCATTTCATGTATTCCTAGTATTAGATCCACAGAGTGGGCCTGGTTTTATCTTGCTACTTATGCCAATGCTTTTCTTGCATTTGATGAGCTGCCTCTTGCAGGTTTTCTAGAGATTAATGAAATAATGCTGGTAGTAGGTAAGTTCTTTGGGTCTCACTGACATTGTCGTTCTTCCAGTGCTGATAGTTCATTAGGTGAGAATTGATGATCTTCATTGCTTCTAGCTCCAAACCTTCCCGTATGACTATTCTTATTTAGAGCTACATATTTGTTCAACTATCCTCTCTGGATTGGTCTCTTGATTTTGTTCTTTAGATTTTGGCACTCTTAGTAGTATATCTGCGGTCGTGGTGGAAGTGGCACCACTTGTTCGACTTTTGCCTCTTTAGATTATCAATCATCTTTGGGGGCGCTAGATTAGGCCTCACTATTCTACAACAACCGGAATTTTGGCTTTAGATGTCTAAAAGGGGCATAAATGGTGAATGCTCTGGGAGAGCTGTACTTGTGATCTATCACCTTTTGTTGTTGTTGTTATACTTGGTCTTGTGCTTTTGCCCTTCCTAGGGTCCTGAGGGGCCACACCTCTTTGATTGGGATGTCTTACTCAAATGAGGAGTTCTTTAAGTGTGGTTGGTGGCTTTCCAGCAATGGACTCTTGAAACTTCTAATGCCTCAGGTTCTGCTGAATAATGCTAGGCAAGAGCTCCTGGTTGATGTAAGGGATCTCATCTACTGCTTAGATGAGGTGGTTGAGGTAGTCCCTTGAGATTCTCTATCCTTTTGTTTAATAGTGAATACATAAGCTGTCGTCTTGGGGTACATACAATTTATGGATGAAGTATTACACCAATTTCACCCAGCCAATGATGGATAAGCTAATATTTGGTTAAACTATGTCAGAGCACGCTTAGTGAGGTGGTATGGGACACTTTACAGTAGGTAACTTCACTCATACCATAGAGCTCCATCATTGTAGGAAAATTATCTTGGTGTTCTTGGGGGTTCATTGTGCCATTAAACTCCAACAGCTTGACACTCTTCATGCCCCGGGGAGTGACCCCCCAAGATAGTTGGGTAAAAAGGCTACATCTTGGAAGAATGACAATTAAAGAGAGCAACTCTCTTCCTACTACTCCTCAGCATTGAGATTCCATTGAGCGAGTCTGAACTCCTATTGCAATAGTAATCATCATGATGAATAAGCTTGGAGAAAGGACTAAACGTTTGCCTTTTGAGGTGGATGAGGGGTAGCATCCCACTCTTGACTCATCCTTTATTCTATCTTCTTGGCAGATGACGAGACTTTCTTGCTCCGGTAAAAGGACTAAGTTTGTTCCTGAGAGTGGTGCTCTAAAGCATTCAGGTGACCACTTTGCCCACAACTTGGGTAGAGATATTCTCCAATAGTGTCATTGATGCTTTATAGGTCATCTAAGGGATAGATCCAGTTGTGCTGGCATATCATTTGGTGAGAGATGCACTTCAGGTGCTGGCTCTGGCACTAAATTTAACTGCACTTTAGGTGGTTATTCTTTTGTATTCTCACCTCTTCGGGTGACATAAACGCTGAATCCAAGCTCTGGATCTGATCTGCATCTTCAATGTTCCTTGCCCTAGATGGAAGTTCCCACAGACAACTCCAAAATGATACTGTTCGAAAGTGGAGTTACGATCTTTTTCGAAAGTCAGCTCATTTGAGTTTCTGCTTTGGAACACATTTGCATAGAGTCATAGCTTGGAATTTTTAATATTTTTTTTTGTCTCTATTTGATTTTGGGAGTCAATATTTATAGTGATTAATTGCTTAGTGAACTTTTTTACTTAGTTTGGGTGCCCATCTTAATGGGCTCGATCTTTTACTTAATTATTAATCATTTAATTGGGTCTTATTATTTATTTTTTAGTTTTTTTTACCTTTAGGATCTTATTTTTTCTTATAAAAAAGCATTTATGTATACACTATATATATAATGTAAAACATTGTGAATTAAATTGCATTGACATAGACACATGTATACATGCATGGTTGTACACACACACACACACACACACACACATATATATTGTGTTTGTATGTATGTGTTTTTGTATATTTTTTTAATTTTTTTACCTTTAGGATCTTATTTTTTTTCATATAAAAAGCATTTATATATACACTATATATATAATGTTAAACATTGTGAATTAAATTGCATTGACAAAGACACAGATATACATGCATGGTCACACACACACACACACACACACATATATATATATATATACATACATATTATGTTTGTGTGTGTATGTGTTTTTGTATATGTTTGTCTATAATTATAAAAAATAAAAATTGAAAATGCATATTTGAAGACCTATTAGACAATATAATAAAGAGTCAGAAATTATATATTAAAATGGGGAGTTAAAAAATTATTATTAAAGTTACATATATATTGATATATATTTTGTATTTACCAAAATTAGATATGGACTTACAAAAGCGGAATTATAATCTTTTTACATTAATATTTGTCGAAATGTAGGAAAAAGATATGTTTTTATTCTTATATGCTTGTATAGGAAGTTCATACATATATATAGATAAACTGAATTTAAGGAAAATCCCAAATTTCCTAAGTTGTATCCTAATTTCCTTCCTAATATATCCTGATTTACATCCTAATTTATCACCTGCTTTAAGGTAATACTAGTTTTTAACTCGTGTGTTGCACCGGAAAATGATTTGATCATTTAAAATTTTATTATATTTAATATTAATTATAATTAATACTTGTATTTCTTATAATTAATCATACAAATATTATAAATATTAAATAAAAACACTAAATTGGAAAAAACTAATAGAAGTTTTATTGCAAACAATTGAATAGTTGAAATATGTAATATGTAACAATACTTCATTTAAATGAGATTTATAATCATCAAATCAAATGTTCTTGGAGTTGCTCCATTCCCTACAAATCTTCATATTTAACCTACACAAAAAATATATATTGAAAGAAAACAACATTTAGAATAATGAAATAAAATCTTTAATATCTATAATTCAATATATATTATGTAAATACGAAATATATAAAACTTACCATGTATGTCTTTTATTCATATAACACCATATAACAGCTGTCAAAGCTCATGTGTTATTGCATTTCTATAAAAAATAATTGCTAAGTGTAAATTACTTTATAAAGTTAATGGATTACTTATAAAAATATATGTACCTCAATATCTCTTTCATATTCATTAATCTTTTTTCGAACAATATATTTGTAGAACTGCATCAAATAGATAGAATCTTAAACATATAAATGATTTATGTATATATCGATTACTTCTGTAATAGGAATATGTCAAGTGAACTAAATTGAATATACCTTGCCTATTTTTGCTTTATGACGTTTATCTACCTTTTCCCTAAAAAATTACAATTGAATGTTTAATCATATTAACTATATAATATAAAATAAATATTCAATTATCTAACAACAATTATCATACATACCTCACGCGATGAATTGATTTTAATAACTTCTTCATTCAAGTTAGACTCAAATCTCGATATTCACCAATTAAAAAGTTATTTATATGCTTCCTAAAAAAAGAACACATCATACCATAAGAATTATAACTTGTGCATATATGACAATGAAATTTCCATGCTACCTTTCATCCTGTTTGTTTATCCACTCCTTTAAAATTAATTTTTCCAAAGTCTCTGAATCCATGCAGATTGAAATGGGCAATCCTTCAGCCATCACACACAAATAGCGATTGCACTAGCAGCTAATGATATATTTAATTAAATATTAGTACCTGACGAAATAAAAATTAGAATCAAACTTTTTGAAGTAAAACTTCAAAAAAGAAATGATATAATTCCAGTCTAAGTTTTAAATAAAAGAAACTAAATATAATAAATGAATCTCATATCAAAAGTTTGGTGACAAGGATTGTCTACTACTACAAAATACACAATGTAGTCACTTGCGTATTTATATTCATAATAAGAGTAATATCATGAAATAACTCCACCAATTAGAAGAAAAAAAAAAAAGCGAGATGGTGGGAAAAAGACAATAGATTTGTTTGATTCTACAAAGATCTTATCGAACTTCAAAATAGTTTATATATCCTAAGGAAAACGTTACACATGATTGCACATCTAAATTTCTTGTACAAAGTCCTTATCCAAATTTGAAATCAAGTTCTCCACCATATTAGAATTTTGATCATGAACTTTACTGTTGTCATCTTCTTTGTAATGACGTAATGAAATGGAAAAAGATTAGTGAAGATAAATTTTAACAAAATAATTTATTTATTCTAAACTAATTTGGTTAATCATAAATTACCTCCTAACACAAATTTTCTTTGCTGGTGATTCATCATCTTGCAAGTCACTTCTAGAAGAATCTCTCACCATGCTTTTCGAAAAGCTTGAGTTAGCTTCCTCCAAAAATGATTTACTTACGATATATGATTCATTCTTTGAAGGATTGACAATTGAACCCTTAATCACTTCTTTAATACTCACAGTTCCTTCAAGCTTAGATCTAATCTGTCAATATATAAAAATATAAGCTAGTTATCATATTATTAAAAGTAATATCAGATATACTAACCAAGAAAGATAAAAACCATTATACCTGCTTCAAGAGATACTTAGACTCAAGATTGACATCAACATTATACCACTTTGAAATTGTAAGGTCAAGATTTCCACTTTCGAAATTATAATCAGTCAACCTAATCTGGAACATGAATGGATGTCCCTTGAGATGCATAATTGTGCCTATGACAATCTTAGTCTCTGCTCCTTCCTACATAATTAATATTAAAATAATTTTAAAAAATTATTAAATAATAAGAATCATAAAAGAGATTTAATCCTTTACAATTCAATATGATTGTACAAATTTAATTAAAAAAAAAATACAATAACTTGTTCATATGCTAACATGAGTTGTGCGAGCTCTATGCCAATGAGACTTTTAAATTCATTATCAAAGATAACAAACCATGCTCCACCAGTCATATCACAGGCAAAGACCTTCAACATGTACCTTGAAATAAAAATGATTTTGTACATTAATGAACAATATTCAATTAAACAAATAAACAAAATTTAAGTTTGTTTATATACACATTTGAGTATAGATAAATGGAATGAACCTCAATATAAGAGACTGCACCACAACCTTGCAATGATCACATAAGAAAGTTGAGTCCTTCTCATGAACCTTTTTGGGACAATGTATGCAAGCTTTATAACATAAAATATTCTATAAGTCAACTTTCAAAATATCAGCTTTGCATGTGTAAACTTGAACCTGTATCAAAACCATTGCGTGACTACAATGTAGAAAAAACAAAATAAATGATATTCAATTGTAAGTCAATTGTTAAATACCTCTTAAAGATATATATAAATGATATTCAATTGCAATAAATAGGGAGCGAGAGAACTTGAAATTATAATTTTTTTAAAAAAATGTATTTGATAATAAATTTTAAGTAAAATAATTATAAATTATAATTTATTACTTTATTCACATTATTTTTTTTATTATTAATATTGCATATAAATATATCTTTATATATATGTACCTCTTAAAGATATACATACCTCTTTATATAATTTTTCTCACATTAGAATGTACTTTTTTATCTATTCAACCAATTGTCTCGTGAATGAGAAAAAGAGCGGAATGTGTCTGTAACATTATAGAGGTGGATAATAAAATGCGAAAAAAAAAGAATAAAAATAATTTACACATGTATACCACATTACTTGCCGATTAGGTGAAGGTTCTCAAAGTAAATACTTTTTACTCTTTCTTTTTAACTAAAATTTATTTGATTAGTCTTTGTTACATCAAACTTCTATAGGTATGTATGTATGTATATCTCTAAGTTATTATTGTAGTATTAAGATAAATAAAAAGTACATATTCATATTAAATAAAATTGAAAAAGACACAGTATACTTTTCATTGTTCTAGAGATTTGAAATTATAAGTATTTGTTTTTTCTAAAAAAGAATTTGATAAGAAATTTTAAGCAAAATAAAAAAAAATTATAAATTATTATTTTATTCACTTTATTTTTATTACCTTAATATATTGTATCTCTTTATAAAATTTTGCAATCAATAAACAATTTTTAAATTCATGCTGCTGGAAAAAAAAATTGTGAAATATAAAATCAATGTCACTATGAAAATCAAAATAATAATGATATTTTAAATTTTCTCACATTAGAATGTATTACTTTTTATCTATTCAGCTAAATGTCTCATGAATGAGAAAAAGAGTGGCAAAATAAAATTTTGAAATTATAAGTTTTTTTTAAAAAGTATTTGATAATAAAGTTTAAGTAAAATAACTCTAAATTATAATTTATTATATTACTAACATTATCTTTTATTATTATTAATACTGCGTATATATATACATATATATCTTTATATATATGTACTTGATCTTAAAGATATATATACCTCTTCTTATAAATTTTTTCACATTAGAATATACCTTTTTATCAATTCAACTAATTGTCTCGTGAATGAGAAAAATAGTGGAATATGTCTGTAACATTATAGAGTGGATAATAAAATTTGAAAAAAAAGAATAAAATTATATTTGAATGAAAGATGAAATATATGTATTAATTGAACTTAAAATAAAAGCATTTAATTAGCACACACAATGAAAATGTTTGGCTAGCTAGAAACTATAATCAGATTTAATTCTAAATATTGGTTAAATTTAAGAACTATAAAAAATACCCTATATCCTGAGATAATTTTTTAAAGATATGTCTAGTGAAAATAGTCTGCCTATGTACCAATAGTGAAAATAATTTTTTTTAAAAGATATATCCTTCACATATAATAGAAAACTATATTATTTATAATATTACTCATGTCTTTCAATCAATTAATTTGATTAACTTCTATCTATCTATGTGTTTTGTTGAGTTGGGAAAGTGGCGGGAGCATTAAATGATACAAATTGGACATTCAAAATAATAAAAATACACAATCCACGGCCTAAAGTAAATTCATAACACATAAGAGGTAAAAAAAATCAACCAATGACAAAATTTTATGTAGTTAGTAGAAATAAAATAACTTACCACACAATTGAGACTCCAAATTTTCTTTATAAATTAACGTGTGTCATAAATATAAAAATTTATAAAATTAGAAAACTACATGTAAATTACAAAATAGAAAATTAGCATAACAATAAGCATGAAGCAAAACAAACTGACAACTACTGACTGTCTATTCCTCAAATACTTTTTTCCATATGTGAGGTAGGACAATCTCCCACACTTTCACTTCAATAATCGAAAACAAACAATTTTTTTTAAAAAGAATAAAATCAAACAAAATGAATATAAGAAACAAAATAAATTTTATGGGTCCTCTCAATAATTATTTCATAATAACTATTATTAAGATACATGAAAAACTACTTTTCAAATTTCATAATTACATAAATTTATGAAATATTCTTAGAACATCGAACTAAAAAATTAATTAAAAAAACAAATAAATCATGGGTTAAAGGAAAATCATAATATGAAAAAAAGTAAAAAAATCGACCGAAAGCAAAAAATAAATATAAAATTTTAATTTACCACAAAAATCGAGACTTCAAATTTCTTTCGTAAATTAACCTGGTTCATAAACATAAAAATTATTAATATTAGTAATCATATAACAAATTACAAAACACATGCAAAAAATAAAAAATAAAAATAACTCGCCAAGCGAATGATCCTATAGAAGTAAAGACAAAAGGAAAAAAAATAAAATTGTACTAATATTTAACTAACTTAGTGTATTGCATGTTGGCTATTTTTAGTATGTATTATTTGTAGGGATTATGAGCTTAATTCGTGGAACTTGATTTAATTAAAATATCAATTTATGGTATAAAATATAATTTAGGAAATATTAAATTAAGGTAAAAATTGTTAACTAAATATAAAGAGACAATAATGATTGATTAAAAAGTACAATTTTTTGAATTAAATTATGATATATCAATTATTCTTAGATATTAAAGGCAATAATGACTTATTAAAGGGGTGAGTGATTTTTGCTATTCAATTGACGACAATTGACGGCAATTGACGGGTGAGTAATTTTTAAAACACCCGTCTACATATAGAAGCACCCAATCAATGGCAATTGATGGGGGGAGTGATTTTTGCTATGCAATTTTTCATTATTTTTAGTAAGTTAATTGTAATGGTAAGATTTTAATGCTTTTTTTTTTTTTGACTATTTTCATTTTATGTATTGATTGAATTGTCTTTTATGGGTCTTGTTTATACAAATAGAACATTTATATTTAAGGCACGAATTAAAAGAAAAATTTTAGAATTTTTTATATATACAATTTTAAAATTGCAATTGGAGGAATAAAAGTGTAAATACTAAACATATAAAAAGTTATATTAATAAATTTTGAAAAGATCAATTGAAAATAAAATTTATTAAAAACAATTGTATATTTGGTATAAATATACCAATATTGGATATACAAATTTTATTCAATATATTTCCCTATTTAATGAAGAAGTTACAAAAGTGTGTATAAATATTGGGAGTTACAAAAATTAATATAAAAAGTTATTATATGGAATTATATTGACATGAGGAGAAGAGAAATATGGAAATATCTAAATACATATAATAAAGAGTTACATATATTATACATGGAAATATTTGACATGGCAAAAAGTAACAAAAATAACTTGTCCACATCATTGCCACGTAATAAAGATACTTAAAATAGGCTTGAACATCATTTTACTTTATATATATTAGATTTACATACTATAATTATGCTACTTGCTTTATTTACAACACTCCCCCTCAAGTTGGAGCATAGATATTGATCATGCCCAACTTGTTACAAATATAATCAATTCGTGGACCACCTAGAGCTTTTGTGGAAATATCACCCAATTGTTCCCCAATTTTGACATAGCTGGTAGAAATCAATGCCTGCTGAATCTTTTCTCGAATAAAGTGACAATCAACTTCAATGTGTTTACTCCTCTCATGAAATACTAGATTAAATGTAATATGTAAAGCTACTTGATTATCACACCACAACTTCATTGGTAATGATTGCTCAAAACCAATCTCATTTAACAATTGAGATATCCACATAAGTTCATATGTAGCTTATGCGATGGCTCTGTACTTTGATTTTGCACTAGATTGAGATACTACGTTCAGCTTCTTACTTTTCCATGACACAAAGTTCTCGCCAACAAAAACACATTATCCCGTAGTTGACTGTCTATCAACTTTAGAACCTACCCAATCTGTATTTGAAAAACATTTGATACGAGAGTGGTCATGATCATTATATAGTAGACCTCATCCTAGAATCCCCTTTAGGTAGCATAAAATCTGCTCTAAAGTTGTCCAGTGAGTAACACGTGGTGAGGACATAAATTGACTCACAATACTAACCGGATATGCAATGTCATGGCGAGTTATTATGAGATAATTCAACTTTCCAACCAATCGGTACCTCTCAGGATCATCAAACAACTCCCCATCTTCAGTTGTAAGATATTGATTTATCGCCCCTAACTTCCTAGTTTCTCTCAATAGATCAAAAGTATAATTTCTTTGAGATAGAAAAATACCCTTTTTAGATCTAGTGACTTCAATACCCAAGAAATATTTCAAGGAACCTAAGTCCTTTGTTTGAAAATATGTCTGGAGAAATGACTTTAACTCAAAAATACTTGCACTATTATTCCCAGTAACAACAATATCGTCAACATACACAATCAACAAGATAAGACCACATTCAGGAAGAAAATACTATGATCAAAATTACTTTTCTTTGTGCTGAATTCTTAGACTACTGCACTAAACCATCCAAACCAAGCACAAGGACTCTGTTTCAACCTATACAAAGATTTTTGAAGTTTGCATACTTTCTCATACTCCCCCTGAGCAACAAACCCAAGTGGTTGCTCCATATACACTTTTTTCTATAGTTCACTATGAAAAAAAGCATTTTTGACATCTAATTGATGCAGAGGCCAATTATTAGTAGCAGCAAGAGATATAAACAAACGAACATATGAAAATTTTGGTATTGGTGAGAAAGTATCAAAATAATCTATTCCACATGTTTAAGCATATCCCTTGGCAACCAACCTAGCTTTAAGACGAGCCATAGATCCATTAGGATTAACTTTGACAACATAAACCCATTTACACCCAATAGCTTGTTTACGTACGGGAATATGCATGAGTTCCTAAGTACTATTGCAATCTAAAGCCCTCATTTCCTCTTCCATAGCAGCCTCCAACCAGGATGGCTTAAAGCTTCATGGAGTGTTTTAGGAACAAAGATTGAATCTATAGAAGCAATAAATCCACGCAAAATAGGAAATGGATGGGCATAAGATGCAAATAAAGGAATAGGGTGAGGGCATTGTCGTTTACCTTTGCGAAGAGCAATAGGAAGGTCAAGACTAGGATCTACTGACTTAAGAGTCGGTGGAGGATGTAAGTCTTGATGCTGGTGCAAATCCTGGTGTTCAATTGCATGACAAAAGTACACATGATGTATCGGTGGTCAATGTAGGGCTGAAGTGGGGGGAACAGAGGAGTTCACAATAGTAGTAACAAAATAAACCAAAATGCCATCCTCTTTTTCACAACTATCGAGAGACTTAGAAGAAGTAATGAAAAAAGGAACATTTTCAAAGAAAGTGACATCAGCAGAAACCAAATACCGACCTAATGTAGGGAAATAACATTTATACCCCTTTTGACTCGAGAATAGCCTAAAGAGACACACTTAAGGGCTTTTGGATCTAACTTAGACACCCGTGGACTCACACCATGA
This sequence comes from Jacaranda mimosifolia, assembly GCA_018894105.1. Taxonomy (NCBI): domain Eukaryota; kingdom Viridiplantae; phylum Streptophyta; class Magnoliopsida; order Lamiales; family Bignoniaceae; genus Jacaranda; species Jacaranda mimosifolia. The sequence goes on along the minus strand of CM032133.1, from coordinate 14,675,614 downwards.
ACAAAACATGTGCAATCAAAGATATGTGGTTCAATAGAAAACAAGGAATGACCAAGAAATAAAATAAAGTAAGGAATATCACCAGACAAAACAGATGAAGGCAACCTATTGATTAAGAAACAAGCAGTAGAAACTGCATCATCCTAAAAATTTTTAGGAACTTTCATTTGAAAAAGAAAAGCTCTAGCAACCTCAAGTAAATGTCTATTTTTACGCTCTGCAACACCATTTCGGGGTGGTGTGTCAACACATGAAGATTGGTGAAGAATGCCATGTTGTGACATATACTTATTGAAAGAATTAGAAAAGTATTCTTTTGTATTATCGCTTCGTAAGATGCACAAAGACAAATTAAATTGAGTTTGGATCTTAGCACAAAAAGCACAAAATATAGAAAATAACTCTGATCGACTTTTCATTAAGTATAACTATATAACACGAGAATAGTCATCAACAAATGTGACAAAATATCAAAAACCACTTTGAGAAAGTATAGAACAAGGACCCTAAACATCTTAATAGACTAATTCAAAAGGCGACATAGCCCGTGTATTGACTCTCGGTGCATATGACACACAATGATGCTTAGCATACTGACATAACTCACAATCTAAATAAGACAAATTCTGAAATTGAGGAAATAATTTCTTCGAGACTACTAAGGAAGGATGCCCCAACCGATGGTGAAGTTCAAGGAGATTGACTATACTAGCGCAAGTAATTGGTTTTGGCATCTTAGAAACACCAGTGTCAAGCATATACAGGCCTCCAGACTCACGTCCTCTACCAATCTCCTTCCTCGTCATAAGATCCTGGAGAACATAATGGTCAGGAAAAAATTCGACAAAACAATTAAGGGCTTTAGTGATCTTGCTAATGGAGAGTAAGTTAAATGAAAAATCTAGTTAATATAACACATTTGATAATGAAAGAAATGGTGTGAGAGTGGTAGTTCCAGAACCCACAACGGAGGTGGTTGACCTATTAGCTATGGTAATACTTTGTGGATTTTCAAGGCAATGAAAAGAAGATAACTGACTTTTATTACCTGTCATATGGTTCGTAGCTGCAGAGTTAATAATCCATTTCGAAGCAGATGACACTAGATATGTATTGGATTTACCTGACTTTTCATTAGGAACTGTAGGAGGATTAAGAGACTATAAAGCTACTTGATACTGAGTAAATCAAGCATATTCATCAGTAAGAACAAGAACTAATTGTCCGGGTATAGATATAGGTACTGGTTAGTACAAGTTGGAATAGTTGTATGAGCAACAATAGCAATTGAAGGTTTGCCATGTAGTTTCTAGCAGGTACGTTTTGTATGTCCAGGCTCACCATAATGGTAACATAATGGTACTTTGCCATTACCACTATTTTCAGCCTTATTTCCGTTCTGGCCTCGTCCTTATTTTCTACCATGATTTGCTTGATTAGTTTCACTCCTAGAGCCATAACTCACAAGGGCACTAGTCACACTAGGAGGAGGATGAGGTTGAGATCCCTCTACATGTAATACGCAAGAAACGGTGTCATTAAGGGAGGTAATTTCCTTATCAAAGAGAATTTGTGCTCGGATAGTATCAAACTCTGATGGCAAACCTGCAAGAAAACTTATTACAACCATTTGTTCTCGCTAAGATTGTTGTGCCTTCACATTAGTGCTGAATGGTAGCAAGGTATTTAACTCCTCATAAACTCGTTTAAAATCCATGAAATACTTAGTAAGGGATTTTCCCAACTTTTCTTAATGATAAAATGCCTTGCATACATCATATATGTGAGATAGATTATCTCTTTCAGAATGTAGAAAAGCTAAATAATCCATAAGATCTTTAACAAGTTCACAATGATTAACCAACCCGATTACCTCATTGTCAACAAAGTTTTAAATTTGCATATAAGTTTTGGCATTATCTCTTAATCAAGCCTTCTTTGTAGCAAGATCAGATAGTGGATCATTAGTTAAATGATCATCCTTATCAATTCTGCGAAGGTAAACTCTCACTGTTTTGCTCCATTCGAGATAATTTCTGCCATTGAGTTTGTGTTTAGTGATCTTTGTTGTTGTAGGGACAACATCAAATATCATAGTCTTCATCTCCTTTTCGTCCGCCATAGAATAAGAAAATTCAGCCGCTTAACTCGCAAAAGAAAGTTTCAGCAGCAGAAATACTTCTGCACAGGCTATTCACTAGGGCAGCCGTAATAGAACAGAAAAAAAATGAGAAAGAAGCCCTAGAGTTTTTATTCTTATATGCTTGTACAGAAAGTTCATACATATATAGATAAACTAAATTTAAGGAAAATCCTAAATTTCCTGAATTGTATCCTAATTTCCTTCCTAATATACATAAGTTACATCCTAATTCATCACCTGCTTTTAAGGTAATATTTACATACTACAATTATGCTACTTTCTTTATTTACAACAATATTAAAATAAACGCTGATAGAATATTAAATATGAATATATATATATTCACATATTAAAGTGAACAAAATTAATTTATCCACATCACTCTCATATAAAAAGATACTTAAAATAAGATTCAATATTATTTTACTTGATATATATTTAGATTAAATGCCTGTGGCATTGAACCTAGTGACATTAGTTTCATATATAAAGTGTGAGGTTTATAATTCAACTTAATGAACTCTTGACATGTTTATATTTAAATAAAAAATATATATATGAGATTATATTAGATTTTGACATTGGAGTTGAAATCATTTTGTATAGCTCCTAGTCCTTTTATGTTCTTGTATTCACGAATGTAATCTTTGCTACGTTTAGATTTCCAATTTTAATAAGATCACGTTAAGAAAATAATTTTTTTCACTTAAAATAATATAATTTTATATTTTATTTATATTTTATTATTTTTCTGTTTCTTTACCTTTTCTAAAGTAAAATTTCAAATTGGAATATAACATTGATGATTTATGTTACCAGTAAAATGAAAGAAGTTTCAAGCGGGCGTGAATGTTGAGGTGCTAATTGCTTTTTCCTTATTTTCAGGGAGTAAAGTGCCAACGTTAGAAAATCTAAAGTGCAAAAGTTAAATATCTTAATTCTAGTTTGCACTTTGCAGACCTCAATTATAGTTCAAGTCCACAAACGACGTCGCTCACGTAGCGGCGACCAGAGAACGCCAATAACCATGGAGACTGATCACTCGCATTTCAACCCAAAGCATTCGTCATTGCGATGGCAAATTCTCCGCCGCGCCCTTCGCCGCCGTCCTTCGTCTGATACCGGTAGGCGTATATACACGCATGCATACATATATGTGTATATACACGCGCCAAAAATATACAGTGTGAAGCTGTAAAAAATCTTGAATTTTCTCTTCACAAGCAAAGATTTGCAGAAAACCCGCGTGAAGAAACCAGTTTGGATAAGGTATCTCGAAGAACTAGAAATGGGTTCAATTTGATAGCATGCCATTTGGTGAGTGAAGGTGGGGAAGATTCAGACTCTTTGCCAAAGAGAGATGCTTGTTTCTGCTACACATTGCCTCTTCCTAATGCTCCTAAGCTTTTCCTACGGTGAGTTTAGGCTATTATTCACGCCCATATCTTCTACTTTTTATGTATTTGCTTCTACGTGTGTGCTCATTTTTTCTTTTCTTTTTTCTTTCTTTAACACTATTTCATTTCTTTGTTATTTCGATTTCAATTTGTGATGGGTGAAGAGAGATTTAATGACATTCATTCTTCCCTGTCTCTGTCTCTGCTTCTCTCCAACACCCCCCCCCCCCCGGGCGTTTATTACAGAATGAAAGTGTCTCTGGGCTCTTAGTTTCATGCCCCATATATTCTACTTTTTCTTTTCTTGCTAGAGGTGTATATTTTTTTCCATATTATTGACATGTTTTGTGCTTCCATTTCTTTTCTGTACTTTTGGGACGGGGGGTTGGTGGGTGGGGTTTCAAGTATCGTTTTTGAAAAAAATTCTTCTGGATAAGAGCATTTAGCTTAGTTACACAGAGGCACGCATGCACAGATAGAGCCATGCACATGGATTATGGTTCGAAGATTTTGAAATTTTAAGTTCACTGGGCAATGGCATGCTGGTTCATGTTGGTGAAAGGAATTTAATGATTATATGTTGATGTGCCATTAATGTACTTATATTTCTCATTTGTATGCAGTAATAGTCATGAACTCTTTCAACATTTTATTTTCATTGTCTTACCATTTTTCTGCATCTCGACAATTGTTAGTCCTTTTGAAAAATGTAGAAATTGCATGTGGCCTTTGGCTGTTATTCTTGTGATAATCACAGAGTATAGCTAATTTTTGTCGGGATTGTAACTACTGCTAACATGTGGAGCTCATGCAGTCAAAGATGGGAAGATTGTGTTGATCTCAATGACTTTGAAGTCTGTAATAGATATGACATTGACAACACTGGACTTGTCTGTAAGTAGAAACTATCTCATTTCTTAATGACTATGTTGCCGTGTTTCATAGAACAATTTGCCTCCTTGAGCAATCACTCTCATTTGGACCATGCTAATTTTATTCATTCAAACTACATGGTTCTATGGCATTTACAGTTTTTAAATCTATTTTTAGTTTAGTGCCAACTAAGCTCCCAAGAATGTTTACACGGAAAGAAAAAATGGAAGATTATCAGCAATTTCAACTAAAACCATCTTGGCATCAACTGCTGTTCACCCACTATATAGGTGCAATATTACCCATTGTAGCATAATAACTATAAAGACATGCCTCATGAAATAGTTCAAAACATCTGAATATAGAATTATTTACATTTAGGGATCTTACTTTCACGAAATTCAAATCAAGTTCAAATATTTAAGGGAGAATTGCAAATGCACACTCTTGGTAAAGTTGCCTCATCGATCATAACCTACCAATGCACTGTACTTCTTCTCCTCTATCCCTTGTATCTTTCTCAGGTGGCAATTTTATAGACATTATGAGATTTATCTCATTTTTTCCTTGTGAAGCCTTCATGATGAAATCTGGATCATTTTTTAGTTTTTCATGGATGCTATCAACTTTAAGTTAAACCAAGTAATGGAGTTACATGCATTGAGCATCCACAAGGCCCATCCTTCCTTTTATACACATACACAAGCTAAGTTCAGATAGTGTTTAGGCCATTATCAGCCTCCCCACATTTTTCCACATCTTCAACATTGTCTTTTACATTGTCTAAATTACTTCCTGATGGATAGCAATTTTTCCCTCACCCGAAGTCTATGCTATATCTGCATTAACCAGTGCTTTTTTTTTTCTTATTTCTTTCTTTTTCTCTTTTCCTTTAACCCTTGAGTTGATAAGCACAAATTTCAAGTATTAGAGACACAATATTTCTCTCTTGGTAAGGTCAAACATGCCCTTTTTTATCTGACGAATTCATGTATCAGAACTGGACTTTCTGTGGTTGGTAATCACCTCCTACTCAGAGGTCATTTTACCTTGTTATTCGTTCAGTTTTCAACACTTCTCAGATTATGTCGAACCTGAATATTTCTTAGTTTCCTTCACATGCATGCATTTGCAGTCTGGACATGAATTTCCATGGTCTAGGATAAGAAAAGTATTAGGTGTTCGGATAAAAGTGCATTTGTAAGAAAGATATGATACATGCCTATATTAGGTTGGTCATGCCTGCGAAACATCTTTTCTGGTTCTGCTTCTAATTGTTTAGGAATTTTTTAACTGTTTGCATTTATCCTTGAGCGCATGGAATCAAACTTTTAAAGCATGTCATGACAATTTAATATATTAGGATGTTAAGAATAATAATAGCTTGACTCAAAAGCATAGTAATAGACTTAGGCTTCAAGGAAACTCAAGCTATTGTCAACCTTATCTTTAATGGGCCTGTTCTAGAGTGTAGATCAGACACACTGTGAGTAACTGTATCGCCTGTTTACCATATCTGTATTAAAACAAGCACAGTTTCAAGTCTTGAAAGAAAGAGACAAACTGCTATTGTTTGGACTTGATCTCACTCGATTAGGAAGTTGTGTTAGTCTGGTACTTTCTCGTGGGGTACCGATAATGAGTCAATTTGCATATCAAGTTGACTGATACTTTTAGTTTGGAATTAGGAAATAAATTTATTAAGGGCCTTTTAAAACATACCACTCCTTGGCTAATTGTGCTTGTAGAGACAATCATAATTAAAGGAATGGTGATGTCAGAAATCATTCTCCAGTTCCACGCTGAATTTTTTTGTTCTATGATATAAATTTAGTAATTGATGCTTGCAAACCTTGCTGAAGAAAATATACGTGATGATCCAGTTATTTTTCTTTTAGTTTAGATTCTCATTTGGAAGAGGCATGCTACTGAGAAATTAGAATAAGCCTTAGTTTCTCTGATGATTATATAGTGAATATCAAATTTAAATTTTCTTAGATCATAATGGCTACTAGGGAGACTGAATTAGAATTATACACAGTATTTTGATCGTTACTTTTTATGGGTGTCAAAGACAGGAAATGAATTTGCCATACCTGATTGTGTAGTTTGTCATTTTGTTCTAGACTTCATTTCATGGACAACATTTAAGTGGACGTCACCGTTGATAATTGAAGGACAAACTTTTAGTAAGTCGGTTTGTAGTTGGACATATGTGTGAAGTAGGGCAACGATTCCATGGCAAGATACCGTAGATTGCCCTAGGTATCATAGTTTACTGGATGCCATGACCTGGAAATTGAATGATTTCCAGCAAGTTTGGGCATTCCTACCCTTTTAGCCTGTCCAAGCTAGATTGAAAATTGCATTTGCTGCTTTTTGGTAGCTAGAACCTGGTAATCTGTGGAGTAGCATTGCTGTTCTGGTCCTCTGGACAAGTCGAGAGAGAATAAGAGGGGAGAGAACCTTCAGAAAGGAAGACAGAGAAGTGGGCTTTTACCTCCTGTTCTTTTTCACTGTGGTTTTCAGTTGCAAGGACTTCTCATACAAAGTGCTCTATACTAAAACACATGGGTCAGCTGTTTCTCATTTATGTGAATTGCTTTTAGTAATCTATTTGTGTAGACTTTCTCATCGTATGGCTGGTGGTGTCCTATTTGGCTTACTACAGTAGACTGTTATTCTTTAATACTATGAAAGGAAAGAAATTCCTTTATGAGGTAGTGGGCATTTTGCACCTTTGAATTACATGTTATTTGCACTTTGCCACCTTAATTGAAATTTTGCCATCTTGTATCCTCCAAACAGCATATATGCTGTATCCTCCAAACAGCATATATGCCACAGATTGTACAATGTTTTCCGGCATAAATTTCTGTTGGAAAATCCATTTCAATGGATTTATAGGGAATGATCCTTCAGTTCCCTCTGGAACGTTGTGCACATGACCCGTGAGTGAGAATTAGGGTGAAATCTGTTCAATCTCATATCAATGACGTCTGCAGCATAGGCACCAGTTTTTCTTGGAGCTCTACAAAGTTAAGAAGCGATTGAATGCCTTACAACCTCTGCAATTCGTTTTGCTTGCTCTGGAATCTTGAACAGCACCCTTCAAATGCTCTTTTTAGCATAATGTTGGTGGTGTCCTGATTCTGCTTCTCTCACTTATTTCCCATAGTTGACGTGGCAGTAAGGGCCGTCTATCAAAAGAACATGGTATTTGTAAAAGATTAAGGATCCGGATCACACAATTCAACTAACCCATTGTTATGAAAAGAGCATACCTGTTCTCCAAAAATTTACCCCAAGCTTTCCGCAGAAACACATGGCAAATGCAGAATTTGAGGATGTCAACAGATACATATAATGCCAGATAACACCAGCCCAACCCCAACAACATCGTTTAATCTTCGGAAAACTCCAGTTGGCATGGACAGCTATTAGGGTGGCAAACTGATGTATTTAGAAAATGCGGTGTGAGGGGAAGTAATGCAAGTCCTTACCAGCTGAGGTATCAAAAGACATATTCATGAAGAACATACCTGTGTATTCAGCATAGGAAAAGCTGCGAGACCTTTACAGATATGAGTGCTTGATTGGCAATACTCATTTGCAGGTATGATGCTGCCATTATTTCTTACGGGCTGTCTGTCAAAGATCTTACAACAGATTTGTCCTGAAGATAAGAGAATCACAAGCATTTTCCAAAGTATAGTACTGCATTGTTTCAGTTTTATGACATCACCAAGAAATCCAATCCCTACTGGGAAGAGATCAATATCTCTCAAGACACAGGGGAATAATACTGTCCTAGTGATGATTAGAACCACGAATGGAGCTAAGCCAAATTCCCATATCAAAGCAATACTGAATCAAACATTGGTCTGAGTTCATGATTTTACATATAATAATATATTATTCATTTTCTCTGATTAGGATAATTGTGAACCCAAACTGCCTTTTTACTGCTTCAATTGATGATTTTGATTCTAATTTGCACTTTTCAGATGGCATGTTTAATGTACTTAACAGAAATGTTGGATTTGCTCTTCTAAATTTAGTGTGATTTCCCTACAAAATTTATGCTAGAAAACACTTGAGAGTGCATTGTACCACACACATGTTGTTTGGAGGATGCAAAAACACTGAAATTTTAATTAGAAAATGCAAAGTGCAAATTAGATGTAATTGAAGGGTGTAAAGTATCAGGTATCCTTTTTCATCATTTTATGTAAAGAGACTCGTAAACCCATGTTCTAAAAAATGAACCGAAATAACATGAAAGAAACTCTTGTAAAAAATTGGCAGCAAGTCACTGCTACTTGGGCTATTAATCAAATCGAGTGGGTTGAGCACAGATACCTCTGATAAGAATGCATACTTGTGTCAGATATTTGGTTACAATATGATATGTCCTGATACTTCGAAAAGATCTATAGAAAAAGAAATTTAAATACGTGTTTGCGACTCTTTTGACATGCATATAATGGATGTGTCAATGCTAGTAAAACACAAATTATGTGGTATAGAGACAAAAACCTAAAAATCATAATGAGGTGGATTATGTCATTATATATTCTGGATTAAACTCATCAATTTCACTCTTTCGTTTTGTATTACGCTATTTTTATTTTTCTGTTAATGCATTTTGTATGCATATAATCCATAATCTTCCTTATATAATAGCATTAATGTGATTCTGTTTTACATAAATTACTAAATAATATGTATTTATCCTATTGTTTTCCTTAATCTAAATGAAATGATTTATTTTTAGTCGATGTATTCAAGCCGCATTGTATTCTATGAATTTTACTTTTCTGTGTTGCCATATCCTTATCATATCATATTCGTATATGGGTACCTGTAACTGTATCACATAGAGTTTGCTGGGTTTATGATCGATGTAAATTAGTACAAGAATTTTCTCAAGGCTTGATTTTGTACGAGCTCTTTTCCTTAATGCACGGGCTTGGTTTAAAAATAAATATGAGCTTCGAGACAAGCTCGACCTGGTTTGAATTTGTTTTTCCTTGATTGATTATATATTTTTTTATGATTAATGAAATAGATCTGAAAAATCAATAGCCAATAAAAGCAACAAAACCATAAAGTATTTTAAATATGTAAAGTGAGATCTTATTTAATTGAATTAAAATGATAAATTTTTATACCCATATCGACCAAGTGACAAAGTAGGATGACCAATCTTTAAAGACCTCTTGCCAATTGATTTTGAGTAGCTTTATCAAGATTTCAAGCAAATTGTGTTCAAGTTCACTAAGTGAAAATGTAAAGTAACTAATCGTTTAACCCACATCCTCTAAGTGAAAAAGTGAAGTAGTGTACATCCATTCTCTATCCATTATATGGGTCACTACTGAATTATTGTGATTGAAATTATGAGTAAATAACTTATTATTGAGCGGTTGTAATGTTTAAAAATGGTAAGTAAGAAAATTTAAGCATGATGATTGAAATTTTGAATTTAGATGTTACTAGTAAATACAATATAGAATGTATTACATGTACATTTTTCTTTGTTGTCTTATTTATTTAATCAAGCTTCATCTACATTCAAGTCAGGCCTACCTTTGATTGCACTTGATATAGAGTCCGACCACAAGGACCGAATTGATTATCTTCATGCATAAGGATACTAGATTACCTAGTAGAAAAGATTAAAAAATCATCACAAGCCTCCCTTATTTCTTTTCTATTGCAATTTCTGGAGTATTATATGATGATTTTTGAATTTGAGTATAAATTCAAGCCTTAAACTTCCCCTCAGGCTTAATGTGATTTGAAACTACATTAACCTCAGCTTGAAAACTATCAAGTTTAACTTGTTAGCTGAAGGCTGTGGCTTGAGTCCATTGATAATCCTTAATGATAGTATTCAGTTTTTAAATGGGCAACATATATTTGGTCACTAAGTGGTCTAAAGAAGAGGTTTCTTTAAGGCATCCAGATATGTTGGGAGGTTTGTAATAGTGGAAAAGCTTTGGTTTGCTCAAAACTTTCCCCTGGGCGGAGCATGTCAACCAAGATGGTTGAAGTGTTAGTACATGGATAATAAATGGCGGAAGCTGCGCAGCTTGTTGAATGGAATTTGCCAATTATTTGGTCCTTTTCATCATCTGTGTTTTTCGAATTACTTGATGTAAACCTTCCCAAAAAAGCTAGACAATTAAGACCACATTTTGTGTCTTCTTTGGTTGATATTGGTTCAGTGGTTTCTTACCTTTTGGCATTCTCACAATTAGACTTTTGTGTTGAGAGTAAGTGAAATGACCAGACCAATTCTTTTGAAAAGGTTCTCTTTCATCTTGTTTAGAGACTTAAGTTTCATTTTAAAGGCATATGTGCATCTTTTTAACCAAAGCAAATAAAACTTAATTTAAACATATAACATGTGCATGTGCCCATAATGGAAGCTAGGCTAGGTTTTTTTGTATGCAAATCCCAACCTGAGACTGGTCTAGTTGTCACTCGACTAGCCAATCTAAGTGCAGTTTATGCCAATTAGTTTGGGTACATTACATGATTTGCTTGCATATTTTTTCTAGAAAAGGTTCCTATAGGTTTGTCTTTGTGTTGGATTTCCCCTACCATTGGATTTCAAACCTCTGGCATTTTCCTATGGCAGTAAGTATGATGTTTATGATGTTGCTTTTGAGCAAATTAACTCAGCTCAGTTTTAACTATGTCATTGCTGTGGAAGATAAAAGCAATCGAACCAATGCCTGTCATGCTACATTTTAGCCTATGGGACTTACTATCACATTTGTTATGATAAGTGAATGTAACAACATAAAGGAGATTAACAATGGTTACCAAAACATAGTTAATAATAAAAATAGGTACTTTTAGTGAGAACTGCTGTCACAAAAAATCATAGTCTCTCTTTATTGGAAATGTAAACATATTTGGATGTAAGAAAGGTCTCTCGGATTTATCCATGGTTTGTTTGTTGAGTTTATTTTTTATCCTGGCAATCCTGTTTCTTAATTGTCATTTTAACTATGACAGGATTATTTTTTATTCAAATATGTTTTGTTTATATTTATCCAGAAACATGTGCCGGAACCTATATATGGGTAATACTTATCAAACAGAAAATGAGGAATCAATGTTAATTAGGTCCTGTTTCACATGCCTCATTGAGTGTCTTTGCCCATCAAAGCTTTAAGATCATCTGTAGGTTTTGATGATATAATAATGCTAAATAGATAAAAAAGGATCTGTTTTTCTTCACCTGTTTTCTCTCATCTCATCATGCGCACTTATGGTTCATGTTATGATAGGTTCTATGTCTCTGGTATGCATGTGGCTGAGGATTTAAAGTAACTTACAACAAGCACATTTTTTTCTTGTAGCTAAAACCCAGTGAAGACATAAGCAATATTATTCGAAAGGAAATTTCTGAAAGTATTCTTTTTTAATCCTTTTTGCTAGTTCTTTGTTTTGGGTTGACCTTTTTGATTATAATATGTGTCTTAGCAGTAGAGATCATTTTTTTACTCTAATTATTTTGTACTCTATGTGATCATCATCTTTATTATTATTATTATTATTTGGTTGAATTACATCCACATCCCTTGAGGTTTGATCTAATTATAAAAAAACCCTTATTGTTTTGAAAATTACTTATATTTCCTAACTTTTGAAACCTAATCCAATGCAGATGGAAGTGTGAAAAGACGAAAATGCCCTGCCGTTGAAAATTAAAAAAAATAAAAAAATTGATAGAAATATCAAAAGACAGAAGTACCCGTGGACTTATTTGCAATATTTTGAATTTGTTAGGGTTTATTTAACACATTTTTATCACCTTAAATTTTTTTTAAAATATAGAATTTATAACCTTAATATATATATCTATTGATTTTGAGTTACATATTTAATAAAGATAAAATAGTAAACACATCTAAAATAGTTTAATCTTTAGTAATAAATAAATGAAATAAGTAAAAATAAAAAAATAAAGGTTTAAACATATTATCTTATACAAATAACTTTAATAATTTTCAGAGTGAATTACTTTAATAATTTAATTAAATTCATTTATTATTTAAAAAATAAAAATGATTAAGAAAAAATTAACTCATTATCTTACATAATATAAGGGTTCTTAAAAAGTAGAAATTTAAATCATTATCTTACTATAATATAAAGGTGTGTATATATGCATATATATGTGAATATTTAGTAAATAGATAAATTTATATACATATCTATGTGTATATAATACACCAACACCCCCCACCCTGCCCCAAGTCCTGAATGCTGCCAGCAGCTGCTAGATTTGGCCATGGCCGACCGCTGGCTTGGCTGTGGCCAGCAGCTAGTCGCTATGCTGGGAGACTATGCCCGCCAGCGGCTGGTCAGTGGGAGACTAGTAGCCATTTGCTGCTTGGCTATGTGGCTAGCTAGGGGGTTGGGGTGGGGTGCTTTTGGGTTGAAGAAGATTCAGTGTTTTCTTTTTTTTTTTTTTTTCATATATATATAAATAATTTTATTTATTTATTCTTTAATCAATAAATAAATTTGATTAATTATTTTAAATATGTTTGTCCTCAAAGAAACTATTAATTGCTAGTTAACCCATAAGAAATTTGAAATCTAGTAATACCACTGTAAGGGTATTTTTGTCTGCGAAAAAAAGTCAGAAGTGGTAAAAAATGACGTCAATTAACATAAGGGCATTTTTTAAATTTGACCTAATCTTTTTAACATAGCTCGGTTAAAACTCTAACCGTGACTAACCGCTGGGTTAAATGTTGGGTGGCGTCAAACGTTGAGGGTATATGTAATTTTCAAAACAAAGTGGGTTCTTTTTTTATAATTAGGCCAAACCATAGGGGTGTGGATCAGTGTTCGAAAAACCGGACGATTCATTGAACTGGAAAACTTACTGGTTCACGGTTCATTGGTTTAACCGTTGGTTGGATTGTAATTGAACCGCAATTGAACCGTGACGTTATAATTACGCAATATATATATATATTTTTATATTATATGTATTATTTAAAAATTAATAAAATGTCAAAATATAAAACATAAAGAGTTTAAATGATATTGTCTAACATCACAATCCAAATTTTTGAATATCTAAAGTTTAAAGTTTAAACAAATCAATAATTTAACGATATCGGAGCCATTCCTCATCGTCTTCTCCATCCTCATCAAGATTTTCATGGAATTGGTTGCTATTTCTAGCTCTACTTGGTGATTAGGGTGTACTTTTAGCCTTTAAATTTAGTATGTAGGCAAAAAAGTAAAAAATAAAAAATAAAAAATTCATTAAAAATTAAACAAAATAAATAAATGAAACAACAGCTTTGGTTCAATTGAACCGTGAGTGGTTCACTGGTTCAACGGTCCGACTAGCCGGTCTGAACGATTTTCACGAAAAAGAGCACTCTTTTTTTTTTTCCCTTCCAGTTTTTAAAAAAAACTGGACTGGTTCACCGGCTGGTCCGGTCCAGTTTGTTAATTAGTGCTGTGGATGTAATTCACCTTTATCATCATCATCATTATTACTACTACTACTACTACTACTACTAATTATTTAGAAGGGACATAATAATTGCTTTGTGGTTCTAAAAGAAGTGGCATGTACATTGCAACTCAGATAATGACAAGAATTTAAAGTAGTACTCTGACAAAAGAGGCTGCGGTTACAATTCAAAGACATATAGTTGGATATTAATTTCGCTAAATAGATTATTAGCATTATCATAATAGTATTATTGTTATAGAGGTAACTTATAAGCGAATATTGTGATTCTTCTATTGAGCACCAGGTCAACGATTAACTCATCAGAAAAGGTAATAGGTTACTTCAGGCTACGGGCACTTCAAAAAATGTTTGGTTATTGTTTCCTATTTTTCTGATCCTTTTTTGGTTATTTATTTACCCAATTCTTCTGTAGCATGATAATTTTGGTTGTTGATTCTTCAACATCATGTTTGGCACATAATGATGAAATTTTTGTTAACATTTTCTGGTATTCATGACTTAAGTGCAAAACCATTTGTTTATGTTAAGTCGTTTTTGGATACAATATTAACAATTATAGTTGTCCATGAAAAGATCGAGGTGATGATTATTCTAGCATGATTTGCATGATCAGATTCATATTGTCCTTAATAATGACTATAATAGAGTTAGATTTCTTGACTTTCTGAAAGTGTCCAATGCTTCTCTAACTACTTGTAAAAGTGCAAGGGCAACAATAACTCAAGTTGTCTATCAACATTTCCATTCATTTATGCCATGTCTAATTTACGAATAGTGCAGTGACTGAGTGCTTTGAATCGGGAGAAAGTACAAAATCTGTTGAATAAACTAAATAAGATGAAAGAGAAGACTAAATATGTCCTGACCGTTATAATCCCTCAAAGAGACATATTAATGCAGAACATATCAAAAAGATACTATAGTTCAAAGCCTGCAGGGTTGGTTCAGAGACATCAAACTAAATAAGATAAAGGAGAAGACTTAATATATCCTGTCCCACATAATTCTTCAAATAGACATACTGATATGTAATATTACACAAAAACATGGCCAAATGTGGATAGCACTTTTAGAATGACACACACGTTGGATTTGTGGTAAAAGTGTGTTATATTAAATATGCTAATATGAATTGGAGGAGTCCTAGAAAACGGGACATGGCATCAATGTTGTTTAAGTATCAGCTTCTTAAATGTTAAATTCTGAAAATCTGGGAATCTTTCTTCCTTCTAGTTGTTCCTACAATTAGGATATCCTAATTGTAGGTTTCTTTGAATTAAAACATGCAAGTTTTTTCGTATGAAGTATGTTAATCTTGGTATAACCTCTTCCACTTTAGACATATTTTGATGTGAAAATCAGTATTTCCACAAGACAACATTCCAAGCAGTTTATTCTTGTATCAACAAAAATGCCACGAAATTGGATGTATTTAGCACATTTGAAGTTCAAAATTGTCTTTTGTATCTCATCCATGCCTCCTTCTGCAAGAAACTTGTTTTATGCTATGTTGAACTCTCTGAAACCCGTAATCCTGCTAATTTGGAGTTGCTAAACATGGTTCAAGAAAATGAAATTGGTTATACTCAGACCACTCATTCTTCTTCTCAAACACTACCCAAAGTACATATGAGGAAATTTAAATATTTTTTTAAGTTTCTGGCTTTCTTCCTGAGCAGGTCAGTGGCCTTCAGAGGATGTACTTGCTTACCATTCCCTGTCACATCTTGACAGCTTCAGGTTTATTCTAACTTCATGATTCATTTCCATTGCTTAATGGCATTTCTCCTAGATCTGTTTCTCATTCTTTCTCAATATTTCTAGGAGCAAAAGAGTACTTGAACTTGGATCAGGGTATGGGTTAGCTGGCTTAGTTATTGCTATGGTCACAGAAGCATCAGAAGTTGTGATATCAGATGGAAATCCTCAAGTGGTTGATTGTATCCTTTGACTTGATTTTAGTGAATGCTTGAACTTGGAAATAAGGTCTTGCACCAGGTTATCTGCATGGTGGGCAGTATTCACTGTTTAACTTGGAGCATGCAGCATGCTCCAAATGACTAATTTTGCTGCATCTTCCCACAATAACAGGCAATGTACTTGACGATATCTTAGCACATAAACATTGAGAAATTTCAGAATAGGGAGACAGGTATATAGAGAAGCAGAATGTGATTAGTCCAGTGATTACCTTTCATCATAGAAATGTAATTCACAAGTATCACCATGTTTGCCAGTGGTCTCTGCACCTTTGTAATATTGATTGGTTCAAGTACAAATCAAAAGAATATGGTTTTGGGTATGCCTCCAAGCCTTTTGGGGTAGAGTATGCGTGAGCTAGGGTAGTATATGAATGTAATATGCCTCCATAAAGAGAGAGGGGAAACTCTAAAACATTTTAGGTGTGTCTTGATTGAAACTCTGAAGTTATTTATTGGCTGACTGCATCAGCTTCCTATATTTAAGACAGGTGCCTAAGTTTCATGAATTCCTTTCTACCAAAGATGGAAATTCTTAACAACCAGATATACAGCATAATGTAGATACCAACTCTGCTTCATTTGGCAGTACAAAGGTGAAGCCAGTGATACTGCATTGGGATCAGCATAAAGTCTCAGATATTTCTGGTACCTTTGACGTCATTGTTGCAAGTGACTGGTAATTGGTTTATATATGAACTAAGAAGTTCAATTTTCTTATAGACTATCTCTGCTTTTCCTGAATACATTACCATTAAATATTGTCCTTTGTTATGGAAGTTGATAGATTGATGTATCTGGATCTAGTGATGACATGGCCTATATTATGAATAGAAAATGTTCTAAAACCAGAAAATGTTTACTTTGTATTGCACATGATGGATATTGTTTATTAGGACTAGATTCTAACAAGTTTAGCCTTCATTTGAGCCTCAAACTCAAAATCATCTGGTCAGATAAACTGTATATATATATATATATATATATCACAAAAGAGCCACTATTGGCATTGGCCACAAGGGATGTGGTACTTTTGAATGCCAAAATTTACCATCTGCCAATCAACATTGACCTTTTGGAACAATTCATGCAATGGATATATTAGCTGCACATGCAAGCACTTGTCTGAAAGCTTTTCTTATCGCTATATAAAGTTCACTTGCTTGACTTTAGCTTGTCACCTTGCAGCACTTTTTTTAAGGAATTCCACGAAGGTCTTGCTCGAACAATCAGATGCTTGCTAAAAGAAGATGGTCCCTCTGAAGCCATACTTTTTAGCCCCAAGAGAGGTGATTCGTTGGACAAGTTTCTGGTGGAAGTTAAAAATAGTGGGATGCATTTCACCATAACTGAGAACTATGATGCAGATATTTGGAGGCAGCATAAAGATTTCATTAGTGGTGATTACTCATGGTCCAACTACGAACCAGATCACTGTTACCCATTATTGGTCAGTATTACACATTGAACTTTTTGTATTCCACTTTTGCCATTTCTTTTCTGTTCCATCCTGCGCTTTTGCTTTTAGTTTTCACTTGATGCATTTCTGGGCATATAGTTATTAAAGTTATGACATGGGAAAACATTAACTGTTAGTAGCTTATCTTTGAACCCAGGAAATTTTGTATGCTCAAAATTATTCAAAACTTGAAGTGCTTGTAGTGATTGTGCATTCTACTTTAATGAATCGTTTGATCCTTGAAATTAACTAGTTTAAAATGTGTTGTTATTCCAGATCACATATTGGGAAAGGGAAGCTTTCTTATATTCTCTTTTGGATATTTATATATAGGTCAGTACTAAAAAAAAATATAACTGAGTGCAGGGAACTTTTGACATGCAGAATTATTCCCCTCCCACATTATCCTGACATCATTTCACTTAAAAGATAACATATTCCACACACTGCTCTGAAACAGTGGGAAAGATTCTGCTAAAACGATAATTCTTGGATGCTGTCAAATGGTAACTAAAAGATTCCCTTTGGGTCAAGTTTATGCTATTTTCTTTTTCTTTTCGTGGCTTTTTTGGCTTTGCCTGGTAAATTATAAATTATTAGATAGTTGGATTTTGGGACATTATGATCGTTTAGGCTTGGTTGGTTATATTTTAAAATAATATTTTCTCATTTTACATTATTTCGAAATAAAAAAAAAAGCGATTATTTGTATCATTTTCAACGGAATTATCATCTTTTTTCATTTTCATTTTCATTATTTACATCTATCATTTTCAAATCTATAATACTTTCTAATTTAATATTAATATTCTATCGTATCATAATCCCATGATTTATTAACTAACTATTTCATTTTTTATCTTCCCAAAATAACGAGACCTACTTCAAGTTTATAAATATTTATTATCGCAGTACAATTTGATTGATGGGACATAAAGAAAAATGTGGGGCCCATAATTATTTAAATAATAATAACTAGTATAATTATATTAAAATAATTAATATTATTATATAAAAATATCACTTTCAATTTATTTATTTTGAAATTTTTGCAATACATTCAATTGCATTTATATTTTCAGATGCAAAATAATATTAAGATGAAATTTTATTTAAAAATGGCGAAAATAGAGAATGAAAATAAAAATACAACCAATTGGGTTTTTAATGTGTGGATCTAAAAGTCAATGAGTTACTGTTATTCTTCAAACCAACTTGAAGAGATTTCTTTTTTTGCATTGTAGTTACTGGTAATGAATCCGTCGCCTTTAGTCCTTACAGCACAGCTCAATTTGGAGGACCTAAAGTTGGTTTCACCAATGCCTCCAACGTTGGATGAGATGAAGGGTAGCTCAACGTCAAAATCATTTTAATTAAGATTTATATTTTAATTTATTGTGTATATTTTCTTCTTGGGATTTCCCAGCTATGGTTTCATTTTTTTTATAACAATTTCTTTTGCTAAAAGTATAGTTCAATTAAAATAATAATGTGAGTCCATTAGCTCTCAACTAATGGAAAAACTTTTAACACTTCTCAAACTTTTATGCAAAGTACCATGTTTAATGAAAGAAAAAGGACCGTAATTTTGGAAGGGAGGAGGCATACTTAATCTTTAGAGTAATATTTTAATTTTGCAGAAAATTAATTCAGTGCATGTGAATTCAAAGCATTTGGATAATGGTATCTGTACGTTTTCTTTTAGTGTATTTTAGAGTAATATGCCTAAAATGTCCTCTTTTTTTGTTAATATTTATAAGTACAACTTATGTGATGATTACTATTTTACAATTGAAGATTCAATCATTTATAATAATCATTTTATCATAAATTTTTATTATTATCTATGTAAAAATTTAAATAAATATATTAAAATTATAAAAAATTAATATCATAATGAAAATAAATAAATATTTTTATTGTTATATATATTATAAAAAATTTAGCATATGTATTGGATGCCGAGGATTGTTGGTATGAAAGTAGAGTGGTTGGCCGGCCAGAATTCAACATTCAAATGCTAATAAACAGGAAAAGTAAAGGACTATTATCACGATTTTAATATTTTCATAAAATTTTCTTATTGCAATGCAAAAAGATAATTAAGCGTTATTCCTTCTGGGAGAAAAAAAAAAAAAAAAAACTCTTTTTTTCATTCCTTGATTCTGATTCCCATTCTCCACCACTACTTGTTATTGTTGAGCCCCACAGCTTTTGCTCAACACATTCTATCTCGTTTACAACACACAAAAAAACATATACATCGTCAAATTATTTCTCAATCATTGTTAACTGTTGAGCCCAATAAAATTGGAAACACGAAATATATATATATATATATATATATTATCTTTATAGAATGATCATACAATCACTTCGTATAGTGTCAGATATCGACATGGTCCCGATATGTATCGAACACGGCAATAAAGTGTCCAAAAATTAAAATGAAAAAATAAAATTCGACATGGTGTCGGACACGGCTGAAGGATGTGTCCGACACGGTCAGGACACGACGAGGTCTTTTTATTTAAATTTTATAAAATTTAAGGGCTAATAAATAATATAAAAACTTTTTAAATGGCAAATGAAGTTAGTAAAAAATCTCATTGTGATCATAATATCATAATAGATTTGGATGATTAGACACATTACGAAAAAAGAAAATTTATAAAAAATAGTAAGTGATAATTGAAAACTTGGCACTAATTATATTATATATATATATGTAAGTAATGAAATTTTTTTGTTCTATCACCAATAATAATTTTTACATGTTTAATAGTGGCGAAAATTGTACTCAAGTAATCACCATTGATAATTGATGGCAAGTCTTTAATGATAAGCATAAATATTTTCAAATGTTATTAGTTATAATTTTTATATTATCACTTATTTTATTGTGACTAATATTACATTTTCTTGTATTGAAAATTTTCAGTATATAATTTACATGAAGTCTAATACTTATTACTATATAGGAGATTCGTTATTTATTTGAATTTAAAACATATTTATTTAATGTTTAATGTTGATTTATATATTTTATCTTACATGCATTAATATGGTTAATAAATACTTATATATATAATTATATATATATTATGATAATTATATCGGTGCGTGTCGTGTCCTAAAATTTTTGAATTTAATGTGTCGCTGTATCCATAGCACCATGTCGGTATCCGTACATCATAGCGTGCATGTTACTAGGAAACTTTGCCATATATATAGGTGGTCGTCACACTTAGATCCAAATCCTCCTTTTTGGTCAAACATTAATATTGTATTGAATAATCTCTGATCCAAAAATTTGAATGATTGAAAATATGTAATGTCTCTAATAATACTCTACATAAATCGAGGGTAATTTCGTTGCAGTTCTCCTCAATTATTAATGGTGTAGGTTCACCTAAAATTTGGTTGACTACCACAAGAATTTTCATTGGAGAAAAGAGAGAACAATTGATATGGCAAGTTAAATTTCTAGGGATAAAAATAAAACTAAGTTAAAAGGGTTAATTAATAAAATAGTCTATAATAAAAGGTCAAAGTACTCAATTAATAAAGTCCGCCAAGATAGACATCTAAATACAAGCGACCGTAGTCCATTAAATAATTAACCATTATAAATATCAACTCCTAAAAGCAAATGGGGGAAGAAAAATTATTTACATAAAAATCGAGAACACTGACTCTACGTAATGCAATTTAGAATTTAGAGGAAAAAATCTGATTAACTTGTTGATTTTCAAAAATGACCTTAATTCCATTTTCGACCAACATAAAAAATGCACTTTTCACATAACCTTAACTTTTTTAGTTAAATATTTTCGGCATCTAACTTATGATCGTCTCTTCTTTACATGAAAATTACAAGTGCAGAAGCCCTTCTTAGGAGGAACAAAAATCTTGAGATACTGAATGACATGAATGGCTCATTGAAAAAATCTAGTCCACTTGCACTTGTTCAAGTATCTCGACCGAACCGACCCCATTAATTAAAAAGAAAGAATGAAAATTCCCATTAACCTTAGTCAAGCGCCTTTTCACTTTTTCATAATTATTTTTGTAAATTATATCACATAAAACCAATTTAAACTGTATATCCTAAACATCAATTACGTTTTATGTTCAACGCAATCATTATGACATCAAAGAAAATGGCTTCAATTCCACTGTTGGCCATGGGTATTGGCACTTGTTGCTTAAAGCAAAACGCCAGGAAATAAATTAACCAAAAGTATAAAAGAAGAGAGAAAAAGATGAGAAAGAGCCGAAGTTATTGGCAGACAAACTCCCCAATCTCACTGTTCCCTCAAAGTGCTTTGACACAACCACCATAAATTTACCTTAAACTTTACACTTTCGGGTATCTATATGTGCTCAACAAGTAAATTTTTAGAGATGAGAGAGCCCCACAAAAGGTCCAAATATTCTCCTTTTTTCCTTCTGATTTATTCTTTAATCAATCCACCAACGAGGGAAGATAAGGGGAAAAAAAGGGAAAAAAGAAAAAGCACAAGCTTTTTGCCAAAAGTGTAGGCTGAATCCGCACCAATGCTACCAAGGATGGTTTTGGCAAAACATTCTAATATTCGGAAGGAATCATTGGAGAAATGGGTTTAGCTAAGAGCTACTCCTTAAGTTGTAATCAAATACATAAATTTTTGGACCTTCGAGAATTTCAACAAATTCCAAAAGACATTTGAAATTCTGATGGGTTCATTGTATGAAATGACGTTTGGAGTTTTGAGGACGAATAGCTGCAGTTGATACAAAGAAACAAGGGCAATTGTTGGGCAACAAGAAAAACATTTTCTTTCCATGATCTAAGAGTTAACAATGGTTTCAAACCAAAGCTCGCACTCTATATAATAAATAAAGAATAAATGAATAATTTAACGATAAGCTCTTCATATTTGCACGAATGCAAATATATTATTGATTCAAATCTTACAAATAATAATTAGAAAAACAACAATAGCCCTTTTAAAAAATCAGCATGTAATGAGTAACACTAGAGATTATTTATCTTAAAAGACCAAAAAAGGAAAAAAAAAAAAAAAAAGAAAAAAAGAAAAAAATTATCAACAACAGTAGAGAAGTCTATAGGAGGAACCAATTATACATTATTAAGGTAAATTTTGATTTAACATTTTATGTCAAAATGGAAATTGGGTGATGTAAAATCGAAGATGACGCCTACTCCTTGAGTTACATGTACACCCTAACACAGGGCTCATTCATTTCTCATTACCATCTAAGTCCCTTTGCCTTCTGAATTCTGTGTGTGTGTGTGTGTGTGTGTGTGTGTGTGTGTGTGATTCATTTAATAATTTCTGATTTTCTCCCTCCCTCTAGCCTCTAATAATGTAATCTCTTTCCGGGGGGGTTGCCTTCTCTAATATAAGCTTGCTGAAAAGGCAGTCAATGCTACAATTGCAGAGGTACTACTGCTGCAGCGATATGTACAAACCCAATCGCCAATGCCAATGTTTGGATAGTGGCAGTAAAGGATTGCATTCTACTTGAATCCCCAGTTGCCAAATCTGCCAACCATGACCCATCTGCCAAAATGGCCTCCTGAACCGACCCTGACCCCGACCCTGATTCTGATTCTGATTCTGAATCGGATCCCGATTCGGTTTCAGACCCAGTCCCTGATCCTGACCCTGACCCAGAGGCAGACCCATCTGCCGTTCCATCGTCTGCTTTGGATGATTTTTGGCTGCAAAACAAGATTTTGATTTTGCATTAAGTAAAGGAACGGAACAAAATATGTGGTGGGGTTTTGATGCATCTCAGACTTGTACATTGTGCCTCAATGAAAGAGTTGTACCTAGAAGGAGTCGGACAGAAGGTGATGACATAATTATCAGCGGCTGTGCAGGTGAAGGTGCTAGTGGCATCATCATAGGCATAGCTATAAGACTTGGGACACGCGTTCTTGAACAGCTGCGAGTACATTGACGGTTTGCACGTCGATGGCGATCCATACTCTCCCTTGCAACAGTACTCGGGCGTGCTAAATGCGTCGCACGCGCTGCGGCACGCGCCGCCCCCTTCTGTTCTCAGCTCGGCAGGGCACCTCTGGTTGAGGTCCTCCACGCAACCAGTAGACGCGCACTGACCCGAGCCACCGCTGACGTCGACCATGAGCGGCAAGTTGTAGCCATCGACGAGGCTGACGTCGTAGAAGTCCATGGAGCCAGAGCCGAGAGTGAACTCGGCGAGGGTGGCGGCAGTGGCGCCAGCGCCGTTGCACTCCATTTGGCCGGAGCCGCAGTCACCGGTAGTGCAGGAGCCGTGGCCCGAGTCATCGAAGGTACAGCCGGTTCTGCCCCAGAAGCGGCCGGACCAGCCAGTCGGGGCCTGGAAGGCGCGTGAGCTGCCTTCAGGAAGCTCGAATCCCGTGCTTTCGAGTTTTGGGCTGCCTAGAATTGCTGGCCATATTGTCTGTGAACACTTGTTTACAAATGTAAATGTCGCACCACTCACTCCTGCAATCACATCATCATCATAATCATCATTGCCCCCCGCTCCCTTAACAACATATACATCTTTTATTTTTATGAATTAGTGAAGGTCACAAACATGGGAATAAACAAGAATTTATAGCCCATTAAAATTAATTCAGTCCTCAACTCTATTTTTTTTTTTTTATGTTATTTTATGAATATATAATATTTATAATAATTTTTTTTTTATAAAAATAATTTATTAAAATATACTCAGCACAAATACATCAAATTAAAATAAAAAATAAAATACAAAACCCAAAGCGAATTAAAGCAAACTATCAACTAATTAATTTGTCAAAGATGCTTTGCATAGACACTAACTCTCAACTCACCTCCCCCACAACGGCACACTAATTATTGAGACACAAAAATCAATCATCACACAACTACCTTTACTAAAATGTGCATGCCTATCCGAAGATACAGAGATACAACACATTGAATTCAACCTTGGATAATATATATGAATCTTTTGATTTAATATGATAATTAAACTACAAAATTCAAAGTTTACGACCAACCATCCGTTGAATTCTTCGATGCGAAAAATCTTCAGCGAAATTAAATATGTTTCAGGAGATAGGGGTAATATTTATACCTTTGCCTTGGAAAATGTGAAGGAGCAGAATGTTGAAAACAATGGTAACGGTGTAGGACGAACCCATGAAATATTTTTGCTCTCTCTCTCTCTCTCTCTCTCTCTCTCTATATATATATATATATATATATAAAATAAATTTATTCTTAAATCTTGCCGCTTGAATGTATTCTTGTATTGATCTATTGTATTTGTATGGGATCAATTAACTGCGAACGGCACAAAGAAGTGAAGTTGGGATAATTGGGGCGGCTGCTGCGGCGGAGGCGGAGCAGTGTATGTTGGCCACCGAGGTATGGGGGAAGAATGTGTAATGAACGGAGAGGAGTGAGTGGGGAGGGAATCTCTGATTATCTCCCATCTCCTCCTATATATAGATATATATATATACATACATACATATATATATATATATAGATGAACGCACACATACATTAAACATATACATACCGTTTATCCTTAGAGCAGTACTATTCTTTCTTTATACTCTCAATTTTATTGTTTATATATACTGTTTTGGAAGCACAAAATTAGGCTTCATCTCTCAAATATAACTTTTTTTTAAGAAAAAATAATCGTCATGACACGTCGTCCTCTATGTGCATAAAAATTTATATTATTCATACCATTCATCTATATTATATGAAATATATTATAAGAATCTATTTTGGTATTAAAATAGAATACATGATTGATTTTTGTGGATTCTCACATAGAAAGTAAGAAAAGTGGAAGGAGACAACGAGAGAATAAATAGTTATTGAACAGTTACTTTCTTTGAAGAGTAAAACGTCATTTTAAGATCCTAAAAATTTTTATTCATTAAAATATTTAAATGTATAAATAGTATACAATAATTTGGTATAGCCGTGTGAAAATCCTTTCCCTTTTCATACATTATCGGTAAAGCTATTATCTCTTAGAAAGTAATAATATTATATTAGCATAAGCACTTTGACAATTATAGTGAATAGATTTTTCATTTTTCATCTAAACTTATCAATTGAACAGAAAAAAATATTTTATTATCTGTTCTACTGTTCTAAAATTTTTGCCCCTAATTTTTTCAGATGTTCGAAATCATTTTCTAAAATAAATTATTTTTTAATTAAGATAATAATATTAATATACGCGAAAATTTTATCAACTCTCATTGCTGAGGGTGTCAAATAAGAACCTATCTTTCGAGAATGAGGCAATATTTTATGGGATGCTGAAACAGCCCCACTAGTGGATAGATGTGAGTTGAGTGCATTGTGGGGCTTGTTTGGGGCCCATCCTCTTATATGAGATGGGAAAAAGGCAGCACAAATTGGGTTTGCATTATTAATGACTAAAGTGGTGCTTCACAAATGTCTCGTATGCAATAATAACAAGCCCAGTCAGTATCTACACACTAGAGGTAGGCGTGTAAGAAGATATTAAGTGGATTGAATACACTATTTTTATATTCGTATTCATTTAACTTTTTGAATATTCAAATACGGATATAAATTTGATGAGTATTTAAAAATGATATCCGAATTCGTATCCGTTAGATATCGATCGAATTCGAATATATCCGTATCAAATTATAATTAATTAGATGCATTTATATTTGATTAAATTTATTCGTATTGGAATTATTTTTTTGATATTTATATTCGATGATAATTATTTAGATATCTATTTACGAATATCCAATACATGAATCTATAAACATAGAACAAACACATATTTTAATTAATAGAAGGAACTATATAATTTCATTAAAAAAAAAAACAATCAAATAAATATCATAATTTCTAATTAATAATTAACTTTATAATTGATTATTAGTACTAATTAACATTAATAATGGCATTTAAATGTATTAATTATAAAGTCAACCAACAATAATTATGTTGACTAACTTTATTCTTCAATTTTTACTCTATATTACAATAATTTTTTAAATTTATTCTTTTTTCTTTCCAATTCATCAATTATAATTTATATATACATATATGGATTATGAGATTTTTATTGAAAAATATAAATAATATATTATTTAATAAATATATATTCGGATAAGATATTAAAAGGATCGGATACACATTTACCATATCCGTATCCGTTTATAATTGAATATGGATAATATTTGTTTTAAACGAATACGGATAAATTTTGTATCAATGAATACATATGCAAACGGTAAATGAATTTTCGAATATCCATTTACAACCCTAACTAGAGGTGTTAAACGAGCCAGGCCGAGTCAGCCCGGCTCGTTTAACTAGTGGTTCACCACGGTCCCGAGCCGAGTCGGGCCAACTCGCACCCGTTCACGGTTCGGACGGTGATGGGCCAAAAATTAAAAAATCCTACTCGGTTCAAAACCAACGCACTATATAGGTGAGCCAATTTATATATGAGTCGGGCTAAGTGGGCCGGCTCGCGGGTTGGCCTACGAGTTTTTTTTTTTTTTAATTTGAAAATGAATTTAAAAATTTCAAGTTTTTATATTTATGTGATTATTAATATTTTTTTCAACACTTATACTTTTTTAAAAGACTTAATAACTTATACTTATGTGATTTTTAATATTTTACAAAACTTAAATTTTATAAAAACTTAGAAATTTATACTTATATTAATTTTTTTTATCAATTATATTTTGGAGCACTTATTTAAAAGTACCAAAAGTACTTTTCAATTTCATGTTCAGTCCCCACTTAATTTTTGTTAGAAGAAACTCTCTAGTTTTGTTAAAATTTTAGAGATCACTCCCTACTCACTTAATTTGACAAAAATGCCCTTAAGTATAATATTTTTCACTCATTTTTTCTCACTTCTTCATCATCCACACAAGCAAACAGTAAATCCTACCATACGCTCATTACCAGAAATAAAAAGAACAGAAAAATCACAACAAGCTCCACGGCGGGAACGAGAATAATCGTCGGAGCCAACAACCACCTACCTGACATCTACATTATCTTCTTCTCTTTTTATTTTCATCATTTTCGGGTTCTTCTTCTTCTCAGTTTCTTCTCAGTTGCTTCTGTGTTTCTTATATTTTTTCGACGATGTCAACCAGTAGTGAAGCATGAGTGTTCAATCAAGTGTTAGAGAGTTGCCGCTACAAAGACTAGCTCCATATAATGTCATGAATATGTTCTTACTGTATTTGACATTGAAGATGAACATTGTTGACATCCTAGTAAACCAAAAGGATGAATCAAGTAGCAGTGCAAAGAAGAATAGTGATGTTTTAAGGTAATACTTCTACAAAATCTAAAATATACTGCAGTTTGTAAAGTTTCATACTTGAAGTGTTCTGAAAGTGTACTCTATTTATTTGAAAATCTTTCTTCGCTTGGAGCGTTCTACATTATACTTCATTGCAATTAAAATTGTACTTCATTTCACAAAAACTGTACTCTATTATGTAAGTTTTATACTTCAAGTGTTCTACTGATGGATTATCCAAAATTGTACTACAACTTCTAGCAGTTTATACTTGAAGTGTTCCCAAACTGTAAGTCTTCTATCTAAAATTATACTTTTTGTTTTCTAAAATTATACTTCATTTTACCAAAATATGTACTCCATTCATTGAAGTTCTATACTTCAAGTGTTATATTTATTGATTATCCAAAATTGTACTACAGTTGCTAGGGTTTTATACTTCAAGTGTTCTGAAATTGTACTTCATTTTATCTAAAATTGTATTTCTATTTTCTGAAATTATACTTTATTTTATATTTCATTTTACCTAAACCTGTACTCTATTCATTGAAGTTCCATACTTCAAGTGTTCCGAAATTGTACTTCATTTTATCTGAACTTGTACTTCAGTTATCTGAATCTATTATTTAAGTTTTATACTTCAAGTGTTCTAATAATGGATTATCAAAAATCGTACTGTAATTGCTAAGGTTTTATAATTCAGGTGTTCTAAAATTGTACTTCACTTTATTTAAAAGTGTACTTCATTTTATCTAAACTTGTACTTCAATTATCTGAATCTATTATTTAAGTTTTATATTTCAAGTGTTCTACTAATGGATTATCCAAAATCGTACTGCAATTGCTAAGGATTTATACTTCAAATGTTCTGAAATTGTACTTCTTTTTATATAAAATTGTACTTCTGTTTTCTGAAATTATATTCATTTTACCTAAACATGTACTCTATTCATTGAAGTTCTATACTTCAGGTGTTCTGAAATTATACTTCATTTTATCTAAACTTGTACTTTAGTTATCTGAATTTATTATTTAAGTTTCAAGTGTTCTACTAATGAATTATCCAAAAATTGTACTGTAATTGCTAAGGTTTTATATTTCAAGTGTTCTAAAATTATTTTTCTTTTTACATAAAATTATACTTAACCTTTTATGTAAAATTATACTCCATTATTTAAGTTTTATAAAGTTCTATTAATTTTATACTTTATTTTACCTGAAGTTCTATACTTCAATTTTTTTACTTATTGATTATCCAAAATTGTACTGCAATTGATAGCGTTTTATACTTCTATTGTTCTGAAATTGTACTTCATTTATTTGAAATTACATGACCATACTGAATTATTCTACATATTATACTTTATTTTACCTAAAATTGTACTTCATTTGTCAACCTCAAGGGATGCAGTCGAGGAGGAAATTGGTTTGACCAATGCGTCGCACAATGAATTGGCTTTAATTAGCAAGTCAATTGATGCATGGAGGAATTGCATATATGGAGAGGGTCAAACATTCAAGGAATGCTCAAGAGTTCAGAATTATGCTTAAGAATTATGCGGTGTCTACTTTGCGGTCATTTAAATACAAGAATTATGTTGTCCGAGATATCAAATATTTTGTACCCCAATTTGGGAGAATTATACTTGATTTCATGACATTTGTACTTCATTTTGGCAATTATGTTTTTGATTTAGCGTGAAATTAGCATTTTTATATGTTATCCGATATATCAATTATTTTGTACCCCAATCTGGAAGAATTATACTTGATTTCATGACATTTGTACTTCATTTCGGCAATTATGTATTTAATTTAGCATGAAATTAGCATTTTTGCACGTTTTTTGAGGTATCAATTATTTTATACCCCAATCTAGGAGAATTATACTTGATTTCATGACATTTGTACTTCATTTCGGTAATTATGTATTTGATTTAGTGTGAAATTAGAATTTTTGCATGTTTTTTGAGATATCAATTATTTTGTACCCCAATCTAGGAGAATTATCCTTGATTTTATGACATTTTACTTCATTTCGGCCATTATGTACTTCATTCCTTAATATTTTTACTAATATTGTTGAATTAAAATTTGTTCCATGATTTGCTTTTTAAGTCTTGGTAATTAATAACCAAACTCTAAAAATGTGTGTAATATTTATCATATGAATAAAATAATATTAAAGTTTTAAAGTGTTAACCACTAGTGTTCAACAAATGAATGTTATTAATCGCAATAATGTAAAGAATAGTTATGCTTTCAAAGATGTAAACAAATGAGCATTTGACGATAATATCCACCTTATTACTCGTACAAATACGTACTTCGCCTGATCCGATAATCTCAAAATATTGTACTTGACTATCACTATAATTATTAGAGACTAATTATTCAATTGCAATAAGTGTACTTCAATATAACACCATTTATACTTTGTTTGTTCTACGTTTGTAATTCATTTCCATCATATTGTATTCAAATTCATTGCCTAGTTTCAATTTAATTGAAGTTTACTTCAACATAGCACCATTTATACTTTGTTTGTTCTAAGTTTATACTTCATTTCCATCATATTGTACTCAAATTCACTGCCTAATTTCAATTTAATTGAAATTTACTTCAATATAGCACCATTTATACTTTGTTTGTTCTAAGTTTGTACTTCATTTCTATCATATTGTACTCAAATTCACTGCCCAGTTTCAATTTAATTAAAGCGTACTTCAACATAGCACCATTTATAATTTGTTTGTTCTAAGTTTGTACTTTATTTCCCTCGTATTGTACTCAAATTCACTGTCCAGTTTCAATTTAATTGAAGTGTACTTCAATATAGCACCATTTATACTTTGTTTGTTCTACGTTTGAACTTCATTTCTCTCATATTGCACTCAAATTCACTGCACAATTTCAATTTAATTGAAGTGTACTTCAATAAAACACCATTTATACTTTGTTTGTTCTAAGTTTGTACTTCATTTCCCTTATATTGTACTCAAATTCACTAGCACAGTTTCAATTTAATTGTAGTGTACTTCAACATAACACAATTTATACTTTATTTGTTCTACGTTTGCACTTCATTTCCATCATATTGTACTCAAATTCATTGCCTAATTTCAATTTAATTGAAGTGTATTTCAACATAACACCATTTATACTTTCTTTGTTCTACGTTTGTACTTCATTTTCCTCATATTATACTCAAATTCACTGCTTAGTTTCAATTTAATTGAAGTGTACTTTAACATAATACAATTTATACTTTGTTTGTTCTACGTTTGTACTTCATTTTTATCATATTGTACTCAAATTCACTGCATAATTTCAATTTAATTGAAGTGTACTTCAACATAACACCATTATTGCTCTTGTATTATACTCAAATTCTTTTGTTGGAATATGAGCACGACCTCTATAATCAGTCCTTCCTTTATAGGGATCAAGCGATTCAATCTTTGAGTTGGGTGGTTCATCTGCTACCTAAATTGTGGTGATGTCTTCTGTCTCCTGGGGTACAAAACACTAGCACATTAGATACGAAGTATCAACTATTGAAGTACAAAATATTAGGACATTAAGTACAAACATCACCAACATGGAGTACAAAAGATCAGTACATTAAGTACAAATATCACCAACATGGAATACAAAAGATCAACGTATTAAGTACAAATATCAGCAACATGGAATACAAAATATCAGCACATTAAGTACAAATATCACAAATATGAAGTACAAAATACCAACATATTAAGTACAAATATCACCAACATGAGGTACAAATATACTGCAGGCTTGAATGTTTTATACTACAGTTGCTTCTAAAATATACTGCACTTTCATTTCATATATATTGCAGGATTAAATATTTTGTACTAAAGTTGCTTCTAAAATGTACTGCAGATACACGATTATACACTATACTTTCAGTTAATGTATACTATAGGCTTGAATGTTTTTGTACTACAAATGCTTCTAATATGTACTGCATGTACACAAATTATATACTATAATTTCATTTAACCTGCAAACTTGAATGTTTTGTACTACAAATGTTTCTAAAATGTACTGCAATTACACAGATTACATATTACATTTTTGCCTAATGTGTACTGCAAACTTGAATGTTTATACTACATTTGCTTCTAAAATATACTGCAGTTACACAAATTATATACTACAATTTTGCCTAATGTGTATTGCAAGTTTTGATGTTTTGTACTACAGATAATATATTACCACTTTCAAATAATTTCACCTTATAATTTCAAGTAAAACAAAGTATAAATCCCAAAGGGGTGAAGTACAACTTTCATGCCTTTCAAGTACAAATCAGAAACTTCCCATCTCACAATAAAAATCACATATATATATATATATATCAAATGAGTCTAAGTGTTTAACAACTAAAAAAGGAATAAAAACCCTAAACATGAGAGAATAGACAAGAAATAAGTGTAACAATGAAAAATCACGGACATTTAAAACTGTAAATGCAGAAAATATACCTTTATTTCTTTTTCTCACTTCTTTTTGTACTTTGCTCATTGTCGCCGCTGTTTCTCCTTCCATTGTCGCAGAAAAATGACAGAATTTTTGGTGGCTTTTTTTCCCTCTCGTCTTCTTCTTGCATCAATGGCAGAGGAACGGCTTTGCGCCTTTTTGTTTAGCCTCTTGGAGAAGTCGTCGATTTCAGGAAAAAAAAAAAAAAAAGGAAAGCGTTCTTCTTGAAGAGAAAACACATTTCTTAGGTTTTTTTTTTTTTTTTCCAGCTATAAGGATATATGGGTCTTTTTAAAAGATATGGGGAGTGATTTATAAGTTTTGTGAAAAAGTGGGGAGTTTAGTGTGTAAAAATTTAAATGGAGACTGATCACTAAAATGAAAGTAGGATTAGGGATTTTTTTCTAATTAACCGTTATATTTTTCCAAAAATACCACCAAATAAGGCGGTGAGAGGTTTGGCATGGACCCCTCTACCAGTCATTAATTTTAAAAAAATAATTACATAGAGGTGGATTTGACCAAATCTCTAAATGAAAGTACATAATAATAACAAAAAGAAATAAACAATGGTTGTTTCAATTTAGCAAGCAAAGGTTGTGACAGCCTTTGAGCAATTTGCAATTACTGTAAAATGCAATTTAGGCCAATGGTCAAACATTGTAATGGCTACTTTTCCTCTTTTTTTTTTTTTAATTTTATATTATAATTTATAATTTTTATAAATTTATTACAATATTTCTTATATTAATTCTTAATTTATAATTTATAATTTAAAAAATATAAATTCTTAATTAATTATTTATTTATACATTTATAAATTAATAAATTATAAATTATACATTCTTAATTATAAATTTATAGTTTTTAAAAATTTAGGAATTTACAATTTGTAATTTAAAAATTATAAATTCCTAAATTTTTAAAAATTATAATTTATAATTTAAATTAAAAAATATTGCAGGCTAAGCGGGCTATCTCACGAGCCAACCTGCGGTCCTTCACGGTTCATGGGCTGCAAAATTTCAGCTCGGGACGGATTTTCAAGCTAGCTGGTCCAGTCCAGCCCAGCCCATATTAAAAAATTAAACTGGCCGAGCTAGGCCGGTTTTTTTTGTGGGCCGGGGCAGCTGGCCCCGGCCCATTTTGACACCTCTACTACAAACCATCTCTACTTTTACAACAGGAAAACAAGTACGAATTCCTTCTCCGCTAAATAGTAATTTGTGTTTTAAAAATTTTAATGATAAAAAATTAAAAAAATTATAATAGTAGATTAATTGAAAGTAAATAAAACAAATTTATAATTTTTTTAAGTCTTAAAATTATTGCTAAATCTAATGGCAAAAAAACTTCATACGTGTCATTTTGACAACATCTTGCTAAAACAAAATCTCAACGTTTTTCTTTCTTCTGATCATTTTTGATGACCACATGTAAGCTTTATTCAGACCAAGGTGTGGGGAATGCTTTCACCAATTTACAACAACTTTAATAGGATCGAATGATATTATATGTCCCTGCATATATATAGATTATTTCAATCATGCTTTCCAATTAGTAATTCCATTTCAATTATAGATCAATCATTTTCAGTGGTATACTTAATTATCTTTGATTCACTTGAGATTCATAGAAATTCTTATAACCTCATGTGATATGGTAATTATATCATATAATTGTAGTTTATTACTTAGGAAAAACTTATACTAATCTTCTGATGTGGGAGGTATCGAGAAGTATGCAATAAGTGAGAATCCAGAAGCCTTCAATGAGCAAAACAAGTCCACTACGTCATAGTTCAAATGCTTGATCAGTCCATCATATTAGGAGGATTTAGGAGAGGGACAATCACCAACTAGGGCTCCTAGAAAGAAAAGAACATTGAGGTCGATCCATTCGCCAAGGAGTAGTAAAAGGGGTGGTACCACCCTTAAGTTGGGATAATTAGTCCGATCTAAAAAGATCTTGATCTTGTAAGGTCGATATTCACTTGCTTGGCCCACATGACTGTATTTAATTTTTCATATACTTTGTGTTAGTTGTCCTTCTCTACATCAATGTAGTTGTCATCAATCTCATTCGAATTTAATGATACCATCAGTCAGTACGATCCCTTTTGCATTTAATGCTACCAGGTGACTATTTTACATGCTAGACGATCAAAAACATGTTCTACTTTACAAATAACCTAACAACACCCGTATGCCTTCGATAGAGGGCCCTCTGGTCCAATGGGTGATCTGATCCAACCTGAAAAAGACAACATGGATAAAGACACAAAGGACTTTCAAGTGCCATGTGGACCTCTTCCACGAGCTTGAGTTAAACATGTTCAAGAAGCTATGCATGGATTGATCAAGAAGCTACTTGAACAATTGGTTGAAGATGGAGATAGTGTGGACTGGAATTCAAGGAGGGCATGGACTTCAAGTAGCCACATTTTTTGCTTCTATCTTATGAGCAAGTTACTTAATTATTGGGTCTAACTTTGTTATTAAACATGTCATTAGCTTGGTTATGGGTCAAACTTTATTTTAATAAGTGTCACATGCCTGTCAAATGTTATTTAAGTTGTTTTAAGTATCTATGCTGAGGGCCCATGTTTTGGAACATAGTTAATGGGTTTGGGCTTCTTTCTAGACATGTGAATGGACTACTCAAAAGTTAATTACTAATTTCATTAGTTTTGGGGCCTAGGATTTCGTCTTAAGCTATAAATAGCCACCTTTGATTGTAAGAACTCGGTTTTTTGATTGATAATTAAAAAAGCATGTTCTTTGTGAGGCAAATTTCTTGAGTTCTTCTTTAGACTCCTTCAAAACTTATCAAGGTTAGTTTTTGGCATTCTACTTTTGATATTCTTAGCGACCGTTTGGTTTTATTTTTATTTTCACTTTTCATTTCCATATTTCTAGAATTTGAAAAGTTAGTTAGTGAAAATGAATTAAAAATGAGTTTGTATTTGGATAGATTATTGGAAAAGTAATAATTATGTTGGGCTTAGCAGGTTGTAGGTGGAAAGAGATAGAAATTATAAAATAGAAAGTAAAGATACATAGGTTATTGGAAAATATGTTTTGAGAATGAAAAAGAAAATGAAAATTATGTTGGGTGAAAATGTCTAAAATATGATGTGTTTTCATTTTTAAATAGTAGAAAATGTGAAAATGGGGTATGAAGATGAAACCAAATGAGCCGTTAGTTTGCATTTGATAAACATAGGGTCAATTCTCCTTGTTATTCCTGGTATGATATTTTATATCTAAATCTTTGGGTTAGGAATCCTTTTCTCATCTTTTTGTTTTCCTTTCGCTTTAATCCAAATTGATATTGGGAATTTGAGACAATTGATCTTGGGTTTCTGCATCATTTGGCATCAAGCCCAAAGCTTAGATCAAGTTGATATATCATTTTGCTTCATCTTTCAATCTTAAGAGAAAAAAAAATTCATTCATCCTTGTTCTTGTGCATTTCTTACGCTTGTTGAATAGCCACTTCATTCCTTTCTTCTTTTTTGTTAGTCCATACTGCTAAAAATGTGTAAAAAAAAAAAATTAGCGATAAAAGTTAGAGGCCATGTGAAAGGGAATCATTTAATTTATTTAATAAGTATTTATTACCTATTCTTTTTTATTGCTGATTTATTTCCATTATTTTCTTTTATTTAGTCAAGCCCCTCCAATTAATTGTTCTTTTTTCGTTAGTATATATTCTGTTCCATATTCTGAAACCTTTTATCATAATTTTTCCATTTTCTAATCTTTGAAAAGTCAATAAATCAACACCCATTCATTTCTATTCTTTCCTTTCTTGTGTACATTTAGACACCACTCATTCATTTTAATTCGCTTCCTACTTGGCCTTACATGCAAGTCCCTATCCTTGCTAATTTCATCAATTTCATGTAGTCGAATGTCATCACATTCATGTGTCTTTTTTCCTTTTGATTATCTTTTCTTTATTTCCATTTAGTCCATACATTTGTTCAATTGCTGCAAGCACTACAAGAAAACATCCCTTTATCAATGGAAAATTTGTGATGGATAGAAGTCCATCACAAATAGAATATAATTGTGATGGATTTATGATAGATTACTAACAAATATAAAAAAGAGAAAAATATATATTTTAGTGATGGCACTTGTGATGAATTTGTGATGAACTTTTATAATAATTTTTTCCTTAAATAAAAATCTAACATAATTTATATACGTAGGCATTAGTGACGGAATTTACCATCATTGATCTAGAATTAGTAAAATTGTTGATGAAATTTATAATCACTATATTGTAAATTAATAAAAAAGTAATAATTTGCACAATTCAAAGGATTCAAACTCGTGAGCTTAAATTAGAATCTATAAAATTAGTGATGGATTTAGCATTATTGTTTTAAAGTTATCCAAAAATAAATTTAAGAAAAAAAAAATTGCAGTTGCATAAGCTAGGAGTTGAACCTGCAACCTTCAGTTTAAAATTTCATAGTTCAACCATTCAAGCTGGGAAGGAAATGCTACAAACTTTGTACACTTAATTTTACTTAACTGTGAATATCACAAAGCTATAATCAAAACCCAAAATCTCAGCCCATTTCTTTTGTTGAACCCATTGCTTTCATCGCCTTTTTCTCTCTGCTTCACTTGGCATTTGTAATCCCCTTAATTTCTACTCCACCAGTGCA
Source organism: Jacaranda mimosifolia (assembly GCA_018894105.1). NCBI lineage: Eukaryota > Viridiplantae > Streptophyta > Magnoliopsida > Lamiales > Bignoniaceae > Jacaranda > Jacaranda mimosifolia. Next base: position 14,638,712 of record CM032133.1, on the reverse strand, counting down.
TTTGGCATGCAAAGTAATTGCAAGTTCAAATGCAGGTATTTTTTCTCTTTCCTTTTCTCTCTCGTTCACTTGATTTTTTGATTTTTTTTTATTTTTTTGGTATTGTAGATTTTGTGCTACGAGAATCGGTTATTGGAAAGTGATTGAAATACATTAAAATTTTGAAATGATACCAATTTGAGGTAACTTTAATTAGTCACTTTTGGCTATTTGCGATGAAACAAACTATTTGTTGTGATTTCCTGTAAATCGAGCTATTTTTGGCTATTTTTGTTATGCATATTTTGGTATTTATTAAATCAAACTCCAACTGATTATGTGTATTTGATCAATAATCTTAATTTTTTTATATTTTGAGACATTTTATAGCAAGTTATAATAATGTTTAAACGGATGACTTTGCTTAGGTTCATTTATCTGAGTCTCCTAAAGCATCTGATTCAGGAGAGTAATGTTCTTCCAAGCTGCTCCAGTGCATGGTTTAATTCTCTAATTTGTTGCCTCAGTAAGCACTTTGAACATTCTTGAGTCCTATAATCCTTATTCCTAATTCACCAAACAATTGGAAGTGGTGATATATATGGAAGGATGCACTTTATTATATATTTAAGATGACTTTGTTCAGTGTCTTGCTTGTAGCTCACAAAATATCCGTCGAGTCAGAACTCAAAAATAGAGAAGGTTTCTGGATGAACTGTTTCTTGATTCTTCAATTAATATATAAGTTGATTTTCCTGCCTGCAAAATAGATCTTCAAAGTAGTTACCCTTCTCCCATGTATTCTATTTATGGTGTGCTATATATAGGAGAGACATATATGATTTACTTATAGAACATTAGATATGAATAGCTCTTTTGTATCTTTGGCAGTTTTTTTTGCCTTAGATATGGATAGCTCTTTTGTATCCTAGGCAGTTTTTTTTGCCTTTCTGGTAAAGTTCATGCTATCAGAGTTCATAGGACTTATTTTGAGGTAGTATCCACTTGAAATAAATATTAGCATGCTTAGCATACTTACGTACTAACATAAGTGATTAGCGGGAATGCCTTTAGGAATGTGCATAGATTTTAAAAGAACCCAATGGTTGAAATATTCAGCAAATTAGGTTTATTAAGAGAGAACTTCCTATTGACTGGATATATGATTTCATTGGGGCCAATACAAAATTGAGGGCTACATATTCAATTGTGATTAAAAAAAGGAATAATAACTATGGTGGAATGATTGTAATTGTAGGTTTGGTTCCAGAAAGTTGATTTTGGAGTGGTCCATTTTTAAATTGGTCATTTTGCAGTGAAGTTTGTTTCATATTTAGCTCACATCGCAGGTTAGTTTGCAGTGAAGTTTGTTTAATTTTTAAACTGTTATCATAATGTTCTTATATAGGTAGATTTGTGCTTTGGTAATGAATATTTAAAGAACAAATAATAAAAATGTACACTAGAATAAATTAAAGTTCCAATTCATTACAATAATGGTAGATCATATCTTTTGCCAGCAATATATGATATATAAGAAGAAAGAGATATGGACTATTAACTAATGCTATTTAATTATCATGCATTATCATCAACCTATTTCTCCTATTTTTTCTTTTGCAAATTTTACATATACAACTGACACATATTTTGCAAACTTTACATTTTTGTAAGTGAGTTATACTTTTGATTCATTTTATTTGGTTGGAGCACTAATGGTGTATTGGCATGTCCATATTGTATGGAATGCACAAAGGCATTTTATCTTGATCATGGAAGAAAGGCATGTTGGTTTGATTGCCATCGTCAATTTTTATCTCCTAATCACCCATTTAGAAAGCAAAAGGATAAATTTCGTGTAAATAGAATTGAACTAGATGAACCCCATCCACGCCTATCTGGCCGAGAAATAAAGATATGAGTATATCAGCTTCCCAGTATCACATTTGGGGCACGATGTGGAAGTAAAAAAATACGTGGATGTGGAACATCACATAATTGGAAGAAGAAGAGCATATTTTGGGAATTACCGTATTGACATCCCAATCTTATTCGCCACAATTTGGATGTGATGCATATTGAGAAGAATGTGTTTGAGAATATCTTCAACACTATTATGGATGTGAAGGGAAAAACTAAGGACAATGCAAATGCAAGAAAAGACTTGGAGTTGTATTGCAAGAGGAATGAGTTGCATTTGTTCTTTGACGCAAATGGAAAATTGTGGAAACCTAAAGCTTCTTATGTTTTAAGTAAAGAACAAATAAAAGAAGTGTATAGCTGGGTTAAGCAATTGAAACTTCCAGATGGATATGCTTCGAACATAGCTCGGTGTGTGAATGAGAATGAGTGCAAATTCTTTGGAATGAAGAGCCATGATTGCCATGTATTCATGCAGAAATTGTTACCAATTGTATTTCGAGATTTGTTGCCTAAACCAATTTGGGAAGCATTATCTGAGCTCAGCGTATTTTTTAGGGGAATTTGTTCTACTGTATTGCATGTCCAACATGTTGAAAAACTTGAAAAGGATATTGTTGAGACTCTATGCAAACTTGAGAAGATTTTCCTCCAAGTTTCTTCGATTCTATGGAACACTTGCCCATACACCTTGCTTATGAAGCTAAAGTTGGTGGCCCTATGCAATATAGATGGATGTATCCATTTGAAAGGTACTTTCTCGAAAATTGATGAAATTTTCATATAGTTAATTGTACATCTATTTATACTACTCTTTTGTCTTATTTTACATAGATTTTTGCACCGATTGAAAAAGAAAGTAAAAAATCAAGCTTGTCCAGAGAGCTCAATTGTTAAGGCCTACATTATCGAGGAAATGTCAACGTTTTGTTCTCTATATTTTGAGCCAAATATAGAAACAAAACGAAATAGAGTACCAAGGAAAGATGATGGAGGTTCTGTCAATAACATTGGACGTTTGTCAATTTTCACAAGTCAAGGATGACCTTTGGGTTCTCAAAGTATTGGTAGATGGTTGGAAAAAGATGAACTGAATGTTGCACATCGATACATCTTGTTGAATTGTGATGAGCTCTTGCCATTTCAAGAGTAAGATCTATCATTTTTCAATATGTCCTCTCAAATACACATTTTCAATATTTATTTGACTAATTTAAATCTTGTAGGGTATTTTATAAAAAAAAAAAGAGAACAATATCCAACAATGACTGATGATCAACTTGTGATCTTACGTGACAAAGAATTTACTAAATGGTTTAAGCACTTTGTAAGTATTAATAGTTTCTCTAGTTCATTTGCTTTATAATTTCCAAATGGTTAATTAGTCTTGTTATTATATTATATAGGTAGAGGATCCCTCAAATGTGATTGAAGATCATATAAAGCAGATAGCACAAGGACCAAATAGATGGGTGATGTATTACAATGGCTACTTTGTAAATGGATTCAAATTTCATACAATGGGGTATGGTCAATTTAGAACGACAATGAACAGTGGTGTGCGCGTGCGAGGAAGCACGTGGAATGATAATGAGATGGACTATTACGACATGTTGATTGAAGTCCTCGAGCTAGAATACCGCGGATTTGGGAATAAAGTAGTTTTATTTAAGTGTGACTGGTGTGACACTACTGGAAGATGGATTAGAGTATATCCAAAGTTTGGCCTCACAGAGATCAACCATAAAAAGAAGTTAGGAACATATGATGTTTTTGTGTTGGCTCAACAAGCTCATCAAGTTTATTATTCCTCTTTCCCATCTTTGAGTAAAGAAAAATGTGATTGGCATGTTTATGTCAAATTAAAGCAAGGAGTAGAATTGATGTACCTTTAGTTAACACGGAAGAGGTGAATGTCTATGCTAACATAATGAGACCTTTACAAGAAGAAGAAACATATATTCCTCACCCTAATGCTTTCCAATCAATTGATCAAGAAGATATTTTAGTGGATGCTAATGGTGCACCTACTGAGGTAGAGCTGGAGGAGATTTGTGGTGTTCTACATGATTGTGCTATTGATGAAGTTGAAGAGAATGAAGAAGGATTTGAAGATTTTGACATAGATGATAGTCAACAAATAGATAATGCAGAGAGCAATGATTTCCTTAGTGATGATAGTATGAATTGTGATGATTGAGATATTGTATTGTTGGTGGTTTCTTTATTTCTCTTTGAATATATTACAATGTTTATTTTCTATGACATTCAGTAATCTTGTGTATGGATGGTTTCTTGTGTATAAATATAATGAAGTTATACTTGATAACGTAATTATGTTCTTATTATATATGTCTAACATAATTTTCTTATGATCTAGGATGATCGATAGAGGAAAGGCATTTAGCACTAGAGGTCGAGGCACAATCCCAAAGCACGAGCAGGGATAGGGACGAGGGCGAGGCCAAGGGCCTTCTAGTGACTTATCTATAGACTCTAGTGGAGAAGTCTTTCTTTCAGAATATGCAGATATGGCATTTGAAACAAATGCAAACAATGGTGACTCGGCATCCATTGTTCCACCTAGAGGACCTAATCACGGAACTCATGCACCCTTGGATCCTACTGCTCGACCATTTTTTATATGTGAGGATGGCAGGTAATAATTATTTTCATTAAAGACCAAATAGTTGATAGATTTTTGCTGCTACTGATTTATACATGTATGGTACCATTCGATGCTTAACTACACTCAATTTCTGAATTTTGAGTTCCAAATTAAACTTTTCTTAGCAGATTATCGTTCTATTTTTTGTTCTTAGCTAAAGGACTTATAGTCTTCTACTTTGGCTTTAGCATTATGGTCTTTTGCCTCTGCTAGAACAATCAGTTTTGTGGACTCTCATTTACTACTTCAACCAGTCCAACTATTATATCACTATTAATTCACATGCCACTCCGTGTGATAAATAAAATGGTAAGTTGATGTCTACAACAGGTTACTGTCACATTTGAGTTAAAGATTATTTTTTATGCACGGAATCACAAGACATAAAGAAGATATCATTAATTTATCTATTCCCAGAAAGCTATAGAAGCTTTAGGCAAAAGTTTCTCACCAATAGTGGAATGGGAACATTTTTTATAGCTGCTTTTGTAGCTTTCACATTGGCAGATATCTTATGTTCAACTCTCTTATGTATAGATAATCTTTTGTTCCCATCTTCCCATCCAAACCCTTATTTTATTCATCTTTACAGAATGGTAGAAATTTTAGAACTCAAAGTAAAAGTTATCCTCCACAAAACAGCTAGAAACTACCAGCTAATTAAGTTGACTTCTAAAACCTAAGTGCCATACCACAAGAACCAACTATATCACAAACTATCTAGAGACTAATTCCAAAGATATGGGATCCTAAATTGATTAATTCTAGGTGGAAACTAGTATTGTCCTACAGAGAGATGTGGGAATCATGGAGTCATGTTTATGCTCCCTATAACTCAATACCTGTTTTAAAGTTTTACCTTGTTTAGGTCCAATTTTATTTCCAAATTTGAATTTCATAGCAATGAAATGGATTTTATTTTTCTTTCTTTAATAAGTTTAAAACCTTAATGTTTTTGTGTATAGCTTGATAAGTAATCCTTATAAAAATATGGCTGGAACAATTTTTGGCACTATCAAGAGTTACTTTATTGCTCCATGGGAAATTGCGAGAAGTGTATCGCCTGAGGTAATGGATGCATTATGGGAGGCATTTAACGTAAAGTTCTAGTTTTTTGTATCTCCTCTATATTTTTGTTAACATTAAAAAATATAATAATATGTGTACATAGTAGAAATATTAAACTTGTCATCTTTTATGAATACGATTTGTTTAACAAGGGCGATTTCAATGGAATTATGATGATGAGTGCATAATTCGTGGAGTATGGCTCAAAATGCTTTTCACCAGCTTTTGCATTACACTTAACATTGCTCGAAAAAATGCTATAAAGTTGGCTAAGTCAACCTATCCTCCAGATTGGAAGTGAAAGAGTCTCAGGTGGATGTCAAGTGAAGTTTGGAACCAATTAATTGAAAATTACTTCAATATGGAGAGATTTCTTAAAAAGTCACATTTTGGTAGGATAAGTTGTTTAACGATCAAGGATGGATCAATCTCAAAACATAAATGTGGTTCTATTAGCAAGAAAGAACATGAAAGAAGAATGGTATGTATTGATAAAAATTGTGAAGATGTACTTATGCAAAAAAAAGGTTTTACAATACAGTAATATTGGTGATCTTTATATGCTTGCAGGTGCAAATTCTTGGTCGTAAGCCTACTTAATTGGAGCTTTTTGGGCGCACTCAAAAGATGCAAAAAGGAAAGGGTGAATTTGTAAATGAAAGGTCCAAGAATGTTTATGTAAGTTTCTTTTATTTCTTCTACTTGGGCCAATTAACTTCCTAAACTTTTGTTATGCATAAATACACAGAGAATGAGGATAGGAAAGATTGAAATCTATAAAAAGTCATCACTTTCTACTGAGCTCTTTTGAGCTTCACGGGGCCAAACAAATTCCCCATGGGGTCTTTCTCTCTCAACACAGAAGCAATAATAAGCTATAAAATATGGCTTCAATAGTTTTTCAGTAGAGTCACTTTCTGTTGGAGAGAAACGTGCACTGGTTCTCATTCTCAACTCTTTTTTCTCTCTACATATATGTATAGGCTGTGGAAGTGGTGAGGTGGGCAGCACTTTTCTTTCTCCTTCATACTCTGCAATTCTTTGTTTTGTTATGGGATTTTTTTTTATTTTATTTGTATAATAATGCTGTCTTGTTTTTCAATTAACCCATAATTCTCAGCTTCTGTCCTTTTTCTTTGAGGTATCTGATCATAAACTATATTTTTTCAGAATAGTTAAGTTCTTTTGAGCAGCCCAACAAAAGTCTCTTGATACTAATAAGTTGACCTTTTGAAAAAGGATCCTACACTACCAACTAAAATGAGTCAAATCTGTGTCTATTTATTTCTTACTCAAGTCGAATTATATTCATTATTTTGGCACAATAGTAAGAAATAGAAGTTCCATTGTTTATCTATTTTAGTTGACTTCAGTTTTCTACAAGCATGAGAACCTAAACACAAGGTTACCATGGATCCTCAAGTCCAAGGCCTAATTATATGTACTAACGTAAGCTGAAGAACTTGTCACTGCTAATTTGCTACTACGACTATCTAGTGGATTCTCCTGGCGGGCCTTCAATAAACTTGTTCTCTAACAAGCACCCACTGAGATGCACCTATATCTAACATAGATTGCTCATGAAATGGAGCAATATCCAACTCCTTGGATTTATGCATTGTTAGTACAAGTCTCTTCGAATCTTAGATGTCATGCCGCATAAGATTCTATAACTTGGAATATTTTAAGATCACGACTGTTTAAGACTTATTTCATGATCACCTCTCAGAGTGCAACCAAGTCCCTAGTCTTGTGTGATCTAAGGGCTTTAACCAAATGTTAGTGAAGTGAAATAAGCATAAGATGAAGATGGTCATTTAATATGAATATTATTCAATCAAGATTGTCTCACAAGTGCAATAGTTTACATGCTAATCTAATTGGCTGCGGAGCACTATTCCAACACATACAAGCTAAAATAGCTAAATGAATGTGGAGAGGTCAAGGTGAATTAAAAAGTTATGGTGTTATTCTCCACTGAAAAATATTCTCCTCAATTCTTGTGTGATGTAGTGCCAATGTATGTAGGACATTTGTTATTGGGAAGGCCTTGGTAGTTTGATGCAAGAGTTATGCATGATGGGTACCAAAATAGGAATTCGTTTGTTGTGGGAGGACAAAACATGACACTGGCAGCATTGTCACAAAAACAGATTTATGAAGTGAAGCTAAGAAAAGCAATTATGGAACAAGAAGAAAGAGGAGCTGATAACATTAAAAATTTTGAGAAGAAAATTATTGGGGGAAATGGGGTAAAAAAGGAATAGAAAAAGTGGCCCAAATGAGTGAAAATGTGTAGGAGAAGAAAAGAAAGAGAGTTGTGTGAGAAAGAGAGAGAAGTGAAAAGAGAAAACAAAGCAAGTGAGCTTCTATGCAATAAATAGAATGCATGACTGCCTTTTAAAATTAGAAATCTCTCATTGTACTTAGGTACAAGGAGGCATTCTTGAATATCATTGATCTAAATGAAAGAAACAGTAAACTAGTGATCAAGGAGCAATGAAAATTTAAGACTTTAAATTAAGTAAATTCACTATCAATCAAAGGATCATTTTAGGCCTAAAATAATAAATTAAGAGGAAGAAACATTTACCTTAAATGAACATTCAAAAACAAGAGAAAATGACAATTGAACTCCAACACTCATCCAACTTGACAAGTAGCAAGATCTAGAAGAGATGGGAGTTGGAAGGAATTCTATCTTTCATGAAAGATATTGATTATCTAGTTGAACTAGAAACTAGCCACCATAAAATATTGTCCATCTTGGCATATTTCAGAGAGAAATTCCATAAAAAATATTCATATGATATTCTTCAGCGGGATATTTCCGATGGAAATTCTATTGGAAATGTGTCTTGAATTTTTCACAATACTTTTTTAAAATTCAAACTGACTTTCCATCTAAAACATGTCATGAGTTTTTTCCTGTTGAAATGGTTGATGGATTTTAGATCGATTTTTCATCTAAAATTAGTAAATGAACCTTTATTTTTGATTATACTAATTACTTTCCAATAGAAATTCTATTGAAAATACATCAAAAAGTTAACTAAAAAACCACTCGCATGCTCTTTCTTCTTCCTTTCTTTCATTTCCTTTCTCTTTCTCTCTTTTTTCCTCTCTCCAATCTCTTTTCTCATCTTTCCACCGTACCATCGCCCATTACTCAATGCTAATCACCACACCATGACCACTGCATGTGCCACCATTCGAAACCATTGCACCACCACCTTTACCTTCATTGTGCCACCCCATCACCACTAGCCACAAGCACCAAATTTTTTATTTAGATTTGTTATTTATAATTTTAATTTATTAATTCCATATGTTATGTTTATATTTTTGTAATTATTGAAAATTTTATGATTTTAGGGTTTAATTTGTTGAAATTTGATGAATTATAATTTCATTTGTTGAAATGATTCTGTTTAGATTACTGAAATTATATAATATGACTATAGGTTTAAAATTTTCAAATTGTTGAAATTATTTGGTTTAAATTAAAAAAACTATATTATGTAGTTATAGGGTTTGTACTATTTTAAAAGTTGAAATTATTTAACTTATTAAGATTATAAATTTTAGGCTTGATGAATTGTATGTTTTAGTTGTTTGTTATGGTTTATTAGTTTGTTAAATTATATGGTAAAGACTTTATTAGTTTGTAAAATTATAAGATATATATATATATATATATATACGTTAAATGGTCAAAGTAATTAGTTATTATTTTATTATTTATTAAATTTTAGGGTTTAGGTTTGTGAGTTATTAATTTTTATTATAAATTATAAGCTTAATTTCTTAGTTTTTTATGATTTAGGTATCTAGTTGTTCTATATCATCTAGAAATTAGAACTAGAATAGAAATTTATACTTTAAAATATTTATATAATTATAGAAATGAAAATATTTCATATTAATAATTTTTTATTACTAAAACTTTTAACAGGTTGACTTGATCAACTGGTGATTTTTGCTTGGGTATTTCTTGTATTCTACTTATTTTAAGGTAAGCAATTCTAGTTTATTTATTAATTATGTTCTTAGGAAATTATTGTCATTATGAATTTGAAGCATGCATTAGATATACAGAATTGGTGGATTTGGATAGATGAGAGGATTTGAGGGAATGGGTGGAGCCTTTCCATTTGTTGCTATTGGATTAATGGTTAGTTGCATGTGTGTGGAGTTATAAAGGGATGCAATATGAATTAGTTTTTTTTTTTCATATATATATATATATAATCTTTGTATTGTAGATGTTTGTGTTTTGTGGGTTAAAAAAAAACTTGAATTATTATACTTACAGGGGAGAACTCCGCCAAAAATTTTCTAGGGGTATAAAATTTTATAAAATCCCCTTTAATAATCCATGGAGGCCAAAATTTTAAATTGATAAATATTTAATAAGGAGGACATTGCCCAATTCTTTTTGATGTAGTGGTTTTTCAAAAATGCCCCTTAAATACAAACCCTTAAACGGTTAAATAAACATATAAAAAAATTACATGCTCTAATTTTTCTAAATGATTAAAAGATGAAATGTATAATAGTTACTAATTAATCAAAGTCCAATTGTAAAATATCCGAACTCATACCCACTTATACCCCTGGATTAATTTATCCTCATTGGTTATGCTCACGTGGTTTTCGATTTATCCTTGAACCAAACACTAATATGTAAGCATATATAGAATATCATAGAAATTATTATGCAAACTAAACAGATCAAAAATCATTACATAATCATGAAGCACCCTACTTATCATGGAGAATAAACATAAGTCAAGTCATCTTACAATTTAGTCAATCCAAATATTTCTTCTTTAGACAACAAGGGTTTATTCGCTCATAGATTACTCAATATCAATAATAAAATTGTTCTAATAATGTAGATGGATATTTCACCACACCAACTTTGAATGTATAATACTGATTACCCCAGTTGTGCTAGAACTAGGAAGGAGTTTATGGATTAGGTTGAGGAATTTATAACTCATGCATATGGCTTGCCTCAGTTTGCGAGAGATAGGATAATTAGGTGTCCGTGCAATAGTTCGAAATAAAATATCGTTTGTTAACACCTTATGATGTTAGGCTGTATTTGCATTGAGTAGGGTTCCAACTTTATTACTATTACTACCCAGATCAAGGGGAGTTTGATTCTTATCACCAAATAAATGAAACATTTGATTATGGTGCATTAGGTAGTGGACAACATGATCAATACTTTGGTGAACTGGATAGATACATAAAAGTGGTATATAATATAATTGGGATTAATTTGGGATATGAGGGTACACCATTTGAATCTCATAGTCTTGAAGAACATCAAATGAAGAAGCTCAAAGATTCTATGACCTATTGAGTGGGTAAAATCAACCATTATGGGATGGACGCAAAATGCATTCTCCATTATCTATTGTTGTGAGAATGATGAGTATTAAGAGTAAGTAGAAAATACCTTAAAATTCCATGATGAGATGTTATAATTAATATCTGAAACCACACCCTAAGGGAATGGCGTTCCTACTAACTACTATGAGGCATGGATAGTAGTTAGTAAGCTTGGCTTGATAACACAAAAAATTGATTGTTGTGTAAATGGATGCATTCTATATTACAAAGGCAATGCAAATGACACTAAATATAAGTTTTATGTAGTCCTAAGTAAAAAAACTTGGGTCAGATGAGGGGTAAAGGAAAGCTTTGAGATGTACTAGTCAAAAGAGTTCAATATTTACCTCTAATCCCTAGTTTGAAGAGGCTATATGGATTGATGAGTTCGGCACCTCACATGAGATGGGATTATGAGAATCGTTGAGTAGATGGTGTCATGTGTCATCCTTTAGATGGGAATGCTTGGTAACATTTTGATCAAACACATATTGAATTTGCAAGTGACCAAAAAATGTGAGACTTAGTTTATGTGCTAATGGCTTTATCCTTTCAGTCAATCTGCATCACTTTATTCATGTTGGTTTGTCATACTCACACCACATAATTTGTGCTTAGAAATATATATGACATTGCGCTGTATGTTTTCGACATGCATAATTCCTGGGCTCAAAAATTCGAAGGCCATGATAGATATATACCAACAACCTTAAATTGAAGGATTGGAGGAGCTTTTGGCAATAGGTGTGCCTACTTATAATGCCTTCAGCAAGCAAAATTTTATTATGAAAGCTGCCTTGTTGTGGATAATAAATGATTTCTCAACTTATGGGATGTTGTTCGGGAATTTAATAGCAGGCAAATTGGTTTGTCCTTACTGTATAGGCTAAACTAAGGCATTCACTCTCAAACATAGTTGATATCGACAATTCTTAGATTATAGCCATCAATTTTGGAGAAATATTATCAGTTTCTTGAAGAATTGAGTTGAGTATGATCCTCCTCCTCAATTGATGATTGGAGAACAATTGTGGGAGATGGTGTGTGATTTTTCCAAAATTACAGAATATGGTAATGCTTCTAGAATCACCAGGTATAGTGCGCAACATAACTGGACCAAGCCGAGTATATTTTGGGAACTATCATATTGAAAGAGTAACTTGGTTAGATACAATTTAGATGTGATGCACATCTAGAGGAATGTCTTTGACAATATTTGTAACACGGTAATGGACATCAAGGGAAAGTTCAAAGACAATGTCAAAGCTTGTTTGGGCTTGAATGTCTGTTGTAAGAGGCACGAGCTAAAATTAATTCCAAAGGGAAATAGGAAGTAGGGCAAGCCTAAGACCAAGTATGCTTTTACAATCGAGCAGAGAAGATGACTCGATGAAAGTATGAGGAATGCTTGATGGATACTTGGCCAGGCGTGTTGACAAATATGGACATAAAATCTACTGGTTGAAAAGACATAATTGCCATATCAAGATACTATGTCATGGATCTTCTATTGGATTTTAATCAAAAAATGATTTAATTGTAAAACAACCAACTCTATTTATAATATTTCAAAATTTTAATGAAAAAATTTTTCGACAAAAATTTCGGACAAAAAATAATTTACTACAAGAGTTTTTCAATGGAAGAAAATCTATGGGAAGTCCCTTTGAAATTTTCTTTTCTAGTAAATTCTGCCATAATTTTTTATCGAAAATAACATGATTTTTGTTAGTGATACAAGGGACAATATCTATTTCCTTTGTTTTCTCTTAATGAGAATTTCCAATAGTGGGTGTCAGCAATGCCTCTTGAGCCATTTGACATACTAGTCCTCCAAAAGATGGAGCTTGCTATATTGACGTCTCCTCTGGTGGCGGATGTGCTCTAGGTGCTGGCTCTAGTACCGAATAGGACTACGCATCATGTAGGTTATTATATGTATTCTAACCTCGTGGCGTAACTTGAATGATGGAATCTTTGGATCTCATTTGCATCCTAAATATTCTGAGCTTCTAATCTTGGGTTGCACTTGTGTAGCATTAGAGCTTGGGAGTTTTCATAAATGACTTTTCATCCCCATTTTGGCTTTGAGAGTTGTATTTGTAAGACTAAGTGTTTGGTGGGTTTTGATCCACTTAGATCTAAATGCCCATCTTAATGGGCTTAATTTATTGGTTCAATGGCCTTTTACTTAGTTATTATTTATTTAATTGAGCCACTTAATTTATTTTTATTTTTTCACTCTTAGACTCTTATTTTTACACATAAGCAATGAATTCTAGTATTAGATCAATTAATTGGGGAAAAGTAGCTAAAGCTATTTACAATTTAGGAATCAATCCCTATTTGAATTTTGCTTGTCTCCACTCTTCAGTCAAAGTTTTTTTTTTTTTTTTTGAGTTCACTCCCTACTTGAGTGGAAAAGACACAAAATGCCCTCACTTAAATTAAAAATAACAAGAAACTCTCCACTCAACCCACTAACAAAAATGTTTCTTCATTATAACTCTCGTGCTCTCATTTTTTCCTCCTCTTCCCTCCATTTTCGAAATTGATTCAATCCTCACTCTCTGCAAACAACGCTATCTTCATCTTCTTCCTACTAGTGCCACAACGACTCACTTTTTTCTCTTTTATTTTTTTATTTTTGAACTGATTTTCTACTATTTGTTGTGTTGTCGAAGCTTGAAGGGTTTGTATTTTCGCCCCTCAATTGCACAGCCTACGAGGTAAGTTGTATAATTTCCTTTTTTGTTATTTTTATATTGAAATATTGAAAGAATTTTCATACATTTCTTTGTTGGCTTCTTGTTTTACCTTGATTTTAATTATTTAGGCTTGATCTTGATATATTGAATTCACCCACAATCAATCTCTTCTTTTATTAAAAAGAAAAAAAAACTATTGTAAATTTTTTCGTATTTGAATATTGTCAATTTATACTTCATTTGCTATTTTAATTGCATGTTTCAATTATTAGTTATCTAAATTTAGTAACTATATTATTCATATAAGGTGTAATGTACATTAGTTGTTTGTAACTGAATTTTAGGGATATTATTTGATTTATAGTGTATATGAAGTATATAAATCATGTGTAAACATTTCTTGGGCATCAATTCTTGCAAACTCATTATTAATATAATTAGTATTATTTTCAAATAATATGGTAGGAAAATTCAAGCTTTTAGTATTTAAATTGTGAGTTGCAGTACAAAAAATTTTCAATTCAGTATTCTGTTCCAATTTTTTTGGTAGCAAAAAATTCAAACTTTTAGTATTGAAATTATGAGTTTACAGTATATCAAACCTCCAATTCAGTATTCTATACAATTTTTTTTAGTACAAGAATTCAAACTTTCAATATTTAAATTGTGAGTTGCAGTACACAACCTCCAATTTAGTATTTGGTGCAAGTTTCTTGGTAGGAAAATTCAAACTTTTAGCATTTAAATTGTGAGTTGTATTATCAAAACCTTCAATGTAGTATTTATATAGTTATGTATGTCTTTTTTGTCTGTAGAAATAATGGCTAGAACTCTAGGACTTGTTCACCAAACCGCCGAAGGTAATAGAAACTCTGAGCTATGTTCTTGGTGCTCTTTAGGGTACTTCAAAAATATTAGGAAGGAGTTGGATGGTAAGATGAACTTCACTCACACTAAAGCACTAAAGAGAACCCCAATTTCAGAGTACCTTAAAATGACTAAATTGAGTAATAACAGTGTTATTAGAGTTGAAGTTCTCTTAAGGAGGTTTGATATTATGTCTTGTTCTTTATTTTTTATTTTTGGGAGCGATATTAGACTTCCTTTTACTGCGAGGGACTTTTCTATTATCGTAGGTTGCAACATGGAGGCAACTTGTGAATTTTGATATAAAGATAGAGTCCGAAACTGTAACATAATTATTTGAAGGAAAAATTCAGAAAACCACTCATATAGAGATTTACAAAAGGTTGAGAGAGTTGGCAGAAAAACATGGTGATTAGGATATAAATGATTTTGTTAGGATATATATACTATTAGTTTTCAACTGTATTTTATTTCCAATTAGTAACTATTCAACACCTAGATTCCTTCTGTGGTACGTGGATGATTTATCTTCCGTTGGCCTTTATGCATGGGAAATTGGTGCATTTAATTTTTTGCATGCTGAGATTTTGTTGCATACAGGAGGTGAAATGGGGAAAGGTTTAAGACAAAAAAATACTTTGATGGATGTAGTATTGGCTAATGGTAAGTTAATCACACTATTACTATTAATATTTATTATTATTATTGAGCAACTATAATATTGCATAATTCTTTTTTTGAATGACAGGCTTAGGTTTATGAACATATTTCTTTCTTGGGAACGATAAATTCATTACGTTCATTTCCACCCTTCGATGGTGTAAGAGTAAAATCCCTAGGAAAGTTGCTGATGAAAAAGAAGAAACTCAAAACAATGACTAGAAATATGGTAATAACTTATATTTCTTATTCTTTGTTGTTGTAATAGTTTGGTGTATATATAAAATTACAAACTAAGATGTAGAGTTCTGTTTGAACAGGTTCTGCATATTTATCCATTCCCCCATGAGGAGAAATTTTTGTTACCAATACATCATGGAATACCAAGTGTTGATGTGTATGGCTTGCAAGGAATTTTAAATGAGAGAGAGAGAGAGAAAGAGATACTAAAAGGGAGACTTTTCTATCTTGAGAATAAAGGATTTGCTATTGGAGTTGAGGCCAAGGAGGAGAAAGATAAAGAGGAAGCAAAAGAACAAGAGCTAGTAGAAAAGGAAGAGGAATAAAAGGTGGAACAAAATGAGGAAGAAGAGGAGGAAAAAAAAGAAAGTGTGAGAGAGAGAAAGAGAGAAGAAAAGGAAAAGGAAAAAGAAGAGTAAAGAAAGAGTAAAAAGAGTGATGATGGTGGAATACATCTTGGAAGTCTTGAATAAGGGGATGCTCCACCCTTGGATGTGATCATATATTCTATTATTAAAGATGTGCGAGAATGAGTAGACAGCACAGACAAAAAAAAAAAAAAAAAAAAAAGAGAGAGAGAGAAGAAATGGACTTTGTTACACCCCCAGCACCACACTATAAAGGACAAAAGTGAAGCAAATTGCTCGTAAGGACCATGGCAAAAAGAGAAAGGCATGTGTATACAAGTTTTAAGTACTGCATACATGATTTTTTATATTTGATGTAAGTGAGACAAATACTAAATTTTACATTAGAAAATATGCTGTATAGTTGCACTGAAGTACTGGATATGTGTATTGCATCTTTGATAGGAGAAGATAAAGGATATCCACAATACAAAGTTAATAGATGTTGGATCTACAGAGGCCAATTTATCAGGTGATGAGGACTTCTTCAAAGACGACAAGTAGATTATAGAGGGCGGTCCGAGATACCTAATAATAAGTGAGAAATTATTGACTTATAGTTGCATCGAGATAAACTAGAGTGATTATACTAAATACTCAGTAATCTTTTTATAATAAATTTTTTATTTGAGTAAAATGATGATTTCATTGTTGCAGTGTTACTATTTGGGATGGACCTAATTTGGAAATTGGATAAGATATGTTTTGCAATCTAATTGTTCGGGAAAGAGTTGACGTCAGATTTAATTAATTGCTACATGAAGATCTTTTGCAGCCCTTCATTCAGAGAAAAATATGATCATGATATTTGGTGTATGACTACGTTAGTGCAGGCATGTAGTATTTGTTTTACTTTTTCAAATACAAGTAACTTGATTTAACAAGCTCTAATATTAATTGTCGACATGAGGAAATTCTGAAAAAACTTGAGAAAGCAAATAAGAAGCAAGCTAGAAAGAATTTCCAGAATTTATTGGTCAGCTGAGCATACACAAGATATTGAAATTGCTGGATTTAAATTTGCTGAACAAGTGCTAATTTACTATATTCCCCATTAATAGCTACTTTCACTGGTTCCTTCTTGTTTTGGACATGATTGAGAAAAAGTTCATACAAATGAACTCATCCTGGTCTCCCCAAACAAAAGCAACGACAAAAGTTGTTGTAAGTTCGCTTATACTCGTGACACATTCATCCAAATATTTGAATAAAAAATAACAAATACTTTTGCAGGCTAAGTTTATGACTTGATACCTCCAACATTCATTGGGGTATATTGTGCCAAAAAACAAAGTGTAAATACATTTTAATCGCCAACAAAATGCGAATTTGGACTGTGGAGTTTATGTATGTCTTTGGGCCAGGTGTTTTCCAAAAAACACCAAGAATTTTTAGAAATATGCAAATAACTGTTCTATGGATGCATATCAAGCACATATTGCTGCAAAAATTTTGACCGATGAGCATCGTTTAATGTATTCCAGGGCTGAAGATGATGTTTGGATGGTTATTATTTAGATGAATTTACTTTTTGTATGTGAATATTGAAGTGAATGTTTCAGTATTCCAGACATTCTTGCTGGATAACATCTATTATTTATGTATTTGGATGATCAGAATGGATGGTGTCAACAATTTATGTTGTAATTTGAAAATATATTTATAAATAAATGTTGGTAAAGATATATATATATATATATTGCATGTTAGTTCAATTACAGTACATTTGCATATGTATATCGTATCCATATTTACATATTAAGATAGAAAAAGATGGCACTAGGTACAAGAAATTATGAGTATGAAAGTAACTACAAAAACACCTAAAATAAGTACAGAACTGAAGTGAATTTAGTAAAAAACTGCAAAGTTTAAGTATAAAAATTCCACAAATTGGTACTTTTTTGTGGATTTCCAGTATCATTCTTAATACATTAGCGACTAAGTTGAATTCCTCTTAATCTGGCCATTGCATGATCATCAAACCAGGATGTATTAATCTTAGGACTAATGTATTCATGAAAGGTTAATTAGTTTTGGATGATGGTGTCAAATGGATTCATTTAGCTCATGTATGAATGGTTTACATTATTATGAATGAGAACAAATGTAGTTGGATGTGGGTATTTGTGTTCCCAACTATTTACACACATACTATCACGATAATTACCTAAATAAAATATGATTTGTTGTATTAGGGTCACTATGTGTTGTTCTCCTCATTGAATTGAGGTAAACTCGGCTAAAGGATAAGCAAGTAAACAAGCAAAATAAGTACACTAGGGCTTATTCAGCATAAAACTACAGAGTTGAAGTACAAATTTGCCATTTTTTTTTTTTTGTGGATTTCTAGTATCATTCTTAGTACGTTAGACATTAAGTTAAATTCATCTTATTTTAGCAACTGCATGATCATCAAACTACGATATATTAATCCTATATTGATATATTCATGAGAGGTTTATTAGTTTTCAATGGTGGTATCGAAAGGATTTATTTAGCTCATGCAGGAATGGTTTTACTAGTATAAATGAGAACATAAATCATTAGATATGGGTATTTGTGTTCGCAACCATTTGTATACGTACTATCATGATCACTACATGAATAAAACATGATTTTATTGTATGAGGGTCACTTATGTGTTGTTCCACGAAGGTAAACTTGGCCAAAGGAGAAATATGTACAAAACACACAAAATAAGTATAGAATTAGGGCTAATTAAATACAAAACTGCAGAGTTGAAGCATAAAAATTCCAAAAATTAGTATTTTTTTGCGGATTTCTAGTGTCATTCTTAGTACATTAGGGATTAAGTTGAATTATTGATTTTTGATGGTGGTGTCGAAAGAATTCATTTAGTTCATACATGAATAGTTTATACTAGTATGAATGAGATCACAAGAGTTTAGATGTCGGTATTTGTACTTCCAATCATTTGAACACGTGCTATCATGATGATTACTTGAAGAAAAGATGATTTCATTGTATTAGAGGGTGTTATGTGTTGTTTCACCCATCGATTTAGGTAAAATTGGTCAAAGGAAAAACAAGTACAAAAACATGCAAAATAAGTATAGAAAAGATCAAATTCAGTACAAAACTATAGAGGTGAAATATAAAAATCCCAATAATTGGTATTTTTTTTTGTTAAGTCCCAGTATCATTCTTAGTACATTAGTGATCAAATTGAATTTATCTCAATCTATTAATTGCATGATTAGTAAACCAAGATGTATTAGTCAAAAGGATTGATTCAATTCATGCATGAATGGTACATACAACAAGTATGACTGAGAACACAAGCAATTGGATGTGGGTATTTATGTTCCTAGACATTTGAACATATGCTATCACGACCATTATTTGAAGAAAAGATTATTTTATTGTATTAGATAGTCTTATGTGTTGTTTCACCCATCGAATAGAGATAAACATGGCCAAAGGAAAAGAGAGTATAAAAACACTCCAAATAAGTACAGAATAAGGGTAAATTCAGTATAATATTGTAGAGATCAAGTATAGATTTCTAAAGATATGGTCTCATTCTAATTATAAAAATGGTATTTTTTGTTTCTCGATTTAAGGTATTTTTTCTAATACATGAGATTATTTTATCACTTTAATGCAGTAGTACTAAATACTGAACAAGAGGTATTGTTCTTCTGAAGTCAAGTATTCTACTGCAAAAATGAAGTATTATTTTGCTGAAACTAGGTATTACTTTTCTATTATCTGGCATCAATTATATACATTTCAATTGTCATTCAATTTAAGTAATTTTGACATTTTGATGTTGCTATACCTACAAAATCCTTTTTCTCATTATAATGTTGGCTTCCAACGAAGCATTTTATCACCTATGATGGTACTTCACACAAGCAATTCATGCTCCTAAACATTTTAACACATGCATATCCCAACTATTGAATGAAAAAAATATGATCTTATTATTTTTGCATGATCTTATATGTAGTTTCACTAGTAAGTTGAGACAAATCAAGCCATGCGATTAATAAGTATAGAATCACTTTAATGCAATACTAAATGCTGAAGAAGAGGTATTGTTCTTCTAAAGTCAAGTATTCTACTGCAAAGATGAAGTATTATTTTGCTGAAACTAGGTATTACTTTTATGTTAACTAGTATCAATTATATGTTGGAATAGTGCCCCACAAGCTAATCAGATTGGCATTGTTAACTATTTCACTTGTAATACAATCTTGATTGAATGATATTCATTAAATAGTCATCTTCATCTTATGTTTATTTCTACTTACCAGCATTTGGTTGAAACCCTTAGATCACACAAAGACTACGGGACTTGGTCACGCACTAGGTGGTGATCATAAAATAATTCTTATATGATTGTAATCTTAAATCTTTTAAGTCGTAGGATCTTATGAGATAGGGCATCTAAGATACGAAAAACTTGCACTAACAATGCATAAATTCAAGGAGTTGGATATTGCTCCATTTCATGAGCAATGTCATATGAGGTATAGGTGCATATTAGTGGGTTCTTGTTAGGGAACAAGGCACTAAAGGCCTGCCCGGAGAATCCACTAGATAGCCGAGGTGGCAATTCGGTGTGGCAAGTTCTCCAACTTATGCTAGTGCATATAATTAATCATTTGACATAAGGATCCATGGTAATTTGTGTTTAGGTCATCATGCTTTGACTCTTCCTTGGCTACGTAGCGGGTCGTTAAGATAGAGGTTGGGCATGAGCTACCTAGATATGGAGGTTTGTGATATCCAAGATGAGATCAGACTTGTCGTCGTTGTGAAGGGCGAGTACATCTCTTCTGTATTCTATAATGATCGATTCCAAAAAATCCTTGCACAAGGTAGTATGACAATTTAGAAAAGGATTTTTCCAAAGAGTACGTCATAGAGAGAAATCAAATATTTGAATAGAGACATAGAATTAAGGTTATTAGTGAGCCGAAAAATATCTTGCCCTAGACCTCTTTCGGAAGATAGAAGACGAAAAGACCAAATTTGCATGGTACGCATAGAGTCGGAATGGTTCTCCAAAAGCATTCATTTCGACTAATTAATTGGGCTCCATGGGCTTGAGGTTGGACATTGACCATAGAGATTAGGTACTCTTCAATTAATGGAGATTAATTGAATTGAGTCGATTAGTTTAAAGGAGTTTAGACTAAGATGAATACAAGATATTCAAAAGTTACAAAGAGTTGTGAGCCTATGTCCAATGAATGGTAGAACCTAATAGCATTTCCTAAATGATGAAGGAATTTTTCTAAGTGTTAGAAATTACTCCTAATGGACTGATTTTGGAGGTTAGCAAAAATTGAGGTCATTTTTGGCTTGATCAATAATTATTTGGAGCCACATGACCTTCAATTAGTCAAGTTAGTTTAAAGAGTTAAGTTAACAATGTCTAGCTCAAAAGGTTAAGCTAATTGACTTAAGAGTTAAGTCAAAGGTTAATTAATCAAATTAAAGTGTTTAATTTAATTAATGATTTAATTTTATTAATGAGAAGAATCATTTTTGGAGGGAAAATTCAAATTAAAGGTTTATTTGGTGTGGCATTTTAATTAATTTGAGATGAGATTCCAAATGAAATTAAAATGCACATAAAACTCAAATTCAAATTTTGCCAACCAAGCAAACTAGTTGGCAGTCACCCTTGAGGAAGGTGTGATTCCACCATCCTCACTCTATATGTAGATATAGAGGGAGAGAGGGGTGGCCACTTGCTCATTGTGTAAAGAATTAGATTCGTTCACATTTTTACTCCATTTTCCAAGTATTGCCTCATGTGTTGAGGCTTCTCTTCTCTTCTTCTCCCATCTACAAAAAAAGCCTTCATCTCTGCAATTCTCCTCTTTATTCTCCAGCTAATATTGAGGAGAACAGGATCTAGCATTAGGATGTGAATCATAACGTTAGAGACAATACAATAGGATTGCTAGCCTTTGGAGATCCACTGTCAGGGCAGCGACTTTGGTGAATTTTTCCAGGAGTTTCCCTTTGGCCTTTTGAGCTGAATTTTTTTTAGTAGCTTCATCAAGGAGTTGAGAATGTGCTGTAAAATTTTCAGAATTTTTGGAGGAGTTTGGATCGAGCAAAAGTTGCTCACTCTCCGCTGTACCATTGGAAGATAGATTCAAGTTGTTAAGTTGATCTTCCTCATCTCCTTGGACATTTGCAAATCAAGATAATTCTCTATCTAAATCTGAATCATCAGCATGTTTAGATCCTTGTTATCATATGTAGCTTAGTCAATTTCCACTTTTAAAGTGTTTATTATTGGATCCTAGCGCTACATGTGACTTCATTATACATATTTTAGCTATCGTTTAATTTAAGTATTTTAGACCTTTTTATGTTGGTATATCGACGAAAACCTATTTCTCTTTATAGTGTTGACTTCTAAATGAAGCATTTTACCACCTACAATGGTGCTTCATACTAGTAGTTCATACTCCCAACCATTTTAACACTTGCATGTCCCAACCATTAAATGAAGAAAATATCATTTTATTATTTTTGGATGGTTTTATATGTAGTTGCACTAGTAAGTTGAGGCAGATCAAGCCAGGCGACTAATAAGTATAGAATCATTTTACTGGAATACTAAATGCTGAAGAGGAGGTATTGTTCTTTTGAAATTAAGTATTCTATTGCAAAAATGGAGTATTATTTTGCTGAAACTAGGTATGACTTCTCTGTTATCCAGTATCAATTGTACAATTTTAAAAATCATTTAATTTAAGTATTTTACATTTTTTTTATGTTAGTATAGCCACAAAAATCTATTTTTTCTTACAATGTTGACTTCCAAATGAAGCATTTTACTACTAGTAGTTTGTATTCTCAACCAATATAGAATCACTCTAATGCAGTACTAGATACTGAATATAACGTATTATATTGTTGAAGTTGAGTGTATATATAACAAAATGAAGTATTACTTTGCTAACATTAGGTATTATTTTTTTGAAAAAATAAATAAATATGGACAATAGCTCTAAACATAAATCTTCCCAATAGCTGAAAATAATACTTGTTCATGATTCCTTCCACACTAAAATAATCGTACAACATGCCCACATTTTACAAACCATACAATACAAATAATTTTATATAATTTCTCCAATTTATAATAAAGTACAGTACAAGTACTTCAACTTAACGTATTCTCCACATAAGAATGAAATTAACAGCTATCATAAGGACATGAACAGAGTCTTTCCTAATCCAGCTTCTTTTAATTTTTTGTCTTCTTTGCATCCTCTTCTTCTTAATTGAAGAGAAATAAAATCAATCATAATATTATTTACTAAGTAATGACAAAAGATAATACAAGTACAAATATGCAATAACTTATGCAGATTGAGCAGAAGTATTGTAGTATTAGTTTGGAAGTACTAAATCGTGCTAATATGGTATTAAGCATTAAACTACTAAGCATGATAATGCATAAATAAAGTATCGTATAAAAGAAACAGAGCATATAACAATTAGGTACTAATTGTAATACTTCGGAAGTATACCGAAGAATTAATGCAATATTTATATGAAAATATGAAGAACTTATCAATGCATATAGCTTATTTTCCTTCCATGCCCATTCAGTTCATTTTTTCGAACAACCATTGTATCAACAATGGCCATTTTCAGGCACATATGCAATCGAACCATATTGAAAACATCATTATCAATAGTCAAAGTGACACATTTTCTAATATGGAGCAAAAAATTGTAAAGTGTTAAATTCGGGACTAATTCTACATCATTTTTTCCCAATTTAAAACAATAATTCTATCAAACTCATACTTTCATAAATTGACAAAATGTAGAGATCCTCATCATAGACACAACTTCCTAATAGTTGAGTTTTAGCATCTTGGCCACTTGAAGCATCTTTTCTAAACTTAAATTGACGAAGACTTACCTCATTTCCACTATTCCGCAATATTATAGAAGCTCCAGCTCACAATAAAATGCAAAAAATAAGACTACTGATCTTAGGTTTCTTCTTGCTAAAACAATTTGAGAATGCAAAAGGAAAAAAAAAATGTCTTCATGACATTTGCGGGAATGAATTTCGGCAAAAAGGAAGAATGAAGACACAGAGAGAATGCTATTACAACTGAGCATAAAAAAGAAGAAGAAGAAGAAGAAAAAGAAGAAGAGTAAGAAAGAATAAGATATTTGGGAGTATTTTGTAAGGATGACAATGGGTCGGGTTTGGGGTAGGTTTGACAAAACCCAAGACCGCCCCATCAAAATTTTTATGGACCGGAGACTTGCCTCATCCTGAACCCTTATTTAGCGAGTTGGACCTGTTATTATTTAGCAAGTTGGACTTGTTAGGCCTGTTCGACCCATTTAAAATATTAAAAAAATTTAAAAATATTTTTTTAGAAAATTAACATCACCATAACTTCATAACATGAGAAAATAATATTATTAACAAAAAATTTATTATTTAAATATTTATATATGCATGTTTTAGTCTTTGAAAAATGATATATTGCAAACATTATGGTTACTTATGTATACATATTTAACGAATAAATTATTTATTATGACAATATTATTATTTTTATTTAGAACATATATGTAAATTCATATTTTTTCATATATGTGAATGGACACCACATAAAATATACATATAATAAATAAAATTAATATATATATATAAATATATAATATCTAAGGGGTGGTTCTGGGGCGGTTCCAGGTTTAAAAATTAAAACCCAAGACTCGCCCCAAGACCATTTATGCTTTCAAAACCCACTCCAAGCGTAACAGGTTATCCGGACTCATCGCCATTTTTAGTATTTTGATCAAACCAAGTGATTGGGGGAGTGAACTCAAAAAACAAACTTATAATGGGGAGCTAAAATTAAAAAAATGATGGGTGAAGACTGACTACTAAAGAGAAAATGGAATTTGGTATTTTTTAAAAAGATACCCATATTAAAAAGCTGTTCTTTATTAGAACATATTCTTGAAATCAATGGGCCTCGAGTATTTGTGCCAAGTTTAGATACACCCCTATTTAATTCACTAAATTCTTGTTAATTTTATCATAAGTTGGGAACAAATATACTGAATTAATCCTATTTGAGTGGTGTTTAGCTAAATTAGTAAACTACTTAAAATATCTTGTAAAATAATTCAATACTTATGATTTGGATTACATTCAGCAGTAGGACGTTAATTTATAGAGAAATCTTATATCCTTTTGTAATAATAAAAAGATTCCGACGTATATTTGAAATTCTAAAATTCAACAAACTCGTCAAATTGGACCATATAAATTAAATAGCTAGCATACTAACTAAAATTGCATTATAAGTTGTTAGGGTTTACTTTATCAAACTAAAAACTCAAAGTTTATAATTATTAGGATTACATTCAGCAGTAGGATGTTAATTTATAGAGAAATCTTATATCCTTTTTTTTAATAATAAAAAGATTCCGACGTATATTTGAAATTCTAAAATTCAACAAATTCGTCAAATTGGACCATATAAATTAAATAGCTAGCATACTAACTAAAATTGCATTATAAGTTGTTAGGGTTTAATTTATCAAACTAAAAACTTAAAGTTTATAATAATAATAATAATAATAATAATAATAATAATTATTATTATTATTATTATTATTATTATTATAATCATGGGATATATTTATCAATGGATTGGGCTCCGGCCCACTACAGTCGACCAGAATGTACACTAAAGAGAAATGCTTGGATGAGAGTGGGCACAGTCCTGCAACCAATAACACATGTCAAGCTAGCGAAGGAGGTCCTCGGCTATGGCACTCCAACGCTCAAATCTGTACAAATTAACTAGAATACGGAGTGGCAGAGTGAGGGCCAAAGTGATAGTGTAATATAGCTTGTTGAAGAGTTGCAATGGGGTGTTTATAATCTCTCTTAAGAGGTTAAAATGTCTATGATACCCTTGCTCATGCAGTAAGGGCCTTTTGTCTTTGTATGAGAACCTTTAGGTCTTCTTTCTCCTGAAACCTTCTCCAGGTGGCACGTCCTCCTTCTTCCTAGAATATGGAGGAGATTTTTGCATTTAATGTAAAGGCAAATTGGTGGTACTGTAGAGGCATACTACCTGTCAGCTCATTTAATGCGAGTGCATTCAATGTGACAGTGAGTAGTAGCGAGAAAATACTTCCCGTTTCCTTAATCGATCTCCTTGCGTCGAGATGTTTTCCTTAGATGTGAGCCACCTAGCAATGCCCTGGTTGAAATGATGGACCTCCTTGGGCCCAAAGGCCTTTCTAGCTGAAGGCTTAACGGTCATACTTGAGTTGATCGACCATGCTCTGGTCGATTGACTGGATGGTGGCAATTGAGCTGGTTAAATAGCCCAATGAGGTTTTGGCCTAGTCGATTGCTTGGTCGATTGTTAATGGGCTAGGCCCGCTGGGTTCCCCATATCAAATACTTAAAGGCCGTTTGGTTTTATTTTTTGAAGGTATTTTTATTTTTTAGTAAAAATAAATAGTGAAAAATTAGTTTTAAGTGTGAGTTTGAAAATGAAATATTGTTAAGATATTTTGTTTAAAATGAAATGATTGTGCATTGTTGAAAATGAGTCATATTTGGATATGGTTGTATTTTTGTATTAAAAATCATGCAAATGAGAGTATGAAAAAATAAAGTGTGAAAATGGGGAGAGAGAGAGAGAGAGAGTGTGTGTGTAAGAGTGTATTTGCGAAAATATATTGAAAATAAAAATATCTATAAAAATAGAAGAGAAATTGATAATTTTTTATTTTTATTTTTAAAAAAAAATAAAAATATGTTTTGAAAACAAAACCAAAGGTACTCTTAGAATTTGAATTATATTGTTAAAAGTAGAGGTTGAAATCCTCCCAAAAATAATAATAATAGCAGCCACAAGAGAAGATTTGATGTTATATATGTTTGTTGGGTGTGAATGGTGGACTAGCTAGTCTAATCTCATGGCTAATAATTCATCGTCCCGTGCAACACACTAATCACATGGAGACGTCACGTAAAACTACACGAAAGCATCTGGCTGACGACTGACGTCTGACGTCTGGCTTCCCGTGATGCATGTAATAACCAATAATACCTTGTCCTCTTACGTACTCCATACGGTCAAAGGAGTCCACAAATCCATGTGCACTGTGCAGTCCAGGGCCTGCCATCGTACTGCATGGTGGTGATCGGTCGTATTAATAATAATGACAAAATAAAATCGTCAGCAGTAACATACATTAAATATAATGATTTTTATTCATGATCGGTACAATGATTTTCATAAATAATAACTATATGTCTATGTTTTAACTTATCACATTATAGTAACAATAATATCACAAGAATCTTCATTACCATTAAACTAGCTTTCAATATAAATATGTGTCAACTGTTTACAACAGCGATAATTTATCATACATTTTTTTATAATCAATATTTAACAATTAAAATTTATATTTAAAACTATTATTATAATAATAAAAATTATCACTCCAATATATATAAAATTAAGCATAACTTTAATATAATTATTTAATATTTTACTGTCAATAAATACTGCGTGTCAATATGTACTTTGTATTAAGACCGATCACAGTTTTTGTTTTGTTTCCTAAGGGCCTGTTTGGTTTTATTTTCTGAGTTCATTTTTATTTTTTAATGAAAATACATAATAGAAAATTAGTTATAAAAAATATTTTTAAAAATGAGTTCTATTTGAATGGGGTGTTTAAAATTATAGGTTTATATAGGTGTGAAAATGAATTGTATTTGGATGTTGGATTTTTTATATTAAAAAGGAAGAAAGAATTTGAATTTGAATTTGAATTTGAATTTGAATTTGAATTTAAATTGATGATATGATATGTATTTATTTGTAAAATAATATAAAATAATATTTTTGTGGTGAATTGTGGTTGAGAAGTATTGAAAAGATAAAAAAATAGATATATGTAGTAATAGGGGTTTAAATAAGGTGAAAATAGATAGAGAATATATAAAATAGTGTTTTGAAATGAAAATATTTGAGAAAATAGTGTAGATAGTGATAATTTTTATTTTTCATTTTGAGGAGAAAATGAAAATGGGTGTTGAAAATGAAACCAAACAGGCCCTAACTAACTGTGTGATGGCGGTGGGCGGTGGGCGGTGGGGATACAGATCATCTGGGTAGTGTGGCGTAGGGCGGATGACGTACGTGGCAAGGTCCACCTTGTGTGCGTTTCAACCACTTTATATTTAACCCCCAGTGATTAATGATTCAAATTAAATTAGATTTTGATAATTTGGAATTGGGTTTATGTATTTATTATAGTGCATGTCCTTGCAATTTGCATGGAGAGGAACGCCTATAAATAGGCTTTGAGCCCCGAGTCCTTCAACACACTCAAAGACACATACAATTAAGAGAGAGAGAGAGAGCAATGGAAGTCGTGCAAGTACTACACATGAATGGAGGTTTGGGACACATCAGTTATGCCAACAACTCTTTAATTCAGGTATGTGTGTGTGTGTATATATATATCACTACAAAAATATAATGTTAATGATAAAATAAAAGTGATAATATAAAAATTATTACTAATGATATGTATTGAGTGTCAATAATTTTTAGTAATAATTTTTATTGTGTCACTAATAATACTTTTTGGCTTTATTTGCTTGGTTTGATTATGTGTGATACATACCTAATTAAGCCTCTTTTAATGTTTGTTTTAATTGACAAAAACTCTTGATAAATCCTAGGCCCAATATTATTTATTGTTGCTTTTGAAAAATGGATTAAGGGGGGAATGCTTGATTATGTGTCATAAGAATTACAAAGATCTAATAGGGTCTATTTTTTATTTTATTTCCAATTAAATCATGTTTCTAAAAATGGGGAAGAATGAGGAAATTATGAAAAACTTATTAAAAAGTATAAAAAAAATAATAGTAAATTTATATATTATGTTTTAATTTATTTATATATTTATCATATTAACCAAACATGAAATTAAAATATTATATCCTAATAGGCTTAAAATGTATCATTTGATTGTATATCACTTCTAATCACATCATTCAAAGCAAACGAACCCTTTAAATGACAATAATTTTTGTATTATCATAATATGGCTCAATAGTGACAAAAACTAATAATGTTTTAAATTTTACTATTAACAATTAATGACGTTTTTATGGTGACAACTTAATGATAATTTCAATAGTCACTATAAATTTGTAATAAAATTTTCACTGTCGCTAAATTGTCACAGTATGTACGTTACTAATTGTCAATGGTCACAACTTTAATTTTATTCTAATCACTATTTAGTTTGTAAAAATCATAAATGTGATAAAACACTTAATATATATAATAAGTTATCATAATTTTTGTATTGTCAATTATTCTTTTGTTACTAATTTATCTTTTTGTTGATCTAGTAACATTCACTAATGTATGTTTAATTATCAATTGATTTAGTTTAATAAATTAGATGGTGAAAAAATGATTATATTGGCAGAGAAAGGTGATATCCATGACAAAGCCAATAACAGAAGAAGCAATAACTGAACTATACAGCAGCATGGGCATGGCCCCCAAAAGCTTCTGTATAGCAGAGTTGGGTTGTTCTATTGGACCCAACACTTTGTTTGTGGCCATGGAGTTTGTGAAGACTATTGAGAAATTAAGCCGGTTGTACGGCCATCAGTTGCCGGAATTTCAGATACAGTTGAATGATCTCCCAGGAAATGATTTCAACTCCATTTTCCAGTCCTTACTGCCCAGCTTTCACGCTCAACTATTACAGGAAATGGGACCAAGCAGCTGTTTTGTGTCCGGAGTTCCGGGTTCATTTTATGGCAGGCTCTTTCCAGCAAAATCCCTGCATTTTGTGCATTCTTCTTACAGTCTCATGTGGCTGTCAAAGGTACTTACGTACATATAGTAATAAAACTTTAAACTGAATTTAACGTTCTTCTTGCTTAACACTTAATTTTCTCTAATTGATTCATCATGATATACATGCATATATCGATCAGGTACCTGAAGGATTGGAAATGAACAAAGAAAATATATACATGGCAAGCACTAGCCCCGTAAATGTGATTAATGCATACTACGAGCAATTTCAAAGAGATTTTTCGACTTTTCTGAAATGTCGTTCGGAGGAAGTAGTGGAAGGCGGGAGAATGGTGTTAACTATTTTGGGAAGGAAAGTTGAGAATGCTTCTAGCAAGGAGTGCTGCTATATTTGGGAGCTCTTGGCCCTATCGCTAAAGGAAATGGTATCTCAGGTACTAATAAATATATTTTATCTCTAATCAAAAGAGAATTAATTTATTATTATTATTATTATTATTATTATTATTATTATTATGAAAATAAAAATGCATGACTAACTAGAGAACAAAGATCCCATGGCTAATTGAATTTGATTAGCGGGGCGGGAGTTGATTTAGACATGAATTATAATACAGTATCTTGCAAGTATGCCTTAATTAACAAAGGATTGCTGATATGCAAGCTCGAGAAACATCAGCAAATGAAAGGTAGTATTTTTAACTTAAGGTTGTTACAAGACTCAAAAGTCAGTCTATGCTCATTTAATTAAATAAATTATATAAAAAATTGCTTGTTTGGTCTTTTGGAAAAAATAAAACAAGTATGAGAGTTTAGCCTACAGTCTCTACACACATAAAAAACCAGTTTGAGTCAATTATATATATATATATATATATATTATATGTTAATCCATATATATGCAGGGAGTGATAGAAGAAGACAAGTTACATTCGTTCAACATCCCTCAATACACACCATCTCCCGCAGAAATCAAGAAGGAAGTGGAGAAGGAAGGGTCCTTCAGCATCAACCGCCTGGAGGCTTCAGAAATCACATGGACAGCCTGCGGCAATGGCTTCCATTCTCAGGATTCAATAATCATAGCCGATGATGGTTACAATGTGGCGAAATGCATGAGATCCGTGGCGGAACCATTGTTGGTGGAACACTTTGGTGAATTAGTAATTGATCAACTGTTCGAAAAGTACAGAAAAATCCTTTCTGATCGCATGTCCAAGGAAGATACCAAATTTGTCAATGTAACTGTTTCCATGACAAGGAGCAGTCCCATCCATCGAGTAGCAAAATAATAATTATAAGCTAGCTGGCTCGCTCGATATATATACCAAAATAATATATATATATATATATATATTGTGTCGATGTACGTGTTTGTGTGTGTGTTTTGATTTCCTTTATGTTATGCTTGTTCTAAGTCTAGCTGTCTTATCTACTTTAGTTTGAAGCCTTGTAATTCGGAAGGTGATATGGGTCCAATGCGGCTCCAGGTATTGTTCAGTTCATCATCAAGTTAATTTGTGATGGCTCCAATATGTATTGATGCATCTCACATTGAATTTGTAATATATCTGATAAGGATCATCTTTTAATTTCTTTGGTAATTCGAATATTCCTTTTTTTATTTTATATGTATAAGAAAAAAGAAATAACTAAAACCGTGAAGGAGGGCCTGGCTAGCACATTCCCATCCAAAAAGTCACGTTTCACAAACAGGGCTTGGCCCGGCCCACATATTGGATAAGCCCCACTGGCTTGATTATGTGCTTCCATGTTCGCTTGGTCAAGCTATTTTGCCAAACTTCCACATGAAAAGGGAAACAAACAAAAAAATATATGGTCAAATGACATAGCGCCCTCCTGTGATATTCAAAATTAGTTCATAACCTCCTGTGAAAAAAAAATATACAAGAAAATTTATTGTGTTTTCTAAAATCATGCAACCAAGGCCCCTGGGAGGGTTGGTGTAATTTACTTGTGGGTGTGCGCGATTTGGTATGCATTTTTATATATAAAAAGACGATCATGCCATCACTTATCAACCGTTATATTTTTTTTTAAAGAAATCAACGGCCCAAATTAAATCATACAATATCATTTTTAAAAAATAAAAAAATAGATAATAGATGATTATGTATATGTATAATATAATAGAAATATGTATAATATATATATATATATAATATAATGTGTATCCCACCCCCACCCCCCCGTGGTAGCCAATTTTTCATGGCTGTCGGCAGCTGGCAACTGATGGCCATGGTAGCCATGCCGGCAGCCAGCCTCTACAGCTCGCTAGTTGATGCCACAAGAAAGAAAAAAAAAAAAAGGAAAAAATATTATATAGTGACCAACGACCACCATCGGCCATGGCGGCCAGCGGCCAGGCCTAGTCAGACCAAACCATAATGCACGGCAGCC
The DNA here is from genome assembly GCA_018894105.1 of Jacaranda mimosifolia. Lineage (NCBI taxonomy): Eukaryota > Viridiplantae > Streptophyta > Magnoliopsida > Lamiales > Bignoniaceae > Jacaranda > Jacaranda mimosifolia. The sequence continues at coordinate 14,606,503 of CM032133.1, read as the reverse complement.
ATGGTTGCCCGTCGGGTTTGGGGAAGAGGGGTGGAGTGGGGTGGGGCGGTTGGATGGGAGATGATTAAATATATGTTATATATAATATTATATATAACATATATTATATGTACAATATGTTATATTTATATAATATATAACATATACTATATATAATATGATATATACTACATTATATATAATATATTATAGCATGTTATGATAAATTTATATATATGCATTTTATATGTGTATAAGTATAAATAAAATATATATTTTATATTTTTACAAATAATAAATATTACTAACTTTGAAATGAAGAAACAAATTATATATATTATATGTATAAATAAAAAACATAAATGTTTATGTGTATAGATAAATTTATATATTTACATATATTATATAAGTGTAATTAAAAGATACATTATATGTACTTTTTTAAATATTTGATATTATTTAATTAAAGAATTTATATATATATATATATGTATTATAAATAAAAAATATATATGTATATACTTATGCATAAACTTATATATGTATACATATTACTACTAATATATAAGCAGGAATTGCCTTTGGGCTAATTTTTAAAAATATTGCTAGAATTTTTTTTTTTTACAAAACTACTGTGAAACTGGGGATGTTACAAAACTGTGGTGCAGCCACGCCTTTATGGTATATTTTCATTTTTTGTGGGGCTAAAATTAAGAGGTGGAATAATTCTTTTTTTTCAAAAAGACAAGAGGCATCTTTTCATATTTTATTTATTTTTTTTAATTTGGTGGCTAATTTTTTTTTTTTTTTTTGAACTTGTTTCATCGGCCGATATCTGCCCTCCATTATATTTATTAAGAAAATAATATTTATTTATTTTAGAGTAATAAAAATTATATTATAAAAACTTAATTTAGAATATGTTATTTTATATTTAAAATTGAATAATTAATTTTTTTAAATATTAAAAATGAGCCCTAAAAATGTATTATAAATTTTTAAAATATTTCATAAATTTACTATTTGATAAAATTCAAGTGATTGAGACATGTTTCTATACTATACTCTGTACTTACTTCAATTGAAGTAATATATTAACTCGTGAAGGGATGCTTGTAATGTTAGGACCTTGGCCAAAATAAGCATATGAAATTGCAATACGTGATTATATATTAATACATTAATCAAGAAATATCATACTTTCTAATCACTAAGTGATCTTGTAATTTTAAAGTAGGTTATTATTATGGTATGTGAAACTGTCACATAATATTTTTATATACTTAGTCCTATTCACTTATGCCACTAATATAAATGATCTAAAATTTTGAATTTCTTTAATTTGTAAATCAGGAAGGGTTGGTCTATAATGGAAATACCTATGAGGCTGAATTTGGTGGATTGGGTTGAAGAAAAAAGATTGGTTTAGAACTTCTTCAATGGTATTGTGATCTTGTTCTAGGAAATTGAGAACCTTTTTTTTTTCCAAGATCTCGTAACATGTCTAGGATTTATGAAAGAATAGACCTATTAGGATATCTGGAATGGGAAGTCTTGGGTAGAGATTTGGAAGATAGGATCCTTTTTTATTATTTTGGATGAGGAAATGGAGGCTTTGTTTTCAGTTCCTATGAATCCTCCAGTCAGTTCGCAATTCGATTTAATTATCTGCCTATGGAGTGCAGGGCTAAATTTGAGAAGTTATGTTGTTTGAATTGTATGGAAACTAGGTCTTTTAATATATGTGAGTCTACCTCAGAAAGAGGAAAGCAAGAAAAGGCTTTATTTTTATTTTTTTATTTTTTATCATAATGCTTGTTTCTTCTAATGGAGGATGTTCACGTACAACTATAGAGGCATCTATCTTGGTCCATCTTTGGTAATTTTTAGATAACTTGGATCTTATTTTCTCCATAAGTATTGAAGAATTATTGAAAAAGAGGAATGTTTTGTCATATAAGTCATGTACTCATACCATTCAAAACGGATCTAATTTCTCTAATGTTCATCAAAATTTTGCATAAACATTTTGGTCTGAAAATTTTGTTCAGCAAGAAAATATTTATTGAGAAATTCTTTATTTATCGAAAACGCTTTAATTATCGTGAGAATTTGTGAGGAAGCTGATAATAAGGAATCATGTTGTTCAGAATCTTCATAGTTTTGGTAGACAAGTTGGGCTAAATTTTGGTCTACTCTAATGTCTTGGAATCTGAAAACTTTTCTAGGGTTCTCAAAAGAAACTGTTCTTGGAATATCAGAAGGAACTGATGTGCGAGTTCTAAGAGGAATTAATACCAAATATCTCCTAGGAATTGGGATACTTGTTGGTTCATAACTGGTTGAAGATCTAAGAGAATTTTGTTTAAGGAACTTTATCTCGACAAATCCATCATCATGCTAAATGACTTGCTCTAGATAGGAATTTTCTATTGTTTGTCGAGGAACATTTGAACCTTGGGCCAATTCCCATTTTTCTGGAAGAGCAACATTCTTCCAATCAATAGTTCTACGAACTGTGAGATTTGATTTGGCTAAATCTATCTCCCAAAACACTATTTTTCCAACATGACAATTGTGACAATTGTGAACAACTACATTGATATTCAATCCTGTGTTTGTGATTTTGTAATGGATCCGGTAAAAGATTTGATATATGTGGGAACTTCGCTTCATTCTATAATTGAAACTCCTAACATTAGGGATATCAAGGATATGTGGATCTATTAGGGAAACTGTGAAATTTGAGAAAATTTTGAAAATACTAGACCATTACGAAGACTTGTCTCTACTAGTTCTGTAATCAGTCATCAAAGTCTAAATGCCTAAAATCTCTTAGGGTAAGAAAGATACTGGCATAAAGAACCTTCTTTTGTTAATGGCTTGACAGCAATCTGGATGAAACCTGTATGTAAAAACTTGTAACCATTTTTAACATATTTTTGGACAGAACACTTGGATAGTAACTTGATAGTTTGTTGGTCAGAAACTAAAGGTATATAGGATTTCTTCTTATGTCTTAATATTATATGTTGATTTGAAGTCTATAAGGGATCTCTTATAAATTTTACTAATATTAATCTTAGGTAGTTTCCAGTCAAGGAAGTCTTGATCAGTCCACATAGTTTCTTTTGAAGATACAATGTTCATAAACTTATTACTTTCTCCCGAGACAAAGGCTAGAGAATCCACGTTTCTCATCAAATTATTCATATTATTTTGTTCATATAATTGTATGTTTAGATTAGAGAACGACCTTGTTGCGATAATTCGCTTTAAAGTAGGCCGGCTTACTTTGCGCCAAAGCCTTACTTACACAAACATATGAATCCTTCCATAGAACCCATGGCTTTAATACCATCTACGATCCTTGGGTAAAGAACTTTGTTTGCAAAGTTCTAAACTTCAATTAAAACTTTATATGGAACGAACATTACCATCTTTAATAGAACTATATATATAAACAGAATATAAAAAGATATAAATGAAATAGAAATATGTAAGATGAGCAAATATAAAGAATAAATTATTTAAATTATTACTTAAAATTATTTTAATTATGTATAATCCTTCAGAATTTATTTTTATTAAACGTAACTCTTAAAAATTTATTCAACTCTTCCAGAATAATTAAAGAGTTGTGTCTCCTTTAACATGGATCATATCTTTTAGTTCAAAATTCTGTCTCTTCGTTTGTAGTTGCAACTCTACATTGAGCCATTATACAACCTATAGATAGGAGTGCTTAAAACCAAAACAAATCATTGAAAATAAAAATTATATGTAGCATTCTGTCTGTCTTGCTATACTTCACACCATACATTGTCCATTAATAAAGAGTTCTCAGTCGGCAGAAGTTTGCTAGTCTGTTCTACTAGAGTGTTACTTTGAACTGGAAAAAAATTGTTGTATTTTGGGAGGTTAATTGTTAGAAATCTTTTAGCACTGTATAAGGGGCAATATAACCCTAAGGACACTGTTGGAGCAATCGGCCTCAGTTTGCAAAGTTTCTATCTTGCACTCAAGTAGACTTTCTATTCATTGTTTCATTGCGTTGATAATTTGATAAATATTACTTCCTTATTTTATGTTTAATAATCATCGTAATAAATTATTTTGTGCTCACTACGTTGTCTTGCCTAATTACTATTTTCTTATGCGTTACATATTTTATTTATACGCTCATAATATAGCACAAGTATGCACGATTCTGCACTAATATTCTTACAATATTATAAAGATAGATAGATAGATAGGGAGGAGAGGAGGTGATTCACATGTAAAGGATTATGTTATTGACTTTGTGGAGAATTCATGAGATGTTATTTTCTTGAAAACTCAAATGAAATTATTGATAATTGAACCATACAAAATGGTTCACCCAAGCAAATTATTGCAATTGCACACATGATATGATTGTAAATATGGGCCCACCACCTTAAAACCACAAATGTAACTTTCGGAATCAAAATAATTCCAAAAGCCGAAGTATCGCAGCCTTTGGGCAGTCCCAAAAATCAATGGTATTTTGTTTTACTATTGAAATAATTTTCTGGTGCTGCAGTCAAAGATAGGCATCATGGAAAAGAGACGGTGTTCTATGACATCATCACCAAGACCCTAAGCCTAATTTTGGGCCATCATTTCTCCAATTGCAATTTTAAAGTCATGGGGCAATCACAAGTTATTGATATTATATTATTTTCTTAAGTGATGGAGTATTTTGGAAAAAGAAATCCATTTTAAAAACAAAGTTTCATTTTGAACTCTCTCTCTCTCTCTCTCACACACACACACACACACACAGAGGAGATACATTTAGAACAACGAAAATACTATATGTAATATGCTCCCCCACCGTCTGGTTTATATACTGATCTTGTATAACAATTGCCCCCATTATACAAGTTTGGGTATAAATCGGGCTATTTTGAAAGCAATGATTTAACCAAATGTTAATTTATTATATATCATGCATATTTTTTAGATTATTACAACTCTATTGATAATTAAATCAGTTCTTAAAACGATCAACATGAGAAATGAGGTCAAAGTCGAGATTGAGTACTCATCATTTACTCTATGTTTGGTTCATGGGTTTTGGTGAGGAAAAGAAAAAAAAAAATGCTAATGAAAATGTCTTTGATTGTTTGATTGGTAAGAAAAATACTAAAGAAAGGAAAATTTGAGGGAAAATATAGTTTATTTGGGGAAAATAAATCCTACTCAAATTGAGGTACTCTCTCATTTTCCTACACTTTCATCACTTCTCTTTTTCTCATTCTTTTCTTCATTATTTTCTTTAACAACCAAACAAATTTAAAATTTTATATTTCTTAATTTCCTTTTCCTCCTCAATATCCTTAAACCAAACACAGTGTTAAGGAAGTTGCATTCAAATACATGATCTTAATAATTAATAAATGACCTAGAAGATGAGACTGCATTTTTTATAATAGTAATTCATGAATGGTTCGTCTCCAATGAAGGGTGATTATGTTTGTAGATTTCTTCCATTGATTCGGATAGCAAGCTGTTAATTTTGTTGGGAGATACGTTTAGAATCGAATTTAAATATAACTCAATTCTAATTGAGTTAAATCCACGTAAATAAAAAAATTATTAATTTCGCCACATTTTGTGATTTCTCACGTTTCGTATCTTTTCTCGCGTTTTGTGATGGGTCTAAGCCTCCTATTAATACACTTTCATTTTAATATATATATTGTATAATTATGCAACTTGCCCTTTCCATATTATGGCTGTTTGTAAGATAAGGACATTTTTCATCCTCTCTTTTTTTAATTCAACCCATAATTTTAGTGGAGGCTATTGATATTTTTTCTTCGTTTTTTCTTTTTTTTCAAAGAAAAAGGAATTCATGAAGCTCAAGGTCCAAATATTAGCATAAATTTATTATTCAAATTATGCTTGCATCCCTGCAGTTAAATCAAGAATCCAGCAAAAGGACGAGCAGACAAGAATGGGACTTTTTATCGTCTTATTAATTGGTTCTTTACCCAATTTTAATGGTGTTCGTTGAGGCTGTCATCACCATTTTAATATATGATTATCTTTGTTCGCAAAGCAAAGGTAATTAATGGTTGAGTGAAATTTTCATCTGAGTAGATGGAGATGCCTTATCTCCTCATTAATTTCCTCCTTTTCGGCTATGGCGACACAATTAATGTTTGATTATGTTAAACCTTATAAGATAGTGCTGATGGTATTATATACGATAATGTTCATCAACTACGCAGGCTCAAAAGCAATACTGTAAAGTAAAGATGAATTCTTTTTTTTTTTTTTTTAACTTTATATTTGAAGTTGATAGAAGGAAGCCAGAGTTTAGGAGTGTTCATCATATCAACCCGATTCGATGAACCCAATGATCCAAATCGAACCAATCTAAATTGGTTCGGTTTGGATTGGGTAATCGGGTTTGATCGGGTAAAATCCAATCAAACTTGATTATATTTGGTTTGGTTCTCGAATTTCATATTCAATTACCCGACCCAACCATTTAATTGAAATAAATAATAATTTTTTTAAAATTATGACTTTTGTTATTTATATTTATATTTAATGTTCAACTTAGATTTGGATTTGAGATTTTATATTATCAATCATAGCTTGTGGTAAAGAAGGAGATAATTTATAACAATTATGACTTGTGTTCTAGCACAATACTGTGTGCTTTTCAATTTTGATGAATATTAATAATTTAATTCTCTTGATTATCTAGTTAAAGAACTAAAGAAATTGCAACTGGTACTTTTTCTCCTCCTCCTCCTCCTCCTCTTCCTCCTTCTTCTTCATCTTTTTTTTTTTTTTTTTTTAATTTTTCCTTGAACCTGATTACCCGACCGAAGAGTTCAAGAATTAAAAATTATAAAACCCAAACCAAACCAAACCGATTAAAAATGATCGATTCGAATTCATTTTTTCCTCAAACCCGAACCAACCCGACCTGTGAACACACCTACAGGAGTTTGTATTGCAATAAGAGTTCCAACTTAGTCCAACTAAAAGTAGTTGATGTTCGCCTTTGTAACACATTTAAGGAATCAAATAGGAGAAAGCTAATAACATTGCCAAACTCTTCATTTTTTTATTCATCCTTTTCATTTGAAAAGTATCCATCGATTAAATTTTCCAAGTGAATTAATTGCAACAATTAAAATTAGAGAATTTAAAAATTAAAAAATTAAGTGGCGTACAACATCGCTAATTAATAGAAAAGTTAAACAGATGATGCCACCTCATGAAATTCACAGGCCTACCCAGAAAAAAGAAAACAGAAAAAATTTAGGTTGTAATAGGAATTCTGGAAACCAAAGTCAAGATAAACATGCTGTAAGATATTAGAGTAATTAAGATAAACACTATTTTTCAAATATTAAATTAAGTCTGAAATTTTAGTTTTCAAATTGCCAAACAAGCTCCATGCTAAACTTGAAAGCTAGGGCTGGTTTGTTTATGTTTTCAAATTTATTTTCTCTAATTTTCACTATTTGGAAATGATTTTCAACAATTTATCATCATTTTTACATATATTCCAACTTATTTCATTTCAAAATATATTTTTAATAACTTATATATCTTCTCCCAATAACATATATATATATTTTTTTCTTCTTTATTATTACTATCTCTCTACCTACAACCTACTGAGTCATATATAATGATTACTTTTCGAACGTACTATTCAAATACAAACTTATTTTTAACTCATTTTTTAAAATTTAAAAATATTAAAAATGAAAACACAACAAAACATGCTCTTAACTTTTTTCGATAACAAAATTCTTGGCTGTCAGCAATTTCATACATGGAAGGATTTAAACTTTGAAGAAGACCAACTCAAATCAAATTACGTGAAAGGCCGCCATATATAGACGCAAGGTGTGGAGCACCAATCAATTAGAAAACTATGCAAAAATGTATTATACATTATCCGAATCGTTTAAAGAAATATTATGGTCTGTATCAAACTGTTTTACTTAGGACTTTCAATCAAGTTGAGCAAACCGTTCCAAGGTCTGCTTTAATTTCAGCCAAGTAAAATGGGAAAAGAAAAATAAATTCATTTGAAAGTATAAATCAATAGAGTTACTTCTGAGATTAAATTATTAACCGATATCCGAGTTGCATAATGAAATATATTTTCTGTCTTTGTTTTTATTTGAAGCTTATTTTTGACCTTTTCTTTTATGTCTTTTTGGAAATACGGACTAGAATATAATCCTATGCATTGAGCAGGACCACTGTAAAAACTATATAATAGTTTGTGAAACTAAAACAATACTTAGTAATATAAGTTATTTTGTCGGAGCATTTAGTTATTTCATAACACGAAGCAAAAACTTGCAGGGGACATCATAAATTTATGGTCCATCCAAAAGTAAAATATTATTTACAAATTCTCCTCATGCATCGATTATGGATTCATTTGGCAAAAATAAAAATCCACGCAATCTTGCTTAGCATCCACCGCCTAGTGCCCCATTACACTTTTTATGCCAAAAATACTTAATGCATGAAATATTGGTAAAACAGATCAAATTAAAACTTGCAGTAAAAATATACAATTTTAATAATTACAAAAAACAATGAAATTAAGATATAATAAACTATATAAGTAAATGAAAGAACCACAATAATTAATATTTACATGGGAAATTTGTAATTTTAGTCCCTCAATTATTACTTATTTCGATTTCACTCCATTCTGATATGGGGTTAGCACATTTAATTCTTTTTTTCTTTTCTTTTTTTTTTTGCAAATTTGGTCCATCGGACTGAAAAATTTTCACTTGGGTCCAATAATTGCCACATCAACATCAATTGGGCCTACATTTTGAAGATTTTTTAACATTTTATCACTGAGCTCCACATCATGATCCATGTAATCTGCCATGTCATCCAAATGGCTAAAAGCAAAGAAAAATTGCCGAGGAAAAAAAATGCAACCGAAAAAACAAAAAACGCTGATGAAATGGCAAAAACAATAAAAGCACTAGAACACTAAAAAACTCTTCTTCATTTTTTTTTTTTGCTTTTTGATTTAAATTTCTAAAATTCATTTTTTTTTTCATATAATTTTAATCATTTTTTACTTATATACATAATAATGTGAACAATGAATATGTCTAAAATAATTTATTCAAAGTTAATGAATTATTTATTAATTAATAAATATAAATAATAAATAATTAGATAAAATAAAAATCTAAAATAATTTCTCCTATTCAATAATATTAAACAATAAACATCTCTAAAATAAGTTATTTTAGTATATTGCATATATAAAAAAATTTATTTAAATAATTAATATTTAATAATATTAAATACTAAATATATGTATTATAAATTGATTACATATTAAATAATTTTAAAATAATAAATATTCTAAGCATAAGTTAATTAAATTTAAGTGAATTATTTATTAATCAATAGTAAAGTAAATAAATAACTTATTAAATAAGAAAATTGAAATGCATTATTCCATAACATAAAATAATAACATTATTTAAAATACTTTATTTAATAAAATTATATATATATATAATTTTGAAACAATTAAATTTAATAAGATTAATGTATTTATAATATTAAAAAATTACACTCAAAAATTATTATCTTCCATTCTTTGTCAACCTACATCCCATTGCACCCCACCCACCCATCCTGAACGAACACAAGCCTATAGCCATGGGCAGCCATTGGGCCCCCTGCCTCACCCCTCCTTCCCTGCCTCACACCATCCCCCTCTTACATAAAAATAGTCTGGGTAAGATGGAAATCAGTTCAACATAGCTTCATCAGAACGTGCCACTACACCACCACTAGCAGCCTCAACTCGCCATCGACCATCACCATAAATGGAATTCCACCACTAAAAGTTGCATCTTGACAAGGTAAACCAAACCCCCAATCAATTTCGAAATTTATTGCTGTTAGCATGATCAATTTCACCATAAACCACCATGGAACCCTACACACCACTACTATGCCACCATCGAAATTTCTCTTCCACCACTGATTAAAACCTCAAATTGACAGTACCAAAAGCTTGCCCATGTAATTTCGATAGAATCCCCTCAAATCCCATGATGTTTCTGTCGTCGGAAGTGGTGGAACCACCACCACCCATGCTCGCTCGCCGGCATTCTCAATTTCCAAAGAAATTTGCCTTAGCTAGGGGTTCTTCATACAAAAATATTCCTCATGCCAAAGAGAAGCCACCATGGGTCAATTCCATATCTATGGCCAATTTTTGGTGGTTTAAGAATTTGGTTGAGGCTGGGTTTGTAAACAGAAAATTTATACACACACACACACACACACACATATAAATATATATATGTATTAAATATGTTTATCATACATATATATGATATTATATACACGCCTTTATATGTATAATATATATGTATATCTAATATTTTTTAATATTTGTTTTATTGATGCATTTTAGAGATATTTTTACTAATGAATTAAAGTGACGTGGCATCACACATGGCAGGTGAAAAGTAACATGGCATCACACACGGCAGATGACATGGTCTCACCTAACAAATAGCAAGAAATGCCCAAATTTTGAGCCCGATTAGAGTTGATTAGGCAAATTGCAGGCTGAATTGAAAATTTTTCAGCACGATGGACTAAATTTGCAAAAAATTGGATTACATAAGCTAAAATTTAGTGAAAAATAGATCAAATGTACTAATCCCATATTAAAATGGAGTGAAATCGAAATAGGTAATAGTTGATGGACTAAAATTACAATTTCTCCATGTTTAGACTAATGATAGGAGAATATTTAATACAAGGATGCAAACCAATGTATAAAACAATAATGTAAAAATGACTTACTAAAGAAATTATATTCATATGTTTCCTTAAATGCCAAAATGAGTTATGTAAAGAGAGAATACATAAATAAAGAGACCATAAAAATAAAATGAAGCAATTAGAACACCACAAGTTCGATAGTAATACTTATGAGTGCATAGGATTTTGGTAAATAAAAACAATGGCTTTTTAGTACAGTGAATGAGAAAAAGTAAAATGATTTTAATCAATAAAAAAAATAAAAAAAAATCTAAAGGCAACAAAACTAAGGTCTAAAAAAAAAGAAAGTATGCAACGAATTAAAAAAAATAATAATAATAATGGTTCACTGAAGATACCATTTTGCTCATTAATGTCAAGGTAATAGAAAAAAAGGAATAAAAATGGGAAACAATGTCAAGAACTATATGAAGTCATAGAAAGAAAGTAATTTTTTTGTTCTTATTCCTCATTTGTTGAGTTCGACATTTGATTTTTTCATTTCTATGACTTTATGGTTGCAATTTTATCATTCTTTTGTGCAGGATTTTGCAACGAGATGATTTGTTCCTAGTACCTTTTAGGGTCCTTCATTGATTTGCATTGCATTAAGAGCTTCTTGAGGTTTCTTGTATAGGTAGATGTCTTTCTCCTATCCCCTTAAGGTCTTATTCGGAAAATGTTGGCTCACGAACCTCCTTAGAGGATCCTTTTATTAAGATGCTATTTTGCGGGCTTGTGACTCTAGTGAAGCTTTGCTCTCTATGAATAACTTAATTTTTTTTGTGAAGCTTCGAGTTCCAAAGTTCGTCCTAGATCTTTGGCAAAGCTTTGCGCTTCGTGAAGGACTTAGAATTTATTGTTGGGGCTTTTACGCTCTAGATATCTCTAAGGATCTCTAGCAAAGCTTTGTGCTTCGTTTATGACTCAAAATTTCTCTCATAGCTTTATGCTCCAAAGATCCCTTAGGATCTCTGGTAGAGCTTTGCACTCTATGATTGACATAGAATTTTTATGCAGCGTTAAGCTCTGGGAGTAACAAATTTTTTTTCTTGGAGCTCTCCACTTAAAAAATTACTTAGGATCTTAGGTGGTATGCTTTAGAGATCTTTCAGGATCTTTGACGGACCTTTGCACTCCACCAATGACTTGGAATATTTTATAGAGGATGTTGCTTTGTTGTATGTGTCGTAGGCAGTCAGTAGTTCATAGGTAACAGGTGGCTGGCTAGTTACTTGCCAGTTGTTAGGGATGACAGGGGGGCCACCTTTTTCTTTCATGCTTGTGGGGCGATCGCACTACTAGGTTGCCTGCCTTTTGGAGGTCATGCTGAGGTTGGTCCAGTGTGAGAGTATGGAAGTTGTCCCCCCCCCCCCCGCCAAGGTCATCTAATAGAGGTTTACAATCCATGAATTTTTGGAGTTTTACGCCTTGTGAATAACTTAGAATATTTTTGGAGATATATCCTATGTGAATAATTTATAATTCTTTTAGAGCTTTACGCTCCAGGGATCCTTTATGATCTGATATGGCGTTAAGTTATTTTGGCACCCCTTAGGATCTTTGGTAGGATTATGTTACTCCAAGAACCCTTTAGGATTTCGCATAGAGACTTTTTGTTCTGAGGACCCTTTGAAGTCTCTTGCATAAAATTTATGTTGGTGACCACTTAGGATCTCTCATAGATATGTCATATCGAGACCCCTTGTGGTATCCCACAGAGATGTTATCATATGGTAGGAGCCTATCGGGGTCTCTTGCAAAGATATAGCATAGTGGAGGGAGCCCTGTGGGGTCTCCCACAGAGATGTCTTTTGGCATACCCCTTGGGGTCTTATCATGGAAGTGTTGTTCCATGGAGGAAGACTCTTAGGGTCTCCCGTAGGGATGTTGTTCCATGGAGGAGCCTCTTGGGGTCTCCAACAAAGATATTGTCTTGTAGAGAGAGCTCATTGAGGTCTTCCACAAAGATGTTCCATGGAGGGAGCCCTATGGGGTCTCCTTCATAGATATCTTTTCGTGTGTTCCATTGGGGTCTTATTGTGGAATTGTATATTTGCAAGTACCTTAAGGGTCTTATAGAGGGGTGATTTCTACAAGTCTCCTTGGAGGTTTTGTAGTAGTCTTGATTTCTGCATGCCCCTTTGAGGGTCTTATGATAGTTTTGATTTCTGCAAGTCCCCTTGGGAGTCTTATAATAGCCTTACTTGCTGAGCGTACTCTCAGAGATCATATAGCAGTCTTGATTCTTGCACGCTACCTTGGGGGTTTTATAACAATCTTAGCTGATGCGCATCTCCTTAGAAATCTTGTAGCAGTATTGATTGCTGCACTTCTTCTTGGAGATTCTTATAGCAGCCTAGGCTACTGTGGGACCTCTTAGGGTTTTTACGGTGAGTTGTTTACAATGCAACCCTTCGGGATCTTATAGCGAAGTTGTTGTTTTGCATGACTCCTTGGAAGGTCTTATTAATTATATGTTTTTCCTAAAAGAGGATAGTTGAAGATACTTAAGTGTTGAAATGGAATCAAAGTTCTTTATTAAATTTCAGAGTAATATTTGCCATCTCCTTGACCCGAATGGAATTTATTCATAAAAAAAATGCTAATTGATGTTACATGGAAATGAAGTAAGGATCTATTTTGATAGACAATAAGTTTTAAGGTTTGATTTCTCTTGAATATAGTGTAGAGAGTTTTGTAGTTCTCAAGTTATTGCATTTTTTGGTAAATGGTTTTTTATGCCCAAGCTCTGTTCGGGGCTTAATATTTATAATTTTTTTTATGGACTTAGACCTATTAAGATTTTATTGCCTTTATTCATGGGCTTAATTGTTTTGTGGGCTTCCTGACTCTTTTTCATTTAATTATCTTTTTTTTTCATCGATTGGGCCAAACAAATTTTTGATTCTTTTACCATTTTACACTTGTGGATTTAGCTATTCATATCATAAAGCCCCCTATTTTCAATTTGAAAATCTTATCTACATATTGAAAGTGTATCATAAAGTCCAATTTAATTATTACCTTGCCTTAATTTGTAAAAATAAGGTAACTAATTTAATTGAATTTCAATAATTAAGTTAAGCATATGGACTTGCGTTTACCCATCTTTCATCAGAGTTGAGGTTATTTCAAAGCTTTTTGTCTTTCTTCATAGGCGTCATGCTAGTCACCTTGCATCCATCAAAAGACTTAGAAAAGTTCTGTGTTACCTTTGTCTAAGGGCTTAGCCAAACTTCGCTCCTTGCATTTTTTGAAACCTTGCATTTGTCTTAAAGCTTATAAAAATTTCATGTCGTATTAATCTAAGAACTTAGATAAATTTCAAGTATGAATTCAAGGAGTGATATGTCAGGAGGTAAAACCCAAGGTAAATTATGATCGAAGTTGAGTCAAACTTCTTTAGAGGGAGGGGTGAAGAGAGAGAGAGAGAGAGAGAAAGAGTCATTAGTTGCCTTGGGATATTGATGCCACAAGGCAAATGCCTACGTGGGGCACTCGCAAGGTATCTGTGTTGAGCAGTCCATTTGGTGCCCGCATGGGGCCGCCAACTAAGTGCCTACACAGAGCTACTCGTCGGGCTGCCTATTAGGTGCCAATGTGAGATTGCCCATCAGACTCCCAACACCTTCTTTGGTGTCCAAGTTGGGCTTTGTCAAATGTAGTTGGGCACTCGTCCTTTTGACGAATGTGACCTTTAGTCTTTTCTATGATAGGATCAGATGAGTACCAAGAAATAGCATGATGTCATGGAGAGACCTAGAAAAAAAAATTTTAGAACAAGATTTATGTCTTGAAAAGTTTTATCTAGGGTTTGCACTCTATAAATGACTCAGAAGACTTCATTCAATGTTCCATGCTTGGGACTTTATCAAATCTTGACTTTCAACTAGTATTTTTCAATTTCTGCAAAGAGTAAGTTCTCATTGAAGGACTTATAATCATATTGACTTTACTCTATACAAAGAGTAGTTTTAAGGTTTTGCAATGACTATGTAGGTCGGGTGTAAGTACGTGAACTTAAGTATTATACTTATCTCAAACATCCTTTAGGATCGATGGTAGAATTTCATATTCTCTAAGGTACTCAGATATTTTCTGAGGTCTATAGGGTTTCCTTGTGACCAGGATAAGTTTTCAAGATGACTCATTATCTCTTGCTAAGGGCATCCACAAGATGGGTGTCTCTATAATGGGCTGCCACGGTAGGGGTTGTCCTTCTCTTGGTGTTGTTACATTGTATGAGTTCATGATCTCTCATTTGGTGTTAGTAATTTTATTTTGTGCATTTGCTTTGGAGGAGTTAAAACATAAGGGATGTTAGGTCATTTTCTTTAGAATTTTAGAGTTTGCAGAATATGCTGGGACTTAGCTATTTTTGCTTCAACGCTTGTTTTTGTGAATTGCTTAGCATTTTTTACAGAGCTTCATACTCCAAGAGATATTTATGAGCTCTTGCAAAGTCAAGTTTCTAGAAGCTCCTTAGGGTCTCTTGTGGAAGCATTTCCTTAATGATCTTACGAATGCGTTACTGCATCGCATCATTTGGAGGTTGTGTTATGGAGACATTACTTCAAGTTCCAAGATTTTTCTGCTATGTCTGGTTTTGACCTTGTTGTTGGGATTATCTTTTAGCGAGTCTCTTTGAGGGGTATCACATAAGTGTGAGTATTGCAAACATTCTACTTTTAGTTAAACGACTAAATATCAGCTAAATACAAGTCTACGTAAGTAATGTTATCAGATTTCAGTTATTTGTTATGAAGGTTTACGCATTTCATATTGTTTTATGCACTAAATTATGTAGAAGACTCATCCACGTGAATTTCATTGCTTTCACAGCATAGTCTATACATTACTACGCTTTTTTACTTCCCTCATGTTGGATGTCTGCTTGAGGTGGTCATTATGGAGACTATCAGGCAAGCGTATGAGTATGGCACCGAATGTCGGCTATGTTGGGATGCCGAGTTTCTATCTAGTATCTGTTGCGCACCAGGCTCTCCATAGTAGGGGCACAGGCACCCATAAGGCGTTTGGCCATGATGTGCATACCAAGCGCTTAACCGTAATATGCATACTAGGCACTTATCCTTTGGTGCTTGGCCATGTGATCTTTCCTAGGACACTAGAGCTTTCTTAAATATCGGCATATGCTTGTTCTTTTAATAGATAGGACCTTTTGATGAGCACTAAAGGTTTCTGGCGAAACTTGGTGCTCAACAAATGACAGAAAATTTTAATCAAATTCGGGCACACACTTATTCAATTGTTTGACTTCCAAGCATTGTTATGCTATTAATGTGAGCCTAACACACGATAGGGGAATGCAAATGAGGCGCTGAGCCTCTTCTTATTGAGTTTTGTTGCAAGTTCCCTTGACAAGGCATTATCAGGTCATGCAGAGTACCGTGTGAACCTCACTAAGGAGTTTGTGAACTTCACTAAGGAGTTTGCGTCGTGATAGTTAGTCATTTGAATTATTTGATTGGGTACTTTATTAGTGAGGTCTTCTTGCAGTATTTCGTCTCTTAAATCAAGTTCAATTAAGTGCCTCATTTTTAAGGTCATAATAGAGCATTAGATGGTATATTGGCCTTTCTCGTGAGCCTTATTCGAGATATCTCAAAGCCGACATCAAATATAGCAGCAAAGTTGGGATGCAATTGATGATGTCTTATCACAATACATAGTTAATTAATTTGGATTCAATCAGATGCCTCATAGGTGACCTTCCATTGAAATACTTAATCATTCACTTGCGGTTGTAGTTGGTTGCCTCTTCAGCAAGGGCTTGAAAAAGTTGAAAAAGTCCCATTTGAGAGATCCCAATGCCATTATCAAAAGTTGTGGCAAGATTCAACTATAGGCCTTGTTGGAGAGGTCCTTGTTGCCAATACTAAGTGCAATGATGGTGTCAAAGTGTGAGCTCATTCAAGAGATCTTTTATCTGGATGTTTGAATGTTACAATAAAGTGCGACGCATCGGCTACATACCCCCGGAGTGGTTTGGTAGTTGGTACCCCAAAGGGCTTTCGAGTGGCTACCACATACCCTCGAAGGAACCATATAAAAGGGTTACACCCGAAGAGATGCTACTTATCTCTATGAAGGATTTACGGTGGGCTTTTTCATGGCAAATATGTATCTCTAGAGAGACTGTATAGTGGATTATACCAAAGATATGCCACTGACCTCTAGTGAGGGTTTATGCTAGGCTTTCATACGACAATCATGCACCCTCGAAGGAACCGTATAATGAGATTATGTTAAAGAGATGCCACTTATCTTTGAAGAGGATTTACGATGGGCTTTTGAGTGGTATGATGGGCTTTTACATAACTCATTTTGATGTAATCCCACTATATGATCTCTCCAGCTACATGATGGACTTTCAAGTAGCAACCATGTACCTGGAGAGATCGTATAGTGGGATTACGTCAAAAAAAAAAGTTAAGTGTGTTCCAAAGAACAATATGCAAGCGCCTTAAGTGAATTAATTGACAACAAGAGATAATAATGAAAAGAAACTTCATTCATGTAATTAACATTAGTACAGAGGTGTCGTTCCTATATGGGTTGGCCTAATTCAATTCTAATGGAAACTACATATAGTTGAAGGAAAGTGGCATTTCAAAACTAAAAATAAATAGAGGTAATAACTATCATCAATCAACTAACAAGCATGAAACAACTTGTGGTACCATGGATGGTGTGCTCCATCACATCAAGGGCAGTTCCTAATGTAAGTGTCTCTATTATGTCAGCATTATAGATGAATCTCTACTTTTGTCTTTAGAACTCCTTTAGTGACTACTCTTTGCGTCGCATGGGCTGGTGGCAGGAGTTATTACTCCTCTTTGTGTGTAGACATGACATTTTTCGATAGTGTGATAGTCTCCAATTGCTCCTCCTATTCTTAATAGGAGACTTGTCAGTCTACTGTCCAGCTTTGTGATGGATCATAAGGTTACAACCCTACCTTTTGCCATATTCGTATCTTAGAGGTTTTTCGAGCTCAATTGACTTTGTACAACATTGACCTGATGGTTTTGGGGTACCATTTCCAAAACTTGTGTGATCTTTCTCAATCTTGAAAGTATCTCAAGACTTACTTTTGGCTCTAGTAAACTTTAAGAATCTTCATAGTGCTTTGCCTGCCAATTATCTTTTGGTTGCTTTTATCCATAGTTTCTTGGATCCAAATAGAGAGATGTTGATCGCTAATTGCCAAGTACTTGTAGCTCTATTTACTTAGAAGAAGGCATCATGAGGTATGATGATTGCTTAGTTTTTGTTGTCTATAGAGATGATCATCATCTATGAGTAGGTCAAGGTGGTAAGGAACATTAGGACGTCAGTACATTTATCTCTTCTTGTACCTCTGCAATTTTCTATACTCTGAGTTTGGATGCTCTCTTAGGGTTCATGTTCATTATCTATCAAAAACTCTTTAGAGTATCCTCGTTGGATTGGTTTTTAAATCTTATTCCGCAGGTGGTCACTTTCTCTAGGAATTCATCTTTTATTGTGATGATTCCTAATGGGATTTATTGTTTTCCTTGTGTGGACGTACATCTAGATTTAAATCAAGAATTTCTCAAGAATGGTTGGGTGTTCATTTGCCCGAGTCATAACTTCAATTGTAGTAGAAAATCACTGGATGGGTTAGGTTAAATGGAGGATTGCATGTCTACATATTAAGATAGAGAAAAGAAGGCACCCTACTTGCTATTAATCCTTGACTCTATCCTATCCTGTAACGACGGCACTCCTTCGCTCTTGAGAGAAGATTGGGAGTGATCCTAAGGGTCCACCATGTCGTCAAACTCCGACATATTAACTATCTTTATTTTAGGAATGAGCACCTCTGTTAGGGTAGTTGGGTAGAATAGACTACATCTCAGAAAAGTGATAGTTAATGAGAGGTATTGCCAAGAGGAGTTTGCTCATAAAGATGAGTACACATCCACCTTTGGAGAAAAATGGGAAAGAGCAATGCCTCTCTTTAAGTTAGTTCATCATTCAGTTCTCTCTCTAGGGAGGATGAAGCCACCAACTTTGGTGGGATGGTAGTTGCTCCTCCTTAGGGCTACACTCCTCTATGTGAGCAACTGCTTTGGTTGCATCTCGAGTGCTGGTATTTTCCAGAAGGATTTTCAATGCCTCTTAAGTCAACTATAGAGTGGGATCTCTAGAAGCTGGTGCCTACTTGCGGGCATCTCTTCTTGTGTCAATTGCACCTTTGGGGCGAGCTCTAGTGCTGGATGTCACTGTGTTTCATGTTTGTGGCTTTCCACCTTCTCCGACCTTAAGCTACTTGGTTGTTAGAATGGCGAACTCTGGATCTCATATACATTCTCAACATTTTTTCTAAAACGTTCAGAGTTTCAACAAACAACTCCAAAATGATGTAGCATGAAAATAGAGTTAGGTAGACAACAAGTTTTGAGATGCAATTCCTTTGGAATGAAATGCAAAGAGTTTTCCAGTTCTCAAACTTTTGCATTTTCTTTTGAATGATTTCTTGTACCTAAGTTCTCTATAGAGCTTTATATTTATAGTTTTTTTCATAGGCTCAAGCCCATTAGGGTTTTGTTGTCCTTCTTTAGGGCTTAATTACTTTTGGGCTCTCTGGCCATTTTTTATTTAATTGTCTTCCTCTAATCTATTAGGCTTTTATTAGTTCTTTTACCATTTTATCCTTGTGGATTTAATTATTCATATCACTAATGAAGTAAAGAAACTTTCCCTAATGAAGTAAAGAAACTTTCCAAAGGATGCATTTCCTTAGATTGGGGTTGTTTGTAGTGTAGGTCGTCTCTTTCCTTTTTGTGTTTTGTAGCATTTACCCTATATGTACTTATGTCCACAATCTCTGTCCTTTGAAGGAGTCTTTCCTCTTCTACATGTAACTTTATAATGGATCCTGAAATTTCTGCTTTCCTCATCACTAAGTCTATAACTTGGAGATTTCTCAGCTGTACTTGGGTGATGCGTGTATTTGTCCTATTGATTTCATGCACCTTTTTCCTGGTGTGGCAGTGCCCTACTCTACGAGTACCTTAGGGTTTGTCCTTGGCTCATGCAAAATCTAGGAGTCCTAGTAACCCTTTGGTTGCTAATTACCTTTTGCGCTAACGAACAAGTTTAGTGGTATCTTCTTCATAGAAGTTCAGGGGATAGTTTTAGAACCTTAAATATGGCTGTCGGGTGAGGGCTCGCCTAAGCATGTCCACTTATTGGGATCTTGTTTCCTATGCCTTCCATCTTTAGCATCCTATCCTAGCTTTAGAGGTTTTTATTGAATAACCTGAGGTAACTTCCACATCTTTAGGGGTTTGTCAAGTTTCTAGCTTGTATTCATCCACCTTCTCTATTTGGTCACTTGCCTATATGGTTTTTCCACCAAATCCAATAAGAAGGATGTTGATCTTCCGCAATTGGGCATAACCCCACCTAGTTGGAGGGAAACATCATAGAGTATGATGCCTACTGAGTTCTTGCTATCCACTAGGATCTTTCCACCCAAGAGTAGGCAGAGGAGGATGAGATTGCCAAGGCATCAGTGTATTCGTCTCTTCTTTCCTCCAAGTTTGCTTCTCTAAAGGTGATGTCGGATGTTGGAAGGCACTCTTTGTATCTGTTGGGAGGTAATCTTGGCGAGTGCACTTGCATTAGCTATGCCACTTTTGCAAGGGGCTTTTAGGTACTGGCAGAATCACCTCCTATGAGTTTGCTAGAAATTATCAATATAGTCCCATAGTTGGTAAGTTGTCTATTCCATGTTGTTGTGCTCCAATCCCTATTCTAGAGTTCTTTGGAGGTCCTTTACATTTCAAGTTTGGGTTATTTTTTGGGGCTATCTAGCCGCTTGGCAACAAACTTCTCAAGATATCCTTATTGAATTAGTCTGCTGATCTTGCCTCTTTTAGGCGATTACATTCATTGATAGTGTGTTCTCTATTGCAATGGACGTGCTAGTACTTCTCAAGATTCCTTCTATTGGGATCATCTTCCATCTTTTGGCTTGCCGAATGCCCTTGGGATCGACTAGTATGAGGTAATCACCTCGTCTCTTAAGATCTTCTATCATCTTTTGTGGTTCTATATGGGAGTTGTTTCTCCAATGAGAGTATACTTTTTGGTTTGAATTGAGAGCTCCTTTAGAATGGCCGAGTGTTGCCCTACTATGGATCCTTCGGGCTTCATATAACTCGAGTTTTGTTATATGATGTTGAAAAAAAATTCTAAATTGAGGCAGGAAAATCTCATGTATTGCTGGATAAGTACTCCCGGTCTTTCCCTTTTTTCTGCCTTATGATGAATGAATGGGCCATACTTTTGGGCTACCTTTAGTTGACAGAGAAATTGCATAGGAGATACTATCTAGTGATAGTTCCAACAAGCATTTGGTTAATCCCAATAAGGACATGCTTAATTAGGCTTGTACGAATACCTTAAAGCATGCCGTCTCATTTCGATCGTATAGTTCTACGCATGTCATGTCATCATCTAGGTATTCTTAGGGATTCTAGTTTTATCAAACTCTAGGAGGTTGGTCACCTTTAATTCATGGCAGTGGAAGTATTGATCGGCCACGAAAGTCTAACCACTTGGGGTGGCTTTCTCTAATCTGATCGCCCTATGGGTGATTGACCTTGGATGGAATCACCCCTCTTCTTTTTCGAGTGCCCATGGGTGGTCGCCTTTGGGAACTGTTGTGCAGTATACTGGGTCATCATTTTGCCACGATTTACACTGAGGCATTATCTACTAGTATCGTTGTGGCTTCTTGGTATTTGTTGGATCGGCTCTGCAAGATGTGATGTTTTGTAGTTCAGTAGTGAACCTCAATAGACGATATTCCATGGCACTCTGTGCTATCGCCTTTGTTGCTGCCTACATTGAGTCGTGTTTTGCCTATGCTATTAGGACATTCTAAGCAATCCGCAGTATTGGTCCTTCAGAATGTAGGCGTTGGTGGCCCGAACAGGATCTTCGGTGCCAAAGATGCATCAAGTGTGCTCAGCAATTTTTTTTATTTAATTAATTTGATCTATTATTGAATTTTTATTTGTATACCTTTAATATTTTAGTTTAGCATATCACTTGCTAAAATGATGTAACAGTCTATGCTTTAATTACTAACATGCAACCAACATAGGTACTTTACTAACAAGTGTAATATTTCATTTGAAAGTTTTGGTTTCAACTGTGAAATATAGATATTTGGAACCTATATTTATTAATATATATATATATATATATAAGTATTAAAATTTTAGATAGTTATTATGTCAATCTCTCTCTCTCTTGTTTGATATGTTACAGACATAACTACTCTAGAGGGAAGTAAAACTACAAATCTTTTAAATAGATTTATTTTATTTATTACTTTTATTGAAAAACCATTTGTGTACTATATTTTAAATTTTCCATATATTACATTCCATGAAGTCCGCATACTAAATGGCCGATCTTGATGTAGAGAGATCAAAAAACCAAGCAAAGCCATCAATTAACAGATAATAGAAATCAGACTAAACAAATCAATACAAACGCTCCATTGTATTATATTAATTATTTATGATACAAGGAGACTAATGCCAATATTTAATCACTAGAATAAAACAACATCGATAGGAATTAGTGTCTTTTCTGATTCTAGATAAGGAAATCCTCCTTGGCGTGTGCAAATATTAATTCCTCCTTTTGTTCCTTCTGTTTATCAAACAATTTTCCTAATTACCAAAAAAAAAAAAAAAATCTCAAGAATAGACATCCCAGAATTAGCCATTGAGCCTTTCAAAAATGCGAGTGGTCAGACCATTAGGCCGCATTTCAATTTATTATTATTATTTTTTAAAATTACAGAAAGATAAATCGTCCATTTTACATTTCAACATTTCAACATTTCAAGGAGGGTAAAAATTATTTTAGCCCTGTTTGAGGCTAAACCATCCATGGTCCATCTATCATATATTATAGTGTAGGTCCCACCAATCCACAAATCCCACACAGATTTTATAAGTGACATGACTACTTGTTCATGTAATGGGATCTTTCTCAGTGGCGCCACAATTGTAAAATGGCCGCAAAAATGATGAGAAGACTCAAGCAGCAGGTAAATTGCCAATGCTTATAACTCAGGCTGTGACCACCACTCGACACCAACGATACGCTTCCTGCCCCATTGATTTCCCCTCCACTTGATTTCTTGCTGCACATCAATCACCAATAATTTTCAGGATTGATAATGTAAATTAAACTACAACATTAATTTCATCCAAATTCTAGCAATAAACAAATAATTATTTTTATTGCACTTAGAAGGTGTTTAGATAAATGTATTTAAAATATTTTGTAAATTTTTACATTTTATAATTTACAAGATGATAGATTTTATTTTTGAAATAAGTTATTAAAATATTTAAAATTTTAAAATTTATAAAATATTGGTAATGATAATTTTTTAATTAGAATGATTAAAATTAAAGGAAGTTGTTGAAATCTTTAAAATAAGTTATATCACCTTATTTTTTTTAAAAGAACTCATAAGATTTTAGCATTTTATTTTAAAATCTTGTAAATTTTTTTTTTAAAAAAAAAAATTATCAAACAAAAAATATTTTGAAAATTTTATAAGCTCAACCAAATACCCTCCTAATCCTAGTTCGCATGCTTTTGATCTGTCAATGAGCGAAATAAATATATACACATCAATTTTACAAAAATATATATGCAGATTATAAAGCTTGGACGGTGGGTGCCTCTTTTTTTTAAAATAATCGTAATAATTTAGGAAAAACACGTCAGCCACAAATTTCTAGAGGCTTCATAACCGCCCAATGTAACCAAGTCCATGAAAAAAGCGAGACAAAATAAAAAGTATGCAAAGTTGTTTAATGTGCATAGTAGATTCACTTTGGATGTTCTATTCGATTCTTTATTTCATATTTTATTCTAATTTTTTGTAATTATATCAAATGTATTTAATTTTTAATTAATTATTTTTATAAAAAAATATTTAATATACATGTCATATATTTATGAAATGAAATAAAAAATAGAATAGAAGATTTAAGTTGCTCTAAGCTAATTGACCACTCCTCCAAATGACCCCAACATATACAAATATAAATTTGTTTTTCTCTACTTAAAATTATAAAGTGAATGAAAAGAAAAGAGATTTCCAAATTGTATGAGACAACAAGATCGATTATAAATCACTTTGAATCCTCCGTTTTATGATCCCTATCCCATCTCTTATTTCAAGTTATCATATTTATGCTAAGTGTATATACTTTTCAATTAATTATTGTGAGGAAATATTTAATACATAAATGTTATATATTTATAAAATGAAATTTGAGATGAAATAAATAATGGAATAGAAGATTTAAATTTATTATAAATAAATATAAAATAATAAAATTAATGCACATATATATATATATATATATATACATATGTCGGGCATATATTATAAGAAAAATTAATTAACCTATAAGCTACTAAAGTACTAAACCATTGCACATGTTGCCCATCCAAGCAAATGTCACTTTTGGGGTTTGCATCTAATTCCAATCCATGTGCCTATGTTTCCAACTGACACACACATATCAGAACCCTTGCACAAAATGGGAAATTGAGTGCTCATAAATACACTTCAAAGTCAATTACCATGTTTATTAACGCCTTTGTGACGCAGCCAGAACACTTTGGGGTCATATTCTATTAAAGTTTTCTAATTTATTTTTTGTTTTATCATACAGCACGTATCTTGACAATCTATTCAAATTTAACATTCTATTTTATATCATATTTGCACGCTAAATGTCGGTTATCCATTATATCATGTATTTTAGGAAACGTTCTGAACGTTCAAGTGAGCCAATAATCATAGAAAATGCTACAAAATTATGGCCAGCTGTTTTCCAATAGTTGCTTAATTCTAATTAGTAATTAGTGTACCTTCGATCCATCTGTATTTAAATGTTGAAGTAAATTAATGTACATACAAATATAAATTATATATATATATAAATTTTTATTATAATTTTTATGTGGTCTAATAAATATACATATAATATCTTAAACATATGGTATTTTCAATTAGATATAAAATTAAAATATCTTCCTCAAAATAATTTTTCCTTATAAAGTGAAAGTATAAAATGATGGTAATAGGAGAATAGTAGTGAGATAAAATAATTAATAATTATTTATATAATTATAAGAATTTAAAATAAAAATCAAGAACATTTTAATTTTATTATTAAAAACATGCCATGAAGACCTCACGCTTTGTTATTAGGACTGTAAATGGATATTCGAAAATTCATTTGCCGTTCGCATTCGTATCTATTTATACAAAATTTATTCTCATCCATTTAAAGCGGATATTATTCGTATTCGATTAATAGATATGCGATTATAAATGGATACAAATATAGTAAATGTGTATCCAATCTATTTAATATCTAATCTGAATACATATTTATTAAATAACTTATTATTTATATTTTTCCTTAAAAATTTCATAATCCATATATGTATATATATATAAATTATAATTGAAGAATTAGGAAGAAAAAAGAAAAAAAATTAAAAAAATATTGTAATATGAATAAAAAATTAAAGAATAAAATTAATCAACATAATTATTATTAGTCGACTTTATAATTAATATACTTAATCACCATTAATAATATTAATTGATACTAATAATCAATTATAAAATCAATTATTAATTAGAAACTATACTATTTGTTTGATTGGTTTCTTTTTAATGACAATATATAATTCCTTCTATTAATTAAAAATATATATTTATTATAGGTTCATAAACTCACGTATTTGGATATTCGGAAATAGATATCTAAATAATTATTATCGAATATGAATATCGAAAAAATAATTCGCATATGGATAACTTTAATCAAATATGGACGCATTTGAATAATTATAATCGAATACGGATATATCCGAATTCGACTAATATCCGGCGGATACGAATTCGGATATCATTTTAAATATCAGTCAAATCCATATTCGTATCCGAATATTTAAAAAAATAAACGAATATAAATATAAAAATAATATATTCAATCTGTTTAATATCCATTTATATCTTTATTTGTTATCAGTATAGATACTGGCCTGGAAAGCGTTGCTCAAATTATTTTATTTTTCCAACTTTGGTAACAACTTCACGCATTCCTAATGACTCTAGCTCAATCAAATTGTCGAATTAATATTTTAGTAGGACTACCTACCTGGCAGAAGGAGTGGGACAGAAAGTGAGGACGTAGTCCGCGGATTCGCATGTAAATGTACTGGTCCCGTCGTCGTAAGCATAGCTGTAAGCGCGCGGGCACGCACTCTTAAACAGCTCGGAGTATGCGCTCGGCTTGCAAGTATCCGGCGTCCCGTAATCGCCACTGCAACAGTATTTGGGATCTCCGAACGCCTCGCACGCGCTCTTGCACGCGACGCATACTCCTCCGCCGCCGACGCCGCTGGCGCTCACGGAGTTCACCACCTGCAGCTCTGACGGACACGAGCTGTTGAGGTCAACCACGCAACCCGTGTTAGAACAATTTCCGCCGGCCCCACCCTTTGGAACCACCAACATAGGCAGATTGTAGCCGTCCACTAGACTGACGTCGTAGAAGTCGAGCCCACCTGCGCCGTTCAGCGTGAACTCCACCAGAGTAGCTGGAGGTATCGCCCCAGCGCCGGCGCACTCGACGGTTCCGGAGCCGCAGTCTCCGGTTGCGCAGGTGAATTTCCCTGTGGTGGAGTCTTGGGAACAGAGGGTGCGACCCCAGATGCGACCCGACCACGAAGTAGAGACAGAAATGGGAAATGAGTCGCCGGGATTCAGGGCAAACCCGGTGGTCGAAAGTGGCGGAGTCCCGGCGTTTGATAATATCCCCGGCCAAATTGTATAACTGCACTGGTTTACTAATGTAAACGTGGTCGAGAACACCATTCCTGCTGCATTGTCAACAAGAAACCAAATTCACAACCAGAATAAAAGATCGAAACAAATTTAAAAATCCGCATTAAAGGGATGGTAATTGTAATATACAACTTAATCAAAGGCACCTGATAATAGCACAATAAAACATGAAAACAGAAGGGTAAGAGAGACATAACGTGCTGTAGCCATTTTGGTTGAAGAAAACAATACTCCAATTGAAAAGGAAGAATGGATAATGATGCGGCAAAACGCTTAGAATTGAATGCAAGTAGAATATAATGAATGTAATGATGTGAAAAATCACAAAATGCCCAATATATATAATAAGGGGATATTGGAAGCACCAGAGTGCGTATAGTGTGTGTTTATATCATGGGTAGGCCTGCAAGCGAAGACTAAATTAGGGAATGGTTGGTATTAGGGGAGCTAACTCAATTGTTAATGGCGGTAGTGAATAGATGATGGCATGGCGAGGCAAGGCAGGGTGGAGTTAAATAGGCAGAGCAATTAAGAAAGATAGAGCGAGAGACTGTGGGGGGATTTTGGGGAATGGCCGAAGCATGGGCCCGGCTGTTGCGAGGCAGGATGCAGCCCAAATGAAAAAAGACGGCTGCCTATTTCTGAAGTGGGCCCTACTGCTTGTCGGAGTTTGCAACCGTTGTAACGATGAGAATATGCAATCAGCCATTCCCGATGCGGAGAGCGCAGCCACTTCTAGTGCGGGGAGCTTGCAATTGATTAAATTATATGTGGCACCTTATTTTGAGGGCGTGAGTGAAGAGTTGAGAATATGAATTGGGGGAAAAGAATTACGTGTAATAAATTTTGGAAACGTTCGTGAGAAAAGAAAATTATAAATTATTTGTAAAATTATATTTCATAAATTAAATTATATAGTATAGACAATCATATTTCAAGAGAACTTCCCTCTCTTATATTTGGTGCATAAAAAAAGAAAATTATCCATGCGATAGCAATGGGTTCGGGTTCAATTTGAACCAACCCCAAACTTGCTCCAAGCTTTTGAAAGTATAAACGAGTCTTGAAATGGATTTCACAGTTTTAATTTTAGTAGTGTATATATATATAATATAAATATTACATACATAGTCTATATAAAAGTAATAATATTATAATAACAAACATTTTTGCATTTAGTATTATATATAAATAATCATAACGTTTGCAATTTATAATATGTCCAACTAAAACATGCATATATAGGTTCAAATAATTATAAAAGAAAAAAAACATTCAAATAATTAATTCTTTACTGATAATATTAATTTATATATTTATAAATTTATGGTGATAAATATTTTTTAATTATTTCTTAACATACAAAATGGGTCTGTCCAATTCTACTCGTCAAGATTCAAATTCAGGACAAAGTGAAAGGAATTTTGCATTTACTAGATTTTGACTGCGTGTTGTTTGAATTTTGATAAATCCACCCATACTCGCCTCATTCCAGTCCCTATTCATTGGTGAAATGAATTTGGAAATGGCACTTGCAACGGAAATACGCCCTTTGTCGCCTTCATCATCGTTTCATTTTTACATGCAAATACTATTTCCTTCTTCAAAAGATAATGTACAATTTTGATTGAGTTGAGAATTTTAAGTAAGAACTAAAAAGTAAAAGTTTTAAATATTTTAAAGGTAAATGGCACTTTGCCTCCCTAAATTTAATCATCTTGGCATATTACCCTCAAAAATAACTTATAGGGTGTTTGGTTTCATTTTTAAGCCTCCTTTTCATTTTTATGTGGGAATGAAAATTGAGAACACACTTTTTTATAATTTTTTTTAGAAAAAAGTACACATTTTTCTTCCCAAAACCTATTTCTAAACCTACCATATCATCCTATTACACATCAATCAAATTCAAATTTAATTTGACATAAAGTTATCCACTATCATTTTTAAATTAATAAAATATACATATATTTTAAAAAATAAATCTTTTTAAACATAAAAAATATAAATTAACTTACTTTTTAGTCTTACAACCTATTATAATCATTACTTTCTAACATCTCAATTTCTATTTAACTAACTTTCCAACTTTTAAAAATGGCTGGAAATGGAAATTGCCTTCGGAAATAAAACCAAACGGGCTGTTAAAGCAACCCCATCCTCTCAATTCAGAGTCATTGGAATACTTTGCCCCCCAAATATAATTTCTAGCATATCAAGTGGTTGGAGAAAATGCTATTTTTGTCATTTTCACTTTTTCCACCTTTTTCGGCTTAGAAAAAAGGAACTTAAATACTCTTGTCAATTTTGCATTTTCCAACTCAAAAATAAAGGCTTTGTTTTTTTGTGAATGGGGGCATTTTGCCAAAATGGCTTTTTAGAAGTAAGGTTGGGGAATGTGATAGTTATTTGTTTGTGTTTTGGGAGGGAATAGTATGTCACATTAATAACTTTTTGGTTGGATTGGTGGGTTGAAATGAATATTTTAAAAGTATTGATATATATATATGTATATATATAGATTGAATGAGTGCTAGTATGGGTGTATATATATATATATAACGTGAATGGGACAATTTATGATAAATTATATAGTATTGAGGAATGTATTAGAGTGTGAATAGTAAGGGTATTTTGGGGAATGATCTTTGTATTTTGGGAGTGGGGTTGGGGAATGTGTATTTTTTGTTTGTTTAAATTTTGGGAGTTAAAAATTGTATTAGGAATTTGTAAACAAACAAGCCCAAAGAAACCCATCTACCAAGAGTAATAGGATACCAGGGTTCTTATTTTTTTCTTATCTTCAATTAGCTCGTTTACCTTCTCTTATTGCTTGGGGAATTAATTGTTGAGTGACATACAATTGAGTGAGTTTTTGTACATGTATTTTAGATAGAAGCATTTTTAGTTTTTCATTCACATGGCAGAGATGGTGGTTTTACTGTAAATGACATTTTAAAATGATTAATTCATGTTGTTATTTGGTGCTCAACCAATCATATGAAAGAAGCAAAATCGCTAACTTTTTTTTTTCTTTTTTTAATAATTATAACCAAAATCACTAACCTTATTATTATTCTAAAACAAACATTTCTTACTTTATAAAAGACATTTTCAGGAAATAATAAAGCTCATGCTTCATTGTAGTATGCTAATATTATCCAATCAACCTTTAAAGAATAAGAATCATTAACTAGGTCATTTCTCTAAACCATGATCATACTTATTAAGAAGGAAAGAGTAAGAAGTTCCCAAATACTACACTTTTTTTTTTCTTTTTTGGGCTAACAGTCAATTTAGTCTTTTGATTACATACATAATTAATTAGTTTAGCAAGAAATGCATTTTACAAACTAATAGCCCTCTTTAGGGAATATTTATACAACACATTAAAGTGTCACATAAACATGCTAAGGAATGTGGGAAAAGAGAAAATGATATGTTGAAACCCAGAAAGATCAAATAATAACTTTGGAAATAATAATAAAGAAATTCGATGAAATTGATAACAAGATTTAACATGGTTTAGCGATATGCCTAATCCACCCAACAAATAAAAGAATTTTATTGATTCCAAATCAAAATAACAAGTACAACTTGAGTCCCACAAATCTCACGAGAACACCCAACACCCTCGTTCTAAACTCCGTTATGAGAAACTCTCTCTAAAGTAGTATAGAATTTGTGTTCAAGGGAGGTTAATCTCTATTTGTCTCAGAAGAAAACATGCTTAAATACCCACAAAAATAAAAAAACTGGCCTATGGGCCTGCAACTCCCGCACGAGGCACGCATGACTTGTGCCCCGCCGCGCAGAACTCCAAATTTTTCCGACACTTGCTACATTGTGCCGAGACACTCTACGTCCTTGCGTGGCATGCCAGTGAACTACACGCCTGAGCACGCATAGCTTTGATTTGGGTTCAACATCCTTGCGTCTGGGCACATGTCGTGAAGTTGCTTGCCCAATTTTTGGCCAGTTTCATGCCTAGGTGTGCACTACCTAGCACCCTAGTGTGGGGTGTCCTGCGCGCTGGGGTGTGCTCCAAAGCCCATTTCGTCTGCCCTGCCTGTTTCATTCTATTTCTTTCGTTTCTCATCATATGTAGCTCAAATTTCAAGGTAAAATCAATAATTCTCTACCTTGACTTGCAATTCTCCATCCTGAAGACGTGTATGGTGCCCTGATCAATTTAAATTAAAAAAATCTGAATAAATCTAGCCCACACACATCTACAAGGATCTAGACATGCATAAGATTCAGGTTTATAGAGGGAAACACCTCGATGAAACCGAAAATCAAGGAACAAGAGAAAACACTCTTCAACTCTTGAAGTAGTCCCCTCACTCGCATAGCAGAAACACCAACCAATTTCCCCAAGTTAAACTTCTCCTTTTAAGCCAAAAATTTTAATGTATCCCCTAAACACCTTGAAGATGCTACAACCAAAATTTTAGCTCAATCAGAACAAAATAAGTCTTCCCAGAACTCATTGCAAGCGACTGCCAGAAACTGCTTTCCAAGAGTAAATAGCAACCCAAATGTATTATCTCTAACGAGATAGTCCACACACCAAATGGAGTGACCCTTTCTCTACAAAAATAGCTAGAGATAATTGCAGAGAAATTGAGGGAAAAAGACCAAGCATGGATGGGGAAGATGAGGGATGTTGAAGAGGATTGTAGAGAATCTAACTATTGGATACCCACAAACAAAGTTTGTTGTTGGAAGAATAATTCATACCTTGCAATTGTCATGCATAGTGGCCACCCCCTCCTATATCTATATATCGGAGGAGGATGGTGTGTGGTTACACACCATTTTCAAGGAGAGGACGCCATATGTCCATGCCAAGGTGCCCACTAACAATTAGTGATGTGTGAATTTGAATGTTATTTGAAATTTACATTTTATCTCATGAAATATCTTCCAAATGAATTCTAATTTCATATTAAATTAACTCTTCATTTAATAATTTCCCCTAAAATTAGCTCTCCAATTTAATTAAATTAAACACTTTATTTAATCAATAATGCTTTGACTTAACTCTTATGTCAAAGTGCTTAACTCCTTAAGCTAGTTAAAATTAATTTAACTCTTAAATTAATCTGACCAAATTGATAGTCATGTGACAATAATTAATTAACTCTTAATTAATTGATCTTAATTTAACTCTTAAATTAAATTGACCAATTTAACCCATAAATTTATCAAGCCAAAAATGACTCCAATTTTCGCCTTCTTCAAATTTAGTCAAGAATGAATTTCTAACACTTAGAAAATTCTCCTTCCCCCAATAAGTCATGCAATTTGGCTTTTATGTGTGACCCATTAAGTTCTACCATTCATTGGACATGGGCTCATAACTCCTTGTGACTTATGAAATATCAAATATTCACATTAGTTCAAACGACTTAATTTAATCAATCTGATTAATTAAAGAGTATTCAATCTCCATGGTCGATGTCCAACCTCAAGCCTATGGATCCCAACTAATTGGCTTAAATAAATGCTCTTGGAAAACCATTCTAGTACTTCTCGTACCATGCAAATACAGTCCTTCCATCTCCTATCTCCATGAAAGAGGCCTAGGGCAAGATATTAGTGGCTTCCTAATAGCCTCGATGCTATGCTTCTATTCTCAATGTTTGATTCCCTAAGTGACCTCATCTTTGGAAACACATTTTCAAATTATCACATCATCTTGCACAAGGATTTTTTGGAAACGATTATTATAGAATACATAGGAGATACACTTACCCTTCACAAAGGAGAGGAGTCAGATTCCATCTTGGATCTCACAAAGCTTCATGTCCAGTAGCTCATGCCTAATCACCACCTGTGGGGCCTGCTAAGTGACCAGGGAAGAGTCAAAGCATGAGGACCAAACACAAAATTACCATAGATCCTTAGGTTAGAGAATTAATCATATGCACTAGTGTAAGTTTGAGAATTTGCCACTATCGATTTGCCACTCCGTTGTCTAGTGGATTATCTGGCTGGTCTTTAGTGTCTTATTCTCTAACAAGCACCCACTAACATGCATCCACATCTCATATGGGATTGCTCATAGAACGGAGCAACATCTAACTCTTGGATTTATGCATCGTCAGTACAAGTCTATTCAGATCTTAGATGCACTGGCTCATAAGATCCTATGACTTGGAAGATTTAAGATTACGACTGTGTAAGACTTATTCCATGATTAGCATCCAATGCATAATCAAGTCCCATAGTCTTATGTGATCTAAGACCTTCATCTAAATGCCAGTGAAGTAAATAAATAGCATAAGATGAATATGGCCGTATAATGAATATCATTCAATCAAGATCATTTTACAATAAAATAGTTTACAAGGCCAATCTAATTAGCTTACGGGGTACTATTCCAACACATCCTTCTTCTTTGTCCCTGCCCCCAAAAAAGGGGCCATCATCTGAGTCTGCAAATATTAATCAAATCCAAGCAGCCCAAATTTGATTCTTGGAACAATCTTTGTCAATATATTTGTCGGATTATCCCTAATCCCAACCTTGTCAACCAAAATGACACTTTGAGACACCATATCCCGGGACAAAGTGATACCTCACATTAATGTGCTTTGTTTTAGCATGAAAAGCTTGATTCTTTGACAAGTGTATGTCACTCTGACTATAAAAAAATATTGAAGTAATTTTAGAATTCATACCCATATCTTCAATTAGTCTCTTTAGGCAAATGCCTTCCTTCACGCCTTCAGCCAAAGCCATGTGCTCAGCTTCTATTGTGGATAATGTAATTGATGACTGCAAAGTCGCCTTCCAGCTAATTGTACAACTCGAATCACAAAACACATATCCGGTCATGAACCTCCTGCTGTCCAAATCTCCGGCATAGTCCGCATCCACATAGCCAATAATTCTAGCTGTAGAATTCAATTGATCCAACATATCCTTCTTCTTTGTCTTGCCCCCCAAAAAAGGGCCATCATTTGAGTTTGCAAATATTAATTGAATCCAAGCAATGCTCGAATTTGATTCCAAGAACAGTCTTTGTCAATATATCTGTCGGATTATCCCTAGTCTCAATCTTGTCAATCGAAATGACACCTTGAGATACCATATCCCAAGACAAAGATACCTCACATCAATGTGCTTTGTTTTCTCATGAAAAGCTTAATTCTTTGACAAGTGTATGTCATTCTGACTATTACAAAATATTGAAGTAATATTAGAATTCATACCCATATCCTCAATCAATCCCTTTAGCCAAATGCCTTCCTTCATGCCTTTACCTAAAGCCAGGTGCTCAGCTTCTGTTGTGGATAATGTAACTGATGACTGCAAAGTTACCTTCCAGCGAATCGTACAACTCGATAGTCATGGACCTTCTGCTATCTAAATCTTCGGCATAATCTACATTCACATAGCCAATAATTCTAGAAGTAGAATTCAATTGACTATATTTCAAACATCTATCTGCAGAGTCTCTCAGATACCTCATGATCCATTTTACTACCTACCAATGAGTCTTTCCTGGCTTGTGTATGTACCTACTCACAATATTGACTGCATGTGAAATATCTGGCCTAGTGAACATGATGGCGTACATCAAGCTACCCATTGCATTAGCATATGGCACATTTGACATGTGCTCCACCTTCTCCTCAGTACTCGGTGATAGATCTGATGAGAGTCTGAAATAAACTGCAAGTGGGTACGAACTGGCTTGGACTTATCAATCCCAAAACACTCCAGTACTTTTTTAATATAATGTTGTTGAGACAAGTGCAGTAATCTTGAGTGCCTGTCTTAGATGATCTCTATGCCTAAAATCTTCTTCGCACTGCCCAAATCTTTTATCTCAAATTCATCACTCAACTGAGCCTTTAAAATATTGATCTCAAATATGTTTTTAGAGGCAATCAGCATATCATCAACGTAAAGTAACAAATATACGAGAAAGCTATCACTACATTTCTTATGATATACAGAACAATCATAAACGCTTCTAGTATATTCTATTTTGGTAATAAAAGCATCAAACCTCTTATACCATTGCCTAGAATACTGCTTCAAGCCATATAAAGACCTCTTCAAAAGACATGCTTGATTTTCTTTCCCGAAAACAATAAATCCCTTTGGTTGACTTATGTAAATTTGTTCCTCCAACTCATGATGTAGAAATGTTGTTTTCACATCTATCTACTCAAGCTCCATATCAAACAGAGCCACCATGGCAAATAATATACGAATGAAAATATGTTTTACAACTGAGGAGAACACCTTATGGAAGTCAACTCCCTCTCTCTGTGTAAAACCCTTAGAGTCCGTTTGGATTCATTTTCATGGGGCATTTTCATTTTCAAGTGAAAATGGAGAGATAAAAGTTAGTTAGAATAGTTGAATTTGAAAATGAGTTTTATTTAGATGTGTTGTAGAAAATTATAGGTTTATATATGTGTAAAAATGAGATATACTTGGATGTTAAGTGTTTTTGTATTAAAATTTGTGTAGTTTTTGAATTTTAATTGATGATGTGGTGTGTGATTATTTGAAAAAATAATATTATAATTTGAATTTGAATTTTTAATATTTTTGTGGTGAATGGTGTATAAGAAGTATTGGGAAAATAAAAAATGATTAAGGTAATGATAAGAGTTAAAAAAGGGATGAAAATGGAAAGAGAATATAATAAAAAATATTTTGAAAATAAAAATGTTTGAGAAAATGGTGTAGATAGTGATAGTTTTCTGTTTTCATTTTCAAGTAAAAATGAAAATGGCTTGTGATAATGAAACCAAACAGTCTCTTAGTAACCAATCATGCCTTGTATCTAGCTTTCTCAACCCGGAGAATCCCTTCCTTTTTCTTGTAGATCCATTTGCAATCTAAAATCTTCTGTGCTTTAGGTACATCAACCAGCTCCCATGTGCTATTCTTGTATAAAGACTTCATCTCTTCACTTATAGCTGCTACTACCCATTTATCAGAATCTGGGGGAGAAATAACCTCCTTGTATGTGACTGGATCATCACCCACAAACTCCTCGACTGAGCTCAAAGCATAAGCAACCAAATTTGAGTATGCAAACCGTTGTGATGGTTTGATTTGTCTTCTCTTTCTATCACGAGCCAAACGATAGTTCTGTGGTAAATCATTTTCTTGTTGCTGATTAGGTGATAATGAGCTATCACCGCTTCATCTACCACCTTTTGTTTCCCTTTTGAAACTTTTGGAGTGTCAATTTCAAACTCTACCTTCTCTTTAATGCTTTGTTGACTACTTTCACCCTGCTCAACCTTTTTTATCATAACAGACTCATCAAATGTCACATCCATACTGATAATCATTTTGGAGCCCTTGTCATAATTACACCATAAACGATAACCCTTGACTCTATCTGCATAGCCTACGAATATACATTTCCTAGCCCTCGGCTTAAGCTTCATATTGCGGACATGAGCATAAAACGGACACCAAAATACTCTCAGATTTAGTAATCAGCAAGAGAGCCAGACCAAATTTCCATTGGTATCTTGCCATCCAAAGCAGTCATTGGTTACCTATTCACCAAATAACAAGCAGTGTTAATTGCTTCTGCCTAAAAATTCTTGAACAATCTAGCGTTAAAGAGCATGTATCTAGCTCTGTCCAAGATAGTCCTATTTATCCATTTGGAACTCCATTCTGCTCTGTGTATGTACAACTGTGCGATGCCTCAAAATTCCTTTCTTATTGCATAATTCTTGAAATTCCTTGTTGCAGAACTCCAATCCATTGTCAGTCCTCAAGTTCTTGATCCCTTTTCTTATATGCTTCTCGATCAAAGTCTTCAATTACTTGAAGTTGACAAATACCTCATCCTTATACTTCAACGTGTATATCCATACTCTCCATGAGAAGTCATCAATAAATGCTAACATATATCTAGCAACACCTTTTGAAGGAATCTGAGAAGGCCCCTAAAGATCTAATTGAATGTAATCTAAGGTGCCCTTGGTTCTGTGAACTGCAGTGCTGAACTTCACCTTATGTTGCTTGTCAAAAAATACTGGTCGTAGAAATCTAGTTCTCCAGTCTTCTCTCCACAAAGTAAATCTCATTTGCTCAATTCTAACATCCCCCTCTCACTCATATGTGCAAGCCACATATGCCACAATCTTATAGTATCATTGATTGATGAAGAAACTGCTGCAGTACTAGAAACTGTGCTGCCCTACAATATGTAAAGGCTATTTCTCTTGTCTCCCTTCATGATAAGCAATGCACCTTTGGAAACCCACAGAACTCTGTTTCGAGCTCTGTACTCACAACCATTCTTATGCAGAGTACCCAATGAAATTAGATTTTTCTTCAAATCAGGAACATGACGTACATCTGTTAAGGTCTTCACTATACCACCATGCATTCTGATACTCACTGAGCTAATTCCTACAACTCTACAAAAAGCATCATTTCCCATAATCACTTTACCACCATCTTATTTTTGATAAGTGGTAAACCAATCTTCTTGTGGGCACATGTAGTAGGAAAAACCACTATCCAAAATCAACTCTGAACTTAGAAGACTCTCAATAACGTTGAGAACAAGCCCACCATTAGACTCATCCTTAACAATTCCTGCAATATCATGCCGTTTTTGATTAGAAGTTTCACTTGCATCCATCGCTTTTCCTCGTTCCGGATAATTTTGTTTCCAATACCTCTTTCCTCCACTATCTAAAACATTTATCGTTTGTTCTAGGCTTAGTTTGGGACTTAGATTGGCCTCTACTCCTTCCCCTTTCTCTCGGTCTCCCATTCACCATCAATCTTTCCCCACTTTCACTATCGTTATTGCCCATGACATGTTTTCTCAATTTGTTGGAATTCAATGAGGCCTTCACATCCTCCATTGAAATCGTATCTCTTCCATACCACAAAGTAGTGACCAAGTGCTCAAATGATTTAGGCAGAGAACATAAGAGAATTAAAGCTTGATCTTCATCTTCAAATTGTACATCTACACTAGCAAGATCCACAATCACCTTGTTGAAATAACCAATG
Source organism: Jacaranda mimosifolia (assembly GCA_018894105.1). Classification (NCBI taxonomy): domain Eukaryota; kingdom Viridiplantae; phylum Streptophyta; class Magnoliopsida; order Lamiales; family Bignoniaceae; genus Jacaranda; species Jacaranda mimosifolia. The sequence continues at coordinate 14,568,687 of CM032133.1, read as the reverse complement.
TGCTGAGTTATAGATGTACCATCATTCATCCTTAATGTGTATAACTATTATTTCAAATACAGACTATTTGTAGGGGACTTCGTCATATTGAGACTCTCTAGCTTTGACCACAATCCTGCTGGCGTACTTTCTGTGGCGACCTCTCTCAATACGTTATCTGCCAATGATAACATAAGAGTACCGTAAGCCTTCTCCATAAACTCATCCTTCTCCTCATCTGACAGCGTCTCTGGCAAGAAATCTCTGCCCTTTAATGCTCTCTGTAAACCTTGTTGATATAGAAGAGTGTGAACCTTCATCTTTCACAGCCCAAAGTCGTTCTTCCCATCGAATTTCTCTACCTTGTACTTCATGGCTAACATCTAGTCAATCCTAGCTTTGATACTAATTTGTTGAAATCCAAAAGAATCAAATAATAACTTTGGAAATAATAATAAAGTAATTCGATAAAACTGACAATAAGATTTAATGTGGTTCAACAATGTGTCTAATCCACCGACAAAGAAAAGAATTTTATTAATTCCAAATTAACATAACAAGTACAACTTGAGTCCCACAAATCTCATGAGAACACCGAACACCATCGTTCTAAACTTCATTATGAAAAACTCTCTAAAGCAATATAGAATCTGTGTTCAAGGGTTTGTCTCTATTTGTCTCGAAAGAAAACATGTTTAAATACCCATGAAAATCGAAAGACTGGACCATGGGCTTGTGGCTCATGTTGAGGCACGCATGACTTGCACCCCTATGCACGGAACTCCAAAATTTGCCAAGACTTGCTGCATTGTGCCAAGACACGCCTCGCCAGGACGTGAGGAACTCGTGCCCTGGCGTGGCGTTCTAGTAAACTGTGTGCTCGAGCACTCGATTCCAGTTTGCCTCACGCCTAGGTGCAACATCCTTTTGCCCGGGCACACTTGCGAAGTTGCTTGCCTAGTTTTCGCACAGTTTTGCGCTAGGCCGGGCACCACCTCTCGCCCTGACATGCGGCGTCCTGCCAACGTGCATCGGGGCGTGCTCCAAAGCCCCATGCCGTTTTGCTCTGTTTTTTCCGTTTCTCATCATATGCGGCTCATATTTTAAGGTAAAACCAACATGATAAGAAGTCTTTTCTCCAGCCATATGCTCTGGCAGAAAATGTATTTGAGGGGCAAAGTGTTCTGATAACTCTAAGTTGAGGGGGTAAAGTGACTTTAAATTATCTTTGGGGGTAATATGCCAAAATGATTAAATTTGGGGGAGTGAAGTGCCAGTTATCCTATTTTAAATTAATCTTAAAATTTTATCTATTTTGTATTATTATTTTAAGAATATATTTCTTTTTCAAAATAGAACTTTACTGAAATATTTCAATATATTTTGAGACAAAAAAAATTATTATAATAAAAATGTTACTGGTACTACCTATGTCCAGCAAGATAGCAGGTTTAATTAGTCTTCTCTGGCAATGTAGATTCTATTTTTACATGTAACAATATATAATTTAATTAATTATTTTGACTATGTATTGTTGCAAATGAAGTAATAATTTTAGTAGCGAAATTATGTCTAATTATTGGGTACCTGTTCCTCCATAAATAAATCCGGTGTCGGTTGAACTTTCGTATTTCAAAATTTGTATTTGTATCTTTAGTTGCAATATAAATTGTCCCAGTTCATTACAAAAGGACGTACACATAAGCGTACAAATGAACTAAGTTAACAATTTTGAACTTCTTTTTACTTTATGAAAATAATTAAAAAAATAAATTCAAGCTCTTAGCAAGTTGGTCACACTAACTTATTAATCAATCTAATATTTTTTATACAATTAATATGGAATATTACAATTAACCCGTCATGGACATATGACATGTTCCTCGCATGCTCTTTTAACAATTTATTAGTTTTAGTAATTATCTATTACCCCACGAGTTTACGAGGAGATCTTCTGTTTAGATTTATTTTATTTTATTTTTTATTTCATCTGCTACTTTATTATATATATATAATGTGTGTATTAAATATTTTTTTATAAAAATAATTAATTAAAAATCAGGTACACTTCATATATATATACACATCAAGTTGAAATAGGAGATGGAATAAATAATAAAATAGAATATCCAAAGCGGGAGATCTAATTACATGACTCTAGTCAAATGATCTTTACCAATAACTATATCTTATATGTCTTCGTTTTGCAACATTAGTTATACCAAATTGTTAGGCAAAAGAGGAAAAAAGGTTGCATCCATTTTATTCTATTACAATATGGCTTAATAGTGACAAAATCTAATATTTTAAGTTGTGATAATTTATTATTGACAATAGTGATATCCCTATCGTAACACACCACAAGAAAATGATAAATTGGTGACAAAATAATAAGTGATAATGCAAAAGTTGTTACTAATACTATTATATATAGCACAACGGTGTGGAACCTACAATTACTCAATTTTGATTGCAATTTTGGCCAAGTGGCAAATTCTTAAAATTTTGAATTCTTTAATTAAATTCAAAAATTTTCATTAGTTGTTGGTTATTAAATGTGATATTATTTATTTCATTTTTAAATATATTTATTCTTATTTATCTCTAACTGATATGGATGTATTATATTTGAAAAAAAAATCTTCATTAGATAAAAGATTTCTTTTTTGATTTTTTAGTTGATAAATCAAAATTGATATTATCTCTTTCATATCATTGATGAGATAATGTTATAAATGTTTAGATACGTTAAAACTCTTCTATGCATATTTATACTATTATATATTGCACAACGGTGTGGAACCCATAATTGTGCAATTTTGACCAAAGTTTAGTTCTTAGAATTTTGATTTTTTTAATTAAATTTAAAAATTAAATTTTAGTTATTAAATTTGATATTGTTTCTTCCTTTTAAAGATATCTGCTTTTTTGAAATTATTTTCTTAATTAGAACAACATTTTTTATTTATCTCTACTCTCAAAAAATAATTGCATTTTATCTACAAAATCTTTTCCATCTCTACTTTCAATATGTGGAAGATTTCTTAATCATTTGAACTCTATAGTTTGATAAATGTTTCATGATTTTCTCTTATCTTTAATAACTAATTTATATCTATACTACTATATATAAAATCTTTCAAAAGTCATTTCATTAATATTTTCAAGTTCTAGCATTTGTTTCATTCTATTCTTTGTGTCCTCTTTATTTTCTAGCATTTTTTTTTCTTCTATCTCTTTGTGTGCATCTTTAGTTCATTATTCAAAGTGTTTATTGTTTATTTGATTTTATTGTTCACCTTTTTTATTTTGTTTTCTTTTTTTGGTTTATTTTAGACATATTACATGATGAAAAGGATGTTTTGGATTTTAATGCTATATATTTTCTTTTCAACCTAAATAAAGTCTATCATTTAGCTTTTATTACTATCAAATTTGTAAATTTCTATATCTTTTTGTTTACTACTTAGTTTATGTTATCAATTCATTTATTATGAGATTTATTAACTGATCTTCATATTTTTAATTTAACTTTATTTTTATTAGTTACATTTTTCTCCTTAACTATTGGTAAATTTTGTCATTTAGTTTTTATTTTATTTAAATTATTATACATTTAGCATCCTTTTACTCATTTTTTGAATCAAGTTATTAATTTATTGTTAAATTTTGTAATTTATTTTTCAATTTGCTTTTTTTTGCTCATCTAACTTTATAGTTTTATAGGATGAGATTTATTTTTTTGTTTTAATATTTTTAAAATTTATTTCACTTTTTGAATATTTATAATTTTAGAAGTATGTCATTTTATTTTATTTTATATTCATATATTTTTAATTATGTATAAATATGTATAATTCGAACTGTTTTTAAAAATTTTTATATACTACATCAATATATATTCTTAGATCATTTTTTATATATTTTAAAAAAAATTATAAGATGGTTATTTCAATAGAAAATACACCTATTAACTTTTTAAGTTTATATCTCTAGACATTATTTAGTCTATCAATGTATATAATTTTATTTTTTATTTTTTTAAATTTTGATTGTTTGAAAGGTTAACAACTTTTTTTTATTATTCACTTTTTTCTGCTATTTGTGAAATATAATATGAAGATTCAATTACATTCATACAAAAAAATTGAGAATGAACATAATAATTTATTTTTTTATATTTTATTTTACATTATAATGCCATCCTCATATCCTATCACTAATTCCTATTTAAAATTAATTTTGAGCTTATAATTACTTTATCAATTTACTATGATTTTATCTTTGCATTACTAATATCTAACTTTTTTCTTCACTTAATTATTTGATAACTAAGCTATTAGTCAAACTAAAATGTTTCTATGAACTTATATACTAATATCGATCTTAACTTTGTAATTATTTTATATATTTACTATCATGGTTTTCTCTTGACTTAATTGATTTTAATTTTAATCAAAAACTAAAATTAAATAAGATTTTTCTAATCCTTGACAACTAATATATTATCTAATTCTTTATATTTTAAGTTTTAATTTAATATATACTCATCCTCTTTTAAGTTTAAAATAATTTTAAAGTATTATAATTTTAATTTTTTTCAAACAACTTTCAAGCCATCAATCTTGTGTTCTATATCATTCTCATATATTTTTATTTTTTAATACAACTATTTGCTAGCTTTTGATAGCATAATTTTTTTTTTTAATAAAGAACATAATCATATTCATAGATTTTTATTTTTGGATGTTTTAAATTTTTTTAACTTCTCAGTGAATAATTTTAAAATTTATTTTTTTATGACATAATGTATATGAGATGTCTTTATATGTTGCAAAATTTTTAATACTAAATTTTAAAATTTTAAATTTAATTTTACTAATTACTTGATATTTTTGCGATATTTTTATTTTTATATAATTATTTTACTTATATTTATAATTCAATCATTATATTAATATATAGTAATTTTAAAGAATCCGTGCATTGCACGGGAATAATGTTAGTACTAATATATATAGCACAACGGTGTGGGATCCACAATTATGCAATTTTGATTCTAATTGTGCAATTTTGGCCAAATGCCAAATTCTTAAAATTTTGAGTATTTTAATTCAATTAAAATTTTTTGAATAGTTATTTATTATTATATCTAACCAATATGATTGTATGTTATCTCTAATTTTATTTCATCTAAAATTCAAAATATACCTATCTGTTTATCTATACTATTATATATAGCACAATAGTGTGGGACCCACAATTACTCAATTTTGATTGCAATTTTGGCCAAGTGGCAAATTCTTAGAATTTTGAGTTTTTTAATTAAATTTAAAAAATTTCATTAATTGTTGGTTATTAAATTTGATATTATTTATTTTGTTTTTAAAGATATTTATTCTTATTTATCTCTAACTGATATTGATGTATTATATTTGAAAAGAAAAACCTTCATTAGATAAAGGATTTCTTTTTTGAGTTTTCAGTTGATGAATCAAAATTGATATTATCTCTTTCATATCATTGATGAGATAATGTTATAGATATTTAGATATGTTAAAACTCTTCTATGCATATATCTATATCTATACTATTATATATAGCACAATGGTGTGGGACCCACAATTATTTAACTTTGATTATAATTGTCTAATTTTGGCCAAATGTCAAATTCTTAGAATTTTGAGTATTTTAATTCAGTTGAAATTTTTTCATTGATTATTTATTTACTTTTATATTTCATTTTAATATGATCAACTTATCTATTATAACTAAAATATCATGTTGTGTTTATTCATAATTGTGATATAGATTTCTATCACATAAGATAATTCAAAAAATATGTATAATCTTATTTTTATCTCACTAAATAAGTTTATATTTTAAAAAATATTTTATAAGCATCATTTTAAGTATTCTTATCACAAAATTTTATCTTATAAATTTAATTTATCATAGGATTAATAGATAAATATTTTATTTATTTTATATATAAATTTTATTATTCTACAATTATTTTACAATAGAATGGTGTGAGACCCATAATTGTGTAATTTTGATCAAATTCTGAATTCTTAGAGTTTTGAGCTTTTTAATTAAATTTAAAAATTAGTTTTTGATAATTAAATTGAAAGTATTTATTCCTTTTAAAGATATCTAAATTTTTGAATTCATTTTATTGATTAGAACAAATTATTCTTTGTTTATATCAAACACCAAAAAAATTATTTTATTGTATCTACAAAATCTCTTTCATATCTACTATCAATATGTAGAACATACCTGGATCATTTAAACCCTATAGTTTGATAGGTTTTTCATAATTTTCTATTTTCCTTAATAACTAATTTATATCTATACTTCTATATATAGAGTGTTTCGAAAGTCATTTTATTAATTCTATCAGTTTCTAGTATTTTTTTTCACTCTGTTCTTTGTGTGCCTTTTTATTTCTAGCATTTTTTTTTTCTCTCTATCTCTTTGTGTGCCTCTTTATTTTATTCTTCAAATTGTTTATTGATTGTTTGATTTTATTTTTTACTTTTTTTTTTAGGGATTTACGTACATGATGGAAGAGATTTTTTGGATTTTAATGCTATAATTTTCTTTCAACTATAAATAAAGTCTATGATTTAGCTTTTATTGTTATTAACTTTGCAAATTTTTATTATCTTTTTTGTTTATTACTTAGTTTAAGTTATTGATTTATTTTTCAGTTTTTTAACTTTTAAATTCCTTTTTTATTCTTTTAATTTTATAATTTTACAGGATGAGATAAATATTAATTGCTCTTAATATTTTTTATTGTAATTTAATTTAATTTTTATTTATTATATTTTTTATCTTCAATTATTGATAAATTTTACAGTTAAATTTTATTTTATTTAAATTGTTATACATTTAGTATCCTTTAATTCATTCTTTGAATTAAGTTATTAATTTATTTGTTAGATTTTGTAATTTATTTTTAAATTCTCTTATTTTTGTTTATCTAAGTTTATAATTTTATAGGATAAGATCTACTTTTTGGTTTTGGTATTTGTAAAGTTTGTTTCATTTTTTGAATATTTATATTTTAAAAATATGTCATTTATTTTTTATTTTTTATTCATATATATGTAATTGTTTATTTATAAGTATGTATAATTCGTACTATTTTTAAAAATTTTAAATACTATTTTATCAATATATATTCTTAATTTTTTCTTCACTTAATTATTGGATAACTAAACTATGAGTCAATGAAAGGTTTAACTTATATATTAATATTGATTTTAACTTTATAATTATTTTATATATTTATTTTATTTTTTGATTTTTTTTTAACTATCATAGTTTTGTCTTGGCTTAATTGATTTTTATTCAAAAATTGAAATTAAATAAGAATTTTTTTAAATTGTTGGCAGCCAATATATTATCTAATTGTTTATATTTTACGTTTTAACTTAATATATACTCATTGTCTTTTAAGTATAACGTAATTTTAAAATATTATAATTTAAAATTTTTTCCAACAACTTTTAAGCCAGCAATCTTGTGTTTTATATCCTTCTCATATACTTTTATTTTTGAATGCAACTATCTATTAGTTTTTGGTTGAATATTATTTTTTTCTTTTTAATAAAATATGTAATCATATTCATAGACTTTTATTTTTGGAAGTTTAGAATTTTTTTAAACTTCTCACAGAATAATCTTAATTTTACTTTTTACTAATTATTTGACCATTTTTTGCGATAATTTTATTTTTATATTGTTAATTTTTAATAATATTTATAATTCAATAATTATATTAATATATAATAATTTTAAAGAATCCGTGCATAGCACGAGAATAATACTAGTTATGTATATTATGCGACAAAAGATTTAGTTTTATCATTTTAATGATTTTTACTAACTAAATAGTGATAAGAATAGTGTTTAAGATAATTAGTGACACGGCTATGGTTGACAATAAAAATCTTATCACAAATTATAGCGACAATTTTTATTGTTACTAGGTTGTCACAATAGGGGTGTTACTAATTGTTAATGGTAATAACTTAAAATATTAATTTTTATCACCATTGAGTCATATTGTGACAAGATAAAGATTCTTGTCACTTAAAAATTATCATTAGTGATAAGATAAAAGTTATTGTCACTTAGTACATGTTATTAAGTGACAACTTTTCCTTTGTCATTTATTATTTTGTCACTAATATTATATTTTTTTGTAGTGACAATTTAGAGACTATATTTATGACAAGATTTTCATTGTTTTTAAATTATCATTAAAAATGTGTCACTATTTATCAATGTTGGCAATTTAAAAACTATTCTTATCACTATTTAGTTTGTAAGAATCATTAAGGTGACAAAATCAAATGTCACCTAATTATATATAATTAGTGATAATTTTTACATTGTCACTCACTATTTCGTTATTAATTAATTTTTTTTCTTGTAATGAAATATAAAATGGATCTAAATCGGGTAAGCTGGCATCAAATTTCATAAAAAAATCTTAGCCCCAACGAGATCCGAACTCACCAAGTCGGAGGTGATCTGTAAACTCAATTTGGATGACATTCATCATATATATTAATTACGTGTACTTTTAGTGTATGATACGTCGATCGATGTTGGAGGTTTTGGTTATAGAAGACACGGTAGGTCAGATTGTTAACATGCATCGATCGTTCATTTGTTCGAATCCGAGTGCATGTGGCATGTCCGGGAAATGTCAGAGGGTAGAGACATAATGACAACAATATGGGCCAATCATTGGATGACAACTTCCATAGTCGACCGCGTATCACCAAAACCGGGAAAAAGAGTATAATATGGACCATCATTAATAACTTTTTTCCAGACATTAATCCTTCCTCTCCTGCTGCAATCTGCATGTGTGTCCATTTTGCGTGCAAATTTGCTGCTTGCGACCAGCTTCATTTTGCGCATTATCATGTGAATTTATTTGCTATATTCATGCATCTAAATATTCCACTTTCACATGGTTTAATACATGTTGTTTTGGACATACACCGAAAGCAATTTATAAATGAAATTTAATTATAAATTACATCTATAAATATAATTGTAGAAATAAAACTAACTATATAAATAGATAGAAACATAAAACACACAAATTTACATAGTTCAACAAATCTACATATGTCTTGAAAAATTTTATTAATTTCTTCTACTACTAAAGAATTTTACCTTTGAATTGACATACTCAAATTTAAAACAAAAAAATTCTTGTACAGCCATTCTCAAAACTATTAAAAAAGTACTCACTCTGCCCTTTTGTATTATCCTAGACACCATAATTCAAAATAACCACATCATGAGTGTCACAAATTTTGTAAGTGTTATCCGAATAATCAAATAAGAGTAAATTACTTAACTACTCCATTGAAAACTTAAAAAAATCTAATATAAAAAGAAATTTTAATTTTACAATACAGATTAAGTTGAAAAGATTAAATCTTTTGGAGACTGAGAATTAATCCTAATTAAATTTGATTTTCAAGTAATCAACTCATATCCTAATAACATGTACTTTAGTTAATTATTAATTGATATTAAATAAAATATAATATCGATAATCTTTTGACTATTTTGCTATAAAAGAACTTCTAGCTAGTTAGCATCCCTGCATATTGTTGGCGAGCACCAAGATAACAAAACTGGATTGCAAATCCAAACTGATATCATTTGATTTCTGATGAATAATAATAATAATAATAATAGTAATAATAATAATAATAATGGGGTAGTCGATCGGCTTAAATAACCACCATGATGACATATCAGGTAGACAAATACGGATACCTATCCATGCTAAAGCATTTCGTGGGATATATGGCTTCAAAAGAGCATATCTTAAGAATCTTGGGAAGAATGCCGTGAATCTATGCTATGCTGCATGCCAAAGACGTGGAAAGAGAGTCCTCAATTCAAATGATTAAACTTTTAGGGGACATCACTCACGCAAGCGAACAGGATTCTCAGAATTCGTGGCAACAAACAACGGTCTTGGCCAATGTACTGCTATTACTTTGAATAACAATTATGGGAACATCCAATACATATATATATATTCTCAACTGTTTACATTTTGACTTGACACGGAATTTCGCACGAGAGTTAAAAAAATAAAAAATAAAATAGAACTTTAATTTGTTTATTTCACTATTGATTTTAACTTAATGTTTTGACTTTGCATGTTAGTTATGATAATAGTAGAAAAAAAATTAAATATTTAAATATAAAGTCCAAGTACTGATGTCATGATTATTAAATACTTGAATGAGAGTTTCTCGTGTAATTAAATTGGTGATATCTATCTCTTGTTCAAGCGACTGGAAACGTCCAGATTTAGATGTTGCCTTCCTAATCCTAGGCTTCAGAATTCTTAGGCTGACTCTAAGGTCACCCTTCTTGTCTAGAAGACATGATGATAGATGAGACACCACCTAATCTTGGAAAATGATCAAAAAAATAAGTGAAATGTCTTTATTATGTTTCTAAAATTCAAGGCTACCGTTGAAAATATTTTTTAAAAATTGATTAAATATATTTATAGTGATAATGGAAGTGATTTTTTTCATCTCAATTTTTTTTTTTGAAACACATGGAATTTCACATTTTTTGACTCTGTTTTGGTTCTTCGCCTTCACCGCAGCTGCTTATCTCACAAATTGAATTCTCACTCCCGTCTTGCATGCACCGTGATTCTTCTTACTCTCATTTATTTGAAAAATTACCCAATTATTCTAAATCGCGAGTCTTTGGTTGCTTGTGTTATGATTGGTTGAAACCACGTGCCAAAATCAAACTTAAGGCCTGATCCACACCTTGTATTTTTCTATGATACAGGAAAAATCGAAGTGTCTACATTTATTATGATTCTACAAAATTTAAAATATATATTTCTGGACATGTTGATTTTGTAGAAGATAACTTCCCATTTCAAAATCTTGAACCTAAATCGTCTTTAGATCAAGAAAATGTTCAGCCGTGATTGCCATGCCATTTTAAAATCCCAATTTCAGAGCCTTCACTATCACCATTTACACCTTCCCAAATGGATGCTACGTCATTGACATTGTCCTTGGGTTTTCCTTTTTCTAATGGCTCCTTTAGTTCTACGTCTTCTCACATAGGTACGAAACTCTCCTCTACCGATTCGACCTTTTCTGATCCCTCATCTCTTTCTTCCCAACCCAACTCATCCCCTACCCATCCAATGACCACACATTCTAAAAATAATATTATAAGCCCATATCTCAACTTATTTTACATGCCCAAAAATCACCAACCGCTCCCTCTAAACCTCCTTCATCCAAAGAGAACATGTTGCCTTTACCCGATACTTACCTCTCCTCCTTTTTGTCACTAAAACCTTCGAGTGCAAAGGTACCTCTCAAAAAATCCAAAGTGGGCATATGCTATGCAAGCGAAGCTAGTAGTAAGAAACGTGGACTATTTTTTCACGTGATCCGTCTAAAAATTTGGTTGGTTGTAAGTGGATTTTTCAAGTTTAGTATAATCTTGATGTCACTATTAACAAATGTAAAGCCCAACTGGTTGCTAAAGGCTTTAGCTAATGTCTAGGGCTCGATTACGGTGCTACATTTGCTCTTGGAGCTAAACAAACAATGATGTATACTTTATTTTCTCTTCTATTTCTAAGGACTGGATTATTCAACAGGTTAATTTCCATAATGCTTTTCTCAATGGAACATTTCAAGAGGAAGTTCATATGCATCAGCTGCCCGGTTTCTTTGATAAAGCTAATCGACATCACGTGTCCACTTATGAAGGCTATCTATGGCCTTAAAAAGGTCCTATGAGCTTGATACTTTGCTTTGGGAGATCACATAATTACTTCTGGTTTCAAAACAGCGTAGTCTAATCATCATTGTTTTATTCTCATAAGAAAATGTTAATATATATGTTATTGTTTATGTTGATGATCTTATCATTATTGGTTAACATTCTAATGCTGTAAATAAATTTATTGCATGTGTAGCTTATACCACATGCAAGAAACACCTTTGAAGGAGGTGGTGTATATCACGCGCTTATACATGTGAGTAGGAGTGATTTTTTGCGTATAAAAAGACTATTATGCCCCCTAATATCAGCCATTGGATGCTTTTAAAAAAATCAACAATTTGGATGAAATTATATTTATAAAAAAAATATATTTATTTATATATATATTTTATTAAATAATGTATATATTACATATATATATGTACACATATATACATATTACTAAACCCTAAATCTCCCACCCCCACCAGCACCCCAACCCATCCTACCCCGTGGCTGCCATAGCCGACTGTCTAAAAGGAATGGCTTGCCATGGCTGTTGAGAAAAAGGTGGTTGGCCATGGCCGCTGCCGCGAAAGACTGTCACAGCAGCCATCGCCACCACCGTGAAAAAGACAGCCATATATATATATATACACATGATATATGTGTATGTTGAAAGTGTACGTGTGTGTATATAAATATATATACATTTTTCAAAAAAAAAAATTATAAAAGGTCGCCGGCCGCCATGGCCAGATGCGAGTGGCCATGGTGGCCGGATCTATCTAGATCTGGCCAAGTTTTAGCAAATTTCTGACTGCCATGGCAGCTACAGCCGTAGCTACCATGGCTGCCATGAAAAGTTATGGTGGGCATGGTTGGGAATGGTGGGGGTGGGGTAGGGGTAATATAATGTGTGCGTATATATATTATATTTGTATAATATTTATATTATATTTATTAGAGGTATTTGCAGTTCGATCTGGATCGGTTACATTTTTATTATAAATTCAATCCAATTCAATTTATTTTAAATCTGTTTCGATTGGATTGGTTAATTCAATTTTTCAATTTAAATTTTTAATTAAAATATTTGACAAGTTACTATTGATAATTAAAGTAATTAATCAATCAATTTGTAAATTTCATTCAGTAATCATATCACTAATCTTGTGGAACTAAGTTTAATTGTGTAAGAATACACAATTATTGATGAGGGTGAAATCCGCTGGACTTGGATTTGAAGGTAATTTCCGAAGGGTAAGACCTCTCTGGTTAATATTTGAAGGTGATTGGGCCGAGTCCTGCAATCATAAGCAAACGTCAGGCTAGCCGAGATGCCATCGACTTAGGCTCTCTAACGCTCAACTTAGTATGAGGTCGAGTATCTAACGAGCAGTAGAGTGAGGGCTTTTTGTATATATAATGGCATACCTTTGAGGGGCTAGAGTGAAGGTATTTATAGCCTTCTCCTGGCGGAGATTTATCTGAAAAGCCCCTGACTTGTTGTAATGACTTTTGTCCTTGCTTGGGGGCCATTAAGTTATCTCCTATCCTTGTACTATTCCAGGTCGCAGGCCCTCCAGGTTTTGGGGATAAAATAGTACACTGTATCCACGCCTCCTCTCTGGTACGGCAGCATGGGCAGTATTGGGGCGGCATGCACTATTAATGTGGATGCATGCCACCTGTCAGGGCATTAAATGCAGCAGAGGTGGTCACACGCCTATTCGACCTTTCTAGTTGACCTAATACAGGCAGGGCGTGAGGCTTACATACTAGACGAGCAGTGAGGTCGAGATATCGATCAAAGGCCTAACCTTTGAACGTTGTCGATCTTATGGTCGATTGGGGTCACCTGACGTTAGCAGCATAACTAGGCCCAGTGTATGAGGTGGACCTGTGATCTTTGGGCCGAGCATATTGGGCCATCCCATATCATGAGTCCCCCTCGCTTCTAAATGCTGAACGAGGGAATCGACGAGAAGGATTGGGGAGTAGTCAACTGAACGGTTACACGGGCTCATCGAGGAGGGATTTTGAAAGTTGACCTGGGTTTCACGCATTAAATAAGTGGTTACATCATGTCACGCGTGCCGCGGGACGGCGGTTACAACATTATTACAACCTCTTGGATTCTCGCGCTTGCGTTCCTATAAATATGTGCTGTGAAAACAACTATTTTTACTTTTACTGCATTTGCGTCTGGTCGAGCGTCTAGCCAACTGGTTTTGTTGCTAATATCTTCCATTCTTAGTTCATCAATACAGTAAGTTCCTTCTTTCCTTATCCTTAGTAGGAGGATAGCGAGGCTATTCACTTTGATAGGCCTCGGGGTTTGTCAGAAGAGTCGAGTAGCTCATCGAGTGATAGCTCGAGCTCGAGCTCCAGTAGCTCAAATAGCGATCGCGGAGGTGATGGAGTTGGGCCAAGTCAGGTTCCTCCATCACGGGGTCAATTATTCACTCTTGACCATTACAACGAGATAGTGTCCACTATCACTCCTATAGACTTAAGGCGTATTAGGCAGTTGTATTCCTTTGGAGTATGAGTTATTAACACCTGGGGCTTTTGGTCGAATGCATCGACCTCCGATGAGCTGTATCACTGTGTTTGATGACGCCTTTAAGTGTGGCCTTAGATTTCCATTAGGTGCTGATGTAGTCAACCTGCTTAGAGGTCTGCAAGTTTGTATAACTCAACTACTGCCAAATTGTTTTTCAACCATTTACAGCTTTATTATTTTGATGCACCTTTTCGACCAGCCAGCTAACTTTGATAATTTCTTGAACCTTTTCCATCTTCCAATATCTCATAAGTCAGGTAGCACCGACGAGTCGGGTTTCTATTACTTAACCGCTCGACCCCATCCTAAGTTCCTAGCAACCCCGGCCTCTTTCTATGGACAAAAGTTGAAAAAGTTTTATCTATCTGTTCCAGTTGCTGGGGGGTTCAATATTCCAAGGGGTTGGTGGACGGGGCATGTTGAGATGCCGAGTAACCTAACTCTGACCTAGCCCAATACTTTTATGCGGGAACTGGTTGAGTTTGGCCAAATGGAGGCCTCTGTGTTTATCGAGGAAAGGAGTTTGGTGTTGGCTGGGTTGTTGTCACCCACTTAAATTTGCCTGCAGATGATCGACTAAGTAGACTGTGCTGGTAATATTTTGTTACTTTTCTATTTTTCTGCTCGATTTTGACTTTTACTATCATGTTGCTTGGCAGATCGTGAGGAAATCATGAACCGCTCGAGAGCAGAGGCTCTAGCCAGGGCTGAGAGGAACCAGCAACATCGCCAGGCGACCACAACTTGTCAAGCAGCTACAGCAGCCGAGGCACCTCAACTATTGTTAACTCCCTCTCCTTCACCATCGCCGACAACTTCACCAGCTCGACCTGTTGCCACTATAGGCATTAGCCCGGTGGGTCGAGGTAAAAGACCCATGGCAGAGCAAGTGAGACCTGCCCCAAAGAGGACCGCTGCCAAAAAGGGGAAAGGGAAGGCCACGGGGTCGGGCCACCCAATGGGCAATGATCTGTTTGGGCAGTGGGGGGATGATCTGCTATTTCACTTGCCCAAACTGCCGTCACCTAGGTTTGGGACTAAGCCAAGCATGGCCATGCACAACTCGCTGTCGATGGAGACGGTAGGGTTGGTGGGAGCTGCTCCCTTAAAGGTGTTAATGGCCGGGCTGTTCTTGTCCAACTAAAAGAAACTGATGGGGTTGAGCTATGATGCTGCTCTGAGGACGCTGGCCTATCACTCCAACATGGTAAGGCTTGGGTTGAGTATGCTACATTGCTGAATATTGCTTTCTCGTCAAATACTGTATTCTTACTAGCTGTCTTTCAGGTTGGCCAGTTGGGATATCACTTTTATAGGCGGTCGGAGCTGGCCCTAGCTGACCGTGAGCAACTTTAGTGGGCGGGGATGTGGAGACTCTGAAGGCTCAGTTTGAGTCTTCTTAAACCAGAGTCGAAGAGCTGGCCAAGCAGGTCGAGGAGCTAGACAATCAGCTCCAAGTGAGGGACAGTCAGCTGGTTACCTCGGTTGAGGAAATGACCAAAATGGACGAGCTGCTAAAGCAGGCAAAGCTGGATTGGCAGGTTGCCTATAATTCTGGTCGATCCGCTAGTTGGAACGCTGCCTTCTATGAGGCCTGAAATAAATTCTACCGGATGCTGCCCCTGATGCGTCGAGGGGCAGCGCAACAGTTCATGTTGAGCTCGGTGTTTCAGGACGTGAGTGTGTGTTCATGTTGGACGACGCGTAGAACTCATTCAGGAAAGCCCTCAAGCAGCTACAATTCCTAGGCTATTCATTCTGCCCAAAGGACAGGGATTGCCTCAGTCACCTGCTCGATGAGCAACTACAGCCCTATCCGGAGGATAAGTGAGGTGTTGATGGTGAAGGTACAGAGGCTATTGTGGCTGAGGGGATTGCAGAGGCTCTTCAGTCGCGCCCTTGACTAATGAACAAAGGAGGCAAGCCGAGGTGGCGAAGAGGTTGGAAGTGATTGCCAAAGAATTTGACTTCGCCAACGACTTTGCGTTCGAGGTCAAGGAAGGCATGGTCGATGCAGCCGCATATCTTGCTCCTCTGGATGGGTGTTTTCTGGCTGATGTGGCTGGACCTTGTTAATCGGCGACAGCTGTGATTTTTGTTGCAGTCGCTATGCCCCAGCTGGTTCCGATTCAGATCACTTCGAGTGATGAGCTCAAACAGGCAATCGAGGAGGGTGCCCCAGCTGTGGGCGACGAGGGTGCCAGGTCAAGCTGATTCTACCAGGATGATGTATTTTGTTTTTATTTTGATTAATGTACTCAATTTGAGACATGTAATGGATGTTTTTGTATTTGAACAAGATGTTCCTTTAAATTTTTATCTTTGACTGCCTTTATAGCCGAATGCTTGCAGTGTTATATTTTGCATTCAAACTTCAAATAACTTAGCGACTGCAGGGTCGACTTCAGATAATGAATGATAATCTTGAAATAATTTAACGACTGCAAGGTCGAATGAGTGGTCTCGGCTGCGAGGCCTTGAGTTGGCAGCTTGAAGTTTGCTTGGTTGACTACGGGGTCGACTAAGTGGTCTTTGCTTGGAAGCCTTGACTTGGTGGCTTGAAGCCTGCTTGGTCGACTAAGTGGTCTCGGCTGGGAAGCTTGGACTTGGTGGCTTGAAGTCTGCTTGGTCAACTACGGAGTCGACTAAGTGGTCTTGGCTGGGAAGCCTTGACTTGGTGGCTTGTAGCCGGCATGGTCGATTACGGGGTCGACATTGAGTTGTCAGATTGTTCCCACAAGTATTTATAATCAACTTTTGCCAAAAAAATTTCGAGCTTTCATTTCTGCAATGGAATATAATGGTGGCCCTTGGCCTTTTTACATATAAAATTTCTTTAAGTTTATGGCATGCCAAGGTCGTGACAGTTTGTTGCCTTGCATTTCTACTAGCCGGTATGCATTGTGCTTTGAAACTTTGACCATGGAGTAAGGTCCTTCCACTTTAGGTCGAGTTTTCCCACGTTTCTTGACACTTCTACCTTTTTGAGGACCAGGTCGCCGACTTTGAAACTTCGAGGTTGAACTTCTTTGTTATAATGCTCTGCCATTTTTGACCGGTATCGTTGTATGGTGTTGTGGGCTGTGTGGCACAGCTTATTGATGGTGATTAGGTCTAGGGTCCTTTCTATTGCATTTTTGATCGGATTATAGTGAATCACTCGGGCTGTGTGTTGGGCTAGCTCTGATGGAATTACTGCTTCGGAACCATAGACCAAGCTGTAAGGGCTGCGACCTGTGGTTGTTCGCATTGTGGTCCTATATGCCCATAGCACTCCTGGGAGGCCGTCCGCCCAACTTGCTCATGTGCCTGCTATTCGAGCTTTGAGGTGGTCAAGATATGTCCTGTTTATGACCTCCGTTTGACCATTAGCCTGGGGGTTCCCAACGACGTGAAGTGCTGGCTGATTCCCAGGGCCTGCACTACCTTCTCGTGTTTCTACTTTGGAACTGAGTGCCATTATCCAAGATCAAGACTTTAGGCAAACCAAATTGACAGATTATGTTTTTCCAAATGAAGCTCTTGATGGCCGCGTTGGTGATTTTCGAAACTGCTTTGGCTTCGACTCATTTAGTAAAGTACTTGACCGTCACGATGATGAACTTTTGTTGACTCGATGTTTTTGGAAAAGATCCAACTATATCGATCCCCCATTGGTCGAATGGCCATGTGATCTGGACGCTGATCATCGATGCGGTTGGTTGGTGCGGTATGTTCGAGTGGATCTGACATGACGAGCATTTTCTGGCGAAGTCGACTGAGTCTTTCAATAGGATAGGCCAAAAAAAACTGTACCGGACAACTTTGTAGGCTAAAGATCAACCTCCAGAATGATTGCCGCAGATGCCAGTGTGGATCTTGTGTAGCACTTCGTCTGCCTCTTCGGGTTTTAGGCATTTAAGTGGTGGTCTTGATATCGACCTCTTATAAAGTTGTCCGTGTTTGTCGAGAGCGAACTTGGCTACTTGCGCTTTAAGCCTGCGGGCCTCTATCTCTACGTTGGGGATGGGCCTTTAACTCAGGTAGAGTTTGATCGGGTCTTGCCAGGAAGGAGGTATCTCTTCGACCCAACCAACGAGGTTATGATTGGTGACTTGGATGTATGGTTTGCTGGCCACCAAGAATGTTATAGTTCTTTCCCTAGTTCCCTTCGTCAAACTGGCTAGCTTCAAAAATGTGTCTGCCCGTTCATTCTCCGCTCAAGGGACCTGGTTTAAGGTGAAACTCTTGAATGACCGTTGTAGTTGTTTTATTTCAGTCAGATATTTGCTTATTTTAGCCTCCTTGGCTTCAAAGTTACCTTCGACCTGCTTCGCGACCAACTAGGAATCAGTGATCGCCACCAGCCGCTTGACACCCCGAGCTGCTGCCATGCTCATTCCCGCAATAAAAGCTTCATATTCTGCTTCGTTGTTAGTGACCAGGAGGTCGAGTTTTATTGCAAAATCATACTCCTCAGCAAGTGGTGAATGAAGAGAAATACCTAGTCTATCTCCCGATGAGATTGCCAAACTATCAATATGAAACGTCCATATTGAGGAGTTCTCAATAATTTGGTCTGCGAGATCGAGTCTCTCGGCAACAAAGTCGGCCAGGACTTGCTCTTTTATGGCCGCTTGCGGTTGGAATGTGATGTCGAACTCCCCAAGCTCGATGGCCCATTTCGTGAGTCGACCTGAAGTGTCGAGCTTTGACAACATGTGCTTTAATGGTTGATTCATCAAGACCACGATCGCGTGGGACTAGAAGTAAGGTCGTAGCTTCCATGCTGCTGTAAGAGGGCGAGGGCAAACTTCTCGAGCTCCAGGTAATTGTGCTCTGGCCCGTGCAAGGCTTTACTGCAGTAATACACTAATCGGTAAGCTCCGTCTCTCGCCGATATTAGTATTGAGCTGATTGAGACGGCGGAGATGGCCAAGTAAAGTTGTAAAATTTCTCATAGCTCGGGTTTTGCGAGCAAAAGTGGCGAGGATAGGTATTGCTTGAGCTTGCCGAGAGCCTGATCACACTGTTCGGTCCACTGAAACCCTGATTGCTTAGCATTCTTGAGGATTTTGAAGAAAGGTGGACTCCTGTCAGCTAGTCGTGCAATGAATCTGCCAAGGGCTATTATCCTACTGACTAGACATTGTACGTCTCGAACAGTACGGGGTGGGGAAATGTCCAGAACTACTTGGATCTTAAGCGGGTTCACCTCGATCCCTCTTTGGTTGACCATGTTGCCTAGGAACTTGCCTCTTCGAACCCTGAAAGTGTACTTATTGGGATTGAGTTTCATACCGAAGGCCTTTAATATAGAGAAAGTGTGGTCTAGGTTGAGTAGGTGGGCTTCAGCTTTCATCATGTCGACGACGTAGACCTCCATCAATTGCCCGATCTCATTTTTTAACATAAAGTTGACCAATCTCTAGTATGTTACCCCTGCATTTTTGAGCCCAAATGGCATGACCAAGAAGCAGTATACTCTATTGGGGACAACAAAAGAGATCTTATCTCTGTCCTCGGGTGCTATGAATATTTGATAATAACCTTGGAAGGAATCTATCATGCTCAACAATTCATAACCAGTGGTGGAATCCACTAATAAATCTACGAGAGACAGGGGGTAAGGATCCTTAGGTCAAGCTTTATTTAAATAAGTGAAATCATTACACATGCGCCATTTTCCCTCATTTTTAGGGACAAGTACAACATTACAAAGCTAAGAGAGGTACTGAATTTCTACAATATATCCTACCTCTAAAAGCTTGTTGACCTCCTCCTCGATGATTTGGGACTTCTCAGCATTGAAAGTTCTTGTTTTCTGTTTTACTGGTTTGTGGGGAGGGTCCACGTTGAGTCGATGGACGATAACACTTGGGTCGATCACTTGGAGATCCGCAGCTTTCCAAGCAAACACATCGATGTTTCGTCTGAGGAAATCGATCATAAGGCATTCCAGATGGTCGCCCATATCGCTTCTGACCCAGGTGGTCTTGTCGGGGTTTCTAGGTTCCAGCTTTATTGTTTTGAATTCCTCGACGGGCTCGACCCAGGTGTCTTCCAACTTCCTTTTCTTAGACAAAGGTCCCTCATTGGGTTTCGCTATAGGGGCATCCCTCGAGGGCTTCAGTTGCGATCGCTTCTTCTGTTCATTGGGCTTGATGGAAATAGTATAACAGCGTTATGCGTCCTTAAGGTTGCATAAAAGTTCTCCAACTCCAGCTGGGGTTGGGAACTTAATCTTCATGTGGTAAGTGGAAACAATAGCTCTGAAGTCGTTTAGGGCAGGTTGACCAATGATGACATTATTAGCAAATGGAGCGTCGACCACCAAGTAGTTGATCATCAAGGTTCTGCTCCGGGGACCTTGTCCTACCCTACATAACACTCAAGTATATATATATATATACACACACACCATAAAATATATATATACACATTACATAAAAAAATAATTTCTTCCTACAAACCCAACAAAAAAGTAATTGATTTGACATCTATAGTAAAATTTGCCCCTCTACCAAAACATTAACAAACAAACAACTCATTCTCAATCCATTTTCCTTATTTTCCCAAATAACAAACAACTGACACTTTTTCCATGTTTTCTTCCTAAATCTCATTCTCCTAATTGTTTTTCTAGAAAATGCCCAAAACATAAGTGAACAAGCCCTTAGTTTCCCCAATTTCATTCTGTTCAAGGTGGACACGAATATGATGTTCACGGAGCTGCTGTTGTCGACCAAGATCTTTTTCACCTCGAAGTTGGCTATTTGGAGTGTTACCACCGTGGGGCAATCTATTTTTCTGTCGACTCCCCTATTCTCCATATGGTCAAGGTCAGAGTCGGTGAAGGAGATTGGCTCCGCATTGGTTGAGAGCTGAAAAATCATCTCGACCTTGGCTGATTTGGTCGACTCTAGCTTTCTTTGAGTTTGCTTCCTTGCAGACCTTGAATCTGTGGGACCTCCTGCGTTCATATCAATGACTCATCGAATGGGTGGGTGGGGTTCCTGGGCAGGTCTTTTTCCTTTATTTTCTCTTCTCGAACTGACCGACCTTTCTCTAAAGGGAGTCCGATTAGTTTTTCCCTCTTCCTGTCTAGCCTGCTTCTCGATGTATTTTTCAGATGGCCCTGCCTGATTAGTCTTTTGATCTCATCATGCAAGTTGAAAAAATCCTCTGTGTCATGCCCCTTTTGCTTATGGAAGTGGCAGTATTTTTTTTATTTTTTCATGGCTTCAGTCTCGGTAAGCTTCCTAGGCCTTTTGAGCAGGTTGTCATGCTGGATAGCAAACAACACTTCCTTCCTCGGGAGGTTGAGCGGAGTGTAATCATGGAAGCATTTGATGGGGGATCGATGTCCCTTTCTGACCTGACAATCATCTCTCTCTTTCCTTTTCTTCTTCTCGGCCTCAAGATTGTCGTATTTCAATTTATTCATTTCTTCTTGAGTCATGTACCTTTCAGCGAGATCGAGGAGCTCTTCCATCGACCTTGGTTGCTCGCGTACGAATGCATTGGCTTATTCCTTGTGTCTAAGGCCCAAAAATAATACATCGATCTGGAACTCAATTCTCAGGCTATCAATCTTTAACACCTCCATGTTAAATCTAGTAAAAAATTCTCAAAGGGATTCTCCTTCATTTTGCTTCACCGTGTGCAGATGGGTGTGAAGGAGCTTTGCCTTCCTTTTGCTCGCAAATTGGTGCAAAAACTTGTCGCACAGCTGGTTGTATGAGTATATTGACGCTGGTTCCAATTTCACAAACTAGTCGAGTGCTATTTCCTAAAAAGTGGTTACCAACATCTTAGCATGGATGAACTTCTTGTGCGCGTGCAGCTGCATCATGTGCTTGAATTGCATTAGATATTCATTTGGGTCCGACAAGCCATCATATCATGGTAAGCCCGTTGGAATCTTGGCGTCGATAGTAATGCACTCGCTGATGATATCCTGGACGAAAGGGGAATCTCTCTCTCTTTGGAACCTCTACGGCCCTTCTTGGTGATGAAATTTCTCCGTGTTTCTCCTCGAGATCTCTTCCAAACATCGGTTCAACTGTTGGACCTGGTGGGACACTTCTTCCTATTCTTCCCTGTCAGCCTGGGATGCATTCCTATTTGGGTGCGATCTTGAGCGCTCGACCCTATCGCGCTGTGGGGCTCGAATGGTCAGCAGAATCTGCAATTTCCTCGTGAGGAAGGGGTCAGGCCATTTCTCTTAGAAGACGACCTGGGCTTACTTTGCGCCTCGAGGGGGCCCTTTTGGATTCTGGTCGCTCTTGATTTTCTCTAGGTTGTCTCTCCTCCGGGGCTGCGGGTTGCGGTATTGCATTGGCCGTGGGCTCAGGTTGGACAGTGTGTCGATTTAAAGCTGCAAATAGTTAAGCTGAAATCTGTGCTGAAATCTGCTCGCTGATGAGCTGCATCAACTGGGGCATGGTCAAGGTGACCACCAAACCCGGGGGCGCCAACATGTTGTTGGGGCCTAGGAAGGGGAGAGCTGGATCTCTTATTTTCTTCTCTTCCTAAAGGGGCTCGCCTGGTGTTCACCATTTTCGATAGTGGACTCGTAGTTTCCCATAGACGGCGCTAAATGATGAGGGTGAAATTCGCTGGACTTAGATTTGAAGGTAATTTTTGAAGGGTACGACCACTTTGGTCGATATTTGAAGGTGATTGGGTCGAGTCCTGCAATCACAAGCAAACGTCAGGGTACCGAGATGCCCTCGGCTTAGGCTCTCTGACACTTAAGTTCGTATTAGGTCGAGTATCTAACAAGCAGCAGAGTGAGGGCTTTTTGCATATATAATGGCATACCTTTGAGGGGCTAAAGTGAGGGTAGTTATAGCCTTCTTCTGGCAGAGATTTATTTGAAGAGCCCCTGACTTGTTGTAATGGCTTTTGTCCTTGCCTGGGGCCATTAAGTCATCTCCTACCCTTGTACTATTCCAGGTGGCAAGCCCTCCAGGTTTTGGGGACAAAATAGTACAATGTATCCGTGCCTTCTCTCTGGTGCGGCAGCATGGGCGGTATTGGGGCGGCATGCGCCATTAATGCAAAGGTATGCTGCATGTCAGGGCATTAAATGCGGCAGAGGCGGTCACACGCCTAATCGACCTCTCTAGTCGACCTAATACAGGCAGGGCGTGAGGCTTATGCGCTGGACGAGCAGTGTGGTCGAGATATCGATCAGAGGCCTAACCTTCAAACGTTGTCGATCTTATGGTCGGCTGGGGTCACCCGACGTCGGCAACTTAACTGGGCCCAGTGTATGAGGTAGGCTTGTGATATTTGAGCTTGTGATATTTGAGCCGAGCACATTGGGCCATCCCATATCAATTATAAAGTTATAAGTCCATAATAATTATTCATATGTATTTTATTTTTGACAGTGCAAAAAATTCTAGGTTTAGTTTGTTTTAATTTATTTGTGCATTTTACAATTAAGATATATATTTATTATATAATTAGTATATAAATTTCGGTTTGGTTTGGATTGTATCAATTTTTGATATTAAAATTGAAAATCGATCCAAACTGATCAATTTTGAAAAAAAAATAAAATCAATTCAATTAAAAAAATTGGTTTTGATCGGTTTTTGATTTTTTGAATCGGTTCGTTAGTTTTTTTTTACTGGATTGGATTTAAACACCCCTAATATTTATATAATATTTATGTATATAAATATAATTTTTTATATATTTTTTAAAAATTAATCTGAACTATTCATTTTCACGAATCAAACGGCTATGGAGAAATTAACAAAATATTAAAGAAAAAAGAAAGATAAAAATAATAGATAAAATAAAAATAAAAATTAATTTAATTTTAATTTTATTTGAGTGTAATTTTATCTTTTCAATAGTAAATAGAGAGTAAACATAGAAAAGGAGGCGATGTGCATGATTTAAAAAATGATAGGTGAGTTTTTTGAATATTGTTTTTTCATAGGGGGTGTTCTGAACATTTCATATTTCACAGGGGAGTAAATTGTTATTAGCTCTCTTTTCTACGCATGTTTTAAAATAAAGTTTTTACTTTATTGTTATTACATTTGAATGGAAATTATTTTATAGTTATGGAAAGAACTAAGCGGGGTAGAATCAATAACAATGGTACTCAATAGTGTTAGCCACATTTATCTAGAGTGGTCCATGAACAACAAAAGAATAGAAGTATGTTCTGCTTATGAATTTAGCATTTAATTAAATATAGTATTTTAGTTTTTCCAATTTTATTTAAGTGCATCAAAACTTATTCTTAGTTTATTTTTTCGTTATGTTCCATAGTGTTGGAAACTACTCGATGTGCAAAACGCATTAGAAATGACAATGATAACCATCTATTTGATTCAAATTTACATGATATGGACAATGATGTTCATGATGCTACAGGTATGTTTTTGATATGTATAATTTTTTATTTTATGAGCATTCTATTAGCTCTTTTGTAAAAGTTGAGATTCTTTTCTATATGCAATGTTGATGAGATAAAAAGTCGAGGATTTACTAACATGGCACGTGTTTGGGCTAGGAGAAATGCGGGGGAAGTGGAGTTTGATGATCCTGGGAAGCCTATTGGTAAAAATAAAAGTGAATATGCGATGTTCCTTGGTATTTTGGCTAGAAATGGAACATTACTTTTACTTGACATCAAAGATTGGCATAAAGTGCCAAAGTTTATTAAAAAGAACTTGTTGGAGCTTACTAAGGTAATATTATCAACCATCCCTGTATTTCTTTAATTTTTTTTTTTTATGTATGATTTGATGAAACTATCTGTTATATATGCTTTTAGGAGAAGTTCTAGAGGGCACCTGACTTTGAAGACCTTATTTGGCTGACTTTAGCAAAAAGTTGGAGAACTTGGAAGAACAGAGTAAAAACTAAATATTTTGATTCAAACTCATCATTGGAAGAAAATTTACGAAGGCTATCTAATATAGATGATGAAAGAGTTATCCCTAATCAACCGGAATAATTTAGTGCTTTCCTTGAGCAATGATGAAGCACGGGTAATAAGTTAGTTTTATTTTATTTATTACAATCCTAATATTTGATCATTTTGCTAATTGGACAACATATTTTTGTATTAATGATCTTTTAAATGTTTTTATTTTTTATATTTAGAAAATAGGCGCTCAAAACAAAGAAAACACGGCAGAAAAGAAAATGATGCATATTATAGAGAAAAAGAATTTCTCTTATATCAAACATCAGATGAAGTTAATTTATATTATTAAATAAATTAAAATTTGAGATATTCAATTAAATTACTTACCAAAATAATATTTTCTATAGAAGGAAGCAAAGGAAGTAAAAGACAAACAACTTGACGATGATAAAGGAAATGAAGATGATCATGATGATGATGGAGAAAAGAGTGATGATCCGATGGATGATGCACTGAGTAGGATGGACCTTTTTCAAAGATGTTATACTAAAAATGGGGAAATATCTAATCCTATTGTAGTAGATTCCTTGGAAAGATTGCTTCTAAGATATTACCTTTTCTCTTAAATTGGAACTTGATAATGTAGTGGATGTGTTTGTTTCTTTTTCTAACTATTGTAAGTAACCTGACCTTCTATTTGTCCATTTCGTTGGTCCGATTTTTCTTTTCTTATCTTTAATAGGTTCAGTATGATTTATATTATTTTTACTTAAACTAATTCTAAAATTATTTTTTTATGCAGCGTAAGATGAAAAAATTAAGGAGTGAACTTTCGTTTGGTTCAAATGATATTGGCCCGAACGATATATTTTCCCAAGTTATTGGACAAGACAAAGGGGGGAAGAGTATGAATATAGGGTTATGGTGTCATTACATTGGATGTATATGGTGATATGCCCAAGCGAGGTAAGTCTTCTAGGATGCACATCACTTACAAAAAAGAATTTGATGCATTGAAGCAAAGAGTCAATCAACAAGATAAGATTATGATGGAACAAAATAAGCAAATACAATAACATATAATAATGAACAAGCAAAGACCAGCATATCATTGTCCTCTAGAAACAACTACAGTACCTTCAT
This sequence comes from Jacaranda mimosifolia, assembly GCA_018894105.1. Taxonomy (NCBI): domain Eukaryota; kingdom Viridiplantae; phylum Streptophyta; class Magnoliopsida; order Lamiales; family Bignoniaceae; genus Jacaranda; species Jacaranda mimosifolia. Next base: position 14,542,303 of record CM032133.1, on the reverse strand, counting down.
TGTCATCATCATCTCACCATCGTGCTACTTCCTTATTATCCCTCTATCTCATCAGTGAACAAAATGCCTTTACAAGTAATTGGCTTATGAATCTCTTGTCATTGATACTTTTATATTTTTTTATTGTTGCTTATGTACTTGTGAGTTTTGACAAGTTAAGCATGCATTATTTTAAGGCAAACTTTAAAATGATAAAAATAAGTGGATGATTAAACCATTTTCTAAGTTCTAAAAAAAACTAAAATGGAAACTATCTTGTTGTGATGGTGTGGTAGATATATCAAGTATTGTAAATCTATTGTTTAAATGTCATCTTATTTATCTATATTTTATATGTATTGTGGATTTACTTATATTGCAACTAAAATTAAGCTGACAATCTATATGTATTCTTTTATTTATAACATATTTGGTTGCAAGTGTTGTGGCTATTTGCTTTGAGCTGAGTTAGTTTTTGATGCTATAAACTAATATTTTTTTGCCTTGTGCTATTTAAACATGTTGTAAATTAATGTTCTAAATTTATTGTTTAAATTCCATGTCATTTATCTATATTTTAAATTTATTGTGGATTTGTTTGTATTACATCTAAGTTAAAGATTGAAACGTTTTGTTCATATGTATTCTTTTACTTACAACATCCTTGATTGCAAGTATTGCGACTCTTTGTTAGAATTGAGTTAGATGATGCTGCAAATTACATTTTCTAGCTTCTTGTATTTAAATTTGATATGCTAAATAATCAATGTAGGTTGGGGCAAATGTCTCTTTGAAGAGTGTAATTGATCCATAAAAAATTGTAGCAATTGGTCATCTTCAAAATTTATATCCGTCAAAATGAATTGGATAAGTACATTTTGTACAAAATTGGTGTGAAGTTATTGTCAATGTTGCAGTGGAATCCAATGAGGATTTAATTTGACCCATCTCATATTTCAAAACTGTTTGGGATGCAATTGGTGAGGCTATTGCATGGCCACAAAATCTGGGAATGATCTATTACATTTCTTCATAAAATGTTTTCGCTCCTATAGTACAAACTAAATCATACGTTTGCTTCATTAAACATGTGGCTAGGTATGAAAAGTGATGAGAAACTTGTTCCTTAAATAGCTAATTTTATGGTAACAACTCAAGAAAACAATAGTACTTTGCTAATTTTTGATTTTTTGTTGGTAATTGATGGATGGATGTTATGTTTATTTGACATTGATACAGAGTTTGTCTTTAATTTTGTTGTACTTGACATTTTGGCCATCTCTTGGCAAAATAACAAAATTCGTCCTGTAACTTTACCCCATTTGGTTTTTCGTCCTGTAACTTGCAGAATATCAATTCTAGTCCTATAAGTATTAAAAAATTATCATTTTTCATCCTTTCTTCGCCGAAACCGGCGAAAGTCGTCGGGAAAGCTGACGCGGCTTGATTAATTCAAAAAAAATAACAAAAATGCCAAATAGATATATATAATAATAATATATATTGATATATATTTATATACACATATATTTAAATATACATATTTATCTAAATATATCTATTTATATATACATACACATACATATACATATACATTATATATATGCCCCATCCCCTTCGCTCCCCACCTTAACGCCCGCACCCCACCAGGCTGCCATGGCTATGAGCCAAGCGGCTAGCGGCCACCTGAACAGGCAAGCTCGCTGGCTTCCTGGATCTGGCCATGGCTGTCTCGGCCCTAGCCAGCTGGGCAGCCATGGCCATGGCCGAGGCAGCCATCCACCTGGATCTGGCCATGGCCAGAGGCAGGGGGGTATGGTTGCCTGGATCTGGCCATGGCTGCCTCGACCCTGGCCAGCTGGGCAGCCATGGCCAGATTTTGGGGTGGGGTGGGGTGGGGGAGGGGGGTGTTACCACTATTTTGCCCATCTTTTTTTTTTTTTCAATTTTCATTTTAATTTATTTATTTTTAATTTAAATTATTTAACCATGTATTTTTGTTTTTTATTTAGTAAATAATTATAAATTATATATAAATATATATTTATATAAATATATGATTATATTTTTAAATTCAAAGTTGCACCAACTAAGTGAATTAAAAGAATGTTGTTCATGTGGTAGATTAAGTTTTTTAGTTTTTTAATTAGTAAATAATTATAAATTATATATAAATATATATTTATATAAATATATGATTATATTTTTAAATTCAAAGTTGTGCCAACTAAGTGAGTTAAAAGAATATTGTTAATATGGTAGATTATTTTTTTTATTTTTTAATTAGTAAATAATTATAGATTATAAATAAATATATGTGTATATATGTGTATGTTTGTTTATGTTTTGGGGGAGATATTTCTTACTGTAGAAGTCAAATTAATGCTTTTTATTAGATTTTTTGCTTGAAAATGGAATTGAGTGATTATAATAAAATATATATGATGTATATATATATAACATATGTATATATTAAAAAATAAAAAAGTTTTGGGGATAATGAAGGATAGTAAAGGGTATTTTAGGAAAAAAATTGTGTTTTGGAGGAAAAATGACGATATGTAATATATAAATATATATATATATATATAAAATAGATGTGTATATATATGTGTGTATATATAAATTATATAATATATTTGAAATTATAAAAAAAAAAAAAGAAAAAGAAAAGACATGTATGTTGCCAACTAAGCAAGAAAAAAACAAAAAATGCCTACGTCAGCTGCCAACAAGGCAAAAATTCCAATTGGACACGCGTTTGGCGAGTCACGTTAGCTTTTCCGGCGAAAAAAGGATGAAAATGATAATTTTTTAATACTTATAGGACTAGAATTGTTATTATGCAAGTTATAGGACGAAAAACCAAATGAGGTAAAGTTACAGGACGAATTTTGTTATTTTGCCGCCATTTCTTTGTTGAGAGCATTTGAAATTGAATGCTATTGCATTTTGGTATTATTGCTTTATCTTTTACATGCCAGTTGCCATTTGCAAAAACAAGAAAAATTATATTAGGTAATATATTAGGCTTTTGAGACACAAAAAAGTATCACTACAATCAAGTTTAACATGACATTTGCAAGCGTCATAATACATATATGCAGTTCTAGTGATGCTTTTAAGTGTCATAATAGCTTGACTTTTTTAGGACACTTGAAAGTGTCATATTATTAACATTTTGAGACACCTAAAAATGTCAGATATATAATTAATCAAGGTAATTGAGAACTTAATATGTGACACTAGAAAGCGTAAAAAAAGTAGCCCTTTGTTGATGGTTTCTAGCGTCCAAATAAAAATTATTTTGAGACACTGCTTGGTGTCACCATAAGGTAATGCCAGACCTACCTATGTGATGATTTTCTTAGGCATCTCAAAAGGGAGAAAAAAGCATCACAATATTCATTTTTCACGATGATTTTAGGTGTCACAAAAAGCTATTTTTCTAGTAGTGTGCCTATTGTCTATTTTGGCAACCTTGGTGCTACCTATCTGTGTGCTAGCCCAATCTTTCACTCACACGTGAAGTATATTGAAGTGGATTATCTTTTTATGCACTCTCATAGCTCTTCTAAGTATCAGATGGCAAGCATGCTTACTAAAGCATTATCTCATTCTACTTTTGAGAGTCTTGAGGACAAGATCTGTGTCCCAGACCCACCGTCTTGAGGGGCGTAATAAGGAAGTTTCCTCTTCTTTCTCATGATACATGCAATTGTTGTTTTGATTGTATTTTCTAATTACAATTAATTCTTTAATTTGTTTTCTTTGTTATATTGCTCCAAAACCTTGTATAAATACGTCGATATTGTTAATGAAACGTGTGAGTTTTTTACCTTCTGATATCTCTCATAAATTAGAGCAATAAGGTTGCAACCTCTTACTAAGAAAGTTAAATGTGATTATATATTTTTTTTAAATGAGTATAATCAAATCATGAATTCTTAATAATTTGACATTTGTTCCTTTTCCAAAATTTATTGTTTATAACTATCTAATGAATAGTATCACTATTAAATTGTTAAATAGAATTAAATTCAACCAAATATCACCAGACTTGAATAACTCGTTTAAAAATGTAATTAGCAGGTTATACTTTAATTTATGTGACTAAATTAATTAAACATAACTTTATCACTATTCCGTTGCTATTTAGCTACAGAATAATAATGGAATTTATTTTATCTCAGTTTAGCAACAAAATAGCATTAAAAATATTAATTTTCAAATTAAATATAAAATCATTGAATTGTTCTACGATATTTCCATAGTTAATACCCACAAGAATACTAATGAAGCTCCATCCATTATGTTTATCGAAGGAGAAGGGAATAGCAATCTATGTATTACTTATTAATTTTTTTTTTTTTTTTTTATTGTCCCATCTCTACTCTATTGCTATTTCCAATGGAATAACAATAGAATGTTTGTCCGTTAATACCATCAATGGAATAGCTATACATATTTGAGTTCGTTGCTATTCCATTGATATGTTAGCTATTTCCTGAAGCAAGTAGGATGGGAACCGTTCAAGTTAAGAAACAAGATGTTCATATGCATTTAAAGGCTCGTAGGTAAGCTTTTTAGCTCAATGTCTTGTTTGATCTGTCAATATTGTTCTACACACATTTCTTTCTGACATTTAATTTTTAAAATTCTTTTTTGTTCTATTCCTAAAATGAACTTGGTCCTAGTCTTTCTTTGCTTTTATTGTCAAATATTTTTGGACAGTACTGCCTTAAAAGTACTAACACTTTCTCGTATTAATATTAAGGGTGAATAATGTTTTGTTCTTCAAATTATGTCCCATATTATATTCTACCACCCTTAACTCTAGAAATGGGCATTTTCACATTTTATGCCTCACGAAACGTTTTGTCCATGTCAAATCTTGAAACAGAGTGTTGAAAATAGACCTTGGGCTTAATTTATCTCAAAACCTAGTTCAAGATGTGAGAATTGTCCAAAATTATATATAAATACCACAACTTATTTATTTCACCGATGTAGGAGACTAACACACTCCGCGCATGCCCATGAATCAAAGGGTAGGGTGATACCCCACCCATACCTATACCCTAAAATACCTATATTTTACCCACCCTAAAATATCCAAAATAATAAGACCCTAATTTTACCCTACCCTATCTAACCCAAGATCCATTGAGTCTAGTTCATGAACTTATGTTTTTAATATATACATTTTCTCAATATATATTAAAAATTAAAAGATTTTCAGATGAGTTTAAGAGCTTCTCAAAATATCTTTGGATAGCTTATAAAATGTTATTTGATATATAATTTTATAATAAAAAATTATAAATTCTCAAAAAAAGATGTTAATTAGATTTGAGATACTTTTTTAAATGAGTTACTAATTTATTTTGGGAATCTTAACAAACTTCAAAATTTTATTTTGTCAAAATAGTTTAAAATTTTATGTTTAAAATAAAATCTAGCACATTATATATTTAAAAAAATATTTCCCTTCTCAAAAAAAGAAAACAAAAAAAGAGAGTATATATTTCATAAAATATATAATTTTATAAATAAATTTAGTGAAATAAGATCTTGATCGTTTCATTTAAAAATAATAGAAAAATAACTGGAATGGATTAGCAAATGCCCGAGTCCAAATTGTCCGGTACTTGTGACACTCTGCTCGCTATAGGTACAGCAACAGAATAGTTTTTTTGGCCCCCTCTAATATTTTTATGTTAATATTAACTTTTGCATAAGCTTTCACAGTTGAAAACAACTGTCGATATTCCCTTGCCCGTTAAACACAGTAATAGAGTTGACACATGAATATTCCGTATTCTTTGAATTTTTGCTAAAAAAGTCTGATTTAGAGGGTGTTTGGGTGGACTTATAAACTCTTCTTTCAAAATATCTTATAAGATGTTTAAGAGCTTATAAGTTGATAAAAAGTGTTTGGTAAATTTTTTAAAAAAAGAGCTTATAAGATACTAAAATAAGATGTTAGGAGCTTATAAGCTTCTAAAATAGCTCTTTTGAAAAAAATAAGGAGATCCTAACTTATTTTTAAGATCTTAACAAGTTCATTCATTTTTAACCATTTTAATTACACAATTGCCATTATTAACGCCTTATAAGCTCAAAGATTTTATTTTATCCAAATACTCAACAACTTATTTTAAAAATAAGATCTAACATCTTATAAGATATAGGAGCTTATAAGATGTTTAAAATAAACTTAGCCAAACACCCTCTTAATTTAATTTCCTAAGTTTAATTTAATGTGTACAATTAATTTAGTTATTAAATTTAATTTATTTAATTTTTGCGTCTAACTTTGGGTACAATAAAATACCAAAAGTCAAAAAATTAGTATTTTTTTCTCTCTCCTCTCCTTCATATTATATTTTTTCTTTCTACTATTTTCTATAAGCATATTATTTCTTTTATCCCTTTAATTTTATTCTTTCAATTTCTATTCCAAATAGTGTTATTTCATATAAAATATATCAAGCAAATATATGTAAATAGTTAAAAAGATATACCATTACATAAAATTAATAAATATTTTTTATACATTAAAAATTTATCATTAGTACATATTTAATTTGGATATAGATAATTTTTAAGTTAATAGGTTAAAATTGAGTATATATAATAATGGATAATTTTTGGGTATACATGGGTGATATATGAGTATGGACCCTATGGGTTTGGGTATACTTTTTTGGGCCTAGGTAGGGTAATACCCTACCCATTGATAAGCCTAAATTGGAGTGTGGATTTGATGACCCAACATCACTTGGTAACCTAATATCGGGAATGTGTGACTCTGATACCATGTTAAAAAACGAACATTGGGCCTAACTCACTTCAAAAGCTAGCTCAAGAAGTGAAAATTGCCCAAAATTATATATAGAGATCACAACACAACTTGCTTATTTCATAAATATGGGACACTGACACATAGGTTTTGACTAATGGTCAACATTCAAAAGTTTGAATTCATTAAATTTGAAAAGAAATAACATAAATTACTCATTATAATATTTAAATTGATATATAAGACACTATAAATGATTAAGAGGGTGTTTGGTTAAACTTATTTTAAACATCTTTTAAGCTCCTACATCTTATAAGATGTTTTTGGAGCTTATAAGATGCTAGATCTTATTTTTAAAATAAGTTGTTAAAGTGTTTGGATAAACTAAGATCTTGGAGCTTATAAGATGTTAATAATGACAATTTTGTAATTAAAATGGTTAAAAATAAAAAAGCTTGTTAGGATCTTAAAAATAAGTTAGGGTCTCATTACTTTTTTTAAAAAAACTTATAAGCTCATAACATCTTATTTTAGAATCTTATAAGCTCTTTTTTAAAAAAAATTGCAAAACATTTTTTATCAACTTATAAACTCTTAAATATTTTATAAGATGTTTTGAGGAGCTTATAAGTTCACCCAAACACCCCCTAAATGTGTGCGACAATTCAAATGCCATTTTTTCCTAAACGTGGATGGATAGTCACTGTTAAGGGTGACAATTGGACAAGTTCGGCTCAGTTAAAGCCGGTTAAGTTCAAGATAAGTTAGTTCTATATAAATTTATTTAGGTGAATTGAAATTGAGTTGTATAAAAATGGATTGAATTTGGCTTAAGCGGGTCAAATGAAAATTTATTTTAATTTATTTTGCTTATTCAAAAAATAACTGTAATATCAACATACCTTTACACTTTGCTCATATAATTTTCCATATGTTACGTGAAATGAAATTGCAGAAAGATTGATTATAGTTAGTACTTATTTTACAAAACAAAGAAAAATTGCATAATTTCTTCATCATTGAGTGTACATTAAATTATCATCATGAATTTTTTAGTTTTCATTTTTTAAAAATCACAAGACATAAATTGCATGCTAATCTCATTATTTCTCAACATTAATTAAAAGGAAATCGAGTCAAAAAGGGAAATAATTATTATGATATGATTTTATTTCCTTAAAAGATAGAATTTCATTAGAAAACTAGCCTTGTTTGTTTATATTTTTCCAAAACAAACCTCATTTCACAAAATATTTCCAAGCAAGTGTGTGATTCCTGGACTAGTACCAAAATAATATTTTCTTAATTTTGAAAAATGCCCTCTGAAAACATATTACCACCATACATATATATAACAAATCAATTAATATATATACACACACATAATTAATTAATCATTACATATATATAAAAAAATTTCATTTTTACCTTATTAACCCAGCAAAACTAAACTGATGTAACATATATAGTAAATCTTGTCTCATTCTAAAATATTTTTTAACAAATCATTTTCCCCAAAACATTTTCCAACCCTCGAAACAATAACAAACAAACACTACCTTCTCCAATTTCACCACCAAAATATATTTTTTGAAAATATTTTTCTCAAAACACCCGACACATAACTGTAATGCTTCATAATTTTATTTACTATTTAATCAATTACTTTACCTTATTTTATTTTGTTTATTATTTCAATTAAAATTGTAGTAAGGCATGAGCTATATTTTCAGAAATATATATATATATATATTATAGATAATATTAAATTTTATCCTAATAAAATAGTGATAATTATTTATATTGGGTTCTTAACATGTAGATATTTCGATTTTAGGGGTTTATAAATTTTAATTATACTTTTTTTAATAAATTTTAATTATACTTAATTAATCTTACAATATTACTAGGAGTCTTTAATTTTTGACATCTTATAATATATAAACTAGACATACAAATAAATAAATAAATGAATAGGGAATAGGAGATTGACAACAGCTATTGAGAAAAAAGAAAAACGGAAGAAAATTGAGTTAATCAATTCTTACAATTTACAAATGTGAACTCAGCTTGGTTTGGGTATATAAGTCAGCCCATGTTTGATTTGAAAGTGCAGGATGTTATTTTTTTTAATTTGGTTAAATAACTTTGAATATTGGGTTGTGCCATAATGTACAAGCGAGGTCATTAGGGTTACGAAATTTGAAAGTGTAGGACCTTTTGATTTGGTTAAATTATTTTTAATGTTTGATTGTACCATAATGTACAAGTAAAGTAATACCTTCCTTAAGATTAACATGGACTATGGAGTTAGTTGATTTAATTTGGTTGAATTGCTTAATGTTTTGGGTTGTACCATGAGATACAAAAATGATTTGGAGTATTTAGTACCATAATAATAGTCCTATTTGTCTCTTGATGACTATAATATTTGAGTTCTAGAAAATAAAAATGATAAAAAGAATAATAATGATAAATTAAAAGTATAAATTATTATAACTATACTCAAATTAGTATTATATTGTTACTAGGAATTAATTATTGAGACTTTAGGAATCAATAAAAAGAAAGACACCAGAATTTTAATAGGATTATCCTAACTTTAGAAGAAAATAATGAGAGACTTAATTGAACTAATTTACTTTTTTTAGTTATATACAAGGATATAAGTCTTATACTCTAAAACCCTAGCCACACATTCAGATTTCAAAAAAAACCAAAACAAAAAAAAGGGTTAGGGGTGGCGTGGGGTGGGGGGGGGGGGGGGGGGAGGAAGAGAAAGAGAGAAGAAAATGGCATAAGAAGAAGAAAACCGAGGGCTAGTGACGGCGGATCTTCATCATAAAACAAAATTTAAGCCTTGGTAAAGATCGTGCATCTTGTGTTTTATTTGATTAATTCTTTTCTCTCATGTTGACAATTTAAGCTGTTAATGGGTATTAGCTTAATTTGCCATGTATTTTCCTGAATTTTATTAATTGTATGGAAGCAAATTGGTGAGAGATCATGGAAACGTGCCACTTGGAAACAAGATTTCATAAGTAGAAAAATTTTCAATATGCTTATTGCCACATGTATTAAATAGACTCATGGACAACTGGTTGAGAAATAGGTGGATGAATTAGATTGTCCTTTAATCCACTTGCTTGGAATTTCTTTACAATGGTGAGAATCATGATTATTGGTGGCTGCATGATAGCTTTCGCCCATAAATATGCCAAACCTTGAGAATGCTGGTATTAATTGCAACGGAGAAAAAAAAAAAAAAAAAACGTAAAGGGGGAAGGAAATTATCCCGTATATTGCTCACCTACCATGGAATTGTCGTGAGGTTAGTGACCCACAAAGAGTTGGATTTAGTTTGATGATTGATAGTGATTTTGTCATCTTCCCGTGGGGTTGCCCTTATTTTATTGTTATTACCATGGAGAGGATATATTAAATTTTGCCTGTTGGGTAGTTTTTTGATGAGTTTAGTAATAATATGTGATGTATAAATATACATATATATATATATTCTAATAGAAATTTTAGGATTTATTTACAATTAAATCTTAATAATTGTTTGAGTTAAATCCTAGTTAGTATATAAGCAAAAGGAGATGCTATTAAGCGATGCTATGTATTGAACTCTTGCTAAGTTTGCTAACCATATGTGTTGTGTGTATATATATATACATATAAACACATTTTAGTAGAAATTTTAGGATATATTTACAACTGAATTCTACTAATAATTTGAGTTAAATGCTAGTTGGTGTATAAAACAAAAAGAGAGGAATTTAACTTTTGTAGCCTTATAAGAGACGTAATGTTGTGAATAAAACAAGTTAGAGTACAATTGAAGTTCTATGATTAGATATTGATTAAGTTGAATAATATTAATGTTTAAGCAGATGATCAAGGATTTGACACGAGAGAACATATTCTTGATACTGTCGATAAGTACTGTGAGTGCATAAACTTATAACTATTATATGATATTACTATTCAAAACCAGAAGGATATATATATATATATACATATATAGTAGCTATGCTATGAAACTTATTTTCAATATATACTGCACTCTATATGTATTCTACTGCGCACAAAAAGAAATATTTTTCTTATTTTATTTTTGCACAAAAAAAAAAAAAAAATCTTGTTTTAATTCTGGATAAAAGATATATTTTTTTTCTTGTTTTAATTCTAGATAAAAGAAAACCTATATTTTTGTGACTTTTTTTATGCTTCTAAACTAGCAAATTAAACTCGATGATCAACTGAATTTTTAGATTTACTGTTACTGTTAGTTGGATCCAATTTGGTCTGGGTGTGTGAGGGACTTCACTAGATAGCAGTAGGCTAGCAAGTTGAACCCCAAACCCCCATGGCCTAATCCCCTGAGCGCAAAATAGAAGCCATTTGTGGCTGAGGTGGGTTGTCAGAATTCCCGGGGACGCTCGGACACTGTTTTGGTAAGGTCTCACCTTGCCCGGAGCGATAAGAAATTGTTACGGTAAGAGTCATAAGGTTGACTGGCTATAGCAAACACTGTTCAATCATCGCATTTAAGTTGTTAGTTTAGGAAATGGTTTATTAAATCTTTGATTTGATACTGCTTGACTGTTTAACGATTTTTACTTCTAGGAAACTATTTGTTAACTTCTTGATTGTTACTGCTTGACTGTTTAATAATTTTCATTTATATTTTTCTCAAGTATTTTCACTGTACAAATAATTTTAATTCATGAACTCACATTGCACAACTTGGCACTCACTGAGTCTTTTACTCACATTCGTTTTCTTCTTTAACTTCTTTCTGACAGACCTAGATCCTAGCCCTAGTCTTTTACTCACATTCGTTGAACCTGCTTTTGACGAGAATCGGAATTAAAGGTTTTCTTTTGGAATGAGGGTTTTGCAGTAGCTTTAGCTTTATTGCCGTGTTGGCAAATTAGTTCTTTTTCTTTAATGATTTTTTTCCAGTTGAGGGAAGAATATTGAGCATTTTGACTTTCTATGTTGCTAGAATTATTTGAATTATTATGAATGTTGGAGTTTTTTTTTTCTTTATTTAAGATTACGATTTTGAATGGGTGATACTGTTTATTTGGGATCGAATTTCACGCCTCGAGGCTAGGCTATATGGTTCGAATTTTGGGGCGTGACAATAGCCAAACAAACATGAGTAATCTAATTGTAGATTTGAGTTAAAATTCTAACTCAAACATATATCTAATTCCTTTTTGTAGTTGAAAAAACTCGAGTTCTCATTAAAGTATTGGAAGATTTTGTTATGAAAAGTTGTAGAACCTTTATTAATTTGCAAATAAGAAGACAACTGTTCTATTGGTGCTGTCAAGTGTGTGGATTATTTTAGTTTAAACTATGTACGAATAAGTTGATTAAATTCAAATACACATCCTATTAAGTATCAAGCGTGTGAAGACTATTTCATTTTTATTTTTCTTTTCTTTTCTTTTTCTTTTTCTTTTTCTTTTTTTTTTTTTGGTTGATAATAGAAGACTATTTCAGTTCAAGCTATGAATAAGTTGATCCAAATACTTGGACATACATAGGTGAGAGATATTGTCAAGCCGATCAGACAACTACAGAAATTCAAACAACAAAATAGAAGAAATTAATAGATCAGACGTACAAAATTTTCCTAATAACAGCAAAACACTCTTCAAAACAATAATTACCCATGGTATACTATACTAAACTTTCACCATATATCAAAACCAATCAGTGATCAAAAGACTTCTATTCTTTATACTTTGAATTTTCGTGAGTTATCCTTTGACTAATCCCACACGTAATCTCTGCACATGGAATTCAAAATTGAAAACTTAAATAATGCATGGCCTCATTAATTCAAAATGGCCTCTTGAGATCCTTGAAGTCCAAAGAATCAATACACTCATCCACTCTATTCCTGTAAACATTCAACAACTTCAAAAGCTCAGTGACCTTGTCCTTTGTTACTTCATTGGTACCTACCTGCAATAGCAACAATAGCTTCTGAAAGGCTCCTACTTGAAGTGCTTCAACAGTTACACCTCCTTGTATGTTTTCGTCATTAATATTCTTTACCAGCTTCAACAGGATTGAAACCGAAAGCTCCGTTGCCAAGCCCGAAACACGCAATAGTTTCTTGACCAAAAGTGGTATGGTTATAGCATTTTCGTAGGCCTTGGCCCTCCCTTCATCATGGTTGCAAAGCCCATCCAGGACGCCTAATGCCTTCTCACACATGCTTCTTTCCGAGTCCACGAGCATTTCAAGAAGCACTGGCACCATTCCCATTTCTGTTAAACTTGTTGCTGTGATCATGATCGTTGCTAATTTCTTATTATTTTGTGTAAGTGATTGATCAAATGGCGTTACCATATGATACATTGCTAACAATGAAGCTTTTGTTGTGGTAGGGCAAATGGGCTCTTTGATCAGTTTCACTAGTGCTTCTACAGCTCCTTCAATCTTCACCACATCACCAACAACACTTTGATCGGATGAAACAGCTGCTTTTAGTGCTAATACTGCATTTCTGCGTACTGATAAATTACCAAACCTCAGAAACCACACAATTTTTTGCAAAGATGGTGACGTCGAAAGATTGCAGCTTGTCTCCTCATCAAGAGGTGGTATCATTAATATCACCAAAGCTGACAAGATTTCTTCTAATAGAGCAACGATATTGTTACTAACAAAATCTATTCTTGAGAAGACATCGAATGCTGCGGATAGAACTCTACCGGCGCCATTGGCCATGATGCATCGCTTATTTCGATCACTTTCTTTGGCCGATGACTTGATCTTTGAGACCAATTCCCGGCACTTGGGTTCATCGTTGTCTTGTTTAGCAGCAGCATCATTAACTTTTGAAAGAATCTCCAAAACCTCATGCGAAGTTATGGGAATTCTTGGAGTTGGAATCCTCTCCACCCCACGGGATCTATTCTCCACGCACCAATCTTGAATCAATTTTCTTATGGCGTGGTTAGGTATGGGCTCAAGATTTCTCAAAGGCTGGTTGGTGATGGGGCAAGTGGTGTTACCGGCTTCCAACCAAGCCTCAATACTCTCACGATCGTATGTTGTACCCGTCGACAATGTGACCGGATCTTTCATCAAGTCGAGTGAAATCGGACAAAGGAAATGGTTAGGTATTATAATTAACTCCATGCTTGCGTTTTCATCCAAATCATGCTTCTTCGCAGCACGGCGTGTAGCTCTTCGCCTTCTCCATGATGAAATCATCGTTAAAAAAATTAAACAAAGAAATATATCTGTAAAATGAAGATCGGCTTGTTAGAGTTGTGGTTATTTTACTCCTGTGTTTATACATGAAATTGATCCTGATATATAGGAGCTTAAATTAATGGATATATATATATCAATTTGCACGCGGTTCAACTTTGAAACTTTACATTTAATTGCATTGGCTGAAGAATAGAGAGAGAGAGAGAGAGAGAGAGAGAGAGAGATTTGAATATTGACTATTTGAAACCTGGATTTCATAAAATCAAACAAAACCGTTAGATAGGGTAATTGAATTGAAAATATAGGATTCTTTCCCCTCTTCATACGAATAAAGCAATTGGTCAAAGTTGGACCGGAAGGCGTCAATGGGTCGGTGGACTGACTTCACAAAGGAAACAAATCAAGTTTTCATACTATATCACATAGTGCGTGGTTCATATTTCAATTTTTAAATTATTAATTATGCAAAGAGTTCGTGATTATATATTCACTTAGATATAAATATAAAATTAAATCTTATTTAGTGCGACTAATTATTATGTTATGTGTTGACCAGCGTTTATATTTCAAAATTAAAAATTTCATATCATAATAGTTGCTATGCTATAATGATTAAATTTTTTCAAAATTTCAACGAAAATTATTGATATAACCTTTAAATAAAAAATTAAGTTCATAAATTAATAACGTAAATGAAGATTAAATTCTAAAGAGAATAATAGTATGTGAACTATGTGGCGCTGTGCAATGTTTCTAGTCTACACGCTTGCACCGTACCGCGAACTTAACGCGCAAGCCAATATATGGTTTTTAAATTTTATGATTTTCATGGTGGTTTTACATTTTCCTAATTTGAAATGGTCATAGACCAACTCTTCCTATTGAGTGGCCCAATGACATAGTGGGAGGGCAAGAAATCGAATTCGAACAAATTCCTAATGTGTGTGCGTGTATAATAATAATAATAATAATAATAATAATAATAATAATAATAAACTCTTTTGTGGCCACTTGAATCATGCTAACATCTTGCAAGAATTTATTCATATCCATAGGTATTTATAAGTATACAAAAAGATGTGGATGATGGGCCTCATATTTTGAACTAATAAAATGTGGGTAATTAAACTCGTCTTTAATAATTCATCACTTTTTAACCTAATCCATGGGTACCTACAGATAATCAATGAAAATTCATATATAAAATTTTATTTTTACTTTTTTACATATCACAAATATTTTGGAGGGTATAGCATACCTATTATGAAAACAATAATGTTTGAGTAACATTTAAGCTTTTAGTTCAAAAAACTTTTGATATATAATGAAATTATAATTTTTGGAACATAATATAACTTAACTTTGGTGGGTGGATGTTTTGAAAGACAATGTAAGCTAAGGATCCAATTTAAAACATTTAAAAACTGAAATCTAACTTGAATTACACTCCACAAGGATCTAATTCATGCCTATAAAATGGATCAAGGTTAGATAGTTACCTCTCAAGCAGAATCCAACTAGGCCTATAAATAGGTAGGGTATCACCCTACCTCATCCATACCTTAAAATACCCAAATAAAAATACCATATATTCTACCATACTCTAAAATACCCAAAAAGATGAGACCCAAACCATACCCTATCCTATCTAATTCAACCCAAGACCCATTGGGTCTAGTTTATTGAACTTTTGTTTTTAATGTATATACTAATTTTCTCAATATATACTAAAAATATTATTTGGCATACGACAACAAAAAATAAAAAAACTTTTTCTATATTAACTTTAATTTATTATTAAATTTAAATTACTTAATCTTTATTTTCAATTTTTCATTCATTAATAAAAAATTTATTAGCAAAGTTTATTCATTAGCAAAATTAATTTTATTAACTGTTTTTATAAAAAATATTTATTCCACTAATTTTAATATTATTAATTTTATTAATGAAAAATGTTCAATTGTTTCTATTGCTATTCCAATTATTTTTTTAAAAAAAATTGATATCCCAATATAATAAATTTATTAATTTTATTAATTTAGTTCAATTTTTAATGAAGAAATATATTTAGTTGTTACTGTTAATTAGGGATGAGAATAGGCTAGATCGCTCATCAGGGGCCTACGATCTGGCCCATTTGAGGCCTATCCCGGCCTAGTCTATTTAATAAATAGACTAGGTTTGGGCTTCTAAAAAAGTCTATTTAGTTAAAAAGGCTGTATATAAGCTTTTAAAAAAGCCTATAAAGCCTATTAGTCCGGCCTATATAATTTAATTATATTATAATATATATTTAATTATTTATCATACTTATATAATTGCTTTTATATTATATTGATTAATTTTATATAATTATATATTATGTTCTTAATTAATACACAACCATTTTATTTCAAATTTTTTGTTTAACTTACAATAATATTTGGTTATACTTTTCTCTTTGTTAAGACAAGTGTATTATAATTGCCAGTTATTTTTGCTCAATATAACTTATAAAATTTGTAGGCCCCATCAAAGTCTTAAGCCTATTAAAGCCTTAGTCTATTAAAAGCCTGAACCTATATAAAATTTAAACCTAATTGAAATTTTAACTAAAATAGGCTAGGCCTGGTCAGACCTAAGCTTTGGAAAAATCTAAGAAGGTTAGGCCAGTCCTTAAAAAAAAAGGCCATGTCAGGTAATAGGTTAGACTTAAACTTACAAAATATATAACAGGCTTGGCCTATTTACAGCCTAGCCTATTCCCGCCCCTACTACTCATTCATATATTTGTAATTTTTATATATAAAAAATTTATCATTAATATACATTTGAGTTTGGTATAGGCAATTTTTAAGTTCATAGATTAAATATACTTGTAATGGGTAATTTATGGGTATGGGTAGATGGGTAATTTATAGGGTATAGACCCTACCCATACCCATTACATTATCTTTAATACGTATAAGTATGATCTTTTGGACCTGGATAGGGTAAATTTAGAGACCTAAATCCAACCAAAACTTGAAGAATAGCTTCCTTTCCCGAAAGCAGACTACTTCTGGCGTAGCAATGTGTGATCAACTATTGACCAGGCAAATCACCTCTGATCGAGCTGAAATTTGAACTAAAAATTTTCCAACTCCTTGGAGAATTTCCAGTAAAAAATTCAGCTCCAAATAATTCCGGAAAGGTAGCAAACAGAGTCCAGAAAGTCACTGCTAGAGCAGACGATCACCAAAAACAAGCAATCCAAATGCCTTGCCTCTAATGTGAAAGTTTATACACCAATGAACAATCCTTTTTCTTCCTAGCTTAGATGGAAAAACTAAGAAGAAAGCAAGAGGATGATGAAGGCCAAAAAATGAGGGAGGAAGGTGAAAAAGGTGTGAAGCCTCAACCCATGAGAGAATCACAAAATTGAAGGGAAATTTGGACCTAACAATTAGATCTTAATGCTTGCAAAAATGCATGCTTTGGTTGCCCCCCCTCTATATCTATATATAGAGGGAGGATGGTGTGATGCCAAGGTGGCATCACACCTTCCTCAAGGAGGGGGCGCCACATATCATGCCAACTTGCAAGCAAGTTGCAAGTTGCAAGTTGCATGTGAATTTCTTGTGAATTTGAATTTCATTTTGAATCTTCATTTCAACTTATGAAATGTCATCCAAATAAATTATAATTCCACACCAAATGAATTCTTCATTTGAATTTTTCTTCCAGAATTATTTCTTCACTTTAATTAAATTAAACACTTTAATTTAATTAAACTTTGACTTAACTTTTAAGTCAATTAACTTAACTTTTTAAGCTAGTAATTGTTAACTTAGCTCTTTAAGTTAACTTGTCCAATTGATAGTTATATGAGACCAAATTAAATTAACATTTAATTTAATTGGTCTTAATTTAACTTCTTAAATTAATTAGATCAATTTAAAAACAAGCCAAAATGACTAAAAATTGCATCAACCGTGACCCTCAATTTTCAGTCACTAGGAATCTTTCTAACACTTAGAAAATTCCCTTCATCAAGTATGATTTCCAATTTGCTTTTGTGTGTGACCTATTAGGTTCTACATTTCATTAGACATGGGCTCACAATTCTTGTGACTTTAGAATATCAAATATTCTCACTAGTTTAAACTCCTTTAAACTAATTCACTCAATTTAATTAATCTCTATGAATTGAAGAGTACCCAATCTCCATGGTTGATATCCAACCTCAAGCCTATGGAGCCCAACAATTGGCCGAATGAATGCTTTTGGTGAACCATTCTAACTCTACGCATACTATGCAAATAAGGTCATTCCGTCTCCTATCTCCATAAAAGAAGGATAGGGCAAGATATTTATTGGCTCCCTAATAGCCTCGATAATATGCATCTATTCTCAATGTTCAATTCCGGTTTATGACCTCATCTTTGAAAAAATCTTTTTTTCAAATTCTCATACTGCCTTGGCCAAGGAGAATCGATCATTATATAACACATAGGAGATGCACTCGCCCTTTACAATGACGAGGAGTTGGATCCCATCTTGGATCTCATAAACCCCCATGTCTAAGTAGCTCACACCCAATCACAACCCGAACAGCCCTCTAGGTGACCAGGGATGAGTCAAAGTATGTGGACCCGAACACAAGGTTACAATGGATCCTCAAGTCAAATAACTAATTATATGCACTAGCGTAAGTTGGAGAACTTACCACTACCGACTTGCCACTACGACTACCTAGTGGATTCTCTGGGCGGGCCTCCAGTGCCTCATTCTCTAATAAGTACCCACTAACATGCACACATATCTTATATAGTTTGCTCATGGAATGGAGCAACATCCAACCTTGGATTAATGCATCATTAGTGCAAGTCTATCCGAATTTTAGATACCTTATCTCATAAGATTCTATGACTTGGGATGTTTAAGATCACGACTGTGTAAGACTTATTCCATAATCACCACCTAGTGCGTGGCAAAGTCCTGTAGTCTTGTATGATCTAAGGGCTTCAATCAAATGCCAGTAAAAAATATAAGCATAAGATGAAAATAGCCATTTATAAAGAATATCATTCAATCAAAATTGTATCACTAGTGAAATAGTTTATATGCCAATCTTATTGGCTACTAGGCACTATTCCAACATGTTTAAATACTTAAGTTGTAGTTTTCAAATGACAACATTACTGACGTGCTTTAATATTTATTTAATATAATATTTGGCATTATAGTCTCTTATTTAGTTAATATTTGAATAACATTATATAAATTAAAAAATAAATATTAATTTACCTTTAAATATAAAAAATAAAAGATTGTTGTGGGTGTCCCAGGCTACCTATTACCTGTAGTAATGGATAATGAGTTCACTATCTCGTTCTCAATAAAATATGAATAATTTTATCTGTGAGTAAATTTACTCAACCTGTCATTATTCGCACTTAAGTTATCCATGAATATCCATTTGCCATGTCTAATTTATGCATAACACTAGCCCTTCATTTGTATGAATAAATAAAAGTTAGAAAAAAAACAAAAATAGGAAAGGTTTCACTCATGTGGTAGGTTTACAATGTTCCAACATTTTGTAAATTATATCATAAAATATGCATATTTTGTATCAAGTAAAATATGACATAAATATAAAATAAAAGATAAAATGAGATATAGGACTAAATAAAATAGGAATTGGAAAAAAGTTGACTTGGGCGATATTTAATTGAATACAAGAATGAGTATTTTATAGGTGTACAAGTTTAGGGTTGGAATGATAGGTTTTTTATTCTTACCGCTGTCCATTATGTGGTCCTTTGGGCCTTTTATATGGTGGAATGGGTGTATCAAGAAGTCTCTAGATGCCTCCTTCACACCATTGGTCCAAGTGGTGCCACCTAAGTGCCAAGTAGGATTTTTAATCTTACTAATTAGAATCTCTATTTTAATTAGCAAATTCAATATTCCTACAATTTTAAATGGACTCTTCCATATAAATTTTTCCTTCAAAAATTAAGACTCTCTAACATCAATTAAATTAACTTTTTAATTTAATTGATCCAACTTATTTCCTTAAGTTGGCAAGACTAATTAAACTTGTCACATGGCCCAATGAAATTACCACTTTAATTTAATTGGTCTAATTTAACTCCTTAAATTAATCAAACGATTGTGATGAAATTTGAATTGGTCAATTGGTCTCTTCTAGTCTTGATCAATTTAATTATCTAGCTGCTTAGATAATTTCTTCAAGTCCACTAGAGTGACTAAAGGCTTTTGTGTGTGGCTCATTAGGCTCACCAATCAATTAGACATGGGCTTGCAACTCTTTCTAATTTATTAAATATTAAATATTTTGATTAGTCTAAACTCCTTTAAACTAATCACTCTTCAATTAATCTCTATTAATTGAAGAGTACACAATCTCTATAGTTGATGTCTAGCACAAGCCTTTGAAGCCCAATTAATAGCCTCGATAACTATGCATCTATTCTTGATGTGCGCTTCTAATTTATAACCTCAATTTTGGAAAACTTATTTTCTAAATTGTCATACCACCTTGTGCAAGAACTTCTTAGAATCCGTTATTATATAATACATTGGAGATCAGCTTGTTTTCCATGAAAAGCAAATAGATCCTTTCTTGGAACTCATCAACTTCTATATATAAGTAATTTGTGCCCAAACTAAGCCCCGAACAACTCGCTAAGTGGTTTGGACAATTAAAGTACAAGGTTGTCAAGGAACCTTAAGTCAAAGGACTAATTATATGTGCTATTGTAAGCTAGAGAATTTTCCATTACTGACAGGCCACCTTGGCTACTTTATGGATTCTCTAAGCGAGTCTTCAGTAAGCTTATTCTCTAACAAGCAGCCACTAATATGCATTTATGTCTTACACATGGATTGTCCATGAAATAAAGTAATATCTAATCCTTGAAGTATGCATTGTTAGTCCAAATTTATCCGAATCTTAGATGCATTGTCTCTAGGATTCTATGACTAGGAATATTCAAAATCATGGCCATAGAGATTCATTTCATAATCACTATCATATGCATGGCCAAGTCCCATAGTCTTATATGATTTTATGACTTCAATCAAATGCATGTGAAGAATATCATAAAATTCATAAGATGAAGATGGTCATTTGTATGTAATAGTATTCAATCAACATTGTCTCAAAGGAGTAGCTTTACACACCAATCTAATTAGCTACCAGGTATTATTCCAACAAAATACCGATTCCCAGCCATAGATGTAGTTATGCACTATTAGGCCTCAATTCGCCCTCTATATTCTATATTATCTTTCCTAAAGCTTGACACCAACTTGAACGTCAGAGGTTCTTAGCCAAGGGCCACTTTGGCAAACTTGACCTGTGCTTTGTTTTGTAGGTTCAATCTCGAGCTAGTTGAACTACTTTTATTAAACCCCATCCTTCCCAACACTCAAAACACACCATCATCAAAACTTGCTTTATCATTTAGCACCATCCATTAGAACATTAGAACCTGCAACTAGAAAATAGATTCAACTAGATGCGCCCAATATTAGAGCTAAATTAAATGAGACGTACTAAATTCAAGGAAAAATCTACCGCTAACCTCATTATCACCTTAACAACAAAAATATGCTAGGTTCAAGCATCCAACCACTATAAGTGGTTACAATTTCTTTGGACTAGCATAAACAAGTAACTAGACAGCAAATCGAGAATGCTTTTCAAAAGCAAAGGCTTAAGCAATTAGCCCCAGCAGTTAGCACCACACAAAAGCCTGAACTAATCCCTAAAAGATTGCCAAGGTAAAAAGATGAGAACCCGAAAGACATAGCACGTCAAGCTACTATCTTGCCTTATGACCAATCTAATTGGCATTATCCATTGTAGAGAAGGTATCGGAATTAGTTGAAGAAGATCTTTGCCTTCATCGAGCTTAGATGTGGGACTGTTAAGAGGCTTAGGATGCATGTTGCCTGCTTCGCCCGACCTGAGTGAAATGAATGAGAGGAGGTCTCTTACCAAGTTCAACAGCTCAACCACATATAGAGGATTTGTCACAAATATAGTCAGATTATGTCTCTCATAGCAGCGATCTCGCCTCTTGTCAATGCTGTGAGATAAAATCCCCTTTTATTTAAGAGATGCTTGACAAAAAGGTCTCAATTGATGATAAGTTTCTTATTAGATTTCATAGATATGATAAATTCATTTATCCCTGCAAATATTTGCTCTAGTTCGAGAAGTTATGCAACTCCATAGCATCAATGGTCACATATATGCTAAGATGCTCATTACTATATTTTAGGAAATTGCACTTGATTCGTTTGTCAAACTCAAACCCCATTCTATAGAATCATACAACTATCTATGTGATAAGTTTCTACTCCCAGTTGCAAGTAAGAGAAAATGCAAGATTCTCATACTCATCTCCATTTAGTAAAGCAAAGAAGATCGATAGCTCTTGGATAAATTTCCTCATTGACCTTCTTTTTCTTACATTGCACAACAAAAAATGTGCCAATATATAGGTTTGGGAACACCCTCGAACAATGAAAGCACTTCTTGGCCTTATTGACCGATACATTGCATAAGAAGACATAAACAAGAAGAAGTGCAGGCCATCAAGCCAAGAACAAAGAATAAAGAAAAGAAAGATGATAAAGATGATAGATTGAATAGGTATGGCCATCGATCTCCTATCAAGCCTATGTACTATAAAATAACTCTCACACAATGAGAAATGAGATCCTCATGGTTATCTAACACAAAGATATTCTGAAAAAGCCAAGACGGTTGCCTGATAGTCCCAAGATGAAGAACATGAAGAAATTTTGTTTGTTCCATGAAGTTAAAATAACATGACACTGAAGACTGCTTACAGCTGCATGATGAAATTGAGAAGCTAATTCAATAAGGATTTTGAAGAAGTTCATTATTAACTACCAAATAAGTTTTGGAGAAGCTGAAAACCAACCTTAGAAAAGAGAGATGTCAATAACACCACCTCAACAGCTTAACCCTCAACCTTGTCCAAAAAAAAAGCATCAACCCCTCAGAGGGATAGTTGACACATTCAACAGTGATTTGGTTAGGAAAGACTGGAGGTCTTCTAGAAAGAAAATCAAGCGCAATTTGGAATACTTCCAACCTACTAGGTTAATTTTCCATATCTTTGAAGCCATTAACTTCAGGGACAAAGATTTAGCCTACATCTTGTGCTAGATGTCGAGAATAAACCTAATTACCCTATCGTAATAATAGTTGAAATGGTAAACTGTGCTATTCGCCAACTTCTAGTTAATAATGGTAGCTCAACCAATGTCATTTTTTACTCAATTTTGTGAACGAAAGATCTCAAAAAACTAATTTTTGAGCCGATCCAAACACCTCTAGTCGGATTCGGTAGATCTGAAATTATACCTCTTAGTTTAGTTCAACTCACGACCTTACTCAACACTGCACCAAAAGGGTGCAAAATGATGATAAAGTTTTTGGTGGTTGACACCTATTTGCGTATAATGCCATCCCAGGTAGGCCTGCACCAAATGACTTTGAAGCTATTGTGTCAACCTATTATTTAAAGGTTAAGTTCTACTTGAGTATTGTGATGAATGTTTTTCAAAGGTACTATCAAATATTCATGACACCTAAAGACCGTGATAAAACTGCATTTGTTGTTGAAAAAGAAGTACACTATTTTGTGGTAATGCCTTTCAAGCTAAAAAATGTTAGGGCTACTTACCAGAGATAGGTTAACCATATTTTAAAGTGCAAGATTGGTAAGACAATAAAGTTTTACATTGATGACATGATTGTTAAGAGTGTTGAAGAGAGGGTTCACCTTGCGGACCTCAACCACATATTCTTGATCCGTAGAAGGTATAGCATGAAGCTCAACCCATCTAAGTGCACTTTTGGAGTGCAAGGTAGGATCTTCCTTGGATGCATGGTTAGTTACAGGGGTATTGAGGTTAATCCTATAAAAATACAAGCCATCTAGGATATCAAATTGCCGAGGTTAATCAAGGAGGTCTAATGCCTAGGAGGTTGGATCGTCGCTTAATAGATTTCTTTAAGATTTGATGTAATATTAAGAATTTCCAATGGACTTATGAGTAGGGATGGCAACGGGGCGGGTCTGGCAGGACTCGGGATGCGCCCCGCCCCGCCTTCCCTTTGGCCCCGGACTTGGCGGGTTGGACCTGCCTAACCTGTTTTTTTTTTTTTTTTGTTTTTTTGTGTATATATTTTCTACCCTCTTTTCTTCATAATCACTTGAATATACATATTTTGCTTCGGTGAGTATCGAGTTTGAAAGAATAAAATTAAAACAAGTTAAAAAAAAAGAAGCCATAATTTTCTAATATAGTATTATATTATATATAATATAATTACTATACAGGGTGGGTCCACCAAAACCCGTAACCCATCCCGGACCCGGGCGGGTCTTGATAATCAAGACCCCCTGCCTGCCTCGATCCCCATTTTTTTCACTCCAAACCCGCCCCATCCGGGGTGGGTCCTCAGTTTACCCAGACCCATTGCCATGCCTACTTATGAATGTGATTAAGTTCTTGCTGACCTTAAACAATACTTGGCCAGCCCTCCACTTTTAGCCAAACAAAATGCTGACAAAGTATTATATCGTTAATTAGCTATATCGACCAAGGTTGTGAGCTTGGTCTCAGTATTGATAGATAGGATAGCTCATTAACTCATATGTTATCTGGTCAAGTTCCTCCAAGGAGTGGAGAAGAATTATCTCAAGGTCAAGAAGTGTTCTCTACCTTTCTTCACAACAGCTTGAAGGTTAAAACCTTATTTTCAATCATACTATTACTGTGCTAACAAACCAACTGTTGAGGTAGACCCTTTCAAAGCCAAATACTTCAGAACGGTTGACAAAGTGGGCAATCAAGCTTGAAAATTTTGGTATTCATTGCCAATCTTGAGCGGTGATTAGAACACAAGCCATAGCCAATTTTTTAGTGAAGCGAGTCAGCCTCTTTAATGAGATTGACTGCTCAAGCATATGCTAAATGATACATGCCAATGGATCTTCCACAGTGTAAGGAGGCGTAGACTTTGCCCTTTGCTTGAATTTCATGTAGCAAACAATAAGGCCGAGTGTGAGGCCTTAATTCTAAGCATGAAAATGGCTTACTAGCACGGGGTCAACTTACTTGTGGCTATAAAAGATTTATAGTTGGTGGTTTGATAATTCCATGATAGCTTTGAGGCCTTCTCTATACTATTTAAAAAACAAAGGGATTTTACTCTCACAAATGACAATTTTTCACCTTGCTATACCAAAATAACATTTACCCAAAATACCCATATAAGATAGAAACAAATCTACATATTTTTTCAAATTTTATCCATAATAGGCGTGTAACTCTCCCTATAAATCCTAACTCCTTCCCCATTAATTTTTCCTTTCTCTACAATATCTATTACGTATCTCGCTAATTTTTCCTCGTCTCACTATTTATGACTCCTATATCAATAAATTACTGTAACAAATCAAGCCTGGCCCATATCTAAGAAATTCTTTCTTCAAATTCTGAGATCATATTTCCAAATCTCCCTCTCTTTCTCTCTCAACTACACAAAGTCAAAACTCAAGAGCAAGTAGAAAGTTCTTGGTGGAAGAAAGAAAATATAAGGTGGAGGCATTGCTTTAGGTGTACCCTAATTTTGCAGACATTTAGAGATAGATGCTACACTCTCTTTACACTACAACAAAAAACAACTTTTTACTATGTGTCGAAACGTGTAGCTAAAAGTCAAAATCTGTAGCAAAAACTCTTTTGTTACGAATTTGCTACGGATTTGATGTTGTAAACAATATAGGCGTAACTAATACTTTGCTACAGGAATAGCCCACAACAAATGTTTTTTGCTACATCATTTGTAACTTTTGTTATAGTCCAGCATTTGTAGCAAATAAATGTTAAAAAACCTACTTTTTTTGCTACATATTGATGATCGTAGCAAAAATTAATTTTATTACAACTAAAATCCATAACAAATAAATCAAAAAATAGTTCAAACTATATTTGCTATGGTTCATTTCGCATAGTGAAAAACTTTTTAAGAATCTTTTTAATTCTATTCCTATATTAAAAAACTATATATCATTGTATAATAAGAGTATCAAAAGTTCAATATATCCATGATCACCTAATGAAAAATGAAAATTATAACCATAATAAATTTTTCATTGAAACACAAATAGTGTATCATCATAACAAGTCCTATCAGTATAATGCATAATACACAAGCAAAGCATTAAATTTTGCAAGTTAGTAAGTCGATAAATACTAATATCATGTTTGGAAGCTAGAGGATTATGCATCATTATCAACAAAAAGCTTAGAGAAAATACATTTTCATTGACAAAAAACTAGCTAGCTATCCAAACTACTCGCCAAAATATCTCCATGTGCATATCTCCTAGTTACATCTCCATGACCTACAAGAATACCAAATAAAGTATGTGAATATATGAAATCATAATTTCTCCTAAACGTACACTAAATTTCTCCTAAACTTCTTTGTTTATTTGTTCTGTGCTCATGAGGTGGGAAAAGGAGGAGTTTGGGAGGTGATATTAGTTCAACTTTATGCCTACTTAATTCTAGCAATTTTCAATGTTATATGATATTTTAACTTTTGTTGAGTAAGTTGAAGATCATTTTTTACTCCTTATGTAATTAGTATATAATTATTATTACCTTTTTATTTCACTTAATTTCGTCAAGATATATATATATATATATATAATCAAGAAATATGTAAAACCATGTCCTAGAATTACATTAGTGTAAGTCCATAACCTTTCCCTAGTACTGAAGTCCCTAGCACGTTCATAATAGAAATTATCAAGAAATATATAAATTTATCACTAGTCTATGGGAAAATGTTTAATTTCTTGTCATGAAATACAAAGTATTTCAACCAACCTTATCTCCAAAAATGTACTTACATGAGCATATAAAGGTCTAAAAGGTAATTTGATACATATATACTAAAAAAGCATGCAAGTGATTGTTTAAGCTATTTTTATATTTATATCAAAAATATATTTTTTTACCTGTTGCTTCCCTGAAATTTTTTGTTTCTCAAAGGCCCCTCCAATCATTTTGTACAATATATCTACACTTTCTATTTCAGAAGCCTACAGAGGGAAAATAAAGCAAATTGAATTATCTTTAGGTACAAGGAGAAAAAAGAATAAATTAATATTTAAGCTCAAATTTCCAAAAAAAAACAAAAATTATGTGTATATGAGGCTGTAAATAAAAGTCAAATATTTAATGAAGTCAAACAATCAAACCTAGATGAAGGCCTCCTTTGAATGCATAATATGATATAGAAGCAATAGAAGGTACTTATATAAATACTCATATACAGACATCAACATATGTCCACTTTGAAAGGATACTTTAATGACTGTTGTGATAATGTCCAAGAAGAATCAATGAGATTTTAACTAAAATAGGCCAAGTTGTGATATACTGCTCCATTTGAAACAGTTCAGATGTGCATGCCTTTGCGGTTTTGCATATGCATGCACGTCTTAAATAGTGGGCCATTTGTGCTCGCATATTCAAGTACAAGAAAGCTAACTTATCATCAGACAATGCACAACCTACCGATCCTAAGTTGGATGAAATGGGGCAGCAGAAGTTAGAAGTTCGCAATGGAGGATGGACACCAAGTGTTTCTTCCAAGTCAACAAAATTGTGGAGTAAGAATAACCACACAATTGGTCTTAGTGAACTTGATCATTCGGATCTCATAGCTACTGCATAATCAGTTAGTTGTTGGGCTTCATGTACGCATATTCCAACTGCAACAACTTTGAGGTCTTTACTTCTTTGCTGAAGAAACAAAAAGCAACTGAGTGTGTTTTTGAGGACCAGAAAGAAACTTTGAAGAAACAGAAAGCAATGGAAGAACTAAAAATGGTTAAAACTGGTCGTTACCCTCCAAGACAGTAGTTTCTCCACATAAATCTTAACAACATTACAATGACTGATTGAATACACTACTAAATTTAATTAAGATATTTTTCCTTTTCATATAATATACAAATAGGCTCACCAAAATTAATCTCAAAGGAGCAACATTTACATGCACAAAAGCTATTCCTTTAAGGTTTATACGTGTCTAGGTGGTTGAGTAAATAAAGCAATCAATAGTCTTTTATGTTGAGCTAGTAATCAATTTGCAGATAGTTGTTTGGCTTATGAGTGTGAAGGGAATATATGATTTAGCTAATAGCCTGGTACTAGGTAGCTACATAAATTTTAGTGCAAAAGAAGTTTGTTTGGATGCTAGTGTTCTCTGTTAATTTAGCTACTTGGTTTACCTGCCTATTTTCCATCTCTAATCCAATAATTCTTTCCCTTGCTTTTAGTATTATTGTATTCATTTAGATGACAATAGCCATTGCAGTCCTCATGGACAACTTGAAAAAAGTATATAAGAAATAAGAATAAATCGCCACTTTTCAACCGCCTGCTATTGGAGCAGTTTTTCTTCTTCATGAGGAACGGATTATACTCGGTCATGCTCAGATTTCAAGTTCACAGGTGCTAGAATCAAGTAAAACATCTTTTCCCCAAAATTTTCAATTTCAAAATACTCAATGCCTTGAGCAGACAAAAGAACAAATCAATATTTTCCACTAAAGATTGGTGCTTTTAAATTTCTAAACGTTTGGGATATGTTCTTCTCAATGCAATACATGATTTAATCCATAAACCCTTAGGCGTCACATATAACACAAACAAGAACATATTTCATCTACTTAACTGATGAACATATATCATAAGCCTAAAAAGAACAACTTGTATCGACAAAATTTTTCCCATGATAGAAATATAGAGGATTACATCATATTTCTAATAAAAAGACAAATAACTCACCAGGAATCAGGATTGTGGTGATTAGGGCAGCAAGTTTTGGAAATTCAAAACTGAAAATTTGTTTATCACCTACAAATAAATAATATTATTTAAGACCCATGCATTAGATCAGAAAATTAAGGAAAAATAATGAATGTTACGAGAAAAATATCATCTGGCATATTTTTGTGTTGATTGTCAATATACATGGATGTGCCTTTTGATGGGTGCATGTGTTAAACTAGTGGTGTTAATGGGTTCGTGAGTATGATTGACGGTGGCACGTAGTGTGAGAGGGTGGGTGGTGGTGGCACGTTTTGAGGTACAAACAGGGTGGAAGAGAGGGAGAGAAATGTCTAGCGAGAGATGAGAATAGAAGAGAGAAAAATGAGAGGGAAAAGAAAGAGAAAAAAGGAGGGAAAAAGCAAGAGGAAGAAAAAGAAAAAAAGAATATAAATCTTCTTCAATTAAGGAAAAAAAATTTGGAAAATAAAAAAGAAGAAAGATTTTTTACTAGAACTTTAAAAAGAATGTAAATTGTAAAATATTTTAGCTCCAACTTTTGGAGCCAATTATTTTGGGACCAAACTTTTTACTACAAGAAAATAAAAAATTTACTACGAATTTTAGGGTGTAGCGAAAAAGGATTTTTTTAGTTACGCTATTTAGGCGTAATGAAAAGCCTATATGGCATAGTTTTAGTAATCCTTCTGCTATAGGCTCATTTTTGTAGCAGTAAAACATCTTTTGAAACGACCTTTTAGGCATAGCAAAAAAATTCGTAGCAAAAGGCTATTTTTCTTGTGGTGTTATTCATAGGAAATTATTAATGGTTTACTGAATGGATCATCATATGGTTTTGAATACTGGCCATCATTCATTGTTCCAAACAGATAAAATTGTATGCAATCCATGAATTGTATGCTTCAACAAGAGTTGGTGAATAATACCATTTTATGTTGTTGGAATAGTACCCCGCAAGCTAATAAGATTGTCATGTAAACTATTTCACTAGTGATACAATCTTAATTGAATAATATTCCTTTCAAATGGCCATCTTCATCTTATGCTCATATTACTTCATTGGCATATGGTTGGAGCCCTTAGATCACATAAGACTACGGGACTTGGTCAGTTTACTAGGTGGTGATCATGGAATAAGTCTTACACAGTCGTGATCTTAAACATACCAAGTCATAGAATCTTAAGAGATGGGGCATCTAAGATTCAGATAGGCTTGCACTAACGATGCATAAATCTAAGGGTTCGGTGTTGCTCCGTTCCATGAGCCAACCATGTGTGATATGGGTGCATGTTAATGGGTGCTTGTTAGAGAACAAGGCACTGGAGACCCGCTCGGAGATCCCACTAGATAGCTATAGTGTCAAGTCGGTAATGGCTAGTTTTTCAACTTACGCTAATGCATATAATTAGTCCTTTGACCTGAGGATCCATTGTAACCTTGTGTTTAGGTCCTCATGCTTTGACTCTTCCCTGGCCACTTAGCCGGCGTTCCGGTGCTGATTGGGCACAAACTACTTAGACATGGAGGTTTATGAGATCTAAGATGGGATCTAACTCCTCGTCTTTGTGAAGGGCGAGTACATCTCCTATTTGTTCTATAATGATCGATTCCAAGGAGTCCTTGGCCAAGGCAGTGTGACAATTTGAAAAAGGAGTTTTCTTAAGATGAGGTCACAAAAGGAATCGAACATTAAGAATAAATGCATAGCATTGAGGCTATTAGGGAGTCGACAAATATTTTGCCCTGGGCCTCTTTCATGGAGATAGGAGACGGAAGGACTGTATTTGCATGGTATGTGTAAAGCTAGAATGGTTCACCATAAGCATTCAATGGCCAATTGTTGGGCTCCATGGGCTTGAGGTTGGACATCGACCATGGAGATTGGGTGCTCTTCAATTAATAGAGATTAATTGATATGAATCGGTTAGTTTAAAAGGAGTTTTAAACTAACGTGAATATATGATATTTTAAAGTGACAATTGTTGTGAGCCCATGTCTAATGAGCGGTAGAATCTAATGGGTCACACACAAAAGCCTATTGAAAATCCTAAATAATGAGGAGGAATTTTCTAAGTATTAGAAAAATTCCAAGAGGACCGAAAATGTGAGGAAGAAATCTTGATGCAATTTTTAGTCATTCGGTTTCATCAATTTAATTGTTAAATTGATCCAACTAAATTAATTATTAATTTAATTTGGTACCACATGATTATCAATTGGTCAAGTCAAACTGAAAGAGTTAAGTTTGGTGACTTAAATGTTAAGTCAATATTTAATTAAATTAAAGTGTTTAATTTAATTAAATGGAGGAATGAGTTTTGGAGGGAAAATTCAAATTAAGCTTGCAAGTTGGCATGCTTAGTTGGGAACCCCACTTGTTTGCATCACACCATTCTCCCTCTATATATAGATATACAGGGAGGTGGCCAACAAGAAGAATAGATCACACTTTTTGCATCTAATTGTTAGATCAAAAAATTCCCTCCAAAAGTGATTCTCTCATGAGTTGAGGTTTCACTCTCTTCTTCCTCTCCTCCATTTCTGGCCTTCAACCTAGCTCTCTTCCTTCTTGATTTTTCCAACTAAATTGAGAAGGAAAGGATTGTCCAAAGGTGTGTGGACTTTGACATTAGAGGCAAGACGAATTTTGAATTGCTTGCTTCAGTGATACCCTGTTTCAGCAGAAACTTTGAGGTCTCTGTTCGAGGTCTTCCCAAAAGATTTTGGTGATGAATTTTTTATCTCGACACTCCTCTTTGAGTCAGATTTCATTTGGTCTAGATTTGGTTGAATTCCAAGGTGGTTTGCTAGATCAAAAGTTGATCATGCCTAACTGCGCCAGTAGCAGTTTCCTCTCGGGAAGGGAAGCTCTTCTTCTACATTTGGTTGGATTTTGCTCAAGAGGTAACAATCTAACCTTAATTCACTATATATGAATGATTTAGATCCTTGGAATGGTGTAATCTAAGTTATATTTCAGTTTTTGAATGGTTTAAATTGGATCCTTAGCATTCCACCTCTTTCGTTTGTATGTTTCATAAATTCATGTATCCTTTCATATTCATGTATATTTTTAATTTATGATGTCAAATTAAATTTATATTATGGTCATTTATATGAAATTGCTAATTAATGTAAATAGACTTGGTTGCTTTTTTCTTGTTTGGTCAAAGTATTTCTGTAAAGTGCTCATTACCCATTAAATTGTATTATGAAAAATGGCATATGAATTCTTTAATTTTTGTAAAAGTGATAAATATTATCAGTTTTTACTACTTGCTAAATTATAAAGCAATCAATTTACTATGCAGAACTCCTTTTTTAATCGGTTCAACTGTAGCTAATGTCTTCTTAAGATTTTCTACCACATATAATAATATTACATGTTGATTTTATAGATTACGAATTCAATTGATGTGTGTTACAATATTTTCTAATGAAATATTGAATGGTAATTGATTTACTTGAGATTTTTTGGAATTGTAAGCTTTTGCAAAGCTCAAATGAGTATATGCAGCTCCTCTGAAGGAAGGAGAGAACTTATTGACAGAGCTTTTCCATTAGATATTAATGAATTATTACATTATCAATTTTTGATATCTTTTATTTGGTTTATGACCACAAATTTCTTTACCACTTTATCTTGGTATTGCATGCATTGTTTTCGACAAAATAACTAATTCTGATTTAGGGTAAATAGCAGAGAGCCCCCCCCCAATGTACAGGGGTCATGTGCACGTTACCCCCCAACAGTTGCAGATATGTGAAAAGATTACTCAACCTTTGCTAAATGTGCTTGAATACTCCCCCGTTCCATTTTTTGGTAGAATATTCCACCGGAGATGCTGAAATACTTTGGGAATGTTGCACTTTACCTCCTAAAGTTTAACAAAATGTGCATTTAATACCTTAATCATTCTAAAGTGTAGCACTTTTATCATTAGATTTTATTTTTGTGGAATTAAGTGAAATAGTGTATACAAAATATTATCGTACACTAGTCATTTATCAATATATGAACAATTAAATTAGTTTAAGCAATTATATATTTACAAATTAATTTTATAATTTTGTTTTACTTAGTTTATATGAATAAGATGATTAAAACTAATTTTAAAATTATACCCTAATTGATTTTTATATCAACATAAAATTATTCATATTTGTTAGCAAATGATATTAAATGTTTTTAATTTAAATAGAGCAATATATGAGAGAGATAATGTTGATATTAAGATCTATATATTTGCTACCAATATTCATCCAACTAGTGTTATCTATCTTATATATTATTATTCAAATTGAAACCCTAAACTACTTACACTCTTAATTAAACAAATAAATACAAATTTATAAGTACACCATAACAATCATTTGGTATAACCCTAAAATTATTTTTTAATTATCTTACACATATTAATTAAGAAAAATTTGTACAATTAAGTATTTATAGATTCAAATAATTCAAATTGACTGAATTAGTGATATATTGAGAATTAAGTAATATATGATAACAATATTTGACAAACTATTTAACTTTATCCCACCAAAATATGAATTTAATACTAAGGGTAATATTTTAAAGTACTTTAGGTGGCTAAATGTAATTTTTTTAAAACATCAGGGGGCAAAGTGCAACAACTTTTAAATATTCCGTCAGAAAGTTGGAACATGAGGTATTTAAGCACATTGAGCAAATGTTGGATAATCATTCCGCACACCTGCAACGGTTGGGGGGCAGAGTGCAAATGACCATATACGTTGGGGGGTTGTCTGCTATTTATCTTTTGATTTATTATTAGTTCCATTAACAAAATTGGATTGATAACTTATTGCATTTCCATATGTTCTTTGAGTTGGATAATATACTTTTCTTATAATTGAAACAATTACTTGGTTATATTTATTTTGTTATATATTGATATTCTCTTTAGTTTAATCTATCTTTACTATAGAAATTCATGTTGCATTTTAATTGCATCATAATCACTAAAAGCTTATTATTTTGTAACTTATCAGTTGACCTTATTATATTGAATGAAAATTTTCACAATAAAAATATATTTCATTGAAATGGTACTTATGCGCATAGGAATTGCATACGATGGACACTAGTGATTAAATATTTATCATTCGTTCGGGGACTTAAAGAGTCATTTCAAAGTTTTCTCCCTTTGTCAATTATGTTAAGCAAAGAATGAGAGAAAGAATGTCCTATCGAAGTTTGCCAACTCGACCACGGGTACGAGACAAAGAACAATCGCTTTCTTCGTCGCAGATAATCTAGTTATACGAGATTTGAGCCGAGACAAGTAATCACTTGTTATATCTCTCAACTAGTGAGAACTCAGTTGGTAAGATGATACAATTGACTACCTTCAAGGATAGTAAGTCACACAAGATAAAGCAATGGCTACGCATATCAAACTCCAAGCAGGAAGGTACTCGATCAATGAAAAATGCCACATCTCCAACAAAAATCATTCTCAAGACCCCTCTATGATGCTTGACCGCAACTTCTGCTTTTATAGTCCTTCAAGAGTTCTATGGTGGAACTTGTGGGAATCACTTACGAGGTTAAGCATTCACCTATAAGGTTCTCCGACCAAGTTATTTCTATGTACTTCATGCTAATTCCACTCCAACACCCATCATCAACTAGTAGCCTTAATGACCAGCGTTGAAGTACATATCCTTTCAATCAACGAGACATTGCTATTGCTGGGCTATTTCCTATGGCGGTGGGTTAATACAAGTTCTTGATTGTTGCCATTGAATACTTTACTAAATAGGTCGAGGCCAAAGCAGTAGTAGCAAAGATCACCATTGTTTCCGTTCATGGTTTCCTTTGGAAAAACATAATTTACAGATTTGATTTCTCAAGGTCGATCATTTGGAACAATAACACTCAATTCTAAAACAAGAAAATCATGAAATAGTGCCAAGAACTTGATATAACACCACTTCCGTCAACAACACTTAAAGTAATGGCTAAACTAAAGTAACGAATATGACTATTAATCAAGCACATTGAGGCTCAACTCCAAGCCCAAGGAAAATAGACAGATGATCTCTTGGGTATATTTTGGGCATGCAAAACTATTCCAAGGACAACAACGAGTGAAAGCCCATACAACTTGGTCTATGGGTCCAACATGTAGTTCCCATCAAACCTATTGAGCAGACATCTAGGATTATGAGATACGACCCTAGCAACAACATAAAATCAAGGGCATTCAACCTCACCTCTTGAAAGAAAGAAAAAAAGCAACAGTCACACATTAGAATGTAGCACTACAAAGAATCAATAACAAAGGCTTATCACAAAAATCTTAAGCCAAATAACTTTTAGCTTGGAGACGTGTTTCTCAAGCATATGGAAGTTCCCAAGCATGTTGGGTAGCTCGACCCCAGTTGGGAGTGACCTTACCAAGTCGTGAAAGTAGCAAAGAACAATGTATATCGCTTAGCAAATATTACTAGGGTTGAGTCACCTAGACCCTGGAACACCTTCAACATTAATAGATTCTACGTATGAGTGCACTACTTTGTTGATCTCCATTATTGTTGCCTTAGACGCAACACAATTTTTGTACTTATTTCTTCGACCGCCTTCATATCTAAAATTACGAATATCAATCAATAAAATTCTTATTCCTTTTTACGCAACTACCTACAGGTTGATTATAATTTACTATTGATCTGTATTAGGTCATTTTCATTGTTTTAATTAGACCATTAATATTTCAATTCTATTAGCGTGCAACAGCCATTAGATCGATATAATTCTATGTTGATTTTAAAATTACAATTTTTACACCTAAGTTAACTGCCCTTTATTGTTAATCGCTTATAGGTTTGGCACAATTATCATGAGTAACTTAGAATTAAACTTGTTTTTCTCGACAACAAGCTAAATTGAAGTCAATGTCCTCGTCAAGAAAGTTAAAGTATGGACAATGTGACAAAGAAAAATTCAAAAGAAGTTGATATAAAAGTAAGAAACAAGGAAAGTGTCGAGTACATCATGACTTTGAATTACTTAACATATATATATAAAGAAGAAAGCAAATTCATTAGCTAGAACTCACTTTCTCAAACAGTCTTTTATTTTTGAATCTTATTTCTAGCAGCTTCTAATTGCATTTTTTTTTAACCTTCGTTATGTTCCTCTCCAAACCCCCAACCCAAAGCTTCAAGGACTTGGTTTTATACTGTCTCTTGGAGGGTCTTGATGGTATTACTCCTTATTTGTCCAAGCTTATGCTTCTAACATTATGGTTAGAGATGTCATCTTGTACCTTTGGTACAAGTTTTACCTCAATTGATTAGCTTGCAATAGAAGAGCAAGTTCGATTAAAAATGATTATCCATAAAATAAGAAATCCAAATCAAGATCGAGAACCTTACCATATTCAAATGATGACCCAACTGTTGGATCACTAGCTAGCTCAAATACCTGAGATTTTCTCATGTTTATTCTCAAATAGGCCTGCATGCATGATTACCTAGGTTGAGCGACCATCTTTCCACTCATCGATTAATAGGCATCTTTGCTAACACCAATCTATTCATTTTCAAACCTCAACTTCTCTAATGAAGAGAGGCCATAAGGATTCTTCAAGAGCTACTTTAGTGTCTTTGAGGAAAGCCCATATTAAGAGCTAGGGATCCCAAATATGGTCAGGCATCGAACCCTATTCATGAGCTGGAGCCTTCCATTTATTTTTTGCCTTCAGCTACTTTGAGGAAAATAATGTAGAAGCCCCCATCCACTTTAAGCAGCTTGTTCAAGCCAACTGCAAATTTTGTTCTACCATTTGAACTAAAGGCTGGCGGAGGAGATAGGCTTGGTCAGTTAGTAGGAGTTATAAGTTGGTAGGAGAGAGTTGCAAATTTTGACTTCATGATCAAAATCTTAAGACCTTGCACTATCCACTCTCGATCTTGGCTACTTCATTTAGATGAATGTCCATCAATAAGTTTTAACCTTTGTACAAAAGAAAATAGATCAGTGACTTTGCAATGAGAATGTGAATAGTTAAAATAGGTAAAAATGACTACTCACTGTATATGGAACTGGTGCCAAGATATGTTTGAGTACTAGGTCAAATGAATCTATTGTGCCCTCATTGAGCAGACGCTAGAGAAATCTATTATCATAGTGGGAGACCCTTGCCCGCTCAGGTCGATCTAGTCAGAGACCTATTCTCTTAGCACCCTAAAACCTTCACTCTAGGAAGCTTTCACAAGCAACCATGTACTTTCCAAATCTTTTTACACGAGAAGAAGATTTAGTTTAGAAATTTTCAATCTACTCGAGCTATGATATAATAAAAGCCAGTCTCTAATGTGGTGGTCGATTAACTTGAGGTCAAAATATAGAATAAGGCAGCCAAATTGTTTAACACAGATGCTTGATTGTACGTTTTCATCACCACGACAAAGGCATACAACAACGAAGAAGAGTTTAGGAAGAGCTATATCAGGCATATTTCAATCCTTACAATTTCTCTTACGATTGAAGATTGCATTACAGGTGGCTAGATGAATAGCTAAATAGTATTTTAGGGCTCCATTCATGTTTTGGTTCAAGTCTACGGATTGTGAGTTTAAATTTAAGGAGAATGTAGAATAGAGACCTGAAGAGTTCAACTTCAGATGGTTTGATAGTAGATCATATTTTAGTATGGTGGATCTCGATTATGTATGAAGTTCTCTTTGCAGACTTGGTTAATTAGACCGCCCCCTGAGTCGTCTGTTCAACTCTTCTTGTCAAAGTTATGGGCTTCTCAATTACGTTCGATGGTCCCTCTCCTAATATCCCTACTATAATGAAACCCTCGCCCTCAACTACCTAATCCTCGACATCCCTGTCGATCTAATCCTCAGCAAACTCAGCATAGCTTATCTCTTCAACATCTATATTGACCTTAGTATTTGTCATTTGGGCTGTCTTTGCACTCTCAACTATGACCTCTTTGTCCCATCTAATCCTTTTTAGCTCATTATCACACCCGAGACCATGATGAAATATAAACAAGAATAGGAAAACAAAATAAATTAATGAGAAATAAGAGTTACCTAAAAAGATATAGTGCAGGTTTTTATAGAAAATCTGACTTAGCCTCCAAGTTGTCGTTCAAGCTAAAGTTAGGAGATATAGAAGGAATTTGAAAAAGGTAAATCATAAATGATCGTCTCGCCTTTATATACCTCTTGCCTTGAGGAAGATGAAAGGGTGAAATTGACCAACTATGCTGTTAATAATTACCCGATGGTTGGTTACCTCGATCGTTACTCGTCCGAAGAAGGCTCAATAGGCTTAGTGTACGGTAACCAAAATATCCACTAATCTCAGGCACTTGTACAGCTACTATATGTTGCTTTTCCCAACCACCCAAGAATTGGGAGTACTCATGACATATATAATCAAGCTAGACCTCAGCTAGGCTCGATTGTAACTTATGTCTTAGGGAGGAAAAGTTGCCTATCAAGCTTGACCATTGGACTTAAGCTATCTAGATTAATTGTGATACTGGCTTCACTCCTCGGGATAACAACAAATCATTTCTTAGCTTTTAGCCAACAGTCAAACTATTCTTAGACTTGAGTTGGCGGTTAGACAAGCCAACATTTCCATAGAGCATGCAAAATTGGAGACATCCTCAACTGCCGAGGGGCTACATTCTCACCCCTTATCTTAAACTGACTGCCCTAAGGTTGA
This sequence comes from Jacaranda mimosifolia, assembly GCA_018894105.1. Classification (NCBI taxonomy): domain Eukaryota; kingdom Viridiplantae; phylum Streptophyta; class Magnoliopsida; order Lamiales; family Bignoniaceae; genus Jacaranda; species Jacaranda mimosifolia. The sequence continues at coordinate 14,503,624 of CM032133.1, read as the reverse complement.
TCACATCTGGATTTTGATGAGACCAATGCACTCAAGCCCTCGCCTATCCTCATAACATTGGAAATTAATAAATGATCACTTGGTCTTAGCAAGTCGAGGAGCTTCAATTGAGAACTAAACAGCCGACATAGATATGTGATTAGTTTCCTTTAGTTGTACTCCACCATATTAAATATTGTTCCTTAGTAAACTCCATTTCATTAAATGCATGTGGCTTATTGCTCTCCACTTTTTGGAGTCTGCAGAAGAACAAGAGATTTTTGCTTTCTTTCTTGTCTTAGTTTTTTGGTCTCTTTTTTGTCTCAACATTTTCCTTCCCTTTTAACTTAGTTTGAGAATCTGTTAAGAGAAGAGTGGAATGGAAGTCTACTGAGATAAGGGAAGAGCAAGCCATTGAAGTTGGATGTGGGGTGGAGTAATAGAAGGAGGCTATATTAAGGGGTGACCAGCTTAAGGAGGCTAGCTACTTTTTGGTGTAGGTTGACCCAAAGGTTAGCCATTAAGGGACAACCACTATATGGTTGGTGTGGTTGGGGATGGCAATCTAAAGGGAGATCGACTCCTTAGGGAGAATGGGTGATCGCCTGCAGGGGCAACCAGCTGAGTTAATCGCCTTCGATGCTAGTCATCTTATCGACTACCCTTGTACAGTTGTCTGCATGTGAGAGCCTTTTCTCATAGGGTGACCTTTTGGGAGGTCTTCTCCGTTGCTTATAAGGACTTTAACATCTTTTAGGATCCTAATATTAAAGATATGCCTCTCTTGGCATCTTATTATCTTATTCGGCATGATGTCCCATTGTACCTAAAGTGTGCCACTCTCTATTTAATGATTAGTGTCTAGTGAGTCAAATGTGCTAATCTCTATTTAATGATAGTTTCTAGTGAGTCATCTAAGTTAGAGTCTTAAAATTGGTGTTCATTGAGTGAAGAGTCAAAGGAATAGCCCATTCTAAATGAGAGTTTTGCTATTGTTAGTTCCCTACCTCACAATGGGAGGGTTAGAAATTCTGATCAATAGATGATGTGGTAGATAATCTAGCCTTGTAGAATCAATGGTATCAATTCGATTTATTGACAATTTGAGTTTACACTAGTGCTTGGGCAGATAAGAATTCTCCTAAAAAATGCTACCTTTAGGTCAAGCCGCCCTTATGAAGTATTATACACCCTCAAATGCCAATCACCTTCAGATCAACCTTGCCTCCAGAAACCTAATTGCAGCTCACCAACTTGGCATCGGCAACCTCGAGAAATGCCTGCTAGATGTTTCTATACTCTTTCTCGTCTACATTAGTTGTGAGCTGCCAGCCTATGCCCTCTATGTTAAATACAAATAGGTAGTCCATTTCCTAATAGAAAAGTAGCATCTTGGTGTTATTTTGCCTGGTGACAACCCACTTGACTATCTACTTGGCGGGTAAAGACCAATTCTAACTCTATAATATAGTAGGAAGTATTATCTTTGATAGGAATTTCATGGTAACTTTGACCCCATAGAAAACTCTATAAATACATCAATTCACCATTTACATGAGGTACGCCTTTTAACACTAAAAGCTCCCAGCTACTTTACATTTCTATTTTCTCTATAATGCTTATTCTGTTTAAGTATTGGAGGGTTTTAACCGGGGGCCACCTTAGCAAGCCTAACGTCCTCATTGTGGTTGCAGACTCGACCCATGCTGCTTTTCTCAAGCTCCAACCTCATGCAACATAAGGAATTTTTCGTAATTTTTCCATTCCTGATCACCCTACAAATCATACCATCAAAAATATCTTCATCAGTTGGTCATGTCTTCGCAAAGTAGAATTTGCAACTCAAAAATGGTGAATGCAAAGTGAACAATTTTTGTGAACTAAGATCAAGTCCCAAACCCACCCACCCAAATTGAAGATATTCCAAAAACTAGCACTTTATTAGAATAAATAACAACTACGCCTATCAGACAGTTGCACCAAATTAATGACGAAAAAGTAAGTGTCATGCTCCTAAAGCAACAAATAACCTTCAACTAAAATGGAGATGCAACGAGAATAGTCCATTGGCTCTCTAGGCACAACCATATCTTGTTGTGCACTCGGCCATTGAAGGTCTGTAACCAACATTATATATGCTCCTACACTGGAAAAAAGAACTTGAGGGACCTACATAAATAAGGACCCATCCATACTATTTCGTGAGGTCCAGTTGGTGGTGATTCTAAATCCTTGAGAAAACAACTAATGAGAAAATTTCTTAGAGAAATGAGCAAAATAATAAAAAATATTTCCAAAAAGCATTAACATATCCATCCTCATCTCATTTAGTGTTAGCGGCTTGGAGAATTTAGTGCACGAACGTCCTAATAATTGATTAGCCTGGCAATGAGCATTGCTACCATTCAATAAAGAAGCCCTTATTGACAGCAACAATTCAACCAACATCATTTTCTATGCTACCCTAGTGAAGATAACCTTGGAACTCTTTAGCTTGTGATGCTTCTAACACTGCTAGTTGGTTTCAAAGGATCCAAAGTAGTCCCGATGGGATCTATTCAGGTGTTTACTTCATTTAGCATCTCTAACTTGGAGAATGCTCATAGTTACATATTTGGTGGTCGATGCACCCTTTGCATATAATGTAATCTTTGGGTGCCTACCATTGGATGACTTCCAAACAATAGTTTCTAGCTACCCCCAACAGGTGAAGTTCCCAACTCCATCTAGGGAGGGAAAAGTGCTATGTAATGTCTGAGAAGGTTTAGAATGTTGTACAACCTTTCTTGATAAGACACCCTACAAAGTTCTTACTCTAACAGCCACTCTTATTAGATATTCCATTGCCAGACCTCCTAGAAGGTGGGAAGAAGTGAAAGTTGAAATATGCTAGGGGTTCAGCCTACGGAGGATTATAAGATAATCGAACTCAAACTTAGAAATTTGAGTAAGATAACTGGAATCAAGATACAGTTACAACTTAAAATAGAACACACATTAATAGACTTCTTGCAGAGAAATAATGATGTTTTCGCATGGATTGCATTCAATGTTCCAGATATTGATCTGGATGCCATTGTACATAGACTTAACATTGATCCATTATTTAAGCCAATCAAGTAGAAGAAAATTATCGTTTGCAGAGAAAGAAATAAAAGTATTAAAAAAGAGGTCAATAAACTCCTTGATACAAGATACATCGTGGAGTTATAATTCACAAAATAGTTGTGTAATGCAACACTTGCCCCTAAGCACAAAGACAAGTGGTGCATATACAACGATTTTACCAACCTCAACAAGGTATGCCCTAAAGACCCGTATCCCTTGCCTCATAAATTACAAGTGGATTCAATGAAAGATTGTGCACAACCAAATATGAAGGATGCCTTTCAAGGATATCATCGGATATCAATGGCACCTAAGGATCGTGAGTAAATATCTTTTATAATCCAAAAAGCGTCTATTATTTCCTTATTATGCCTTTCGAGCTGAAAAACACAAGTCACCTACCAAATGCTAGTCGATCACATGTTTAACAAAGAGATCAGTAGGCTAATGGAAGTTTATGTAGATAATGTAATAGTGAAGAATATCAAAGAGGACAACTACCTGAAAGACCTTAACTACACATTTTTCATCCTTAGAAAATGTGGCACGAATTTGAATCCCACTAAGTCCATGTTTGGGTTATGTGGTGACGTATCCTAAAGATTCAAGCTATAAAAGACATCTTAGCTTCTAGATCAGCGAAGGAAGTTCAAAGCTTGTGAGAACAAGTTGTTGTTCTCAGCAAGTTCATTGCCAAATTGGCAGACAAAAGCTTACCTTTCTTTAAGATCCTAAGTAATACGAAGAAGTTCCAATTGTTCGAATACTACGACAAAACTTTAGCTGACCTAAAGTAATATTTGTCAACTCGATCACTTTTGGCAAAACCCAGATTTAGTGAAACTTTATATTTATATTTAGCTATTTCACTTGATGCAATTAGTTCCATATTAGTTTTCATTGATGGCATTTCCTTCGCCCTGCTTAGTGTGTTAGTAAAGTTCTTTAATGTGTAGAGAAAAACTATTTGGAGCCCAAAAATTTACAGTAGCATTAGTAATGATAGCAAGAAAACTATGACCTTACTTTAATCATATACAATAACTATTTTAAGTAGTAAGCCACTAAAGCAAGTCTTGGCAAAAATACGTCACTACTAACCGAATCACAAAATAGGCAATCAAGTTGGGCAAGTTTGATATTCAATTCCAGCCTAAGATAGTTGCCAAAGCATAAATCTTAGCTGACTTCCTTGTTGAGGGAATCGGACTCCTCGATGAGAATGATAGCTCAACTTCTACACTCTCAGATGGGTCTTTTACCACCACCCAAGGAGAAGCAAGATCTCTCTTCAATCTCCAAATAGTGCAAAATTGATCTCTCTTCAATCTCTAAATAGTGCAAAATTAGATTTTGCACCCAAACTAGATTTCAATATTACAAACAATGAAGCAGAATATGATGCATTGTTTGTTGGAATAAAAATCAATTACTGCCATCACAGACTCCCAGTTAGTGGTTGCTCAATTTGATGAATTTTAAGAGGCAAATGAAGCTTTGATGGTCAAGTACCTTGCTAGAGTAAGGAAAATTCAAGGTAAATTTAAGTCTTTCATTCTAAATCAAGTACCAAATCAGAGAACAAGAGAGTTGACGCACTCTCAAAGTTTGACAATGTTATTAGAAGGAAAAGGAAAAGGACCATTTCATTCTTATAGGTCAACTAGCCTGAGATTGTACAACATACTATACAAATAAATAATTTATTCATTTTGCCCCTCAAAGAATAGAACCCTATCTACAAGATACTTAATTGCCTTTGAGATAGAAAATTGTTAAGGGATGAGGTTGTGGTGAGGTGCCTCAAACATAAAGCATCCCAATATCCTCTTGATGGTACTGATAATCTCTTTAAGAAATCATTCGTCTGGTCACCACTTTGATGCTTAACACTCACATAGGCTATCATGAATTTACAAGCAATACACATAAAAAGTTGCAGAAATCACTCGGTGGGTTGATCTTTAGCCTATAAGGTCATATGCTAAGGTTACTTCTAGCTAACCCTAGTTAGGGGACATAGTTAAATTCTTGATGAAATGTGAAGTGGGTAGAAGTGGAGGCAGTTTCAAAAATCACAAATGCAGTATTTTATAGCTTTATTGAAGAAATATAGTTTGCATTTTTTGATTACCAAGGACCATCACATCTGACAATGGCTCCCAATTTCAAAGTAAAAAGATCATCGAGTAGTGTGATCACTCGGTATTCAACAATATTTCATCTCTATTAGGAACCCATAGGTCAATGGTCAAACAAAAATCACCAACAGAACTGTTGTCAAGCGTATCTAAACTAGATTGGAAAGAAGATAAGGCAAGTGGACATATGATCTCACAGGAGTTTATGGGCATGAAGGACGACCCCTAAGTAGGTCCCTGGGGAACACCATATGGTTTAGTCTTTCGATATACTAGCAGAGAAAGTACAAGAAATGGAAAGAGTCTTAAATTATGATCCACAAAATAATATCAAGGCCAGTTCTATCAATCTAAACATAATAGATGAGAAGAGGCAACACGCATATGTAAAGATACAACAGTATAGGGCCTCCACAGTCAGGGTGTACAACAAAATAGTGCAGCACAAGAATTTCTAAATTGGCAATTTGGTGCTCAAAGTGTCAAAGTCTCCAAGCATATAAGCAAAATATATATGTATGGACTAGAACGACTTGATGGAAATAAGATATCCTGATCCTAGAATGCCATTAAATTGAGAAAGTTTTACATGTAAGCTATCCTCCATAATCTCCTGTTGCCTCTACTTCAACCTTGTAATCATTTTCTCCTTAAAATGGAACATTGAATTTCTACCTCAAAAAAGAAAAGTTCTTAGTCCATTTTTAGGCTTCATTCCTTTGTCCTCGACCACCTTCAGGTCATTACCGTATTAGACCATTCAAAGGTCTTATTTTTGACTACCTTCAAGTCATCTTAATATTAGACCATCCAATGTCTTCAAGTCCTCTTAATACTAGACCATTTAAAGGTCTTATTTTTGACCACCTTTTGATTGTCTAAATAATATACTGTTTAAAGGTTTTATTTTCGACCACCTATAGGTGAGAATTTGAATCGACTTCAGATCTCAATAATAAATGCTTATTTTATATGCTATTATTATATTTTAGTGAATATTAATCTCGGCAACACAAAGTTGACCTATTTTATATACTATATTAAGGTAGGGTGTAATTACTGCTCAATTCTACTTATTGATGAAACTTGACCATTTAGGATTTAAAATCCACTTTATGCAAAAGCAATTTTTGAAAGATGGTGTAAGCCAAGAATCTAATTAATAACACTTAAAAATTAAAATTTAACTTGATTTACCCATCCACAAGGATCTACTTCATGCTGTTAAACTGGATTAAGGTCAGAAAATTACCTCAAAAGTAAATTCCAATAGAAATGAAGAAGACAAGCTAGATCTCTCCAACACAGTCTCCTCCTGTCTTAGTAGAGTGTGAGCAACCTTTGCCCAGCCAAATCACCTCGGAATTGAGTGAAATGTGAACTAAAAGAACACCAACACCTTGATGTATCTCGAGAAAAACATTAAGCTCAAAAAAGTTTTGGCAAAACCTCCACTATATTCTCCAAAGTTACTGTCCAAATAGAGGATCTGCAAAAGCTTAGCAATCCAAATGTCTTGCCTCTAATGATAAGATCTACACACCAATGGATAATCCTATTTGTCCTAGATTAGTTGGAAGATCAAAGAAGAAATGAGGATGATGAAGGCTGAAAATCAAGAGAGGATGAGGTGAAGAAAAATGTGAAGCCTCAACATATGAGATAATCACGAAAATTGGAGGGAAAATGAGGAATCTAACAATTAGATCTAAATGTTTGCTTTTCACGTATGTTGGCTGCCCCCTTCTATATCTATATATAAAGGGAAGGTGGTGTGTTGCCAAGGTGGCATCACACCTTGCTCAAGGTGGCGCCAACTTGCATGCAACATATGCATTTTATGTGCATTTGAATTTCATTTGGAATTTTGATTTCATCTAATGAAATGTCATCTAAATAAATTCTAATGCCACACCAAATGAAGTTTTCATTTGAATTTTTCCTCCAAAACAAATTCTTTACTTTAATTAAATTAAACAATTTAATTTAATTAAACTTTGACTTAACCTTTAAGTCAACTAACTTAACTCTTTAATTACTAGTTAACTTAGCTCCTTAAGTTAATTTGGCCAATTGATAGTCATGTGGCACCAATTAAATTAACCTTTAACTTAATTGGTCTAATTTAACTCTTTAAATTATTTAGATCAATTTAAAAATTAAATCGATAGAGCTAAAATGACTAAAAATTGCATCAATCGATTTCCTCTCGTTTTCGGTCAACTTGGAATTTCTTTGACACGTAGAAAATTTCCTTCATCAAGTAAGATTTCCAATTGGCTTTTGTGTGACCCATTAGGTTCTACTATTCATTGGACATAGGTTCACAAATTTTGTGACTTTAAAATATGAAATATTCACATTAGTTTAAACTCCTTTAAACTAATTAACTCAATTCAATTAATCTCTATTAATTGAAGATGACCCAATTTCCTTGGTCGATGTCCAACCTCAAGCCCATGGGGCCCAACAATTGGCCGAATGAATGCTTTTGGTCAACTATTATAGCTCTACGCGTACCATGCAAATAAGGTCCTTCCATCTCCCATATCCACGAAAAAGGCCTAGGGCAAGTATTTGTCAGCTCCCTAATAGCCTTGATACTATGTTTCTATTCTCAATGTTCAATTCTGACTTATGACCTCATCTTTGGAAAACTCTTTTTTCAGATTATCATATTGCCTTGCGCAAGAACTCTTTGGAATCGATCATTATAGAACACATAGGAAATGCACTTGCCATTCACAAAAATGAGGAGTTGGATCCTATTTTGGATCTCATAAACCTCCATGTCTAAGTAGCTTACCTAACCTTAACCTAAACGTCCTGCTAAGTGGCTAAGGAAGAAGACCTAAACATAAGGTTACAATAGATCTTTAGGTTGAAGGACTAATTATATGCACTAGCATAAGTTGTAGAACTTGCCACTATCGACATGCCACAACGACTACCTAGTGGATTCTCCGGGCTAGGCCTCTAATACCTTGTTCTCTAATAAGCACCCATTAATATGCACCCAAGTCATATATGGCTTGCTTATAGAACGGAGCAACATCTAACCCTTGGATTATGCATCACCAGTGCAAGTCTGTCCAAATCTTAGATGCCCTATCTCATAAGATTATATGACTTAAGATACTTAAGATCATGACTGTGTAAGACTTATTCCATGATCACTACCTAGTGCGTGACCAAGTCCCATAGTCTTGTGTGATCTAAGGGCTTCAACACAATGCCAGTGAAGTAATATAAGTATAAGGTGAGGATGGCCATTTATAATGAATATCATTGAATCAAGATTGTTTTCCAAGTGAAATAGTTTATATGCCAATCTCATTGGCTGAAGGGCACTATTCCAACAATCTCCCACTTGCCCTAAAGCCAATGCCCAATAATCATAAGACCTATCGTCACAAGATGTCCTTTAAAGGCCCTTTGGGTTAGGGGTTTAGTCAGTGGATCTGCTATATTATCTTTCGAGGTAACTTTTTCCACTCATATATCTTATCTACCTATGATCTCTTGGATCAAATAGCATCGCCTCAAAAATATGCTTGGATTGCTGATAAGATCCTGACTCCTTAGCTTGTGCAACCGCACTGTTGTTGTCACAAAAAACAACTACAGACTCAGACATACTAGGCATTACATCTAACTCTTGGATGAAGTTTTTGATCCAAAATCTTTCTTTTGCAACTTTCAAAGCTGCAATTTATTCTGCCTCAATAGTGGAACTGGCTGTGGTATCTTGTTTGGAACTCTTCCAACTCATCACGCTGCCATTGAAGTAAAATATAGATCCAGAAGTAGATTTTATGTCATCAACATCGGATTGGAAACTTGAATCCAAAAGCCCCTCGGGTTTGAATTCTCCATTGCTATAAACTAAAAACAAGTCCTTAGTCTATCTTAAGTACTTAAGGATTGCTTTAACGGTCATCCAATGACACTCACTGGGATTGAATTGAAAGTGGCTCGTAACACTTAGAGATGCGCTACATTTGGTCTTATACAAGATGTCTTATACATGAACTACATACACTATGCTCTCCATAGCGAACACATAAGGTATCCGGGACATATTTTGTCTTTCTCTCTCAGTTTTAGGAGCCATAGACTTGGAGTGACGAAAACCATGTCCCATAGAGAGGAATCCTTTCTTAGATTCTTCTATACTAAGCTGCTTTAGTATTTTGTCAATGTACGAAATTTGGGATAGCCTTAGTATCCTCTTTGATCTATCTCTATAGCTACGCATTCCTAATAGGTAGGATGCTTTTCCCAAATCCTTCATGGAGAATTGAGTAGGTAACCACACTTTAGTATACTCTAACATTCCTATCTTATTCCTAACGAGAAGGATGTCATCAACATAAAACACAATAAACTGTACACTATTTTCACTCGCCTTTCTGTACACACAAGGTTCATACACATTTTTGACAAAGCAAAATGATTTGACTATCATATCAAAACGTATGTTCCAACTTCGGGACGCTTGCTTGAGTCTACAAATGGATCTCTCTAGTTTGCAAACCTTTAGTTCATTCTCTTTGGATGTAAAACTTTGTGGTTGCTCCATATAGATATTTTCTTCAATATTTCCGTAGAAGAAAGTGGTTTTCACATCCATTTATCATATCTCATAGTCATAATATGCGGCTATGGCAAGTAAAATTCGAATAGAAGCATTGAGATCGGTGAAAAGGTTTCCTCGAATCAATACTGGGTCTTTGAGTATAACCTTTTGCCACTAGTCATGCCTCAAAAGTCATTACCTCTCTATCAACTCCTAGCTTTCGCTTATAGATCCACTTGCAACCAACAAGAACTATTCCCTCCGGTGGATCTGCCAAAGTCTATACTTTGTTGGAGTACATAGAGTCTATTTTGAATTCCATGGTGTTAAGTCAATGTTCTGAGTCTATGTCCAACAAGCTTCATCATAGGTCTTCGGGTCGCTATCTGGCTGGCCCATCTCATGGAGAAATCTGAACCTTTTAGGTTGCTTTTTGATTCGGTCCAACCTTCTTAGAGGTTGTGTATAAGGCTCTCTACTTGTTTCCACCGCTTGTGCAATTTACTCATCATTTTGAACTTCACAAAGTTCAACAACAATGCCTTTTCTATCTAATAGAAATTTCTTTTCCAAAAAGTAGGCATTTTTCAAAATAAACACATTTTGTTCCGAGGGATCATAAAAGTAGTAACCCATAGACTCTCTTAGGTATCCCACAAACTTGCACAAGGTAGATCTACTATCCAACTTGTCTCCCACTAACCGCTTGACATAAGCGAGAGACCCCCAAACTTTTAAATAATATTAAGAGGGTACTTTGCTATGCCACATCTCATGCTGTATTTTTTGCACCGACTTTGAGGGTACTATATTTAGTAGCCCTACCGCTGTCCCTAAGGCATATCCCCAAAAGGATATAGGCACATCGGAGAAGCTCATCATGGAATGTACCATGTCCAACAAAGTATGATTTCTTCTCTCGGCTACTCTATTGTGTTAGGGTGTGCTGGGTGGGGTCCATTGAGAAATAATCCTATTCTCTTTTAGATAATTCAAGAATTTGATACTTAAGTATTCTTCTTCTTATCTGATCGAAGAGCTTTAATACTAAGTCCCTTTTGCTTTGATACTTCATATCGATACTCTTTGAACTTTTCAAAGGCTTCAGACTTATGCTTTATATGTTCGAACCGAGTATGATCATTGGTGAAGGTAAAAAATAAGAAAAGCCTCATCTCGCACTAACTCTTAGTAGGCCACAAATATCCATATAGATCAAATCCAAATGACTTGTGGTTCACTTTAATTGTCCTACAAAAGAAGCCTTGGTCATTTTTTCCTTTAAATAAGACTCTGAAGCAGGAAGTTCGTCAATGCCACTAACATTTAGCACTTTGAAAACTTCTAGCTTGTTCTTCCTATTTTTAGAGATATGCCCCAATCTTGTATGCCATAGGATGGCATCTTCTTGGATATCTAAGTTTTTTTTACTTGATTGAAAATGCATCATTGAAGGTTGAGAATCTAATTGGTATAATCCATTGTTTAATGTACCTTGTGCAATTAAAGAACCATTCATTAATACTTTCAACTTCCCATTAGATATAGAAAAATCAAATCCTTCATTATCCAATTCAGGAATTGAAATAATATTCTTTACAAGATTTGGTACATAGAAACACAGATCGAGCACAGTCATAGAATTCCCCAAGTCTAACTTGATAACATCTTGGACCATGGTGGCAACTCTTGCTCCATTTCCTAGTCGGAAGGAACATATCCCTTTCATTGAGACTCTTTCTTCTTTCTATCCCCTATAATGAATTACAAAGGTGAGAATCACATGCGGTATCAAGTACCTATGAGGAATAATTAGTCGTCAAGTGCATTTCAATAAAGTATATACCCTTCTCAAAGGTTGTAAGGTAAGCTTTGCAATTTCTTCCCCAATGCCCTTTCTCGCCACAATGGAAACATGTAATATCGATTTTAGCCTATTTCTTCTTATTAACTCCCCATGAACTTTTCAAGAGTTGCTTCCCTTTTGAAATAGAACCTTTTTTCTTCTACATCCTTTTCTATGACCTCTAAGGCCCTTGCACTTGGAGGAGGATACAAGCATAAGAGGCTTATCCTTTTTCATCATCACCTCGGCGGTTACCAATATGTTCACCAATTCGTTAATCGTCACTTCTTTGGTGGCATGTTAAAGTTCATAACGAATTGGTCGAACGAGCTTGGCAATGATTGTAGGATCAAATCCACATAGAGGTTATTGTCCATTAGCATGTCAAGTTGACCAAGCTTTGCAATTAGCCCAATCATCTTTAGCCCGTGGTCATGGACACTCATACCCTTAGTCATCTAGACCTAAAGAACTCCCTAGACAAAGTGAAACTTTTGTGTTTAGTTTGGACACCATACAACTCTTGTAGGTGTACATAGATCTCACTAGCATATTTTATATGCTCATAAGTCTTTTGCAACTTATTTGTCATAAATGCCATCATAAGATACCTTGTTTGTAGATCATCATCCACAAACTTCGTGAACAATTCATAGGCCTCATTGGTGGCGTCATCACTAATGGTATTCGACGGACTTTGATCAAGAATGTAAGTCTTCTTTTTTCAGAGTCAAGCACTATTTTCAGGTTTCTCAACCAATTGTGAAAATTGAGCCCGATTAGATTATTGGTTTCCAAAATTGTTGTGAGTGAATTTTTAGCCATTTTGAGTTTGAAAATTTCAAAAATCTATAAAAAGCAATAAAAGAGAATACAAATATGTGATTGAATATTAATATATGAAAACATGTTTATAGTCTTTGAAGCCTATTTTTCTCCTACTATTTTATCAAATCCTTCATCCCCTAGAAGAATTCAGGAAATCATATTTCCTAGTGAAAATCAAAACCCTAAGGACTTGTAAGTGGATCCCTGTGACCGAGTGCTATTCACAAACAATCAAAAGGTAAGCAACATTTGCTAATTGCATCATATTTAACTATTGATATATTTTGCCTCACTCTTCATGTAGATCCCCATGATCGGATGACCTTTACATTAATAGGTGTTAAGTCGGACCTACAAATCAAACTTTGATTCAAGACCACACCGTGACATCCCCCGTGACCGAGTGCCAATGTATGGGAAGCCTCAAATCAAAGGTGCATCGTATGCTAAGTATATGGTCACAACTTTCCACCTAAGTGTAACCCCCATAACCGAGTGCCATCATACAAATATGGTAGCATCTTCATGCCATATACTATTGGTAGAAGACATGAATTAATTAAAATCCCTTTTAATTTGTATCCATCTTGACTTAATATTTTAAGAGCACTTAGACATTCTAAGTGGAGGGTTTTAACTTGCTTGCCAAGATCTCACCAATTTTATCTTCTTATTTAGGTTTTCAATATCCTAATCTATGCATCACATACATCAATAGGATATGGAAAGCATAAATAAGTAAATGCGTCTAGCATGCTCCTAGGGTGGGATGACGATGAGCCTAACCAAGTAGTGTACTTTACAGCCATAGGTGCACCACTTAGTTATTTTACGTGGGTTGATTAAATTTAGTTATTACATAAATGTATCCCCATACATTCATGGGTCTTCATGTCTCCAATAGTCTTCTTTGCTCCCTGTAACATTTATGTGAGAAAGAAATTCTCACTCCTAGTGATTCTATTCTCATAATATTTAGAAGATAAAAAAAATTAAGAGGCATGCAAGCCCCAATTTAATACAACCCTTTTCAATAATTTGAAACAAATAAAATCAATATTAAGGGCATATGATCATCCTCATTCATTCATCATCCGTTCAATAATTAAATGAACAATAAATAAATAAAAAACTGACATTCAATTCCAACAATTAAATGCTTATCACATGAACAATTAATTGATCTAGCAAAAATAAGCATAACATTTATGCATCATATTTTTGCAATAATTGGAGACCAACTTTAACAAGATTTAAAAAGCATTCAAAAATGTCAAACATAATTTTGAGAACTTGCACAATACTTGCGCATCTATTATGTGTGAAATAAAATACTTGTGGTCATTAAAGGAGCTAAAAAACACAACTAAACTCATCCAATACTCAAATCGGGCACTACTGCCCACGTTGGGTGCACGATAGGGCACTGGGCACACACCATGCACGCGCACTACCCTGCCAGCACCGGGCAGGGGTGCGGCAGCCCCCTGTTTTCAAGTATGGACTGAGTTATGTGTTATTTTTGCTCAACTTTTGTGCACCAAAAAAATTAGAACACCTCCTAAACATTAAACACACAATATAGATGAAATTTCAGATCTAAAACACCTTTTAAAAATGAAATTTCAAGTGCTCAAACATGCTTCAAAAATCAAGGTTAAGTGAGAATCACATTTTTCCACAAATCTCCAATTAAATCCAATCCAATTGGATCGAAAAATGATCAAAACACCTTAAGGCAAAATTTAACATAATATATCAACATATAACATCATACAATGCTAAATCAAAATTTAGAATTAGCTAATCATGAATCAAATTACACTAATATATGAGTTAACAATTAAAACACATATTAGCATAATATCTATTCATCAACAAAGGAGCCACAAGCATCATCATCCATACATTCCAATCCATAAATTGGATCAAGTATTTGGAGATTTAGATCAATCCATCACATGAATCCATCAAAGAAAATCAAAATTAAAAGCATGAATTTTGGCTCCGATACCACTTGAAAGAGGTGTAAGCCAATGATCAAATTAATAACACTTAAAAACTGAAATCTAACTTGATTTACATCTCTACAAGGATCTGATTCATGCTGTTAAATTGGATTAAGGTCATAAAATTACCTCCAAAGCAAATTCCAACTGACATGAAGAAAGCAAGCTAGATATCTCCAACACAATGTCCTTCTGGTGCAGTACAGTGTGAGAAACCTTTGCCCACCCAAATTACCTTGGAATTGAGTGAAACATGAACCAAAAGAAAACCAACACCTTGATGTATCTCCAGAAAAAATTTCAACTTAAAGTAGTTTCAGCAATACCACCAATGGATGCTCCAACATTACTGCCCAAACAGAGGATCTCCAAAAGCTTAGCAATCCAAATTTATTGCCTCTAATGATCAACACACCAATGGACAATCCAATTTCTCCTAGATAAGCTAGAAGATCAAAGAAGAAATACGGATGATGAAGGCCGAAAATCAAGAAAGGGTGAGGTTAAGAAAAATGTGAAGCCTCAATGCATGAGATAATCACAAAAATTGGAGGGAAAATGAGGAATCTAACAATTAGATCTAATTGCTTGCTTTTCATGTGTGTTGGCCGCCCCCTTCTATATCTATATATAGACAGAGGATGGTGTGATGCCAAGGTGGCATCACAACTTCCTCAAACTGACGCCATCTTGCAAGTAGCATGTGCATTTTGTGTGCATTTGAATTTCATTAGGAATTTTCATTTCATTTAATGAAATGCCATCCAAATAAATTCTAATGCCACACCGAATGAACTTTTCATTTGAAATTTTCCTCCAAATTAAATTCTTCAATTTAATTAAATTAAACAATTTAGTTTATTTAAAATTTGACTTAACCTTTAAGTCAACTAACTTAACTCTTTAATTACTAGTTAACTTAACTCTTTAAGTTAACTTGACCAATTGATAGTCATGTGGTACCAATTAAATTAACCTTTAATTTTATTGGTCTAATTTAACTCCTTGAATTATTTAGATCAATTTAACAATTAAACTAATCAAATCAAAATGACTAAAAATTGCACCAACCGATTTCCTCTCATTTTTTATGAACTTAGAATTTCTCTAACACTTAGAAAATTTCCTTCATCAAGTCGGATTTCCAATTGGCTTTTGTGTGTGACCTATTAGATTCTACCGTTCATTAGACATTGGCTCACAATGTTCGTGACTTTAGAATATCAAATATTCACATTAGTTTAAACTCCTATAAACTAATCGACTCAATTCAATTAATCTCTATTAATTGAAAAGTACCCAATCTCCATGGTCAATGTCCAATCTTAAGCCCATAGAGCCCAACAATTGGCCGAATGAATGCTTTTGGTGAACCATTATATCTCTACGCGTACCATGCAAATACGGTCCTTCCATCTCCTATCTCCATGAAAGAGGTCTAGGGCAGGATATTTGTCGGCTCTTTATTAGCCTCGATACTATGTGTCTATTCTCAATGTTTGATTCTAGTTTATGACCTTTTCTTTGAAAAACACTTTTTCCAAATTATCATACTATCTTGCACAAGGACTCATTAGAATAAATCATTATAGAACATATTGGAGATGCACTCAGCCTTCACAAAGAAGAGGAGTTGGATCCCATCTTCGATCACATAAACTTCTATGTCTAAGTAGCTCAAACCCAACCTCAACCCGAACGGCCAGCTAAGTAGCCAAGGAAAATTCAAAGCATGAGGACTTGAACACAAGGTTACAATGGATCTTTAGGTCAAATGACTAATTATATGTACTAGCGTAAGTTGGAGAACTTGTCACTACTGACATGCCACAACAGCTACCTAGTAGATTCTCCGGGCGGGCCCCTAGTGCCTTGTTTTCTAACAAACACCTACTAATATGCACCCATGTCATAATGGCTTGCTCATGGAATGAAGCAGCATCCAACCCTTGGATTATGCATCGTTAGTGTAAGTATATCCGAATCTTAGATGCCCTGTCTCATCCCTGTCTCATAAGATTCTATAACTTAGGATATATAAGATCACGACCATATAAGACTTATTCCATGATCACCACCTAGTGCATGACCAAGTCCCATAGTCTTGTGTGATCTAAGGGCTTCAACTAAATGCCGGTGAAGTAATATAAACATAAGATAAAGATGGCCATTTATAATTAATATCATTCAATCAAGATTGTCTCACAAGTAAAATAGTTGACATGCCAATCTTACTGGCTGCAGGACACTATTCCAACAATTTTTGGGCTACCCTAGAGAGTCTATAGGTTACTAATTTAATGGTCCCTTAGAACAAAGGAAGTTTGTTTCAAGGAGCACCACCCTTTTTGGAAAGAAAGGTTTCTATTAAATAGAAAATATGTTGTTGGGATAATGCCTTGCAGTTAATTAAATTGGTGTATTTTAATATATGGTAAATGGTCATCTTCATCTTATGTAATGTTGATATTCTTGACAATTTATTTGGTTGAAGCTCTTAAAGTCATACAAAACTAGTAGAATAGTTTAGACATATGATGGTGATCATGAAACAAATCTCTATAGTCATAATTTTAAAATATTCCAAATTTTAGGATCCTATAGATAAGGGATCTAAGATTCAAGTAGACTTGCACTAATGATGCATACCTCAAGGAATTGGAAATTGCCCTATTTCATAGAAAATTTGTGTACGAGATATAGATGCACATTGGTGGGCCTTTGTTATAGAATGAGTACACTAAAGACTCGACTTAGAGAGTTCATGAGGTAGCTAGATTAGCTTGTCGGTCATGAAAAATTCTCTAGCTTACAATAGTGCATCTAATTAGTGCTTGGACTTGAGATTCCATGGTAACCTTGTACTTAGGTCCTTGTGCATTGATGTTTATCCCAACCACCTAGCGGATCGCACAAGATTTATGTTGGGCACAAGCTATCTAAGTATGAAGGTTGTTAAGTTCTAATAAAGGATCCGTTTGCTCATTGTGGAGAACGAGTTGATCTCATTTGTGTTCTATGATGACCAATTTCAAAAAATCTATGCACAAGGTAGTATGATAATTTATAAAAGTAGTTTCCAAAGATGGGCTCATTTGGAGCCGTTCATCCATAATGAAAGTGCAGTTACTGACTATGAAAATTAAGTGAAAATGTTCATATTAATTAATTCATCCATTTGATTGGGTTATATAGGCTTATACAAGATATTAACTATGAAAATTAGGTGCTCTTGGACTAATGAAAATCAATTCAGTATAAGTTAATTAAAAATAATTTTAATTAATAAGAATATTTGATATTTATAAATCACAAAGAGTTGTGAGCCCACATCTAATTGATTGGCAAATCTAATGAGTCATACACAAAAAGCCTTAGACCAGACTAGTGGATTCAGAAAAGTTATCTAAGATATTAGATAAATAGTTAGACAGAGGAGACAATTTCGATTAAATTAATTAGTCAACCTGAATTGATTAATTTAAGGAGCTAAATTAAAGAGTTAGTTTAAGTGGACCATATAATAAATTAAAATAGTCCTGCTAATTAAAGAGTTGAACTAGAATTTGTTAGATTAAAGAATTAATTTAATTAGTGCAAGAGGCAAATTAATTTTGGAGGAAAAGCTTAAATGAAAGAGTCTAGGGGGCATCCACGTAGTCCAATGAGGAGGAAGAAGAATCTAGAGCATGCTAGTATGACTAGACACTATAGAATCTTCACATGTGATCTATAAATACCCCTTCTGAAGGATCACACGACCCCTTGCTATTACAATTACACAATTTTTGATTTCTTATTCCATCCAAAATTCTTCTCTTCTCTTTACTCCATCTAGCTATCTTTTTTCCTAAGCACTCTCCTGTAAATTCTTCCAAGATCAAATTTATTCTAGCTTTAATTTTGATATAAAGTATGCAATCATAAGATATGTGGATATTATCAGAGATGCTACAAGTAGAGCACTTAAGTGTGAATCAAGGAGTTGATGCAAATGAGGTGAAATTGGATGAGCTTGTGAAGGTAATAAGGATTTGGATCTAGAAAAATTACCTTGAATGTTAAATCTAAAGGTAGGAAGAGAATGATTCCAATGAACTCTTCAAAGTAGAAGTCCCGCACAGCAGAAACTCACCAATAGTTGACTGTCTTCCTCAATTCCAACATGGCTCAAAATTCATAGAGAGCACCAAAACACACTAAGGAAGTTGCTGTAAAAAATTTATGTCAATTAGATCTCCCCAAGTCCTTCAAATCAACCACAAAAGTCACTGAACAATAATAGATCACCATGAGCACAAGTCCCCCAAATGTTGAACCTCTAATGTAATAATCCATACACCAAATGACAGCCCTAATTAGCCTCAAATCTGCTAGATAATAAGAGTTTGAAGGTAGGGGGGCAGTTATGAGAGAATTGGAGAGGAAGATAGTTTGGAGAGGGTGAAACTTCAACTCATGAAAGATCACACTTTTGGAGGGAAAAAGGGAATCTTGCTTGTGTTACCATCATATGGCCGGCCATCTCATATATATAGAGATGATGGTGTGATGCAAGTTGGCAACACACCTTCTGTGGTTAGTTTCTAACTTGGCAACCAACTTGCCAACCAACTTGCATGTGAATTTCACATCCGTTTGAATTTAATTTACATCTTCATTTCATCTTATGAAGTGCAGTGTAAATTAATTCTAAATTAATCTCAAATGAACTCCTTCATTTGAGTTTCCCTCCAAAATCAAATTCTCATTTTAATTAAATTAACTCTTTAATTTAATTAATTAGTTTGACTTAATTCCTTAAGTCAGTTAATTTAACTCTTTAAGTTAAAAAGGTGGCAATTTAACTCTTTAGCTTAATATAACTAATTAATTTTCACATGGCACCAATTAAATTAATTTCTTAATTTAATTGGTCTAATTTAAATTCGGTTGATTGATTTTTGGTCATATTAGCTTGATTAATTTAACAATTAAATTAATCAAGCTAATATGACCAAAAATCAATCAACCGAACTCTTCTCCAAAACTGCCTAGGAAAATTTTCTAACTCTTTAGAAATTCCTCCCATCAAGTAGAACTTCCTTTGGGCCTTTGTGTGTGACCCATTAGTTTCATCCATTTATTAGATATGGGCTCACAACTAATTGTGATTTTGATTATTGAAATATTCACATTGGTTTAAACTCCTTTAAACCAATAACTCTTTCAATTAATCTCCATTAATCAAAAAATACCCAATCTTCATAGTCGATGTCAAGCAACAAGCCCATGGAGCCCAACTAATTGAATGAAATGAATATGCTCTAATTAATTATTCTAGCTCTATGTTTGCCATGCAAATATGGTCCTTCCATCTCCTATCTCCCAAAAGAAGCCCAGGGCTCGATATTTGTTGGCTCCTTAATAGCCTCGATAATTATGTTTCAAATGTCAATGTTCGATTACCCTTTATGACCTCATCTCTGAAAAAATCCTTTTTCAAATTATTATACTACCTTGCGCAAGGATTTCTTGGAATCGATCATTGTAGAATATATAGGATATGAACTCATCCTTCACAACGATAAATAGACAAATCCCATCTTGGATATTACAAACCTCCATATCTAAGTAGTTCATACCCAATCTCAGCCTGAATGACTCACTACATTGTCAATGAAGAGTTAAAGTATGATGATATAAACACAAGGTTACCATGGATCCTCAAGTCAAAGAACTAATTATATGCACAAGCCTAAGCTGATGAACTTGCCACTCCGGCTATCTAGTAGATTCTCTAAGTGGGTCTTCAGTGAACTTGTTCTCTAACAATCACTCACTAACATACACCAATGTCTAACATGGATTGCTCATGAAATGGACCAATACCAACTCCTTGGATTTATGCATTGTCAGTGTAAGTCTATCTGAATCTTAGATGCTCTGTCTCTTAAGATTCTATGACTTGAAATATTAAAAATCATGATCGTGTAAGACTTATTTAATGATCACCACACAGTGCGTGACCAAGTCCCATAGTCTTGTGTGATTTAGGGGCTTCAACCAAATGCCTATGAAGTAAATAAGTATAAGATGAAAATGACCATTTTATTTTTGAATATCATTCTATCAACATTGTATCATAAGTGAAATTGTTTATATGCCAATCTAATTGGCCACGAGGAACTATTCCAACAATCTCCTACTTGCCCTAAAGCCAATTCCCTATAGCCATAAGACCCATCTTCTCAAGATGTCCTTCAAAGACCTTTTGCGTTAGGGGTTTAGTCAGTGGATCTGTTTTATTCTCTTCTGAGACTACCCTCTCCACTTGGATGTCACATTTATCAATGATCTCTCAAATCGAATGATAATGCCTAAATATATGCTTCGATCGTTGATGAAATCTTAGCTATTTTGCTTAGGCAATCGCTTTATTGTTGTCACAAAAGACAACAACTGTCTAAGCAATGTTAGGTACTACATCCAACTTTTCGATGAAGTTTTTCATCCGAACACCTTTCTTTGTGGTTTCGAAGCTGTAATATATTTCACCTCGGTGGTAGAATCAGCTATGGTGTCTTGTTTGGAACTCTTCTAACTCATTGTGCTATCATTGAGGCAAAATATAAATCCTAAAGTGGATTTTAGATCATCTTCATTGGATTGAAAACTAGAATCCGAACATCCCTCAAATTTCAATTCTTCATTGCCGTATACTAAAAATAAATCCTTAGTTCTTTTTAAGTACTTTAGGATTGCTTTTACAGCCATCCAGTGACCTTCACTAGGGTCAGATTGAAAGCGGCTCATAATGCTTAGAGCGTGTGCTATATCCGGCCTTGTACATTGAACGACATACATTATGCTCCCAGCAAAATTACAAAATTCGTCCTGTAATTTTACCTCATTTGGTTTTGCGTCCTATAACTTACATAATATCAATTCTAGTCCTATAAGTATTCAAAAATTATCATTTTGTCCTTTTTTTCGCTAGAGCCAGCGAAACTCATTGGAAAATATGACGTGGCACACCGGGCGTGTGGATATTTCTTATTTCTGCCTTGTTGACAGCTGACATAGCTTGATAAATTAAAAATAAAAAAATAAAAAATGCCAACTAGATATACAATAATATATATATATGATATATATTTATATATACACATATATATCTAAATATATGTATTTATATATACATACACATACATATGTATATATTCCCCCACCAACCCCTCCCCCACCCACTTGGTGGGTGGCTGGCCAAGCTCACCATGGCCAAGCGGCGGCCATGGTGGCTGGCCCAAACACCTCGCCTGGCCAGATCTGGCCAAGCGAGGTACTGGCCACCATGGCCACGGGCTAACCATGGTGAGCTCGCCCATGGCCATGGTGGCTGCCTGCACGGGCCAGTCATGGCCCAGACATGCATGGCCAGGTAGCCTCCATGGCCGGCCCGTCATGGTGGGTGGTGGGTAGGTGGGGTGGCGAGGCGAGGGTTGGGGTGGGGTGGGGGTTGGGAATTTTAATTTATATTTAAATTTAATTAAATTATTTTAAATATGTGAGTTAAAATAATATTGTTAATGGTAAATTAGGGGAATGTTTGTTATATTTTTTGTGTGATTTTATTATGTGTTTTGAGAGAATAAATTATTGGAGAACGTGAAAATTGTGTTGGGAAATGTGATTAATTTTTTATTATATTTTGGAAAATAGTTAAAATTTGAATTTGGAGAATTTTGATATGTTTGTTTATGTTTTGAGGGAGACATAATTTTTACTATAACAATTAAATCAATGTTTTTTTGTTAAATTTTTGGGGTGAAAATGAAATTGAGTGATTTTTGTATTGTTATAATAATAATAATATATATGATGTATATATAATATATGTGTGTATATATTAAAAAATGGGAAAGTTTTGGGGATAATGAAGGATATTCAGGGAAAAAAATGTGTTTTAGAGGAAAAATAATGATATGTAATATATAAATATATATATATAAATAGATGTGTATATATATGTGTGTGTATATATAAATTATATAATATATTTGAAATAAAAAAAAAAGGAAAAGACATGTGTCCTGCCAACTAAGCAAGAAAAAGACAAAAAATGCTTACTTGGCAGTCCAACAAGGTAGAAACAAGAAATGTCCACACGCCCGACATGCCACGTCAAATTTTCCCACGAGTTTCACCGACTCCAGCGAAAAAAGGATGAAAAATGACAATTTTTTAATACTTATAGGACTAGAATTGATATTATGCAAGTTATAGGATGAAAAATGAAATGGGGTAAAATTACAGGACAAATTTTATAATTTTGCCTTATGCTCCCAATGGCAGATGCATAAGATATGTAGGACATCCTTTCTCTTTCATCGTCAGTCTTAGGGGCCATAGATGTGGAGAGTCAAAGACCATGTCCCATAGGAAGAAATCCCTTCTTGGATTCCTCCATACCAAAGCTTTTTTGGTATTTTGTCAATGTATGGTATTTGAGAAAGCCTCAACATCTTTTTTGATCTATCCCTATAGATCCATATTCCTAATATGGAGGATGCTTCTCTCAAATCCTTCATGGAGAATTGTGAAGAAAACCATGCCTTAGTGCACTCTAATATTTCTCTCTCATTCCTACTGAGAAGAATGTCATTGACATAAAACACAATAAACTGAACTAAACTTCCACTAGCCTTTTTTTGTACACACAAAGTTCATACACATCTTTGATAAAGCCAAACGATTTGACAATCTTATCAAAATGTATGTTTCAACTTCAGGACGCTTGTTTAAGTTCATAAATGGATCTTTCAAGTTTGGAAACCTTTTGCTCACTTCCCTTGGATGTAAAACCTTGTGGTTGCTCCGTGTAGATTTCTTCCTCAATATTTCTATTGTGTTAAGTGGTTTTCACATTCGTTGCCATATCTTATAGTCATAATATGCAGTTATAGCAAGCATAATCCTAATGGATTTAGGCATAGCAACTAGTGAAAAGGTTTCCTCGAAATTGATACTGGGTCTTTGAGTGTAACCTTTCGCCACTAGTCGTGCCTTAAAGGTCATAACCTCTCCATCAACTCTTAGCTTTTGCTTATAGATCAATTTTCAACCAACTGGTACTATACCCTTCGATGGATCTACCAAAGTCCATACTTTGTTGGAGTACATGGAGTCCATTTCGGATTTCATGGCGTCTAGCCAATGTCCTGAATCTATGTCCAACATAGCTTCCTCATAGGTCTTAGGATCACTATCTACTTAGATTTCATGAAGGTATCCGAACCTTTCGGGTTGTTTCTTGATCTGGTCTGACCTTCTCAAAGGTTGTGTGCTGGGCTTTTGATATTCACTTATTTCTACCGATTATGGGATGTTATGATCATCTTGAACTTCATCAAGTTCAACAACGTCTTTTCTATCTAATAATTTTTTTTTCCTAAAATGATGGCATTTCTTGAAGCAAACACCTTTTGTTCTGAGAGATCATAGAAATAATAACCCAAAGACTCTCTTGGGTATTTCGCAAACTTGCACAAGGTGAATCTCATATCCAACTTGTCTCCCACGAACTTCTTGACATATGTGAGACCCCTAAGTGCCTAGAAAAGAGTAAGAAGTGCTTTGCCATACCACATCTCATGTGGTATTTTTGGAACCAACTTTGAGGGTACTACATTTAGTAGGCTCATTGCTGTTTCTAAGTCGTATCTCCAAAGGGATATAGGTATATCAGTGCAGGTCATCATTGAATGTACCATGTCCAACAAAGTACGATTCCTCCTCTTGGCTACTACATTATGTTGGGGTGTGCTGGGTGGAGTCAATTGTGAGAGATCTTATTCTCCTTTAGATAATCTAAGAATTCAGTACTTAAGTATTCTCCTCCTTGTAAAATGGTGTAAGCTAATGATCTGTTTAATAATAGTTAAAAACTAAAATCGAACTCAATTTATACCTCCACAAGGATCTAATTCATGATACGAAACTGGATTAAGGTTAGAAAATTACCTCAAAAGTAAATTCCAACCAAAATGATGAAGAGTAGCTAGATCTCTCCAAAGCAATCTCCTCATAGCGCAGCAGAGTGTAAGCAACATTTGCCTAGCAAATCACCTTAGAATTGAGTTAAACTTGAATGAAAAGATCACCAACACCTTGATTATTCTCCATTAAAAATTTCAACTCAAAATAGTTTCGACATGACCTCCAATGGACACTAAAATTACTGCCCAAATAGAGGATCTCCAAAAACTTAGCAATCTAGGTGTATTGTCTCTAATGTCAAGATCTACACACCAATGGACAATCTAATCTCTCCTAGATTAGCTAGAAAATAAAAATAGAAATGACGATGATGAGGGCCAAAATTTAGAGAGGGAAGAGGTGAAGAAAATGTGATGCCTCAACACATGAGAGAGACATAACTTTGGAGGGAAGAGAGGAATCTAACAATTAGATGCAAAATGCTTGCATTCACACAACCTTGGCCGCCCTTCTCTATATCTATACACAGATGGAGGGAAGGAGTGATGCTTAGGTGGCAACACACTTCCCATGGGGGAGGCGCCACTTGCTTGCCAACTTGCAAATAGGTTGCATGTGAATTTAATATACATTTGAATTTTATTTGGAATCTCCATTTCATCTCATTAAATGTCATCCAAACAAATTCTAATGCCAAACCAAATGAACTCTTTATTTGAATTTTTTCTCCAAAATTAATTCTTCACTTTAATTTAATTAATTAACCTTTGACTTAGCTCAACTCTTTAAGTTAGTTATTTTTAACTCCTTAAGCTAACTTGACCAATTGATAATCCTGTGGCACCAATCAAATTAAGATTTAATTTATTTTTTCTAATTTAACAATTAAATTGATCAAGCCAAAATAACTAAAAATTGAATCAATCGATTCTCTCTCAATTTCAGTCAAGGTGGAATATTTTTAACACTTAGAAAATTTTCTTCATCAAGTAGGATTTCCACTTACCTTTTGTGTGTGATCCATTAGGTTTTATCATTCATTGGACATGGGCTCACAACTCTTGTGACTTTAGAATATCAAATATTCCCATTTAGTTTAAACTCCTTTGAAGAGTACCCAATTTCCATAGTCGATGTCCAACCTTAAGCCCATGGAGCCCAACAATTAGTTGAATGAATGCTTTTGGTGAACCATTATAGCTCTACGCTTACCATGCAAAATACGGTCTTTTCGTCTCCTATCTCCTAAAAGAGGCCTAGGGTAAGATAGTTTTTGGCTCCCTAATTACCTTGATACTATGTTTCTATTCTCATGTTCGATTCTAATTTGTAACCTCATATTTGAAAAACTCCTTTTTCAAATTGTCATACTGCCTTGCACAAAGACTCCTTTGAATCAATCATTATAGAATACGTAGGAGATGCACTTGCCCTTCACAAAGACGAGAAGTTGAATCCCATCTTAGATCTCATAAACCTCTATGTCTAAGTAGCGCATACCCAACCTCAACTCGAATGACCCGCTAGGTGGCCAAGGAAGAGTTAAAGCATGAGGACTTAAACACAAGGTTACCATGGATCCTCAAGTCAAAGGACTAATTACATGCATTAGCGTAAACTGGAGAACTAGCCACTACCGACTTGCCACTATAGCTATCTAGTGGATTTTTCGGGCGGGCCTTCAGTAAACTTGTTCTTAAACAAGCACCCACTAACATGCACCGATATCTCATATGGTTTGCTGATGACATGGAGCAATATCCAACCCTTGGATTTATGCATTGTAAGTGCAAGTCTATTTGAATTTTATATGCCCTATGTCATAAGATCCTACGACTTGGAAGATTTAAGATCGTGACCGTGTTGGACTTATTTCATGATCACCACCTAATGCATGACCAAGTTCCATAGTCTTGTGTGACCTAAGGGCTTTAGCCAAATGCTAGTAAAGTAATATAATCATAAGATGAAGATGATCATGTAAAATGAATATCATTTAATCAAGATTGTATTATAAGTGAAATAGTTTACATGCCAATCTAATTAGCTTGTGGGGCACTATTCCAACACTCCTCGATCCAATCGAGGTGCTTTAATACTTAGTCATAATTTCTTTTCTATTTCGTTTCTATACTCGTTGAACTTTTAAAGCATCGAACTTGTACTTCATTATATACACATGTCCGAACCGAGTATGATCATTGGTGAAAGTAATGAAGTATGAAAAGTCACCTCTCGCACCAACTCTTAGTGGTCCACAAACATTCGTATGGATCAAATCTAAAAGACTTGTGATTATCTCCGATTGTCCTACAAAAGGAGCCTTGGTTATTTTTCCTTTTAAACAAGATTCACAAGTAGGAAGATCCTCTATCCACTAACGTTTAGTACTTTGAGGGCTTCTAACTTGTTCATTCTATTTTTAGAAATATGTCTCAGTCTGGCATGGCATCTTCTTAGTTTTCTAATTTTCTCTTACTTTGTTGAATGAGCATTAATGATAGTTGAGAATCCAAAATGTATAATCTATTGTTTAATGTAACTTGAACAGCTAAAGAACCATTCTTTATTGCCCTCAAATTCCCATTTCATATAGAAAAATCAAATCCTTTGCTATCTAAAATAGAAATTGAAATGATGTTCTTAATAAGATTCGGTACAAGATAACATAAATTAAGTACAAGTAAGGAGTTCCCTAAGTCTAACTTTATAACACCTTCGACTTAGGCTGCAACTTTTGTTCCATTGCCTAGGCGCGCGTAGGATCATTTCCCCATCATTTAGACTCATTTTTCCTTTCATGCCATATAATGAATTACAAAGGTGAGAACCACACATGGTATTAAATACCCATGAGGAAGAATTTATTGTTAAATGCACTTCAATAAAGTTCATACCCTTCCCAAGTCACAATAGAAACAAGTCACATTGGCTTTTACCTATTTCTTTTTCTTAACGCTGCCAAAGGGTTTCAATGGTTGCTTTCCATTCGAGAAAGAACTTTTCTTCCTCTTACCTCCCTTTCTAGCACCCCTAAGGCCCTTAGACTTAGAGGATGAAGCAAGGATTAATGGTTTGTCTTTCTTTATAGCCACCTCGGTGGTCACCAACATATTGACCAACTCGTTAATCTTTACCTCTTATTTTGACATGTTGAAGTTAACAACAAATTGGTCAAAAGAGCTAGGTAATGATTGTAGAATCAAATCCACATAAAGCTCATTGTCCATAACCACGTCCAATTGAGCAAGTTTCTCTATGAGACCGATCATCTTAAGACCATGATTGTGGACACTTGAGCCTTTATTTATTCTAATCTGAAAGAGTTCCTTAGACAATGAGAAGTGCTCGTGTCTTGTTTGCATGCCGTACAACTCTTGTAGGTTCATATGTATCTCATGAGCGGATTTCATGTGCTTGTGAGATTTTTGGAGCTCATTGGACATAGAAGCCATTATAAGGCATCATGTTTGCAGATCATCATCTACCCACTTCATGAATGTTTCACGTGCCTGATCATTAGCATCTCACCTATGGTGTCCGGCAGACTTTGAGTAAGCACATAAGTCCTCTTTTCAGAATCAAGAATTATCTTGAGGTTTCTAAACCAATCGTGGAAGGTTGGCCCAATTAGCTTATTAGTTTCCAAAATCACGTTGAGTGGATTCTTAGCCATTTTGTTTTCAGATTTTAAAAATCTACAAATGTGAAAAAAGAGAATATGAGCATGTGATTGATTATTAATAGAGAAAACATGTTCATGGACTTTCAAGCATGTTTTTTTTCCACTATTTTATCAAATTCCTCACCCACATAAAGAATTTGGGAAATCTCATTTCCTAGTGTGAATCAAGGCCTAAAGGACTTGTAGCAGACACACAACTCGTGAGACATCCACAAACAATCGTAAGGTAAGCAAATTTTGCTAATTCCATCTCCATGCAACCCTTGATATGTTTTGCCTCACTCTTCATGTAGACTCATGACTCGTGCGATATTTATACTACTAGGTGTTTAAGTAGGACCTACCAATCAATCTTTGATTTGAAACCATACTATGGCATTCCACGACTCGTGAGATATGCATAGGAAGCGTCAAATCAAAGTTGCATCATATGCTAAGTAAGTGAGCATAGCTTTCATCTATAAATGTGATCCACGACTCTTGAGACATGATGCAAATATGGTAGCATCTCATATCACATACTATTGGTAAAAGGCATGGATTTATTAAAACTCCTTTTAATTGATATCCATATTGACTTAATATTTTGAAAGCACTTAGACTTTTCTAAGTAGAAGGATTTTCTTGCTTGGAAAGATGTCATCAATTTTATCTTCTTTTATTTAGGTTTTCTATATCCTAATCATGCATCTCATACATCAATAGGACAAAGAAATCATAAATAAGTAAATACGCCAAGTATTCTCCTAGGGTAGGATGACCATGAGCCTTAGCCAAGTGCAATTAGATACTTAGGTGCACTACTTAGTTGATTTTAAGTGAGTTGATTAAATCTAGCTATTAAATAAATGTATCCCGTACATTCATGGGTCTTTGTGCCTCCTTGATTCCTTTGGCCTTCTTTGTCTCCTTGCAATAATTACAAGAGAAAAGGAAATCCTCACTCCTAGTGATTCTACTCTGATAACATTTACAAGATTGAAAGTCAAGAGGCATGCAAGCCCCTTTTTGATACAGCCCTTTTCAACAACTTGAAACAAATAAAACCATATTAAAGTCTCATGATCATCCCCATACATTCGTCATCCATTTAACAATTAAATGGACAATAAATAACAATTAACATTCAATTTAACAAATTAAATACTTATATCATAAACAATTAATTAACTAGAAAAAAAGAAAAAAAATAGGCATAACAATTTTGCATATCATTTTTGCACTAAATTGAAGATTAACTTGAACAAGACTTCAAATGCATTCAAAAATGTCAAACATAATTTTGAGAACTTACACGACATTTGTTCATCTAATTAGTATGAATTAAAATTGATTCTGAGCACAAAACAACACAAATCAAGGCTGAGCACAAAATAAAGAAGCTTGGCTCGCTGCTGCCGGGCCAGCCTGTGCACGTTGCTCAGCCAGGCGCTTGGCAGCCTGGGTGCCAGCTTGCTATGCCCTATTTTGGACCAAGTCAAGGCCTAATTTGGCCTACTTTTGTGCACCAAAAAATATGGACACTTCTATAACATCAATTCACACATGTAGATGAATTTTCAAATTTAAATCACCTTTCAAAAATGGAAATTCAAGTGCTCAAACATGCTTCAAAAATCAAGTGCAAGAAAGATTCAACATTATTCAAAAATATGCAATTAACTCCAATTCAATTAGATTCAAAAATGACCAAAAAACCTTAAGGCCAAATCAAACATGCTATATCAACATATAATATAAACCAATGCTAAATCAACATTTAACATAATCATCTATAAATCAAAATCATGCCAACATATGAATCAACACTTAAATCACATATTAGCATATCTCAATTCATCAACAAAGGAGCGATATACTAATTCAACCAAACACTCAAATTCATTAATTAAATCAAGTATTTGGTGATTAGGACCAATTCATCACATGAATCAATGCACCAAAATCCAAATTAAAGCATGAATTAGGCTCTGATATCACTTGAAGGTAGGAGTAGGCCAAGGATCCAAAAATAAAACCATAAAAAGGTTGAAAATAACTAGTATACTCTTCTCCATGGATCTAATCATGCATTTAATAAGGATTTAGATCCAAAAAAATTACCTTGAATGTTAAATCCAAAGGTAGAAGAGAAACTCTTTAAAAGACCAGTCGTGCATAGTAGAAACTCACCAATAGTTGACCATGTTTCTCACTCCAGAATTTCTCAAAATTTATAGAGTACACCTCAACATGCCAAGGAAGTTTCTGTAAAAATTTCATGCCAATCAGATCTCCCAAAGTCTTTCAAATAAGCCACGAAAGTCACTGGAGAACAGTAGATCACCAAGAGCACAAGTCCCCCGAATGTTGAACCTCTAACGTAATAATCCACACACCCAAGGACAGCCCTAATCAGCCTCAAATCTTATAGATAATGAGAGGTTGAAGATGAGGAAAGGGGAGGTTATTATAGAATTAGAGAGGAAGAGAGTTTGGAAAGTGTGATACTTCAACTCATGAAAGATCACACTTTTGGAGGGAAGAAAGGAATCTTGCTTATGTTGCCATCATATGGCCAGCTATCTCATATATATAGAGAGGATGGTGTGATGCAAGTAGGCATCACACCTTCCATGCTTAGTTGCCAACTTGGCAACCAACTTGTATGTGAATTTCACATGCATTTGAATTTAATTTGCATCTTCATTTCATCTTATTAAATGTAGTGCAAATTAATTCTAAATTAATCTCAAATGAACTCCTTCATTTGAACTTTCCTCCAAAACCAAATTCTCATTTTAATTAAATAAACTCTTTAATTTAATTAATTGATTTGACTTAACTCTTAAAGTCAATTAACTTAAGTCTTTAAGTTAAAAAGGTGTCAACTTAACTCTTTAAGTTAATATTGAAAGCAAGTAAGGCACTAGGATCCAATAATAAAACTTCAAAAGCTTAAATAAACTAGTGCTTACAAGCAAACAAGGATCTAAACATGTTTTAGGATTCAGATTTTGTTGAAGAATTACCTTGAAAAGCAAAATCTAAGGGTAGATTGAAGAACTCCTTCTTCAAACAGAATCTGCTAGACAGTGGCGTAGCTGGAAGCAAAGATTTTTGACTGGTTCAAAACTCTACAAAAATACTGAAAAAATTCCAGTAGATGATCAATTCCTTGAGGAAGCTTCTGAAATAAATTTCAGCTCGAAAGTCCTTCTGGATCTCTTGAAATAAAATCGAAAAGAGTCTAGTCTCGTAGGTGGATCTCCAAAGGCTTAGCAACCCACTTGTTTTGCCTCTATCGAAATAATCCACACACCAATCCAAATCCTAATACTCCTCACTTGTAGCTGGAGAAAGAGAGGTGAGTCGAGAGGGAGATGGCCAATTTTAGGGTAGGGAGAAGAAGAAGAAGAAGAAGGTGATCTTCAACACATGAATGAACAACTTGAAAATCGAGGGAAATGTGAGAATCTAATTCTTCACTTGCTTGATTGCTTGTAACCGCCCCCCTCACTCTATATCTATATATAGAGTGAGGATGGTGTGATGCCAAGGTGGTATCACACCTTCCTCAAAGGAGGGACCGCCAACATGCATGCCTTGCATGCTTAGTTGGCAAATTCAAATCAAAATTGAATTTATGTGCAATTCAATTACATTTGATTAATTTAATTTAATTAATTAATCCTTGGCTTAACTCTTAAGTCAACAAGCTTAACTCTTTAAGCTTAATTTTGTTAACTTAACTCTTCAAGTTAAATTGACCTACTGATGGTCGTGTGGCACCAAATAATTAACTCCTTAATTATTGATCTAATTTAACTCCTTAAATTATTTGATCAATTTAACAATTAAATTAATCAAGCCAAAATTGACCTCAATTTTCGGTCACCCAAAAATCAGTCTCTATGGAGTGAATTTTCTAACACTTAGAAAGTTCTTCCATTACTTAGAAAATGTAATTGGATTCTGTGTGCGACTCGATAGGTTCTATAATTCATTGGACATAGGCTCACAAATCCTTGTGACTTTAGAATATCGTATATTCATTTTAGTTTAAACTCCTTTAAACTAATCGACTTAATTCAATTAATCTCCATTAATTGAAGAGTACTCAATCTCCATAGTCGATGTCCAACCTCAATCCCATGGAGCCCAACTAATTAGCCGAAATGAATTCGTTTGGAGAACCATCATAGCTCTATGCATACTATGCAAATATGATCCTTCCATCTCCTATCTCCCAAAAGAGGCCAAGGGTAAGATATTTGTCGGCTCCCTAATAGCCTCGATACTATGTCTCTACTCCCAATGTTCGATTCTACTTTATGATCTCATATTTGGAAAACTCCTTTTCTAAATTGTCATACTGCCTTGCGCAAGGACTCATTAGAATCGATCATTATAAAATACGTAGGATATAGACTTGCCCTTCACAATGACAAGGAGTCGGATTCTATCTTAGATTTCACAAACCTTCATGTCTAAATAGCTCATGCCCAATCACCACCCGAATGGTGCGCTAGGTGACTGGGGAGAAGTTAAAGCATGAGGTCCTAAACACTAGGCTACCATAGATCCTCAAGTCAAAGGATTAATTATATGCACTAGCGTAAGCTACAAAGTTTGCCACTATCTACTTTTCACTTTGGCTATCTAGTAGATTCTCTGGGTGGGTCTTCAGTGTGTTGCTCCCTACTAAACACCCACTAAGATGCATCTATATCTCATATGGGATTGCCGATGGAACAGAGTAATATCCAACTCCTTGGATCTATTCATTATTAGTGCAAGTCTATCCGGATCTTAGATGCCCCATCTCTTAAGATCTTATGACTTGGAAGATCGACTGTGTAAGACTTATTCCATGATCAACACCTAGTGTGTAACCAAGTCCCGTAGTCTTGTGTGATCTAAGGGCTTCAACCAAATGCCAACGAAGTAAATATAAGCATAAGATGAAGATGGTTGTATAAAGAATATCATTCAACCAAGATTGTATCACAAGTGAAATAGTTTACAACGCCAATCTAATTGGCTTGCGGGGGCACTATTCCAACAAATATGACTAATTAATTGTCACATTGCACCAATTAAATTAACTCCTTAATTTAATTGATCTAGTTTAACTCTTTAAATTAATTTGATTAATTTAACAATAAAATTAATCAAGCTAATATGACCAAAAATCAATCAACAGAATTCTTCTCCAAAATCACATAAGAGAATTTTCTAACTCCTTAGAATATTCCTCCCATCAAGTAGAACTTTCTTTAGGCTTTTGTGTGTGACCCATTAGGTTCATCTATTTATTGTACATGGGCTCACAACTAATTGTGATATTTTAGATATTGAAATATTCACATTGGTTTAAACTCCTTTAAACCAATAACTATTTCAATTAATCTCCATTAATGAAAGAGTACCCAATCTTCATAGTCGATGTCTAGCAACAAGCTCATGGAGTCCAACTAATTGGATGAATTGAATATGCTCTGATGAACCATTCTAGCTCAATGCTTGCCATGCAAATACGATCCTTCCATCTACTATCTCCTGAAAGAGGCCTAGGACAAGATATTTGTCGACTCCCCAATAACCTCGATAACTACATTTCTAATCTCAATATTTGATTCCCCTTTATGACCTCATATTTGGAAAAATTCTTTTTCAAATTATCGTACTACCTTGCGCAAGAATTTCTTGGAATCAATCATTATAGAATACATAGGAGTTTCACTTATCCTTTACAATGACGAGGAGTGGATCCCACCTTGGATCTCACAAATGTTCATGTATAAGTAGCTCATAGCCTACCTCAACCCGGATGATTCGCTACATGGTCGGCGAAGAGTCAAAGTATGAGGATCTAAACACAAGGTTACCATGAATCCTCAGGTTAAAGAACTAATTATATGCATTACTATAAGGTGGAGAACTTGCCACTTTGGCTATCTAGTGGATTCTCCGGGCGGGTCTTCAATGAACATATTCTCTAACAAGTACCCACTAACATGCACCCATGTCTAACATGGATTGCTTATAAAATGGAGCAATTAATATCTAACTCCTTGGATTTATGCATCGTTAGTGCAAGTCTGTCTGAATCTTAGATGCCTTGTATCTTAAGACTCTATAACTTGAAATATTTAAAATCATGATTGTGTATGACTTATTTCTTGATCACCACCTAGTGCGTAACCAAATCCTGTAGTCTTGTGTGATTTAGGGGCTTCAACCAAATGCCAGTAAAGTAAATAAGCATAAGATGAAAATGGTCATTTTATTTATGAATATCATTCAATCAAGATTGTATCACAAGTAAAATAGTTTACATGCCAATCTAATTGGCTGCGAGGCACTATTCCAAAAGCTTGATGGCGGTTTTCTTTGAAGAACAAAGTTGCTGAATTTGCTGTAAAATGGTGGTTTTTGGCTTCGATTTGAGCTTAAAGATTGTGATCTTCATATTCCACTTGAGAGAATTCATCAAGGTAACATTCTCTCTCTTCTTGAATCCAAAATTATAGGCATGAGTTGATCCTGATGGTGGTGAATTCTAAATTTCTATTTCGATTGCTTTCTTAGATTCACCATCACCTTCAAGTGGTATTAAGGGCATCCTTATGTCTTAGTTTTAGATTTGTGAAAATTGATTGATGTGATGAATTACTTTTTGCTTCTTCTTCTTAATTCAATTTAATATATTGAAGATTTTGAATCTTTTGCATATTTCTCTATCAACTGCGCGAGGTGATGATTTAGAATTGGAATTAATATGAATTTAATTCAATTATGATGCTAAATTGATATATTGTATTGTTGATTCAATTGGATTGGATTTACCTAAAATTAGCAGATTATTGAATGGTGATTCAATTTAATTTTGGTGTTTAGAGCATGTTGAAAAGTTTGTTTATTGATTTTAAAATGTTCAAAAACTATATGAAAATAAAAAATTATGTGAAATTGAGTATAGAATGTCTAAACAAAACATTGGCAACAAGTTGTGCACCTTGCGCAACCTATGGCAATGGCCTAGCATGGCAGACAACTATCTTGTGCACCTACTGCCTATCCAAGTGGAAGTTTGCCGCATAGTACGGGCAGACTGCTGCAATGGGATGGCCCATGTGTCACTAGGCCAAGTTATGGCCATTTTGTGTTGTTTTTGCCCTGTTTTTGAAGTATAAGTATTATACAACTTTTTGTTAAAGTGTTGAACAATGTTTACATACTTAAATTCCAAGTTTTTTAGCTTTATTATGGTTTTTTAAGTTTGAGCAATTTTAAAAATGCATGAGATGCATGTGTTAATTTTCTTGTGATTAAGTGTTTATAAGATAAACTATTATTTTTTATTTTAATGTCAAATTTAATTTCATGTATTTATATGAAGAATGTATGATGTTGTGGATGGATGGGGATAAACATGAGCCTCAAAATTGGTTTATTTGATTGAATTAGTTCGTAATTAATTGATGTTTGCTTGCCTCTTTATTCTTCTTTTTCATCATGTAAAATATTCTCTTTATTATGTAACGAGAATAGGAATTAGACATGGTGAATCTTTTATTTTTCTTGTACTAGCAGCCATTAAAAGAAGCATGGAGGAAGATGGAGGACTTCAAGAATTGAAATCAATGTATGCATGGAATGCATAAATGCAATAGATGTGATCTATTATCTCTCAATTACTCACCAAAATCAACCAAGTGAAGTACTAATGGCTCTACGTGCATCATTTGGTAAAGGCTCATGATCATTCCATAATAAATGCATGCTAGGTTTTTACTTATTTATGCTTTATTATCTTTGATGCATAGTGATGAATGCTTAGGATAGAGAACCTAAATAAGTCAACTAAAATGAGATGTTCAAGTAAATCATATCCTTCGTTTAGAAAGTCCAAGTTATTCAAAATATTAAGTAAGCCAGATAAAATTAAACTCGGTTTAATAACCCATGCCTTCTATTAATAGGTGTGTGACTTGGAACGCTACCATAATACGTGTTGACTCACGAGTCGTGAAATATGTTTGGAATGTTATGATCACTACCTTAGCATGAAATGAACTTTAGTATGACTTAGCTATGATGTTGTCTCATTAGTCATGAACTATTCAAGTGCACAATTAAAGAATGAAATTATACGAGTCATAGGTCTATATGAAAAGCGAGGCAAAACAGAATTAAGGATTGTATGAAGATGCAATCAGTAAAATTACCATGTTAGGATGATTAGTGCATGTTCTACAAGTTGTAGGTCCACAAGTAACTCCTTCATGTCTTAATTCCTACTGAAAAATAAGATTTTTCAAATTTCAAATGATGTTAAGAAATTTTGCAAATTTGGGTGTGGTAATAGATAATGACCTTTACATGGATTTGATCCTCCAATCAATGCCACATTTTTTTTACCAATTCATTATGAACTTCAACATGTACAAGCAAGAGATCACGATTAATAAATTGGTCAATATGCTGCTCATTATGGAGGTGATTATGAAGAAGGGCAAAGTTTTAAATATTGCCTACACCTCTGAATCTAAAGGTATAAAAGGCAAGAAGAAAGGGGGTAAGAAGGAGAAAGGTTCCTCATCTAAGGGGAAGCAACCATTAAAGGCGTGTGGAAGAGTTAAGAAAAGACTATTGATAAAAAATATGCCACTTACTTCTATTGTGGGGAATCCATGCATTGGAAATGTAATCGCAAGGCATACCTTATAACTCTAGGAATTAGTATACTCTTTATATTGAAGTGCACTTTTCGATGAATGCTTTCTCATAAGTATTTGATACTGCATGTAATTCATACTTTTGCAATTCATTGCAAGGGATGGAAAGAAGAAATAATCTAAGTGATGGGGAGTTGTTGCTAAAGTCAAATGTGTAGTGAAGTTAGACTTAAGGAATAGTGTGTTGTACTTGATCCATGTTATTTTGTAATGACAATAATAAAGAATATTATTTCTATTCTAACACTAGATCAAGAAGAATTCAATTTTTCTATCAAGAGTGAAAAATTAAGTACAATAAATGATGGTTTTTTGATTGTATATTATACTTTAAACTATGGATTGTGCACACTAGATTCTTAACCAGCACTAATACACATTCAACAAAGTAACAAAGAAAAACAAGATAACCAAGAAATTACCCATCTTTGGTGTAAGACTTTGACATATTTTTGAAAATAGGATGAGCAAGTAGGTTGCGTCAACTTCAGTAAGTGTTAGTGGCTAAGAAGACTTGCCCACTTGTGAGTTTTATTTGAAGGGAAAAATGACCAAGACCCCATTTGTTGGACAATCGAAGCATGCCACCAATTCTTTGGATTTGATATATATAGATGTGTGTAGTCTACTAAGAGTTAGTACAAGAGAAAGCTTATCTTACTTTATTAACTTTACTGATGACTTCACTTAGTTTAGACATATGTATCTTATGAATGTTGAAAATAGTGCCCCACAACTACTTAGATTGGCGCATAAAACTACTCATTTTATGATACAATCTTGAGTGAATTATATTCTTAATAAATAGCCAACTTCATTTTATGCTTTTTATAATCTTCACTTGCATTTGGTTGAAGCCCTTAAATCACACTAGACTACGGGATTTGGTCATGCATATGATGATGATCATGAAATAAATATCTACGATCGTGATTTTAAAATATTCCAAGTCATAAAATCTTATGAGACGGGGAATCTAAGATTCAAGTAGACTTGCAATAACGATGTATATTCCAAGGGATTAGATATTGTTCCATTTCATTGGCAATCTATATGAGACATAGATGCATGTTAATGGGTGCTTGTTAGAGAACAAGTTCACTGAAGACCTGCCTAGAGAATCTACTAGATAGCGTAGTGGTAAATCAGTTGTAGCACATTTTCAAACTTACGATAATGCATATAATTAGTCCTTGGACTTGAGGATCCATGATAACCTTGTGTTTAGGTCCTTATACTTTGACTTTTCCCCGACCACGTAGCGGATCATACAGGGTGGAGATTGGGAATGAGTTACTTAAGCATGGAGGTTTGTGAAGTCCAAGATGGGATCCATCTCCTCGTTGTTGTGAAGAACGATTGCATCTCCTATGTATTCTATAATGATTGATTCCAAGAAATCTTTGCTCAAGGTGGTATGACAATTTAAAAAATGTGTTTTCCAAAGTTGAGTAAAAGAGAATCAAACATTAGATGTATATACATAATTATGGAGGCTATCAGGAAGCCGACAAAATATCTTACCTTAGGCCTCTTTCAGGAGATAAGAGATGGAATGATCATATTTATATGGTAAGCGTAAGCTATAATGGTTCATCAAGACATAATTCATTCATCCAACTAGTTGGGCTCTATGAGCTTGTTGCTAGACATCGACCATGGTGATTGTGTACTCTTCAATTAATAGAGATTAATTGAAAGAATTATTAGCTTAAGGGAGTTAAACTAATGTGAATATTTTAATATTCAAAATATCACAATAAGTTGTGAGCCCATGTTCAATGAATGGATAACCTAATGGGTCATACATAGAAGCCTAAAAAAGCTCTTATTTGATAGGAGGAATTTTCTAATAAGTTAAAAAATTCAAGTCTAGGTGTTTTGGAGGGAAAACGGTTAACATATTTAATTGGTCATTTTGACTTGATTAATTTAAGTTTTAAATTAATTAAAATAATTTAAGGAGTTAAATTAGGCTAATTAAATTAAGGTGTTAATTTTTAATTAGTGACACATGACAACTAATTAGTCAACTTAAGGAGTTAAGCTAACTTCAATTAACTTTAAAAATTAAGTTAATTAACTTAAGGAGTTAAATTAAATTAACTAAATAAAAGAGTTAATTTAATTAAATTTAGAATTTGAATTTTAAAAGGGCCTCAAATGGAAGAGTCCATTTGAATTTAAGTTAATTAGCATTTCATTTCATGAGATGGAATGAAAATATTAATAAAATGCAATTGCATGTGCAAGTTGGTAAGTTGGCCAACTAGCACAGCATGGACAGTGTGATGGAAGCATGTAAGAGCTTGTATCCCCTCTATAAAAAGGCCATGTGGCCAATCACTTGGAGAAATTGGCATTCCTCACATTTTCCCTCCAAGCATAACATAATTCATGTGTTGAATAATGTCAAAAAATTCTCTCCCTCCTCTCTCCTCCAAAACCACTACTCTTCACCTTCTTTCTCTCTTGTTCTAGCACAAGTAAGGTTGAATTAGAGCTTACCTAAGGTGAAGTCAAGTGTAGCACTAGGACCCAATAATCAAAGCATAAAAATGCCAAATTAACTAGGCTACACATGAAAGCAAGGATCTAATCATTCTTTAAATTCATATTTGGAAGGAGAAATACCTTGGATGTTCAAAATCCAAGAAGAGTAGGAAGAACACTTCAACACCTTGAATCTGTCTTCCAGTGGCGCAGCAGGTTCATGACAACTTTTGCCTAACCAAATCACCTCGAAATTGGTTGAAATTTGAACACAAGATCACCAACACTTTGATGAACCTTCAGTATAAAATTCATCCAAATTAGAAAATCAAAGGCCACTCCAGAAATGCCTCCAAGTCACTGCCCGAACAAAGGAACTCCAAAAGGCTAGCAATCTAATTGCTTTACCTCTAATGTCAAGATCCACACACCAAAGGACAATCCAATTCTCTCCAATGTCAGTTGGAAAACAAAGGTGAGAAGAACAAGGATGAAGTTAGATTTTGGAGGTAAGAGATGAAGAAAAATGTGAAGCTGCAACACATGAGGCAATACATGCAAAATTGAAGGAAAAAGGGATAATCTAATAATTAGATCTAAAATGCTTGTCTTTCATATGCCTTGGTCACCCCCACCCTCTATATCTATATATAGATGGAGGGAAGGTGTGATGCTTAGGTGGCATCACACCATCCTCAAGGTTGGTGCCAACTTGCAAGCAAGTTGCATGTGAACTAAGATGTATTTGAATTTTATTAGAAATCTTCATTTCATCTAATAAAATGTCATCTAAATTAAATTCTAATTCACTCCAACTGAACTCTTCATTTGAACTTTTCCTCCAAAATTGATTCTTCATTTTAACTGAATTAAACAGTTTAATTTAATTAATTAACATTTGACTTAACTCTTAAGTCAATTAGCTTAACTCTTTAAGCTAGTTATTGTTAACTTAACTCGTTAAGTTAACTTGACCAATTGATAGTCATGTGGCTTCAATTAAATTAACTCCTTAATTTAATTGGTTTAATTTAACTCCTTAAATTATTTAGATCAATTTAACAATTAAATTGATCAAGCCAAAATGATCAACAATTTAGTCAATCGTCTCTCTCCAAAAATCAATTAAAGTGGAATCTTTATAATTCTTAGATAATTCCCCTTCATCAAATAAGATTTCCAATTGGCTTTTCTGTGTGACCCATT
The DNA here is from genome assembly GCA_018894105.1 of Jacaranda mimosifolia. Classification (NCBI taxonomy): domain Eukaryota; kingdom Viridiplantae; phylum Streptophyta; class Magnoliopsida; order Lamiales; family Bignoniaceae; genus Jacaranda; species Jacaranda mimosifolia. The sequence goes on along the minus strand of CM032133.1, from coordinate 14,463,049 downwards.
AGGTTCTACCATTCATTGGACATAGGCTCATAACTTTTGTGATATTGAGAATATCAAATATTCACATTAGTTCAAACTCCTTTAAACTAATAACTCAATTCAATTAATCTCATTAATTGAAGAGTATCAAATCTCCATAGTTGATGTCTAACCTCAAACCCATGGAGGCCAACTAGTTAGTCAAAATGGATGCTCTTGGAGAACCATTCTAGCTCTATGCTTACTATACAAATACGGTCCTTCCATCTCCTATCTCCCGAAATAGGCCTAGAGCAAAATAATTACTGGATCCCTAATAGCCTCGATGCTATGTTTCTATTCCAATGTTCGATTTTCCTTTATGAACTCATCTTTGGAAAACTCATTTTCCAAATTGTCATACTACCTTGCGCAAGGATGTTGTGGAAACAATCATTATAGAATACATAGGAGATGCACTCTCCTTTCACAAAGACGAGGAGTCGGATCCCATCTTGGATCTCACAAACCTCTATGTCTAAGTAGCTCATACCCAATTCAACTTGAAAGACCTGCTATGTGATCAAGGAAGAGTCAAAGTATGATGACTTAAACATAAGGCTACCATGGATCCTCAAGTTAAAGGGCTAATAGTATGCACAAGCATAAGGTGGAGAACTTGCTATTACCAAATTGCCACTATGGCTATCTAGTCGCTTCTCTGGGCAGGCCTTCAGTGAACTTGTTCTCTAATAAACACCCACTAACATACACCCATGTCTCATATAGATTGTTCATGAAATAGAGCAATATCCAACTCCTTGGATTTATGCATCTTTAGTGCAGGTCTATCTAGATCTTAGATGCCTTGTCTCATAAGATCCTATGACTTGAAAGATTTAAGATCACGACCATGTAAGATTTATTTCATGATTACCACCTAGTGCGTGACCAAATCCTGTAGTCTTGTGTGATATAAGAGTTTCAACCAAATGCTAGTGAAGTAATATAAGGATAAGATGAAGATGGGCATATATAATGAATATTATTCTATCAAGATTGTATCACAAGTGAAATTATTTACATGCCAATCTAATTGGCTTGCTAGGCACTATTCCAAGACTCATCTTCTCAAGATGTTCTTCAAAGACCTTTTGTGGTAGGGGTTTAGTCAATAGATCTGTTATATACTCTTCTGAGGTAACTCTTTTCACTCGAATGTCGCCTCTACCAATAATCTCCCATATCAAATGATATCGCCTCAAAATGTGCTTGGATTGTTGATGAGATCTTGGCTCCAAAGCTTTGCAACCGTACTGTTGTTGTTACAACAACTACAGGCTGAGCAATGCTAGGCACTACATCTGACTCTTAGATGAAGTTTTTGATCCAAACTCCTTTCTTTGCAGCTTTCAAAGTAGCAATATAATTTGCCTCGATGGTTGAATCGGGCGTGGCGTCTTATTTAGAACTCTTCCAACTCACCGTGCTGCCATTAAGGCAAAATATAAATCCAGAAGTGAATTTTGGGTCATTTGCATCAAATTGGAAACTAGAATTCGAAAACCCCTCGGGTTTCAATTGTCCATTGCCTTATACTAAAAATAAATCCTTAGTCCTTCTCAAGTACTTAAAGATTGCTTTAGCGGCCATACAATAACTTTCACTGGGGTTAGATTGGAAACGGCTCGTAACATAGAGCATGTTCCACATCTAATCTTGTACATTGAACCGACATATATTATATTCCCAATGGCAGACTCATAAGATATGTGAGACATCTTATGTCTCTCTTCCTCTATCACAGGAGCCATACACTTGGAGAGACGAAAAGCATGTCCTATAAGGAGGAATCCCTTCTTAGATTCTTCCGCACTAAACCTCTTTAGTATTTTGCTAATGTATGGGGTTTAGGAAAGCCCTAGCATCCTCCTCAATCTATCTCTATAGATACGTATTCCTAATACGTAGGATGCTTCTCCCAAATTCTTCCTAGAGAATTGAGTAGATAACCATGCTTTAGTACATTCTAACATTGCTCTCATTCCCAATGAGAAGAATGTCATCAACATAGATCACTCACTCTCTATTTTCGCTTATAGATCCACTTGCAACCAATAGGTACTACACCTTCTAGTGGATCTACCAAAGTCCATACTTTGTTGGAATACATGGAGTCCATTTTTGAATTTCATGGTGTCAAGACAATGTCCCGAGTCTATGTCTAACATAGCTTCCTCATTGATCTTCGGATCACTATCCGATTGGCCTGTTTTATGAACGAATCTGAACTGTTCAGATTGCTTCTTGATTCGATTCAACCTTCTTAGAGGTTTTGTGTAAGGCGTTTGATGCTTACTTGTTTCCACAGCTTTGGTATTTGATGATCATCCTGAACTTTATCAAGTTCAACAAGAATGTCATTTCCATCCAATAGAAATTGCTTTTCCAAAAGTAGGCGTCCCTTTAAACAAACACCTTTTGTTCTGAGAGATCATAAAAGTAATAACCTAAATACTCTCTTGGGTATCCAACAAACTTGCGCAAGATCGATCTACTACCCAACTTATCTCCCACTAGCTACTTGACATAAGCGGGAGACCCCCAAACTTTTAGATAAGAGTAAGATGATGCTTTGCCATACCACATCTTGTGCGGTGCTTTTAGCACCAACTTTGAGGGTACTACATTTAGTAGCCTCGCCACCATTGTGTTGGGGTGTGTTGGGTAGACTCCATTGAGAGATAATCACATTCTCCTTCAGATAATCTAAAATTCGGTACTTAAGTATTCTCCTCCTTAATCCGATCGAAGAGCTTTAATGCTTAGTCCCTTTTACTTTTCTATTTTATTCCTATACTCTTTGAACTATTCAAAGGCTTCAGACTTGTACTTCATAAGATACACATGTTCGAACCGAGTATTATCATCTTTGAAGGTGATGAAGTATGAATAGCCTCCTATTGCACTAACTCTTAGTGGGCCACAAACATCCGTATGGATCAAATCTAAAAGAGTTGTGGCTCGCTCCATTTGTCCCACAAAAGGAGTTTTGGTCATTTTTCCCTTTAAACAAGACTCACAAGTGGGAAGGTCCTCAATGCCACTAATATTTAGTGCTTTGAGAGCTTCTAACCTTGCTTATCCTATTTTTAGAAATATATCCAAATCTTGCATGCCACAAGATGGCATCTTCTTGGTTATCTATTTTTTTTTTACTTGATTGAATGTGCATCAATGAAGGTTGAGAATCAAGTATGTACAATCCATTGTTTAATGTACCTTGTGCAATTAAAGAACTATTCTTTAATGTTTTCAATATCCCATTAGATATAGAAAAATCATATCCTTCATTATCCAAAATGGGAATAGAAATAATGTTCTTAGCTAGATTGCGTACATAATAACAAGGATCAAGTACAATGTAAGCATTCCCCAAGTCTAAGTTGATTACGCCTTCAACTATGGCCACAACCTTTGCTCCATTTCCAAGATGTAGGATCATATCCCCTTCATTGAGATTCCTTTTTCTTTCCACCCATGTAACGAATTACAAAGGTGAGAACCACATGTGGTGTCTAATACCCTAAGGAAGAATTTGTCTCCAAGTGCACTTCTATAAAGTACATGCCCTTCTCAATGGTTGCAAGGTAAGCTTTGCAATTCCTTTCCAATGTCCTTTTTCGCCATAATGGAAACAACATGCATCGGTTTTAGCTTCTTTTTTTTTTTGATTACCCTCGAACTCTTAAAGGGTTACTTCCCTTTAAAGGAAGAACTCTTCGTCCTTTTACCTCTCTTTCTAGGACCCCTAAAGCCCTTAGATTTGGAGGAGGATGCAAGCATAAGAGGCTTATCCTTTTTCATCGTCACCTCAGCGGTCACCAACATGTTTACCAATTTGTTAATCATCATTTCTTGCTTGGACATATTAAATTTTATAACGAATTGGTTGAACGAGCTTGCCAATGATTGTAGGATCAAATCCAAATAGAGGTCATTATATATGATCACATCTAATTGTCCAAGTTTCTCGATGAGTCTAATCATCTTAAGCCCGTGATCATGGACACTCATGCCTTCACTCATTCTAGACCTAAAGAGCTCCCTAGATAAAGCGAACATTTCATGTCCAGTTTGGACACCATACAACTCTTATAAGTGTGTATAGATCCCGTTGGCATGCTTCATATGCTCATGAGTCTTTTGGAGCTCATTGGTTATAGAAGTCATCATAAGATATCTTGTCTGTAGATCATCATCCACAAACTTCGTGAATAATTCACGGGCCTCATCGGTGGCCTCATCGCCAATGGTGTTCGATGCACTTTGATCAAGAACATAAGTCCTCTTTTCAGAATCTAGAATAATCTTGAGGTTTTTCAACCAATTGCAGAAGTTTGGCCCAGTTAGTTTATTAGTTTCCAAAATTGTTGTGAGTAGATTCTTAGCCATTTTGAGTTTGAATATTTAAAAAATCTACAAAAAAGTGACAAAAGAGAATATAGGGTTAGCAAGAGGGAGAGGTGGTTGATATTGGTGAAATTAGGGTTTACGTAAAAAAAAATAAATTAATATTTAAATTATATTTTGAAATTTTATTTATTTATAATATTATATTTTAAATTTAAATTTTAAATTTTAAACTTTGAATTCTTAAAATTCAATTTAATTTTAAAGTTCATTTTTAATATATAATTTTAAAATTTATATTTCGATAATTGATAATATTTTAGGATTATATTATAATATATTATCAAGAACAATTTGATTTTATAATGAAATTTGGAATATTGATCATTTAATTTTTAGATATTTCACATATCTCTATTATATAAATATGCACATTTATATAATTATTTATATATGAAATGAATACACTGAATAATAAATATAAAATATAAAAAATTTACAAATTTAATAACAAATAAAACTAAATGACTGATTTCTTAAAGAAATTAAAAAAAAGAAAGAAAAAAATAAGTAGAAGAAGAAGAATAAGAAGGAGAAAAGGAGGGAAAGAATTAAAGAAACCTATTTTTGGTTAGCACGAGGGAGAGGTGGTTGATATTGGCAAAATTAGGGTTTACGTAAAATAATTTTTTTAATATTTAAATTATATTTTGAATTTTTATTTATTTATAATATTATATTTTAAATTTAAATTTTAAATTTTAAACTTTGAATTCTTAAACTTCAATTTGATTTTAAAATTTATATTTTGATAATTGATAATATTTTAGGATTATATTATAATATTTTATAAAGAACAATATAATTTTATAATGAAATTTGGAATATTGATCATTTAATTTTTAGATATTTCACATCTCTCTATTATATAAATATGCACATTTATATAATTATTTATATATGAAATAAATACACTGATTCATAAATATAAAATATAAAAAATTTACAAATTTAATAACAAATAAAACGAAATGATGGATTTTATTCATTTATTGAAGACAAAACTGTATGTTTTGAAACTTAAATATCAATTACATCATGTAAAAAATAATTTTTTATATACAGTGGTGTATATATATATATATGTAATTAGTTATTAAATATAAAAGAAAAATTATGAAAACTAATCAAACTACAAACTTTGAATTATTAAGAAACCTTTGACATAAAAGAGAATTGCATATAGAACGCAAATCTTTTTAATTTATTTAAAAAACTTAAAATTTTAAGAATTCAAGTTTTGGTCAAAATTACACATTTTTGTGGTCAAACATTGTTATGTTATATATAATACTATTGTGTCATTAATTTTATATGGAAAAAAATCAAAATATTTGTATATAATAACTTAAATAGTTGTTTCTTAATTAATGTAATGAATAATTATCATAAAAATTAACAATGTGACATAACACTTGAGATAATGTTATTCTTACTGATTAATTAAGTATACAATTTATAAATTTATATGTTTGTATCTTGATTAATTTCACTTATTCTTTTCACCCTCACATAAATCATATCTTCATGAAATATATCCCAATATTATAATTACTTTTATTTTTTATATAAATTAATATATAATATTATTGATTATAGAATATGAGTTATAAAACATTTACGAAAATAGAGTTTATATTTTTAATATATTTAATCATTTTATAATAATTAACCTTTGTTATATAATAATAAATACTATATATATAGTGGTGTAAATATAATTAATTATTAAACATAAGAGAGAAATTAAGACAAATTTATCAAACTATAAACTTTGAAATGGATATAAAAGAGATTTTGCAGACAATTGAAATCACTTTTTTTGTATTAGAAATAAATAAAGAATAATTTATTCTAATCAAGAAAATAATTAATTTCTAAAATTTAGAAACTTTTAAATGGAGTAAATAATATTAAATTTAATAACCAGCAACCAATGATAATTTTTAATTTACTCAAAAAACTCAAAATTTTAGGAATTCAAAATTTCGTAAAAATTATATAATTATGGTCAAGTACTATTATGTTGTATAAAATAGTATGGATGCCATTAAATTTTATATTAAAAAATTCAAATATTTATATATAGTAAGTTAAATTATGAATTCTAAATTTATGTAAATAATAGTCATAAAAAATTACCATTGTAAAGTAACACTTGACATAATGCTATTTTATTATATTAACTAACAATTATACAACTTATATTATAAATTTATATATTATTATTTTAATTTTACTCATATTTTTCATCCACAACATTATTATTAATTAAAATTTTTTTTATATATAACTAATATAAGTTATAAAATATTTATGAATAAATATAGAATTTATATAAATTAATTTATTTAATTTTTTTTTAATAATTAATCTTCATTTCATGATAATGCATTTACCAAAGCTAGTGAGATAATATGTCGTTCAGTTTGTTAGAATACATAAATGTATATTAAAATTTTACATAAATTACATGAATAGTCATAAAGTATTTTACAACATAATATATACATATATTATATTTTTGAAAAACTTCAAATAATAATTAATTACTTTATTATCAAATTTGCAACAGAATTTTTCATCGCAAATAAATAATATTATAATTTTGTAACACTTTGCGATGAAAAATTTCCATCGCAAAATTCTAATTTTTGCGACGGATTTGCTTTCCATCACAAAATGTCTTTTTTTATTTTTTTTTGATGATTTTTTTCTTTTGCAAACATTTTAATTTTTTTTCTTTTGTTTGCGATGGATATGGATATCTACCATCACAAAATCATAAAATTATATTTTAATATATTTTCAATTTTTCAACAGATTTTGCAATGGAATTTTTTGCTACAAAAATTTCAGTCGCAAAAATCCATTGCAAATTCCAGTTTTTTAGTAGTGGCATGGGACTTATATTTGGGCACAAGCTATCTAAGTGCATAGGTTGGCGAGTTCCAATAAAAGATCCATTTGCTTGTAATAAAGAACAAGTTGATCTCCTATATGTTCTATGATGATCGATTTTTGAAAATTCTTGTACAAGGTAGTATGACAATTTAAAAAGGTCGTTTTTAAAGATGAGGTCATTTGGAACTTTTATTAAGAATAGAAGCATAGTTATTGAGGCTATTATGAAACCGACAAATATATTAGCCCTAAGCCTCAATCGGGATATAGGAAGCAAAAAGACTATATTTGCATGATAATAGTAAGCAAAAAAGTTCACACTAATTAATTCATCTAATTGGTTGGACTACACAGGTTTGTAGCTAGACATGGACTATAATATTAGGTGATCTTGAATTAATGAAAATTAATTCAAGAGAAGTTAATTAAAAATAATTTTAATTAATTAAAATATTTAATATTGAATTAAATCTCAAGGAGATTTGGGCCCTCAAGTCTAATTGATTGGTGAACCTAATGAGTCACACCAAAAAACATTGGACTACACTAGTGGATTTAGAAAAGTTATCTAAGGTGTTAGATAAATTTAATAGTCAAATGGAGGAGGCGATTTTGACAAAATTAATTAGTCAATGTGGGTTGATTAATTTAAAGAGTTAAATAATCTAATTAAATAAATGAGTTAATTTAATTGAGCTATATGAAAAATTAAATTAGTCTTACTAATTTAAAGAGTTAAATTAAACCAATAAATTAAAGAATTAATTTCATCGGTGCAAGTGTTAAATTAAATTTTGAGGCAAAGTTTTTAAGTAAAACAATCCAGTTAAATATAAGAATATCAATTGACTAGTTAAAATAGAGATTTTAGTTGCTGCAAATGAATATTCTATGTATGATATTAGGTGGCATCCAAGTGGTCCAATGAGGAAGGAGAAGAATTTAGAGCATGGCTAGTGTGACTACATGCTCTAGAATCTTCACATGTTATCTATAAATACCCCTTTCCATGGACCATATGGCCGGCCACTTGCTATTACAATCTCACAATTTGTCCTTACGCTTTCCCTCCCAAAATTCTTCTCTCCTCTCTCCTCCATCTAGCTAGCTTTCTACCTAGGCACTCTTCTCTAAAGTCTTCCGAGATCAAATTAATTCTAGCTCGAAGTTTGATATAAAGTGCTCAATCCTAAGGTGTGTAGACATCATTAGAGGTGATACAAGTGGAACACTCAAGTGTAAATCAAGGAGTTGATCTAAGGACGCAAAATTAAAAGAGTTTGGTGATGATTTTTTGAAGAGCAAAGCTGCTGATTTTTGTGGCTAAGAAGTGGCAGTTTTTGCTTAGATTAGAGTTTGAAGATCTTATCTTCATCTTCCACTTGAGAGAATTCATCAAGGTAACATTCTCTCTCTTCTTGAATCTAAAAGTACAAGCATAAGATAATCTTTGTAGTAATGAATTCTATATTTTGTTTACATTTCAATAGTTAAAATTTCAAGATTTCCATTGCAGTTGGTTTCTTGAACTCAACGATGAGGAGAATATTATCTAAATACACACATCCACGAAAGGTTTGACTCGGTGAAGAGGCAATCCAAGGGGATATGGATTCGGGTTATTAGCTTGATATTATGAAATTCAAAATGTACTCTATATACTCCAACAAGATATGAACCTTGGTAGATTTACCAGAGGGTATAGTACCCGTTTGTTGTAAGTGGATCTATATGTTGGAGAATAGTATCCCGCAACCAATTAGATTGGCTTGTAAAACTACTCTTTGTATGAAATTTATGATATTCTTCACATGTATTTGGTTGAAGGCATAAAACCATACAAGATTATGGGACTTGGTCCGTATATGATGGTGATTATAAGACAAGCCTTTATGGTCATGATTTTGAATATTCCAAGTCATAGAATCTTAATAGACAGAGCATTTAATATTGGGATAAACTTGCATTAATGATGCATATTCCTAGGGATTAGATATTGCCCCATTTGATGGGCAATCCATATTAGATATGCATGCAAGTTAGTGGGTGCTTGTTAGAGAACACTTTTACTGAAGACTCACTTAGAGAATCGATAAGATAGCCGAAGTGGCTTGTCGATAATGGAAAATTCTCTAGCTTACGATAGTACATATAATTAGTCATTTAACTTGAGGTTCTACGGTAACCTTGTACTTTGGTCCTTTTACTTTGATTTTGTTGCAACCATTTAATAGGTTACCCAAGACTTAGGTTGGTCAAAAGCTACTAAAGTATGGAGGTTGGTGAGTTCCAAAAAGGGGCCCCATTTCGTTCGTTGTGAAAGACGAGTTGATTTCCTATGCATTCTATGATGATCAGTTCTGAGAAATTCTTGCGCGAGATAATATGACAATTTGGAAAAGAAGTTTTCCAAAGTTGACATGATAACTTGGAACGGCACATCAAGAATAGATACACAGTTATCGAGGTTACTAGGGAACTAGAGAATATCTTTCCCTATGACTCTTTTGGGTTATAGGAATCAGAAGAACCGTATTTGCATGGCAATCATATGCAAAAAGGTTCACTAGAATTAATTCATCCACTTAGTTGAGCTCTATAGGCTTGTGCTAGACATCAACTTCAGAGATTGGGTACTCTTCAATTAATGGAGATTAATTGAAAGTGTGATTAGTTTAAAAGAGTTTAGACTAATTGGAATATTAGATATTCAGTAAATCACAAAAGAGCTAAGATGCATGGACACTTCAAAAAATTGCCTCGTGCAGTGCTAAACACGTATCGAACACAGACACGGCCCCAGCACGTGTTTGATATGCAAATGAAGTGTCTGAAAATTAAAAAAAAGATAATTATTAACCGACATGGTGTTAGATATAGTTAAGGGACGTGTTCGACACATATAAGACAGTGGGGGATTATTTTTAATTTTATAAAATGTAAAGAAATTATTAATAATAAAACACAAGCCTATTTCTTGAAAATGGTAACTAATTGAAGCCTGAAGAGGAAAAAAGCGTTTTGCATTCAGTTCCCTAATTTCAAGTTTTTTCTCCCAACTTTTCTCCCACCACCACATCGAAAACACGTCTTCGACGGCGGTCTCACAGTTAGAGAGGTGGGCCTTTGAGAAGCTAGAAGTCTGGTTCTAATTCTTCTGATTTTCTCCTTTACAAAATTAGATTACTTCAATTTCAAGAAAATTTCAATTCCCCCTACTTAGACCCTAAATCAAATTCATATACATCAAGTAAGACTCATTTTTTTATGGGTTAAATGAAATAAATTGTAATTAGTGAACAAATTATTGTAGTTTATATGTATGGGTTAAATCAAATAAATCTTAATTTAACTTGTTTTTATGTATGAATTCTTTGATAGAAGTTACAGTGGCACTAATCTTCTCGGATGAATGCGACATTGCTATTTTCAAATATGTGTGCTTTTGTATAACAAAAAAAAAAAAAAAAAAATTGGCTACTGAGTACTAGCTAGTTTATGTTTGTATATAATATGTTTGCTTTTGTACGAGAGTTGATTACAAAATACTTGTACAAAAAATTAATGTTTCAAATATGTGCACTTCGTTAAAGTAAACATAAGACTAATTTATGTTCATATATTATTTAATATATTTAAGTTTTTACTAAATAGCTAATATAAGTTGTTATGTTGCTAATTTGTGGATATAGGTTCACTTATATATAAGTGTGAGCAATTGAAATTCAATAATACAAGTCATAGTGGGGGAAATGAATGTCCTTTCAAGATGCTCGACCACTATGGAGGCATGTGACAAAGCAATGAAAAACTAGTGAAGGGGGGGGTGGAAATGTTTCTTTCACATGTAAGTGACTCATACTCAAGAGTAAAGTCACATTTGCTAAACATTGTTGGTGGTGGAACCAAAGTATGTCCAAAAGTAACTATTGGTCAATTAAGTGAGATGTCAAAATTGGAAAAACTAGTAAAAAGAAGAGAAAGAGGCCAACCAAAAATGGTTCCTTTACCTCGTATTGTTTATAGTTCTAGTCAATCATCTTCTCACTCTGTGTCAATGTATACAATCAACTCATCTTCTTTTAGACAAGAAGGTTATGAACCTTAAAAAAGGAAGGTTGGGGGTGAAAGTGCCTTGGAGAAATCATTTAATCTTCAAGTTAGATAGCAGTTAGATGGTGAAATTGCAAGAATGTTTTACTCATGGGGCCTTCATTTTAACCTTGCCCGAAATCCTATGTGAGGGCTTTTTCTATTGCTACAAACAATCATATTGTAGGTTATGCCCCACCAAGCTATAATGCATGAAGGACAAGATTGTTGCAAAAAGAGAAGACTAATGTTGAGAATTTGCTTGAATATACTAAAACTACATGAAAAAGTAAAGATGTGATCCTAGTATGTGATGGTTGGACTGATCTTCAAAGATTTTATGGTTGTAAATATGGGTGGCATTATGTTTGTACGGGCTATTAACTATGAGGGAGAGTACAAACATAAATGGTTTATTTCTACTTTATTAAGGAAGCGATGGTGGAGGTTGGGGTTTCTAATGTTGCTCATATAATAACTGATAATGCACATGTTTGTAGAGTTGCTGGGTTATTAGTTGAACAAACATATCCTCATGTCTTTTGGACACCATGTGTAGTGCATACTCTTAATCTTGCTTTGAGGAATATATGTTTTGCATAGAACACTGAGGCAAATGAAATCATATATGAAGAGTGTGTCATTGGATCACTGAAATTGCTAGATCAGCTATGATGATAAAAAGTTTTATTATTAATTATTCCATGAGGCTTGCTATGTTTAATGAATTCTCAAAATTGAAATTAGTTGTTGTTGTTGAAACTCATTCTGCTTCTACCATAGTTATGTTGAAAGGATTTAAACTCATAAAACAACATTTGAAAACTATGGTTATTAGTGATCAATGGTCTTACTATCGTGATGATGATGTTTTTATAGCTAGAATTGTGAAAGAGAAGTTATTGGATGATTTATGGTGGGATTTGATTGATTATATTCATGATTTCATGGAGCCTATTTATGAGATGCTTAGAGCATGTGACACAAACAAGCCTTGTCTTCATTTGATTTATGAGATGTGGGATACTATAATTTCTAAAGTGAAAGTAGGTAAACATAAACATGAGAAGAAAAATTATCATGAGGATTCAAGCTTTTGGTGCGTTGTGAGCAAAGTGTTGGAGGATAGATCGAGTAAAAATAATATTCCTTTGCATTTTCTAGCTCATTCACTAAATCCAAGGTAATCAATTTAATTATTTTAAAATTTATTATTAGATGTATCATTTATTCTAAGTTGTGATTATAATAGTTGCTTTAATTTTTTCGCAGGTGATCAACAAAGAATGGCAAAGTCAACATCTAAACCTCACTCCATTGCAAAGTGACATGGAAATTTCTAAGATGCGGAAAATTAGTTTGAAGCAACTTTTTCCTAATGAAGATACACAAAGAGTAGTGAATGTAGAGCTTACAAAATTTTTTGGATGTCTTGATAACTTTGCAGATAAAGATTCTTTGCATGATAGATGGGAAATGGATCCAATAAAAAGGTGGTTAGTTCATGGTTCAGCAGCCCCTAATCTTCAAATTATTTCCATGAAGTTACTTGGCCATGTTTCTTCATCTTTTTGTTGGGAGAGAAATTGCAGTGCTTATGCATTTATATACTTAATAAGAAGTAATCAAATTACTCCCCAATGTGCTCAGTTTTTGGTTTTTGTGCACAATAATCTTCAACGCTTGTCGCAGAAAACTCAACAATATACACAAGGTGACACTAAAATGTGGGATGTTGCTGGAGATGCTTTTGAGTCCATTAATGATATTGGTGTTCTAGAGATTGCCAATCTCTCCCTTGATAAACCAAATTTAGAGTAAGTTTTATTTATGGATGAAGCCAATGAAAAAATAGTAATCGTGATGTTTTAATGAATTTAGATGGTTGATAAGTTAATATATAATTTGTATGAACTCTACTACTTACTTTTATTTAGACATTAAAATGACCATGAATTTATTTTGTTTTATTCATGTATTTGTATTTAATGTATGTTTATTTTAATGTCTATTTGGGACATTTCTGGAAAAAACTTTATGGAATTGCTATATGCTTTTATTATATATCCAACTTAAGAATTCAATAATTACAGAGTGAATTACGGCTACCATCCTTGAAGTTTGGCATAATTAGGAAAAGATCCTTGCTTTTACAAATATTATAAAAAGACTCACTAAGATTTGTTGTCGTCCAACAAATTAGTCTAACCACTACAGGAAAAAAAATGGATTTAATGATCGCCAAATCGATCACAAATCCAACAAAAAATCAGTCACTGACACTATCAGTGACTGTATTTGTGACCGATCACAGTGATCACAAAAATCCTTGTAACAAATTGAAGTTTGTAACCGTTGGACCATGGGGTCACAAATTAGTGACCACAACGCGATCACTAACGATTTAAATTTCATCACTAATTTAATTGTACAAAATAGTGAATAAGCAGTCACTGATAGTTGGTCATGTGACCAACTAATCCATTTGTTACTGACTTGTGACCACCTTGGGGTCACTAATCGGTCATAGATTTGTGACCACAAGCGGTGGTCACAAATTTTCAAAAATAATAGTGTATTTCCTCCATTTAGTGACCACCTTTGGGATCACTAATCGGTCACAAATTTGTGACTGTTGCTTGCGGTTACAAATTTTCAGAAATAATGAGTGTATTTTCTCCATTTAGTGACTACAATCACTGATTTATTAATTTTTTTGGTTTATAATGTTTAATTTAATATATTTATCCGACATGTTTTTTGTTCTCATTAATAACAATTTAGAACACATCATTTAAAACAAAATTTACACTTCAAATAACACCAAACAATAACAGAAATTCAATAATATTGTATCCAAATCCATAAACAAAACAAAGATTTTAAAACATGAGTAAGTTCATGAAATTCAAGCATGCCAAGTTTAATTTAAAGAGAGTTATTTGTCTTTCCCACCACTACCCTCTTCCCTATGGGAGGAAGAAGCACCTTCAATTGAATTTAGTTTTTCCATCATCACTCCTAATGTCCTCATCAAAGCCTCTTCTCTTGCCTTTGATTTGTCAACTAGCCTCAATGCCTCATCTCTCACCCTCATAGTCTGCTCCATAATACTTGCTTCTCTTGTTGCTGCTTCTTTTTGTTTGGCCAATTCTTGATCAATTGCTTTTGGAAGCATTGGAAGAATGCTTAGTTGTTTTATGCCTATAAAATAAGCATGTATGTTCTGCAACGTTCATAAGTAATTAAATTTGCACCAACATTATGGTTTCACACTCATGGAAACTATGTAGATACTTTGAAACTGTGCAGGAAGGTAGAAACTTGCACCTTTGTATGTCATTTTTTCAAAATATCATATATTCATGATATTTAAGAAGCAAGAGTGTACCTGTCACTTTTTTGTGTGTTTTAAAAATTGCAAAAGCACCAAGTCTAATCCTAATGGGATGGGGTGTGTGTGTGTGGAGGTGCTGATTCTAAAGTCAGCATTCTTTAGGCCATACCTTGACAATGTCGGAACAAGTGTAGCAATACATTTCCTTCAATTTTCGGGCTACTTCAAAGGACTCCTCAGGTTGAACATGCTCTCCTCTTTCCTACACAAAACTATTAGGAATAAGAAAATAGAGTAAGTAGGAACTGCAGAGTAATTGAGGGTTCCTTCAGCAACCAACACTTCATCTTAGGAAAACTAATTATGCAACCAACTCTCACTAATACCACAACCACATTCACATTCTATTTAATCATCAACGAAACAATCTACTCGTCATTATGTTCTATAATGTGATCTTCAATGATATAAACTTAGAATGACCAAACTCTCATAGCAAGCAGTGGAAAACAGGGCATTTATACAATTTGAATAAAGTTTAGGGAACAGGTTATGAAAAGGCAGAGGTAGACTGGTAGTTAACAAATCAAGAAAAAGAGGACATGTCTTTTGTTATTAAAATTTGGCATATTTTCAATCGTAGACAACCCTCTAGAAACTCATTAACACAGATGAACACCTGATGCTCAAGTTCTTGAAAGATACAGTACAATATAACAAAGTTATCTGCATCAAATATAAATCTAATTGAAAAAATGTGAGGCCTGAGAATGAATATCCATTTTCTCTTGTCCAGGATCACAAAGATAATCCAACTATTTGCAAAGGATAGAGCAATTTACAGATACAAGATACATGAGAATCATACCCTCATAAGCTGTTAGACGAACCAAGTGACATCTTTCCCTGCAATTGGAATCGACTTAATGCTGCTCCAAATAACATAACCAATCTGCAATAGGCACAACATGAGTAGCCCTATCTCCCACGTCTACTACAACTCCTATCATCTCACACTAAGAAAAAGTGTTGAATTATAAATAAAACAAAAACCCATTAAGCATTTCTATGATTATGTGGTATAAAGTGCATCCTATTAACTCTCATGCACATCTTTTTATGTCAGTAGATTGTTAACAGTGCCATTTGGCGATAGTAACTTCTCAAGCTCTAGAATAGATGGAGGTGGCTTGAAGACGTAGATTCAACACGAAAAAGTAACCTTTTCTCGATTGAGGATTGTCTCAAGAAGGAGGGTTCGGATTGAGGATATTCGAGTTGAGCCAATTCTTAAATTTCCTAAAAGTATAATAACTGTCAGGATCATTGGAGTTGGTTCCCAATAAAATCCTCTAACATCCATGTCAAAGATAAAAATAACTAGGTCAGGATCATTAGAGCTAAAGTTAAAATGAGAAACATTGTACAAATAAAAAAATAGTACATAGCAAGAACAGGGGCTACTACTGAATACATTCTATAATGTGAATCATAGTCAGCGGAATAGCACTCCACCTGTGATTATGTAGTAATCACAAGTTTTGAAGGCTAAAAAAAAGATGAATACAATTGCACAAATTATTCTTTCAATATTTTATTGTTGATAGAACCAACAACAATTTGTCTCCACATTTCATGCTCTAAAGCCACATACCACAAATCAAGATTTTTTTTTTTTTCTTTTTTCTTGTTTTCTGTTTTTATTCTTACCTTTTATTGGTGGAGAAAGACCATCAAAATCAATAATTAGCACCAATGAAAAATGCATTAAATAATGAATTTAAAGCTACAAAAATTACCTCTCCCCCTGATTAGAAGTGTCCTCTGTAGACATTTACCTGAATGAATGTTTTAAGCAGATAATCAGAGATCAGTCAATGTTTTGCACATGATCTGGCATTACATGATCCTACTTAGAAAAAGGTCTAGCTCTCAGACCAAAAATGTTCAGCCAGTAAACTGACCAAGTATTTTGTCCATTAAAAAGAAAAAAGAGATCCAATTAAAATGCCACAAGTGAATAGCTTCAGGCCCACATAATTCAGAAAATAATTAAACTATCATTTAACACATCACACACAACAAATATTCATGAGACTCATCAAAAATAATATCATTCCATAGCTCAATGAAAGTATCTACACAGTTTCAATGCACCAACATTATGGAAAATAGAACCATTACAAGAAAAGGACATTTGAGGGGCAGTTCTCATCAGATAGAATCGGGCCATACTATTTAGCATATATTCAGATTTGTTATTAACTATCAAATTATAAATAACAATATTAGTATTTTCCCATAAAATATTATTCTATTCCCATTTAATTATTTATAATATATTTAAATATTTATCCAGATTTGTGAAAATTAGATGCATGATTGCTATGACAAATGGGTCATTCAAAATGTGGCCGAGGAATGAAGAAATCAGTGCTTATTTCACCCAAATTTACTCAAAAAGAAAGGAAAAAAAAAAAAAACTAAAACTAGAAGAAACTAAACAATAACAGTGAACTTGATCTAATTTAGGCAAAAAAACAAGAATTATGACAAGATAAAGTTGAATATACTCCTGGATTGTTTTACATTTGTAAGCAAACATAATAAATAAAATATTGACTACATAATTCATAAATACAATTCATATAATTATAACTTAATACTAAAATAATTTACCTTTTATAATGCCCCAAAATGCAAAACTTCAAACGCCGGTTCGATTCTCTCTTATTCCAATTTTTTTCAAATTTTATTTAAGAATTTGTGATAGATTTATGACTGCTCTATCTGTGATCACTAATCAGTGACCCATGTTAAAGAAATAGGAGGATTTAATGACCATTGTTGTGACCCAAGAAAAATCGCTCACTAATTTAATGATTGAGTAGTGACCACCAAGTTTGGAGTCACTAATTCCATCACAAATTGGTCTCTGATCTGTTAATATATATATATATATATATTTTAAATTTCAAGTAAAATCGGTCACAAAGTGGTCACTGATTAGTGACTGCAGGAAGCAATCACTGTTTGGCGGTCACTAAAACCTTATTTTCTAGTAGTGAATCATTAGTTACTGTTAAAAATGCCACGTAAAATTCCAAAATTGTTCTATGATTATTTGGTTTAAAACCTCATTCTATGAAAGTACAAAAACACCCTAAATCTTAATAAAAAAATATGTAAACGTTTATGTATATACACACATAATATATAATATAATATTAGATATAATATACATATATAACCCCCCACCTGACCATGGCCTACCTGCTGCCCATGGTACCCCTCTTGGCTTCCTGTTTTCTTCCCTAGAATTATTCAAACATGGAATTAAAGGGACTCCCGCATTCTACTGTCCAATGAAAAAAGATCGGATTTTGGTTCAACATTAAATTGATTTGGCGTGTGAATTTTTGTGGGCTGTGTTTTCTTTGTGCAAAATCGGCAAATTTTGAAAAAAAAAAAATATGGTTCAGATTTGCTTGCCGGCCATGGCATGGCTATAGCCGGAGGAAGGAGAAGGTTGGGGGACTGCCAGGAGGGTGGGGAGGGAAGGCGGGTGGAATTTTTTTCTTTTATAATTATCTTTTTTAACTAATAAATAATTAATTGATGTATATTTAATTATTTATTTATTTATTCCTAATCAATATTATATTTAATTTTGTATTTGTTTTTTTAATTAATTAATAAATTTAACTAAGTTTGATTGATTATTTTAGATATATTTATTATTTTAATAAATATTTTAATTATTTTAAATATCTTTATTTTAGATATGATTATTATTTAATAAATAATAAAATTAAATTTAAAAAATTTATCTTCTTTAGTTAATAAATCATTTAGTTAAAAATACATATATTTAATTTTTTTACTTATTTATTCTTAATTAATATAATTTTTAATTTTTTATTCATTGTTTTTAATTAATTAAAAATTTTAACTAAATTTTATTCATTATTTTAGATATATTTATTATTTGATAAATGGCTTATTTATTTTAAATATGATTTTTATTTTAATAAATAATTTAATTTAATTTAAGTAAATTATATATGCTTATTAGTTTAATACTGTTTAATATGTAACTCAACTAATAAATATATTTATTATTTACTATTATTACATAAATTTAATTATATAAATAATTATCTTAGATATGTATACTATTTAACATAAGTCAAAATTTTAAGATATCATTACACATGGAGGGGCATTTAGGACTTTAGCCATCAAATTAATTTTTAGCATTTTTTATTTTTTTTTAATTGCTTTGCTTTTAGGGGTATTTTGGACTTTTCTCAAATTCCATTTACATTACAATAATGTTTGTCATTTTAGGGGTTTTTTTGTAATTTTTAAAAAGTGAGGACTTTTTTTGTAAGTACATCAAACCTTAGGGGGTGTAGCCGTAATTCATCCATAAATATATATAACCACATCATGATAGCCATATCACAGCCATGTCATGTCCTAAAATGTTAACATTTAGTGTGTCATTGTGTCCATGTCTATGCATCATAGTAAAAAGTTGTGAGCCCATGTCTAATTAATTGGTGAATCTAATGGATCACACACAAAAGCTTCAACCATTCTAAATAGAATTGGAGAAATTATCTAAGGAGTTAGGTAATTAGATTGGTCAAGTTTGGAAGAGACCAAGTTGACTAATTAAGAATTGGTCAGGATGGCTTGATTAGTTTGAAGTGTTAAATTAATAAGATAATTTAAGAAGTTAAATTAGATAAATTAAATTAAAGTGTTAATTTAATTGGGGCCATGTAACAATTTAATTAGTCTTACTAACTTAAAGAGTTATGTTGGTTTAATTAAATTAAGGGGTTAATTTAATTAATTGAAGAACCTAGTTTTGGAGGACAAATTAAATGGAAGATTCCATTTAAAATTAAGTAGGAACTTTAATTTATAAATTAAAATAGGATTTTAATTAATGAAAATTGAATATCCTACTCGGCATGCAAGTTGGCAACATATGGAGGGAAAGTGTGAAGGATGCATTTAGAGGCATCCATCACACTTTATAAATAGCCACCCCCCCTATCCCCCCTCATGTGGCCATCCATCACTCTTAAAACTCCCTCCTCTCTCATTTTTGTTGTGAACAAATTAACTTCCTCTCTCTCTCTCTCTCTTCCAAACCACCTCACACTTTCTTCTTCAAATTTCTTCCTCCATTCTTCATCCTTCTTCGAGCAAAAGCATGAAGAATTAGTGTGTGGATACCATTGGAGATACCACACTTGGTTTATTCTTGCTCTCTCTCTCTTCCAAACCACCTCACACTTTCTTCTTCAAATTTCTTCCTCCATTCTTCATCCTTCTTCGAGCAAAAGCATGAAGAATTAGTGTGTGGATACCATTGGAGATACCACACTTGGTTTATTCTTGCTCTCTCTTTCTTCCAAACCACCTCACACTTTCTTCTTCAAATTTCTTCCTCCATTCCTCATCATTCTTCGAGCAAAAGCATGATCAAGAATTAGTGTGTGGATACCATTGGAGATACCACGTTTGGTTTATTCTTGTTGATGAATAAAGAAACATCCATTGGAGAAGAGTTCATGGAATCGTTGGCAATTTTTGGCTTTTCTTGAGACTGATTTTGCTGCCATTCTAACATGATTTTGAGGACATTTTGAAGGCTTTAAGTTGCTATAGATTGAGACCAAGAAGTGAAGAAGAAAGATCCAAGGAAGAAGAAGTGGTAGAACTTCAATTAAGGAGTTAAGAGAAGCTTCTACGCCTTGATCTTTGAAGAATTACTTAAGGTATTTGATTCTTCCATAAACCCATCTTTAAGGCATAAAATAAGATCCTTAGTGTGCAGCTAATTAAGTTATTTCTTGCTTTGAAAAGTTTTAAATATTGTTGTGGAGTTGGATCCTTACTTCACCATACACTTCAAGTGGTATCAGAACCAATTTTATGCCTAATTTTGAATTTAATTGAATTGATTCATGTGATGGATTAATTCTTGACTCCGGTTTCTTGATTCAATCAATGGTTTAAAGATTTTGGAGTTGTTGCTTGTGGCTCTTGATGTGTTGAATTGAATTATGTCAATATGTGCTAGATGGTGATTTATTTTATGTTGGCATGTTTTTTATTCATAATGCTATATGTTAATTTGGTATGAGTTAATGTTAATTGTGATTTAGCATGTTGATTATTTCTTGAAAGTTTTGGATTCAACTAGATTGGATCTTCTTGAATTATCTTGATGAATAGTGAATGAGCAAAGCATGCTCGAAAGACCATAATTATGTTTTCTAATATCAAATTTCAATCAAATGCTTATATTCTCTTCCTTACTTTTTGTATATTTTTTAAATCTCCAAGATTGCTAAAAATTAACTAAGTATTATTTTGAAAACTAATAAACTGAGTGGACCAAACTACCACAATTAGCTAAGAAACCTCAAGATTATTCTAGGTTCTAAGAAAAGGACATATGTCTTGACTTAAAGTCCGCTGCTTACCATCAAGGACAATGTCAATCAAGAGGCATGCTAAATATTCGCAAAATGGATTGAGGATGTCCTCCAAACCCATTGCCTCATAATGATGTCTATGTCCAATGAACTTTAAAATTCTCATAAACACACAAAAAATGCCTTGAAAATATATTTGCACATACAGGAGTTATATGGCATACAAATAAGGCATGAAAGATACATGTTGTCAAAAGAGCTTTTAAGGGCAATAACGGTTGAAGAGTTAAATGTCCATGACCATGATCTAAAGATGATAGGGCTTATTGAAAAGCTCGCCAACTTGGAGATATTCATGGGCAATGACCTCTATATGGATTTCATCCTCTAACCATTGTCGAGTTCACTTTGATCAATTCCTTACGAATTTCAACATATCTAAACAAAAGGTTACAGTCAACAAATTGATCAATATGTTAGTAACTGCCAACTATGAAAGAAGATAAACTTTTAATGATTGCTTTCTCTTCCTATTCTAAGGGCTCGAAAATTCATAAGAAAGGGAGTAAGAAGAAGAGTTCTTCCTCTAAGGGAAAACACGAATTAAAGGAGTTTGGTGAAGTCAAGAAAACAAAAGAGGATCAAAATGATGCAAATTGTTTCTATTGTGGCTAACTGGGACATTGGAAATATAATTGCAAGGAATATCTTGCTACCTTAGGAAAGGTATGTTGTTCATTGAAATGTACTTAAGGATAATTCTTCCACAAGAGCATTTGATACTGCATGTAGTTTTCGCCTTTATGATTCATTATAGGGATGGAAAAAGAAGAAGAAATCTTAGTGATGGGGATATGATCCCTCACTTAGGTAATAGAGGAAGAGTTGCAGTAAAAGTCGAGGACATAGACAAGTTAGACTTGGGAAATTCTATGATTGTACTAAGTCCTTGCTATTATGTACCTAATCTTATTAAGAACATCATTTCAATCCCCATTTTAGATAATGAAGGATTTGAATTTTCAATTAAAGATGGGAAATTGAGGGCAATAAAGAATGGCTCTTTAGTTACTTGTGGTATATTAAATAATTGGTTATACCTTCTAGATTCTCATCCATCTCTAATGCACATTTAACGAGCATGCATTCTGTATTTGGTTGCAATTAGCTCCCGATCTTAATGTACTTTTCTAAGTTGTTAGGTTCAAGTTCAATTATTTTATATTCCTTAGCAGGCTCGACATGAGTGTCTTCTGCCTTGCGTTTTTTAGTTTCTTCATCATGATTAGGGATTGGCACGTCGATCCCTGGGCTTGGCTTTGGTGTCGGATCCTTTGGTATCTTGGCATTAATTAAGATGGTGTAACATCATCAGGCCTCGCTACAGTTACACAAGGCTTCTCTCATCCCTGTTGGGGTTGGGAACTCAACCTTCAGATGGTATTTGAAAATTATGGCTAAAAAATCATTAAGTGTCAGTCAGCCTAAGATGGCGTTATAAGTAAAGAGAGCGTCTACCACTAGATATCTAACTATTATGGTACATTTCTTCAAGATCATTCTGAGGAAAGTCATGAGCTTAATTGAGCCAAGGGACACAATTTTTGATCTGCCAAAACTATTCTACAGCGTGTTGATCAAGGAAAATAAAAGCTTTCCCAGATGTATCTTCCTCATAGTCGAATAAAAGATTATGTTATTTGAATTACTGTTGTCAATGAGTACCTTTTTTACTGCAAAATTAGCTATCTCTATTGTGATCACTACGGGGTAGTCTGATCTATTCTCAACATCGGGCATCGAAATGTGGTTTAGATCTTCCTTTCCAAAAATTATTATCTCCGCGATGGTCGACATATGGAAATTAGCTTTACTCTACAGAAGTTCTCTAAGAGCTTTTTCCTC
Organism: Jacaranda mimosifolia; assembly: GCA_018894105.1. Lineage (NCBI taxonomy): Eukaryota > Viridiplantae > Streptophyta > Magnoliopsida > Lamiales > Bignoniaceae > Jacaranda > Jacaranda mimosifolia. The sequence goes on along the minus strand of CM032133.1, from coordinate 14,439,919 downwards.
GAAGACTTTATGTCCCCTCTGGCTAGTCCTTCGACTATAGTATTAGTTACTCCTCTAATAGATAGGGCATCTTTGCCTAGACGAGGTTGAGTATTAATCTGCCGGAGTGGGCTTCTGGACCTTTCCCTTTTCAGGATCAGTTGTCAGCCTCTCTTCATTCTGCTACATACTATTTCAGATATTCTTGTGGAATTAGCCGCTTGATTTGATTGTGTAACTAAAAACAGTCATTCTTATCATGTCCTTTACGCTTGTGGAAGTGGTAATACTCCTTGGAGTCCTTCATACGAGGTTTGTTGGGTAGCTTTCTGGGTTTTTTCAAGAGTTTATCATGTCGAATGGCCATTAAGATCTCATTCCTTAACATGTTGAGGGAAGTGTAAATGGGTCATACGTCTGGTAGGAGATCGATGTTCGTCCCTGTTGGATTTTTCTCCTTTCACCTTATCTTATCTCCTGCTTCTTGTCATGATTTGTCTGTCCATACTTAAGCCAATTCATGTCCTCTTGACCCATTATCGATCCGTCAGCTCGAATAAAGCTTCCATGGTGCGAGGTCTCTCTCAGGCCAGGGCATTGGCACATTCCTTATGGCATAAGCCCAGGAATAGGACATTGATAAAAAGTTAATCCTCAGATTATCAATTTTAAGCACCTTGTTATTGAGCATTGTCCCTCAATGACTCCCCATCATTTTGTTTAACCAAATAGAGGTATGTGTGTGGGAGCTTGTGCTTCCACTTGCTGGTGAATTGATGAAAGAATTTATCACATAAAAGATCGTATGAGTCGATCAACTGCAGCTCGAGCTTCACAAATCAATCTAGCGAACACCCTGGAACATGGTCACCAAAAATTTCATGTCCATGTAGTTGTTGTGGCCATTCTCTCATCGATAATCTCTTGGACAAAGGAAGACTCCCTCTCTCATCAATGGGGCTGAGTAGCATCAAATTCGTGATAGCTGTGGTCTAATTGCCATCTAGAGAGGTCTTTTATCCTGCGGTTGAGCTACTGCACTCGGTGGGAGACTACATCCCACTCTCCCTCTCTTGGGCCTTCTCGGGTGGGATGTTCACTTGTCAGTGGTCATGGAATCCATTGCTTCTTCTGCTTGTTGATAGTTGTATTAATGGATATCTTCTTAGAGAACTGGCGGTTGAACTAGCACCTCCTAGTGGGTCAAATTTGGTGGTTGGGGGTTTGTCACATATGTCGCGCTCATGCTAGCAATCGGTTGATGCTTTTGTTGCTATCGGAGGGCTCACATATTCTGCCATTCGATGATTTCATTTAGCTGCTCTAGCAAGATCGCAATTACTTGTTGTGGCTTGGTGCTCAACCCCAAAAGATCTTGGGGCCGAAGTGGCTATAGAGTTGGGGGTGGTGCTTGCTCGAAGTTTGGTATCTCCTTTTCTACTTACCTCTTAAACTGAGCTATCTGTGTGTCGACCATTTCCATACTACTAGGTCTGGATGTTTCCTATAAATGGGGCCAATTAATGAAGCAAATTTTGATGAGGAAGGGAAACTATGAGGATCCAGGTCGGATCCTTCAAGCTTGATGGGTTGACCTGCAACACTAAGTAAACATTGGTTCCCTGAGATGCCTTTGGCGAAGGCCCTCCAATACTTAAGTTAGTACTGAGCTGATCAAGTAGGAGGAAGTAGATAGGGAGGATTATGTGAGTGTGAAGATTGTGTACTTAGGATTAGATTATGATTTTTTTTTTTTTTTTTTTTTTTGATGGAATAGATTATGATTTGGATATTTATAGTCGCCAAGGTAGGGGTCGAATTTACCCTTTTACCTAACTCCTAAATGATACCCACATTCTTATTTGGAGGGTAGGCATGATCTTTTCGTATTCTTGACCGGGATGATATACCTCTGGTGAATAGTATCAGAGGTGGCAAAAAGTGGCGCCGTGGGTGTCTTTGCATTTAATATGGAGGGTGCTTCCAAGAGATAGCGGTGAATGTGGGGGATCTCATCTTATGTCAGCCCAACTCCATTTTTAATCCAGTACCCCGACCTCTGATCTCTTGCTGGCACAGTTGAGGCCTTGGGTTTATCAATTGGGTCAGAGATTGAATCTCTCGAGCAATGAAGCGTACATGATCAGTCCCAAGTCAATATGCGGATCTCCGACATTGTCGTTTGTTCGTGGGGTCGAAATCATTGCCGGTTCCTCTTGAACATCAATTTGAAAATCTAACCAATGTATTTTATTCATTAAGTTAAAGTAGTTGCTGGATTAAGGGCAGAAAGAAAGTGCATATAATTTTTTTGCATTTTCTATCCAAAATACTAGTTCTTTGTGTAATTAGCTAGGTCTTTTTGTAAAGATGAACAAATAATGTAATAAGCTCTCTATAAATTATATCACTTAATATAATTGTGAATGCTCAAATTAAATTATAATTATTGCTCAAATATAAGCTCATGATTGAATTCCATCAAAATTGATAAATAATTTACTTCTTATTTAATTTTATCTTATTGCATTTTTCCATGGAGATGTATCCTCCATTTTTAGCCAAACATCATCTAAGATTTACATAAAAAACCCACACACACCGTAAATTTGCACAACCGCAGAATTTATTTGCAAAGTAAGTTTGTCAACATCTTGACTTCGTAATAGTTACCCTTCTCGTATGTATGGGTAGACAAAAGTGCTTTCAATTTTGAAAAGGTATAGTGGTCATATATGAGCCAGCTCACACTAATAATTAAAAATGCACTCTCTACATTGGGCTTTCAGATTGGCTGCCAAACACACAGGTTTATCCATGAGATTTTATGCGTTAGAGGTTAAAATGCAAGTTGCAATTAACATTTATTTATATGTGGTTTTGTTGTGAAGTCCATGGCTTTTATTTATCAACTCTTTTTCTCGATTGGGACGCACAATCAAAAGGACTTGGTCTTAAACTTTGGTGCACAAAAAATATGAAGAGATATTTTAAGAATTCATCGCCGCATAATCTAATCTAATAATTGTTTTTGTGGTGATAAAAAATCATTACTCTCTCCGATTCAAATTTATTTTTTATATTTCCTTTCGAATTCATGAAATAGTACTGCACTTTCTAAAATATATATTTCTTTCTTAAAATTATTCTTTCAATTAAAATGATTATATAATACCACTAACTTTCCAAGATTACTTTTAATGATAATAGTATAAAAATTTATATAACTGTATTTTCTTATTCTCATTTAAAACATTGCATGGAAATGAAGCAATAGACAATGAAAGAAAAAATTTCTTTCTTTCTTTCTTTTCTTTTCTTTTCTTTTTCTAAATAAATTTTTTTTTTCTAAATAGATAAGGGATTAAAGAGTTTCAAAATCTGTGGGAGCCAGCAAAGCATAGAGGCTGGTGAATGGCATTCCACAATTGAAGGAATGTTGCTATGCGAATCTGCAGCAACAGTAAATAATAAACAAATCCGTCCTTTTTCTCCCCCACACATTTACAATGTACTTTTGTTTATAGCCTGACCTTCATATATATATATATATATATATATCCTAACGTGCGCGCCTGTTGCTAACTTAGCTACTATTACACTTTTTTGCTTTTTCTCCTCACAATTCATGTACTGAATCAAACCAAAATATACTTAGGGCCTGATTGTTTTCAATTTTCAACCCCATTTTTATTTTCTCCTCAAAATAAAAATAAAAAACTATCAACTTCTACACCATTTTCTCATAAATTTTTATTTTCAAAACATTACTTTTTATATTCTCTCTCCATTTTCATACCTATTTCATCCCTATTATTACCTATATATACTTTTTTATCTTCCCAATATTTTCAAACAACATTCACCACAAAAATATTATAAATTATTCAAATTCAAATTATAATATTATTTTTTCAAACAATTACACATCACATCATCAATTCAAATTAAAAAAACTACACAATTTTTAATACAAAAACATCCAACATCCAAATATAATTCATTTTCACACCTATATAAACCTATAATTTTAAACAACTCATCCAAATACAACTCATTTTTAATAACACTTTTTTTAACTAACTTTTTACTATATATTTTCACTAGAAAATAAAAATGGCACCAGAAAATGAAATCAAACGGGCCTTTAGTAATTGATGACACCATGGGAATATAGATCAACAGTAGTAGGGCCTGTACGTGGCTCTACTCTGCCTAACTTTAAGATTAGATGTCACAAAGCCTTTTTTACCCATGAGCTGGATTGATGAAGAGCCTAACTTTAAGATTAGATGTCACAAAGCCTTTTTTACCCATGAGCTGGATTGATGAAGAGTTATCAACTGAGCAGACCTAATGACAGCAGTTGTCTACTTATGTAGTATACTGGTGCTTGCGCTGTTGAACCTTATCAGAAGCCGAGATGCTTTGAGGAAAGGATTCTCTCTCATTGCTAGTCACCTTGGTCCTGCTCCTATAATGGAGCTGACCTAATCCTGGACCAATGATTGAGCTGACTTATTGCTGTCAGATCAACTCAATCATATGATTAGTGTTTCATCTAGCTTTCCCACATAATCCCAAAATTTAGGTGTGTGAAAATAGCAAGAACAAAATATTGAAGGAAAGAGATATCTGAGAATCGGAGATTTATAGCCTAAAACCAGGATATGCTTGTTGGAAGTACATATTATAAGCAACAATTTATAATCACGGTGCAATGTTTGTAAAATCAGTATTATAGATATTTTAGAAAATGGCAAATAGTAGTACAGATATTCCAAATTATTCAGTTGCAATTCATTTTAACATAAGCATAAACAAAAGCAAACATACCAGTTTGGAATATAAGAACAAAAATACAAAGATCAGTATATAAAAATCTTGAACTTATCTCAAATTTTTATATCGTAATAGAACTTAAACTGAATCACTAGAATTTGATTTGCCTTGAAGAAATTATTGCCCCTACTAATGCAAAGGATGAAGCGAAACTTCCTCTAGGGTAAGACAATCTCAGAAGCCTTTTAGTGCATTCCAGAAAGCTTCACCTCGATTACCACTTAGTTGTTAGAAAATGATAAACAACACTATTATAGAAAGATATGAGAGGGATAAAAGAGAATCTGTTGTTACGCCTTTAGTCTACACTCAGCAAATTAATTTATAAGTGCTAGGATGGGAGCACTTTTTGAAGGAATTCCGATGTGGGACAACTTTGTTCAGTATTATATATACTAGTATAATGTCACATACTTTCCTTTTATATCAATGTGGGACAAGAAAGAAAAAATGTTTTATACTCCCAAAAGTTCCACATCTTTAACTTGATTACAATGTAGGACAGATTCCACTTATAGAATTTATGTTTGTTGTACCCCACTTTCACGCTTTAAACATCTATGGATTCTAGCCAATATTGTCACTAATCCAAAGAAATAAAAAAACCTCTTTATCATGTAAATAGCCACAAATATTAATAAAATAGGTGCCAATTACAACAGTCCCCTACAAATCCATAGTGTTGGATTATTAGGATTATCGTAACTTGTTTTTAATAATGGTACCTTCCGGTTTGAACCATTACCTAAGTTATCTAACTTATGCCGCCACAGGGACAAATGGATCTAAGCCTTGAATTTGGTGCTTGGATGTGTTGGCGTCTATTGGTAACAACAAGCTACATGGCTATGCAGTGATCTTTAAGTTTGACACATTATGGCCATGTGTCCTGATCCTGTATCATGAATGGAATAACTCTTTTCCTCTAGTCACGGCCAAACGATTGCATTCACTTAGTTGGGCATCTTCAAGGATGCATTGCTTGCATCTCGTCAGTATGACTTGAACCCATTCAGAGTTAGCACTCTTACTTTACTTGTAGTTAACAGCACCTTCCAGGTATGCTAGGGGACAGACTCAAATACTAATATATCAATCAAGTTTAGGTGCACTTAGCCACACTCAACAACTTGTTTATACCACATTTAACCTTCCTTATAGGATATCCCCTTGGTAGGTTGGTTTGCCACTGCAGGTACATCACTAATAGGTTTTTAGTCTCACCCCCAACCTAGATTTTTGGAATAAGGACAACTCAAGTCCTTTGGTCAAAGGATTGGCCATGTTATCTTTGCCATGTTATCATTGGATCCAACAAAATCAATGGCCACAATCCTACCAGACACAAGCTCCCTTATAGACTTTAGTCTAACTTGGATGTGTCTCTTGGTCTTTTGATTATACTTTGAACTTCCGATCTTTGCAATTGTAGTTTGACTATCACAATGCACTGCAATTGCAGACAAAGGCTTACTAACCATGGGTAATTAGACCATAAGCCCATATAGCCACTCAGCCTCTATTTTAGTTGTGTCCAAAATACATAACTCTGCCTCAAATGTAGACCGAGTTATCAAAGTCTATTTAGTAGACTTCCACGAGACAACGCCTTCACCCAAGGTAAATACATACCCTGTACACCCATTACTATCGGAGTTTTTGGCTATCTAGCTAGCATCACTATATCCCTCAAGTACTATAGGGAATTTTCCATAATGCAGAGCAGGTGATGTTGTGCCCTTAAGATACCGAAGTACCCTATCCAAAGCCTCCTAATGGGTTTTATTGGGACAACTTGTATACCTCACCAGCTTTGAAACTGCGAATGAGATATCCAGTCTCGATCTATTTGCAAGATATTGCAAGCTCCCAATAATTTGAGAACACCTAAATTGAGACACAAGATACCACTTTCATTCTTGAAAAGAGCTACAGAAGGATCATATGTTGTCTTAGCGCTTTTACATTCGTTATAGCCAAATTTCTCAATTATTTTCTCAACATAGCGTTATACCCTCAGTTGACCTAATCAATTTGAGTCTAAGGATCACATTAGCTTCACCCATATCCTTTATTTCAAACTTACTTTTCAAATATGATTTTGTTTCATTGATAATCTCAATGGTAGAACCAATCAATAAGATATCATTCACATATAAGCATAGTACAATACAATCATCACCTTCAACCTTACAGTAAATGCACTTATTGTTATCATTTATGCTGAAACCAAATGATAAAATAATTTTATCAAATTTCTCATGCCATTGCTTATGCACTTGTTTCAATCCAGAAAGGGATTTAACAAGCTTACAGATCTTTTGCTCGTTACCAGGAGCTACAAATCCCTCAGGCTGATCTATATAAATCTCTTTCTCAAGATCACCATACAGAAAGGCTATTTTCATATCCATCTGGTGAATCGGGAAACCATATACGGAAGCCAGTGCTATAAGCACCCGAATTATAGTCAATTAAGTAATCGGGGAATAGTTATCAAAGAAGTCTATTCGCTCTTTTTATCTAAAGCCTTTGGCAACTAATCTGGCCTTAACCTTATCAATGGTTCCATCAGATTTAAGTTTCTTTTTAAATATCCATTTGCATCCAATCGTAGTACACCCCGGAGGCAGATCGACTAATTCCCATGTCCCAATAGAGACAATGGAATCCATCTCACTTTTGATAGCTACCTTTCAATGTTTAGCTTCATGTAAGGCCATAGCATCCTTGAAGGTCATAGGATCATCCTTGATATTGTAAGTGATGAAATCACTTCCAAAATCGTTGATGACCCTAGCTCTCTTACTCCGTCTAGGTTTATCTAGTTTTTCAACTCCAATGGATGTTGTACCAAAACTACTTTGATTAACCCCTACATTAGACATCTTTTCCATATGATCAGGAATGGGCATCGATATAAGAGCTGAATCTAAAGAAACATCATGAGGCATTCTAGTTTTCATTGGAAACACGTCCTCAAAAAATGTGGCATCACGAAATTCCACTATTGTGTTAACTTCTATGCCTGGGATTTTAGATTTAATTACTAAAAATCTCAATGCATAGCTTGTTTCCACATATCCCAAGAAGACCGCATCAACAGTTTTAGGACCAAGCTTTTTTCTCTTGTGTTCTGGGACTAGAACTTTTGTAAGACAACCCCACACTTGAAAATACTTTAAGCTAGGTTTTCTGCCTTTCCAGACTTCAAAAGGAGTGCTTTCTTTATGCTTGAGAAGGACTCTATTCAAAATATGGCAAGTTGTATTCAAAGCCTCTCCGCACATATATTTAGACAATCCAGAATTCAAAAGCAGACCGTTGATCATGTCTTTAAAGGTTCTATTCTTTCATTTTGCTACCCCATTAGATGAGGGAGAGTATAGAGGAGTCTCTTCATCAATAATACCAAAGTTTAGGCAATATTCATCGAAGGGTTTAGACTCGTACTCTCCACCTCTATCTGATCTTAACTACTTAAGTTTCTTACCAGTTTGATTTTCAGCTTCGTTTTTGAAAATGATAAACTTTTCAAGTGCTTCATCTTCATGTTTTATTAGATAAACATAACAATATCTACTGCAATCATCTATAAAGGTAATGAAGTATTTTTCTGATCTTTTGTTAAGATTCCATTGAACTCACAAACATCTGTACGCACAAGCTCAAGTGTTTTAGAATTCCTTTCAACCAACTGATAAGGTTTTCTTACTTATTTAGCCTCAGCATATACTGATATTTGTGACTACTTTCAATATCATGTTTAGGTATCAAATTTAAGTTCACCATGCGTTTAATAGAACCAAAATTTAAATGGCCTAAATTACTATGCCAAATAGTAGAACATTCAACATTATTTACAAAAGAAAGATCAGAATACTCAATATTACTTATGTTTGAACCAACATTTTCAACTCGCACTTTGAATAATCCATCAGACAAATAATCCTTTCCAACGAAAGAACCATAATGTAAGATTACAACTTTATCGAACTTAAAAGTAAGTTCATAACCATCCCTAACTATTACAAAACTACTTATTATATTCCTATGAATCGTTGGAACATGGTGCACACTCAACAGAGATAGTATGCGCCCCGAAGGAAACTTTAGGTCCACATGTCCTATCTTAAGTACTTTGGCAGCACTTGAGTTCCTCATCTTCACGGATTTTCCACGGATTGGTTGGTAAGACACAAATAGTAATTTATTAGCACAAACTTGCACATTTGAACTAGTGTCAATTAATTAATAGAAAGGTTCATAAATCAAAAGGAGTTCAGGTTTCAAAGAAGCATAGCCATCAACAGTTCTAGCATGGTTTGTTTGCTTTTAGTTTCTTGTTGGCCTTGGTTTTGCCTTTATTTATGGTTTTAGAGTTCGAGTTCATTTGGTTCATTCTATTGAACTTTTTCTTCCATTCAGTAACCATATATGCCTTAGGTTGGTGCTCAACCGGAACTTCATGAGTTTGATTCTGGTGTTCTTCCTCAATGCTAATGGCAATCATAAGATCATCCAAGGATAGCTTCCCTTTCTGATGCTTGAGTGTCATTCCAAAATTTTCCCAAGACTTGGGAAATTTATCCACTATGGACATGACATGAAACTTCTTAGGAAGTTTCATCTTAGCATGAGCAAGAGCATGCTCAAGATTGATCAGTTCATGTGTCTGTTCAGTCACAAACTTTCCCTCAACTATCTAATACTTCATGAACTTGGAAACAAAATACTTCTCAAGCCCTTGCCCTTTAGTATTATATTTTCAGTCTAACTTGTCCCACATTTAGCGGTGTACGAGTCTGAGTAGTATACATCGAAGAGAACATTTGACCATGACGAAAAAAATTATCACTAGACCTAACTAATCTTTCTTAGTCCACTAAGCTATTTTAGCTGTTTTGGGGTCAATATCAGTTGGCTCAGGTCTAATCACCTGAATTACTGAAAGAATACCTTTCATTGTGAACCAAATTTTCATTCGTTGTTGCTAACATTTGAAAAACTAGCCCCCAAACTTTTCTGGTGAGCCAGATAGGTCAACTTTAGAGGAAAACAAAGAACCAGCACCAGAACCACTTGTAGATGAAAATGCCATTTTCCAAATAAGCAGTTTAAACAAACACTGAAAATAATTTCTTCAAGATTGTTGGAAGTACATATTATAAGCAGCAGTTTATAATCAGGGGTAGTGTTTGTAAAACCAGTATTAAAGATATTTCATAAAATGACAAATAGTAGTACAGATATACCAAAATTACTCAGTTGCAATTCAGTTTAACATAAGCATAAACCAAAGCAAACATATCAATTTGGAATATAAGAACAAAAATACAAAAATCAGTATATATAAATCGAGAACTTATCTCAAATTTCTGTAACGTAACAGAATTTAGACTGAATTACTAGAATCTGATTTGTCTTGAAGAAATTATTGTTCCTACTAGTGCAAAGGGTGCAACGAAACTTCCTCTAGGATAAAACAGTTTTAGAAGCCTTTTGGTGCACTCCAGAAAGCTTCACCTCGATCAACACTTAGTTGCCAGAAAATGACAAACAGCACTATTATAGAAAGATATGAGATGGATAAAAGAGAATATGTTGTTACGCCTTTAGCCTACACTCAACAGACTAATTAATAAGCGCTAGGAGGGGAGCACTTTTTGAAGGAATTCCGATGTGGGAGAACTTTGGTTAGTATTATATACACTAGTATAGTAACCTATACTTTTCTTTTATATCAATGTGGGACAAGAAAGAAAAAATGTTTTATACTCCCACAATTTCCACATCTTTATCTTGATTACAAGGTAGGACAAATCCCATTTATAGAATTTATACTTGTTATATCCCTTTTTCACGCTTTAAACATCTATGGATTCCAGCCAATAATTGACACTAATCCACAGAAATAAAGCATCTCTTTATCATCTAATAAGCCCCAAATATTAATAAAATGGGTGCCAATTACAATAATGCCTACCCCGATAATGAACATCACATAAAGGGGGAGAGGGGCTAATTGCAATTTACACCCCTGTGAAAATTAAAATGGGCAAAAATCCCCCTGTGATCAGAAAATGGGCATTAAACCTACGTGTGAAAAAAAGAAAGAAGCATTCTAAATCCTTCCATCTGAAAGTTTAACTCACTCGTACATTTTACAGTTGGGGATATACTTGACATGTCCATTGTCCATTTTACCTTTATTATTGGATATCTAAAAGTTATAGAAATTATGTTTCTTATTTTGTCCTTTGCTTCTCTTATATATTTGTTAAAATTATACAAAATATTAAATTATTAATTTTATATATATTAACTTTTAATTCTTAATTTTAATTCCGTATACATATATTCTTATTCCTTGAACTTTCTCTTATTTTAGTGTATTAAAATTACTAATCGAATATAGAATAATTAATTTTTTTTATTAGCCTAGGTTTATTTTTTGAATTAATTTTGATATTTTGTTTGGTTAGTAATAGTTTAATGTAATAAAACACTAAATAATGTAAACTTAAAGAATAAAAATCATATTTGCATTTCCTAATTAAATATTTTAAAGAATAAAATCACATTTGTATTTTTTATTTATTAAATTTTATTTTGATAAGTAAAATATAAAAAACAGTATAATAATTGAATAATAAACACTATTTAATTCACAATTTATATTTAGTATGATCTTAAAATCAAAATCCAACAAAAAAGTAAATTTTTTTATAAGACTAACAACTACATATACCAAAATATTATTTTCATTAAATTTCCATTTACACCAAATTCCTTCAAACACCAATATATTAAATCATTTATCGTATATATTACTAGATCATTTATAAGACTAACAATTAAATATTGAAACAATAAATAGCATAATACTATTTATTTATTAAATTAACAATTAAATATCAATACAATAAATAATTTAAAGGTAAAGAATAAAATTACATTTGCAATTTTCATTTACTAGTTTTTGATTAATTAAATAAAACAGTTTATATATATATGTAAAATTTGAAAAATTATGAATATAAATAAAAATACATATAATTGATAGTTTTATATTTGGTATGATTTTAGAACTAGGCTAAAAATTAAATATCAAAATAATATTTTATTTAAACATTTATTTGTGTCAAATTCTTTTAAAATATTATATATTAAATTATTTTCTCCAATTCTATTTGTTTAAATTGCATTACTTTGACGATAGTAAAAGAAGCAAAAATATACTGGTATTTTTGTCCCCACAAACAAAAACTATAAGTAAATAAGTATAAGGGGGAGGTGAGTTATATTTTTAGAAGCATAAGGGTACTAAATGCCTATTATTTTTTGATAGGGGAATTACTGTCCATTTCAATTTTTACATGAGAGGTAAAATGCTATTCAACTTAAAAGGGGAGGTAAAATTTTAATTATATACACACACAAGAAAGCACAACCATATACCTTTCTCGAAAATTCAACAAAACCTAGAGGACTAATTTAAGAATTGAAGGGTTTTTGCCCCCAACCGGTTCTTTTTTGTAAGACTGTTTGATGATTTCAAGTACCATTCCCGAATTGATCCTCCGTATAAGTGAAATAATCACATCAATAATAATATTACTAAAGATCCATATTATTTGGTTATATATATATATACATGTAGTAGCAAAGATGAAATTACAAAAGAGAGCACTGCAAGAATAGGCATCAAATTAGGCCTGCAGATACCCTACCCACGCTCATACCGTAATATACCTAAAAGAATGAGACCCTAATCCTATCATACCCTAAAATAACCAAAAGAATGAGACTCTAATCCTGGCCTACCCTATCTAATCCAAGACCCATTGGATCTAGTGTATTGGACTTATTTTTTTAATATATATATTTATATATATTTAAATTTTTTGCTAATTAAATTAATATAATTAAAAAAATAGTTAATAAAAATAGTTTAAAAGGAAAAACTTTTTTCTATATTTAATTTTATAAAAATAGTTAATTTTTATATTAATAAACTTTATTCATTAACAAAATTAATTATATTAACTGTTTTTATAAAACTTATTTATTTCACTATTAATTTTATTAATGAAAAATGTTCAACTAATACTATTGCTATTCCAATTTGAAAAAAAAAATTGTTACCCCAATATATTACCTTTATTAATTTTAATAATTTAGTTTAATTTTTAATGAAGAAAATTATTTAGTTGTTACTGTTTATTCACATATTTGTAATTTTTATATATAAAAATTTTATTATTAATATAAATTTGATTTGGGTATAAACAATTTTTAAGTTCATAAATTAAATTCAAGTATAAAGTAATGCATAATTTTTGAATATGGATATATGAGTAATTTATAAATACAGACCCTATCCATACACATTATACTATCTTTAATAAATATGAGTATAAATAAAGTATGAATATTAACATTTTGAGTCTAAATAGGATAACACCCTATCCATTTACGGGTCTACATCAAATCAAAGGCTGCGAAAGAGAGTAGAATTGTGCAAAAGAAGGGGGGACAAGTTTTCCTATTATGGGGGGTATAGCAAACAGTAGGCAATATCTTAGTTGGCCATTAACAGGAGCTGGGACCTAATCAAACACTCACCTAACAATAAGATGACATAACCCTACACCACCCCACTTCTGCTTTTCTCTTAATTCTATCTTTAATTCTCATCATCCTTCTTTTCCTGGAGTTTGACAATAGAGAACTAAAATCTTTATTTTCTGTCAACTTTCTTTTGTCATTCTATTCATGCTAATATGTATGATGTACCCATCCGGATATCTACCTAATTATTCCACTCCTTAAAAAAAAGCTAACCTTTTCAACTTTCTGCTTCTAACCGTAAAACCACAACATAAGGAGCTCAGCTCGAGCTGTTTTCATTTCATCATCCAAATTTCTTCTTTTAGCTCTTCAAACTTTTTTAAAACAGGTTAAATGAGTAGTTTCCGCTGCAGACCTCTAAGATTCTTCTTACTATGGGTAGTGCTGGTGTTCCTCCTGATTCTTGGGCAATATTGCGATGGCTCCAGAACCACAAATGCATTCAGAATAAAACCAAAGCCTCAGATGATCAGTTCAGGCCATTTCTTTAACATGATGCCCAAAAGACGGATACCGGCCTCCGCTCCTTCAAGAAAGCATAATGATCTTGGCCTGCAAACTTGGAGATTTCCTTGAATAATTAAATCTATGCATTTCAATTATGTAAATATATATTGGCCTTTTTTTTTTTTTGCTCATTTTGGAAACTGTACAATCTTTATCTTGAAGATAGTCAAATTTTGGTTTATTTACAAAGTATTATATATATATATATATATATAGGACTTTTTATCTCATAGTAATATATAATGTCTGTTACTGCTGCTTTACATCATGGAACTGATGAAGAGCGTTATTCTTCTTAACCTGTAGTAGCATCAAGTAAGTATCGATCAGCAAACGTTTGCTTATTATAGGCATTCTGATCTGATCATGTCATATTTGGAGTGATTTATTATGGAGAAAGTCAGAAAGCCTTGTGTGAGTTTATTCCAAGTGTGTTAAACGGATTATGCTTGAACAAATCCATCTTCTACGAATTCTCTATTCCCCTCTTCTAAAAAGATTTGGTAATGATATGAACTAAATATTGTGTATGGCTTGATCAATCATGATCTGGCACTTTAGGTACTGACGTACCAGTATCCATCATGTTTGCAGCATCCATCGAGACATAACAAGTGAGGTGACAATCTGCTTTTTGCAGCTGCGCACGTATTGTCTGTTTTGTTTTCCAACTTTACTTTCTATTTTCCAGTGTCGACGTTGTTGACCATGAAATTTTTTAAGAGAATTTATTATTATTATGATCCATTAAAAGCTGCCATGTAAAATAATATATTAGTGATTCATTTAATTTATTTGTTTATATTTTTAATATTTTAAATTTAATTTAAATATAATATGACAAATTAAGACCTAAGAGCAAAAATGTAAAAATCAAATAAAAAGTCAAATTAATTAAATAAAAAAGGGGTCAACAAGCCCATCAATTTAAGCACAATCAAGATGGGCTTCCCAACCAAAATAGACCGAAACCCGCCAATAATTTAACTAGTATACATACAAACCAATTTTCTAAGTAAAAATGCATGGAACCAATCATTTTTATAATTTCAGCACTAACTCTACATAAGCACATTCCATGACAAAAAGCCCAACATTTATCGTTTCTTCGGATAGAACCCCATCTCCATTTTTGTGTAACATCATCTGACGCTGCATGACTATGGTAGCTCCATTCTAACGTACGAAATGTCGACAATCCAAACGAGTTCCAAAGCTTGAAACTCCAATGCCCTAATGGCACCTTTGGGAGAATATTAGGATAGTACTCCACAGTTAATTAGATTGGCTTATTAAACCACCCATGTGAAAACGATCTTGTTTGGTCAATATACAAGATATATGGCTTGTCAACTTCCTCCCATGTGTATAGATATTGTTATTTTTAACAATGCAAACTCTTAAGATCACGCAAGACTATGGAACTTGATCACACACATGATGGTGATCATGAAATAAATCTCTACGGTCATGATCTTAAAATATTCTAAATCATAGAATATTAGAGACAAAGACATCTATGATTTGAATAGATTTGCATTAGCGATTCATATTCCAAGATTAATTGGATATTGCTCTATTTTTCATGGGCAATCCATATGCGGGACACGTATGCACATTAATGGGTGCTTGTTGGTAAACAAGTTCATTGAAGACTCATTGTAGAGAAATTCATATGATAATTGTAGTGACTTGTTGATAATGGATATTCTTCTAGCTTCCAATAATGCAGATAATTAGTTTTTGATTTGAGGTTCCACAGCTATCTTGTCCTTAGGTCCTTATAACTTGGTGTTTGTTCTGACCATATAGTGGGTCATACAGGATTTATATTGGACATGTTAATTAGTATGGAGGTTTGTGAGTTTCAATATATAATCTGTTTACTCCTCTTGAAGAATTAGTTGATCTTCAATATTTTCTATGATGATAGACTCTGGAAATCCCTATGCAAGACAACATGATAATTTGAAAAGTGTTTTCAATATTGAAAATGGGGTTTTTCCTCCTGAGTATGTGCCTCTACCTCTTAGATATGGGTGCGCACTAAAGACCAATAGGGACCAAGCTAACTGACTCACTTAGCAATGAGGTATGTTTTGTAGTCTCCTATTACTGGAAGAAAGAATGTGGTGCGCAGTAAGGGCCTACTACTTATTTAATGCTACCACCTCTCATTGGTTGAGCGAACTGTGGAGGCTCAAAGAATGAGGATGGGTCCCAACATCCCATGCCGGTCACTACCATCTCAAGGTCAGCTCTCCGATGTCTATTTACTTTGATGGTACCTGGTTTGGGGGGGGAGAAGAGCTGAGCGTTCTTAATGCTTAGATCGACACTTTGCTTAGGAGGAATGAGATTAGTTTTCCTGCTACATTATGTTCCTTAATAGCCTTAATAACTTTGCATCTATTCTTAACAACAGTTAATGACCTCAACTTTGGAAACCACCTTTCCAAATTATCATACCATCTTGGGGATTTTCAGAATCAATCATCATAGAAAACATAGAAAATCAACTCATTCATTAAAAAGAACAAATAAATCCTATATTAGAATCACTACAAAAAAATACTATTTTTCTGACAGAAATTTCTGACAGAACTTATCATTGAGAAATTTTCGATGAAAGATGGGTTCATCAAAAATTCGATGGAAAAGTGTTGAAAAATTTGGAGGGAATTTGACCAGAGCACAACGCGAATGTATGTGGTGGATTTGTTGTTAGAAAGCCAACAAAAAATATTTGATACCCATTGGCATCTTTCCTTGTCATTAGATGGGGCGAAAATATTAGTCTCCTCAAAGAAACTGATTGAGCGAGTCAGTGAGACCTTAACAATGGTGCTAACTAATATTTCGGCTAACAGGCTGGTGGCAATAGAAGCTGAAGAACCTTCCCCAAAGATAGCACAATAGTTGGCACATTAGGTGAATGACCTCTCCAATCTCTTATCATGGCTCGACATCTTTTATTATATGTCAACCTCTATCATTACATCACTTGTTATCTTCGAGAAGTGGTCGAGAGTATAAAGGTAACCCTTAAAGCCCAATGGCCTAGGCCTCTTGCCCGTGGAACCTCTTTATGTTATAGTAATGCCCGATAAGACAGTTGGATTGGCATATGGCTACTCTTATGATGCACTCTTATTTTATCAATATAATTGTATTATTGGCTATCTTCATCTTATACTTCTTCATTAAGCATTTAGTTGAAGCCAACAAGGTCACGCACATCTATGGGAATGAAATGTGTCGCTATGGTTGTGAATTGTGATCTTGAAACTACTCTAAGTCATAGAATCTATGAGATAAGAGAATCATAGATCCTTATCTCACATATTTGGATAGACTTGCATTAGCGATATGTGCTCCAAAGGTTGGATGACACCCCATTTCATGAGCATCTAGTGTAGTAGACATCAATATACGTTAGTAGCTACCTGTTAGAGAACAAGTTCATCGAGAACTCAACATGGAGAAATCCTTGAGGTAGCTGAAGTAGCATATCAGAAAAGATGATTCTCTAAGATTATGATAGTGTATATAATTAGTCCTTTGACTTAAAGTTCCATAGTAATCTCGTATGCCAATGCTTATGCTTTAATTCATATACCGATCACTTAGCGGGTCATAGGGTACGTGTTTTGGGCATAGGTTACTTGTATGTAAAGGTTTGTGAGAACCAATAAAGGATCCATTTTGCTAATCTTGTTAAATAAGTTGATTTCCTATATTTTCTACAATGTTCAATTCAAGAAGCACTTGCGGAATGCATACCAACAATTTAGAAAAGAGTTTCGAAAGTTGGGGTCGCAAAAGAATCGATCATTAAGGATAGATACATCGTTATTAATGCTATTATGGTTCTATTGAATGTCTTGACCCTAGGCCTTGATTGAGAAAGAAATGGAAGGATCGTATATGCTTCGTACTCATAAGTGGAAAGGTTTACAAAAATTGATTTCATCCATTGATTGGGCTCCACGTGCTTGTGGCTAGACATCCATCATAGAGATTGGATACTCTTGAATTAATGGAGATTAATTCAAGAGTGGTCAATTAAAAGAGTTTAATTGGTCGGAATAGAATTTTACTATTCACAACTAAATCGCAAGGAGTTGCGGTCTCATGCCTAATTGATTGATAAACCCAACGGGTTACACACAAAAGTCAAAGTGTCTTCACAATGGATATTGTCTAACTGTTAGATAATACTGTCCATAGAGTAGGATATAAAAAAGAATTAACTGGCTTGATAAATTTAAGGAGTTAAATTAATTCAATTAATAATTTGATTATTTAATTGAAGCCAATTACAATTAATTTTAGGTGTTGAATTAATTCAATTAGATAATATGATTATTTAATTGAAAGAACAACTTGTAGAGATAAATTGATGGACCAAAAATGGGTATTAGAATTGAATTTTAATTATGACCAATTTATGGACCATCAAAACTAGAAAAGCATGATCTAGCATCATGGGATCACACTAGACCATGCATAGGTGGACCAATAGGATCATTTCCATAACATGAAAAGTGTGATCCATATATATATATGTATATATATTGTATATATAAATATTCCATAAGAAGGAAGGTGTGGGTCTTGTATATAGGGATATATATATATATATACATAAAATTCTATCATGTGGAAAATGTGACACACTAGAGGGTATCTAGTGCACACTACACCACTTTAGATGGACAACCTAGATTTAATCTTGGAGGATATTCCATGGTGATGGAAAACATGACCATAATACATATAGGTGTATGTATATGTGAGTCACGTTTTTGAAGCCAACTTTTTCCTATAAATATCCTAGAGTAGCCAACCTTTTGCTCTTGTCACTTGGCCATGTGTTGGCAAAATTACTAGCTTAAAAAATCCTCTTTTCTAGTGTTGTTCTCCCTCCTAAAGTGCTTTCTAGCCTTCTTTCTTCTCCAAGCTTTAAAGATCATCTCTAGCTACCTTTTTCAAAGTGTGAAGATTACTTGGTGTGCAGATACCTTTAGAGGAACAACATTTGTTCTTCTAATCAGTCTGGTACCTCTATATTTCCTAGGTGTTCACAAGATCCATTGGTGGTGTAGATCCTTTTTGGAGTGGAATACTAGAAGAGTTCATGGTGTGTAATTCCAATTGCACCTTAAGTCAATACGACGGGAGTGCTAGGCAAAGGTGTGTTTTATAGCCAAATTTATTCATGATGCATGAGATGATCCTTTGGAGGAGATATTTAATGTGACTCTAAATATTTAGCTTCCTATGTTGTTAATTGGATTTTTGAAATTCAAGATTCTCTTTCTTGCAAATCTTTGTTCAAGTGGTATCGAAGCCATTCTTATGCTTCTCATGTTTTGAATTTTTGTTCATTGATTTATGTGATGAATTGATGAAATTATCACATCGTTAGTCTAATTGATAGACTTTGGATAATATTGATAGTGGATGTGGCTTTGATTATGTTTTGGAGCATGATTAGATCTGATCTAATGTGGGAATTTTGATTTAATTGAATTTTTGTAGTTAATTGCATGATTAAATAAGATTTAACTTTTGTCATGCATTTTTGGGTGTTGAATGACTCTAAATTGCTTAGAAATGTGTTGAGGAGGTTTCCAAAGTGTTGGTTTAAAATTATGTTAAAAAAAAATGGGGAGAAAATGGTAAAGGGCTCACAATGTTTGCAGCCGACTGTGTATGTAGTGCCCGCCAGCCTTTTGTGTGCAACTCTTGTGCAATTTTTGCTCAATCTTTTGTCCACTTTTTGGCACCAAAATCAAGGTAAAATTAGGGGTGAAATTTGCTAATTTTTTTGAAAATGTTGGGCAAATTTTGAGCATGTTTTCCTTGATTATATTATTTCATATTGAAGGTAGGAGTAGGCTAAGGATCCATAATATAAAACCATAAAAAGGCTAAATAAAACTTGTCTACTCCTCTTCAATGATCTAATCATGCATTTAATAAGCATTTAGATCCAAAAAATTACATTGAAAGATAAATCCAAAGGTAGAAAGAAAATGACTTCAATGAACCTTCAAAGGAGCAATTGCGCACAGCAAAACCTCACCAATAGTTTATCACTTCCTCAACTCCAAAATTGCTCAAAATTTATAGAGAGCACCTCAACACACCAAGGACATTGCTGTAAAAATTTTGTTCCAATCAGATCACATGAAGATCAACCTCTAAAGTCACTGGACAACAATGGATCGCCAAGAGCACAAGTCCCCAAATGTTGGACCTCTAATGTAATACACACACCTAAGGAGAACCCTAATCAGCCTCAAATATGCTAGATAATGAGAGGTTGAAGGTGAGGGAAGGGCAGTTATAGGAGAAATGGAGAGGAAGAGAGTTTCGAGAGTGTGAAACTTCAATTAATGAAAAATCACACTTTTGGAGGAAAAGAAGGAGTCTAGCTATCTTTTTATCGTATGGCCGGCCACCTCTATCTATAGAGAGAGGATGGTTTGATGTAAGTTGGCATCACACCTTCCATGGTTAGTTGTCAATTTGGCAACCAACTTGCTAACTTGCCAACCAACTTGCATGTGAATTTCACATGCATTTGAAGTTAATTTGCATCTTCATTTCATCTTATGAAATGTGGTGCAAATTAATTTCAAATTAATCTTAAATGAACTCCTTAATTTGAATTTCCACCGAAATCAAATTATGATATTAATTAAATTAACACTTCGATTTAATTAATTAGTTTGACTTAACTTCTTAAGTTAATTAACTTAACTCTTTAAGTTAAATAGTGTCAACTTAACTCTTTCAACTTGACTAATTAATTGTTACATGGCACCAATTAAACTAGCTCCTTAATTTAATTGGTCTAATTTAGCTCTTTGAATTATTTTTATTAATTTAACAATTAAATTAATCAAGTCAATATGACCAAAAATCAATCAACTGAATTGTTCTCCAAAACCGCCTAGAAGAATTTTCTAACTCCTTAGAAAATTCCTCTCATTGAGTACAACTTCCTTTAGGCTTTTGTGTGTTTCCCATTAGGTTGATCCATTCATCGGACATGGGCTGACAACTAATTGTGATATTTTGAATATTGAAATATCCACATCAATTTAAAATCATTTAAACCAACAACTCTTTCAATTACTTTCCCTTAATTGAAAAGTACCCAATCTTAATGGCCAATGTCCAGCAACAAGCCCATGGAGCCAAACTAATTGGATGAAATAAAAATGCTCTAACAAACCATTCTAGCTCTACGCTTGCCATGCAAATACAGTTTTTTCATCTCCTATCTCCCAAAAAAAACCTAGGACAATATATTTGTTGGCTCCCCAATAGCCTCGATAACTATATTTTTAATCCTAATATTCGATTCCCCTTTATGACCTTATCTTTGAAAAACTCATTTTCCAAATTATCATACTACCTTGCGTAAGGATTTCTTAAAATCGATCATTATAGAATACGTAGGAGATGCACTCGTCCTTTACAATGACAAGGAGATGGATTCCATCTTGGATCTCACAAACCTCAATGTCTAAGTAGCTCATACCCAATATCAACCCGGATAACCCGCTACATGGTCGATGAAGAGTTAAAATATGAGTACCTAAACACAAGATTACCATGGATCCTCAGGTCCAAAGACTAATTATATGCACTAATGTAAGCTGGAGAATTTGCTACTACTCACTTGCCGTTTCGGCTATCTAGTGGATTCTCCAGACGAATCTTCAATGAACTTGTTCTCTAACAAACAACCACTAACATGCACCCATGTCTAACATGGATTGCTCATGAAATGGAGCAATATCCAACTCCTTAAATTTATGTATCGTTAGTGCAAGTCTATCTGAATCTTAGATGCACTGTCTCATAAGATTCTATAACTTGGAATGTTTAAAATCATGATTGTGTAAGACTTATTTCATGATCATCACCTAATGTGCAACCAAGTCCCATAGTCATATGTGATTTAGGGGCTTCAACCAAATTCCAGTGAAGTAAAATAAGCATAAGATGAAGATGACCATTTTTATTTGAATATCATTCGATCAAGATTGTATCACAAGTGAAATAGTTTACATGCCAATCTAATTGGCTACCTGACACTATTCCAACACATATTTTGGTTCAATTTTCTCTCTCCTGCCTCCTCTTCCTATTATGATTGTTATGCTAGTTATCTTATATTGTTTGAATTATTTTAAATGCTTTCAACTCCAATATTATGCTATCAAAATACAATTGAGATACACTTGTTACAATTGCTTTTTGGTATTCATGAGATGAATGCTTCAATAAATTTATAATTTATTCATTTATTTGATGAATGAATGGATGAACTGAAAAATGGTCACGAGCATTAAAGTTTGATTTAAAATGGTTCAATTTGATTGAATGGATTGTAATTAAACGAGGCTTGCATGTCTTGTCTTTCCTCTTAATCTCTAAAGTATATTTCTTTTTCTCTTTCTATATACTCTCCTTGAGTAAGATTCAAAGTTTCTTTCTTTAATATGTAATGAGATTAGGCTAAAAAATGATGGTGAGGTCTTTCTTTCTTTTGGAGTCTATTCCAAGGAGCACAATGGAGACTTTGAGGATATGAAGACTTGAAGCCCATGTATGCATGGGATGCATATGCAATATATATGATCTATTCATTTAATTGCTAATCTACCTAAATCAATCAAGTGAACCACAATGGCTCTAAGTGGTGCCACTTGGTCATGGCTCATGATCATCCTAGTGGATGCATGCTAGGCTTTATCTATTTATTTCTTTTTTATCCTTTGATGTATGGTGACGCATGCATAGGATAGAAAGCTTAAATAAAGATAAATGGAACATGGCCTATGTCTCTCTAAGTCTATGGTCCCTCAAATAGAGGAAGAGAAAAAAACAATGTCTCACATATCTTATGCATTTGCTATTGGAAACATAATGCATGTTATGTTATGTATGAGACTTAATGTAACACACTCTCTAACTGTGACCACAAAATAATTCAAGAAGAATTCTGGGATGAAGATACGAGTCTTTATAAGAAAAGTAGCCATGTGTGCAAGAAAATCATGCCCAAGGATGCTATATCAATTGGTACACTAGGAATCAGTTTTTTAGAGTGCTGATATAGATTTTAGGTCAATTTCTTAGAATAAACTGCTTTCATTGGGGGATGAAATAGGTGTCTAATTACATACATTTGAAATCCTCATGTGTCTTTTTTCTAATGCATCAAAAGTTTCTTGAAAAGCATTTTTCTACAAAGAGTTATGATGAAATTACTGAGGACTGCTAGAATGGTATGTTGTTATGGCTACTTTAGGTGATATGAAGGGACACTCGATTTCAAACTAGTTTCAATAGCTCTTTTTTACTTTATTTCTTGGTTATTGAGTCCTTTATGATTTATTTAATATTTTTTGTCTACCCTTATTAGTTTTTATATTTTCTAGGTCATGATTAGTGTGTCCCACCTTGAAGCCATCCTATACTTGGAGGGTTGTTGCAAGCTTTATAAGGTCAATTCTTGCAATTGTTTCAATAGACTATTTTAAGGAATATAACTCATATATTTAGTCTTTGGCTTGTTGCTAAGAAGAGAAATCTTCTTGTTTTTGCTCTAAACTCTTAAGAGCACGTTTGATACCTTATATTACCCACTATTACTAACTATAGTGGTGGCTAATCTCCACTTGTAGCCTGTTTGATGTGGAAGAACAAATCTACAAGCTAGCTCACAAATTTGGTACAGGACCCTATTGTAGCCAGTATTAGGCTATATTCAAATATTGGATCATAGGGCGCTACTAAATAGTAGCAGCCCAACTATTGTCTAGTCTGTGTGTCGAAAAGTCATTTATCACCTTCTTTCTTATGCTGCCATTCCAATTATGCCCTTTATTTCTCTAACTCTACATTGATCTCACAGCCAAGCAAAAGTTTTTTCATTCCAGACTCATTTTCACGCTTCTGTGAGCCCTAGTTCTCCCATCCTTGCATTGCCCAACTAAGCTTTTAGATCTATTCAATTATCAAGTCCACGCCAGTACCCATCGTGAAAGAAATTTGATTTCGGCAGTGGAATAGTGAAGTTTAGTAGTTAATTTTTTTGTTTCACTTTCTTTTTCATTTAACGCGTTTGACACATTCTGAGGGGCTGTTTGCATCTAAAGGTAAATGTTACCATTACATACTACATAGGTCGACGGGTTTCGTATCTCCGGCTGCTTGTTTGGATGACGGAATCCAACGTGGGTATGGTGAAAGATTATCTACTGGAGTTTGCTTGTGTTTCATCGATGAACGACATTTAAGGTATTTTGCTTGATTTCATCTGATTGGGGAGAACATTTGAACAGAGCAACACTTCTGAGTTAGGGAAGATTCAATTGAAGTGAGAAAGATGTTTTGACTTAGGGCTTTTTCCAAGGGAGGCAATTTTGTTAATTAAAATTGTAGTGGCTGATATCAAATGCCTCAATAAGGATTGTAGGGATTGTAGCGGAGAGTAATTGATGGGGGAATAATGCATATCAAACATGACAATAATTAATCCAATCTCACTTAATATTATACTATTATAATTTCTACTATTATAAACATTCCGTATCAAACGTGCCCTAAGTGGATTCCCAGATTGGGGAATGTTGTTACATAATTTGAGTGGTGCTTTGTGGTTTCTCCTACTTCTCCACACGCTTTCACTATCAAATTGGTATCAGAGCTTTGGTCTTTCAATGGCTGGTCGCTGCAAAAATAAGCCAAATGTTGATGATCCTGCAACTCTTCTAAAAGACCTTTATTAAAGGCAAGTAAGGCACTATGATCCAATTATAAAACTTCAAAAGCTTAAATAAGGATCAAATCATGCCAACAATCCAAATTTAGATATAGTGTTACCTTGAAATGCTAATATCCAAGGAGAAAGTGGTGAACTTTTCACCAATCCAGAATCTGCAAGAAACCACGCAGTAGGAAGGGAGCAGTTTTTAACCTTGTTAAAACTCCTCCAAAATTCACAAAAAAAATACTACAACTTTGCAACACCTTTGAGGAAACATAGTAAAAAAATCAAATAAAAAAGCTTTCTGGATCTCTCTGGAAAAATTCGCCAAATTTGTGTTTTGCTCAAGTGGATCTCCAAACCGCAGCAAACTAACTTGTTTGCCTCTATTGATATGATCCACAAACCAATTGAAACTTCCAAACTCTTCTCACTATAAGCTGGAATAAGGGAGGAGAATGACAATGGTGGAGGCCGATTTGAGGTAGGGAAGAAGAAGAAGAGAGCAAAGCTTTCAACACATGAATGCAATGCTAATTTTGGAGGGAATTGTGAAAAGAATCTAATTCTTTCACACTTTCAGCAATAGCCTATCCTAACACCCTCTACATCTATATATAGAGTGAGGTTGGTGTGATGCCATCCTCAAGGTGGGCAGCCAACTTGCATTGCCAAGGAGGCAAATGCAAATTCAAATCCAATTTGAATTTCATGTGCATCTTAATTATATTTGAAATCTAATTTCAAGCTAATTAAGATGCTAATTCAAATGAACATTTCATTTGAATTTTTCCTCCAAAATGTGTTCTTCCCATTAATTAAATTAAACATTTTAATTTAATTAATTAACCTTTGACTTAACTTTTAAGTCAAGCAAGCTTAACTCTTTAACTTGACTAATTGATGGTCACTTTGGCACCAAATAATTAACTCCTTAATTATTGGTCTAATTTAACCTTTTAAATTAACTTATTAATTTAACACTTAAAATTAATCAAGTCAAAATTGACCTTTAATTTGCACACCTCCAAAATCGGTCTACTAGGAGAAATTCTCTAACATTTAGAAAATTGCTCCATTAACTAGGAAGCTAATTAGCTTTTGTGTGTGACCCAATAGGTTCTACAATTCATTGGACATGGGCTCACAACTCATTGTGGCTTTTGAATATCATATATTCATTTTAGTTTAAAACACTTCTAAACTAATCGACTCAGTTCAATTAATCTCATTAATTGAAGAGTACCTAGTTTTCATGGTCGATGTCCAACCTCAAATCTATGGAGCCCAACTAATTGGCCGAAATAAATGTTTTGGAGAACCATTATAGCTCTACACTTACCATGCAAATATGGTCATTCCGTTTCCTATCTCCCGAAAGAGTCATAGGGTAAGATGTTTGTCGGCTCCCTAATAGCCTCGATACTATGTCTTTATTCCAAATGTTCAATTCCCTTGTGTGGCCTCATCTTTGGAAAACTCTTTTTCTAAATTGTCACACCATCTTGTGCAAGTATTTCTTGGAATTGATCATTATAGAATACATAGGAGATGCACTTGCCCTTCACAAAAGCGAGGAGTCGGATTCCATCTTGGACTCACAAACCACCATGCCAAGTAGCTCAAACCTAACCTCAACCCCAAAGACTCACTAAGTGGTCAAGAAAGAGTCAAAGCATAAGGACCAAACACAAGGTTACCATGGATCCTTTAGGTCAGAGGACTAATAATATACATTAGCATAAGCTACAGAATTTGCCACTACCAACTTGCCACTACGGCTATCTAGTGGATTCTCCGGTGGGCATTCATTGCCTTGTTCTCTAGCAAGCATCCACTAACATGCACCAATATCTCATTCGATTGCTCATGAAACGGAGCAATATCCAACCTTTGGATTTATGCATCGCTAGTGCAAGTTGATTTGGATCATAGATGCCTCGTCTCATAAGAACCTATGACTTGGAAGATTTAAGATCACGATCATGTGAAACTTATTCCTTGGTCATCAAACCAAGTCCCGTAGTCATGAGTGATCTAAGGACTTTATCTAAATGCAAGTGAAGTAATAAAGAGCATCAGGCGAAGAGGGCCATATAAAGAATATCAATCAATTAGGATTGGTTTTTACAAGGAAATAGCTTTTACAAGGCCAATCTAATTAGCTTGCCATACACTATTCCAACAATCTCCAACTTGCCCTAAAGCCAATGCCCCATGGCCTTAAGACCCATCTTCTTAAGATGTTCTTCAAAGACCTTTTGCATTAGCAGTTTAGACACTGGTTTCGCTAGATTATCTTCTGAGGCAACTTTATCCACTCAGTTGTCGCCTCTACCAAATTATATCATATATCAAATGATAACGCATTTGCTGTGTTTGGATCACTGATGAGATCTTGACTCAAGTCCAAAACTGTCTTCGAAAGACAATCATAAGCTCATGCACGTTGGCACTACATCCAACTCTTAGATGGAGTTTTTATCCAAACATCTCCTTTTACGGTTTCCAAAACCACAAATTATTTCACCTCAGTGGTGGTCTCGACTGTGGTGTCTTGTTGGAATTCTTCCAACTTAACATGCCACCATTAAGGCAAAATATAAATCCATAAGTGGATTTTAGGTCATCTACATCGGATTGGAAACTTGAATCTGAAAACCCTTCTAGTTTCAATTCTCCATTGCCGTATATAAAAAAAAATATAAATCCTTAGTCCTTCTCAAGTACTTAAGGATTGCTTTAACAGTTATCCAGTGACTGTCACCGGGATTGGATTGGAACCTATTTGTAACACATAGTGAGTATGCCACATCCGGTCTTGTATATTGAACTGCATACATTATGCTACCAATAGCGGAGGCATAAGGTATGTGGGACATCCTTTGTCTCTTGTTTTCAGTCTTAGGGCCCATAGACTTTGAAAGACGAATGCCATGTCCCATAGGAATGAATCCGTTCTTAGATTTCTCTATACTAAACCCCTTTAGTATCTTGTCAATATACGGGGTTTGGGATAGCCCTAGCATCCTCTCTGATCTATGTCTATAGATACATATTCCCAATATGTAGGATGCTTTTCCTAAATTATTTATAGAGAATTGTGTAGATAACCACACTTTAATACACTTTAACATTCCTATCTCATTCCCAATGAGAAGGATGCCATCGACATAAAGCACAATAAACTATACACTACTCCCATCAGCCTTCTTGTACACACATGGCTCATACACATTTTTGACAAAGCCAATTTGACCGTTTTATCAAAACGTATGTTGCAACTTCGGAACACTTGTTTGAGTCCATAAATAGATCTCTGGAGTTTACAAACATTTTGCTCACTCCTCTTGGATGTAAAACCTTGTAGTTGCTCCATATATCTTTCTTCTTCAGTATCTCCATTGAGGAAAGCAATTTTAACATCTATTTTCCATATCTCATAATCATAATATACGACTATTGCAAGTAGAATTCGAATGGACTTAGGCATTGTGACTGGTGAAAAGGTTTTCTCAAAATCAATATTGAGTCCTTGAGTGTTACCTTTTGCCACTAGTCGTGCCTTAAAAGTCATTACTTCTTCATCTACTCCAAGATTTCACTTATAGATCCACTTGCAATCAACGAGAGCTATTCCATTAGGTGGATCCACCAAAGTCCATACTTTGTTTGAGTACATGGAGTCCATTTCGAATCTCATGGCTTCAAGTCAACGTCCCGAATCCATATCCAGCATAGCTTCCTCATAGGTTTTCGGATCATTGCCCGATTTGCCCATCTCATGAAGGAATCCGAACTTTTTAGGTTACTTCTTGATTTGGTCTGACCTTCTCAGAGGTTGTGTATAAGGCTCTTTGATATATATTATTTCTACCACTTGTGGGATTTGATGATCATCTTGAACTTCACCAAGTTCAACAACAACGCATTTTTCTATCTTACAGAAATTCCTTTTCTAAAAAGGTGGCATTTCTCGAAACAAATACCTTTTGTTCCGAGGGATCATAGAAGTAGTAATCCATAGACTTTCTAGGGTATCCCACAAACTTGTACTAGGTGGATCTACTATCCAGTTTATCTCCCACTGTCCATCTCACGTAGGTGGGAGATCCCCAAACCTTGATATACTTGTAAAATGGTGCTTTACCTATCATATCTTATATAGTGTTTTGGCACCGACTTTGAAAGTACTACACTTAGTAACTTTGTTGTCATCGATAAGGCGTATCCCAAAAATGATATAAGCACATAAAAAAAGCTCAACATGGAACGTATCATGTCCAACAAGGTACGCTTTCTCCACTCGGCTATTCCATTGTGTTGGGGTGTGTCGGGTGGAGTCTATTGAGAGATAATCCCATTCTCCTTTAGATAATCCAAGAATTCGGTGCTTAAGTGTTCTCCCCCTCGATTCTATCGAAGAGCTTTAATACTTAGCCCTAATTACTTTTCCACTTCATTCCTATACTTTTTGGACTTTTCAAAAGCTTCTGACTTATACTTCATAAGATACACATGTCCGAACCGACTATAATCATCAATGGAGGTGACGAAGTAGGAATAACCTCCTCTCCTACTAACTCTTAGTGGTCCACAAACATCCGTATGGATCAAATTCAAAAGACTTGTGGAGAGCTCCATTTGTCCTACAAAGGGAGCCTTGGTCATTTTTCCTTTTAAACAAGACTCACAAATAGGAGGATCCTCAATGCCACTAACATTTAGTGCTTTGAGAACTTTTAACTTATTCATCCTATTTTTAGAAATATGTCCAAGTCTTGCATGCCATAACATAGCATTTTTTTGGATATTTAATTTTCTTAATTTGTTGAAAGTGCATAAGTGATGGTTGAGAATCCAATATGTATAATCCTTTGCTAAGTGTACCATAAGCAATTAAAGAACCCATTCTTTAATGCCTTCAATCTCCCATTTGATATAGAAGGATCAAATCCTTCGCTATTCAAAATGGAAATTGAAATAATAATCTCAACAATATATGGCATATAGTAGCAAGGGTTTAATATAATTATGGAGTTCCCTAAGTCCAACTTATTATATGCCTTCGACTTTGGTCACAACTCTTGCTCCTTAGCCAAGGCAGTGGATCATATCCACATCACTTAGTTTTATTCTTCTTTCTTATTCTTTGTAACAATTTACAAAGATAAGAACTATATGCCATATCATATATCCACGAGGAAGAATTTATCCTTTAATACGCTTCAATAAAGTGAATACCCTTCCAAAGGGTTGCAAGGTATTCCTTGTAAAATGGCTTCTAATGGCCTATCTAGCCAAAGTAGAAACAAATAACACTGACTATATGCCCCATAATCTTCTAGACTCCTCTAGATGCCTTTAATAGTTGTTTTTCCTTAGAGGAAGAACTTTTCTTCATTTTACCTACCTTTCTAGCACCCATAGGGACCATAGACTTGGAGGAAGAGACAAGTGTCAAAGGTTTGCCCTTGTCATGGAAGTCTCCTTTTAGATCAACACTTTGATCAATGAAACTCGGCGAGGATGTGAGGATCAAATTCTCATGGAGATCATTGTCCATCACGACATCCAAATAGAAAAAGCTTCTCCAAGCCTAATCATCTTTAGATCGTAGTTGATGACACATTGCTTCACATCCATCCTAGCTTGAAAAATCTCTTTTGATGACATGAACTTCTCATACCTTGTTTGCTTTTCAACTCTTGTAAACTTTAACTAAGGCATTATTCATGTGTCTTTAAGACTTTTAAAGTTTGTAGATGCCATCATGAGATTATGGGATAGGACGATCCTAAACCCAATTTGTGAACTTTTCACGTGTCTCTTGATCTACTTGAATCCTTATGGGATTGGGAACACCTTGATGTAGGACATATATCCGCTTCTAGGACTCTAGAACAATTTTTGAGATTAAGTCAATCGTGGACGTTTGGCCCAATTGGTTTATTAGTTTCCAAAATAACGTTGAGTAGAACATTAAGCGATTCTTGAGATTTCAAAAATCCTCAAAGGCGAAAAAGAGAATAAACATGTGATTGAATTTGATATTTAAAAACATGTTCATGGTCTTTCAAGCATGTTTTTCTCCTACTATTTTATCAAATTCTTCACCCCCAAGAAGAATTTGGGGAATCATATTTTCTAGTGAAAATCAAGATCCCAAGGACTTGTAAGTGGATCTACGACTCGTGAGATATCCACAAGCAATCAAGGTAAACAACTTTTGCTAGTTGCATCTCATGCAACTCCTGATATATTTTACCTCACTTTTTATGTAAACCCACGTCTCGTGAGACTTTCACACTAATAGGTGTTAAGTCCGACCTACCAATCAAGCTTTGATTTGAGAAGGGCACATCCCACGTCTCATGTGACAATGCATTGGCATTCTTAAATCAAAGGTGCATCATATGCTAAGTATATGGTCATAGCTTTCCATTATAAGTGTGACCTACGACTCGTGAGACATCCCACAAATAATGGTAACATCATCATGCCACATACTATTGGTAAAAGGCTTGGACTAATCAAAACTCTTTTAATTTATATCCATTTAGACTTAATATTTGAAAGGCACTTAGACATTCTAAGGGGAGGGTTTTTGCTTGCAAAGATCTCATTATTTTATCTTCTTATTTCGATTTTCTATATCCTAACTATGCATCGCATACATCAATAGGATACAAAAAGCATAAATAAGTAAATGCGCCTACCATGCTCCTAGGGTGGGATGACCATGAGCCTAACTAAATGGTGCACTTAGAGCCATAGGTGCACCACCTAGTTGATTCTAGATGGGTTGATTAAATCTAGTTATTACATAAGTGTATTCCATACATTCATGGGTCTTCAAAAGTCTCTATGCCTCCAAGGTCTCCTTTGCTCCATGTAACTTTTACATGAGAAAGAAATCCTCACTCCTAGTAATTCTACTCTCATAACATTTACAAAGTAGAAATAAAGAGGCATGCAAGCCCCAATTTAATACTACACATTTCAACAACTTGAAATAAATAAAATCAATATTAAAGGCTCATGATCATCCCCATTCAACAATTAAATGAACAATAAACAAATCTAGAATTAACAATTAATTTCAATAATTAAATCCTAATTAAATTAACAAATAATTAGACATGCATAACATTTATGCAACATTTGGAGAGTGACTTTAACAAGATTTAAGGAGCTTGAAAAAGGATAAACATAATATTGAGAATTTGCACAACACTTGTGCATCCATAACACATGATTTAACATCATTTCTAGTCACTAAAGGAGCCAGCCAAAAATCAAGTTCAAAACCTGCCCAAACCATAACCAGCGCTGCTGGCTGTGCCAGGCACGTGGCTGGGCAGTGGCCCTGTCAGCTTGCGCCAAGGCTGGCCGACAACCCCTGTTTTTGGGTAAATGCTAGTCAAGTCAATTTTTAGCTCAACTTTTGTGCACAAAAAATTCTAGAACTCTTTCTAAACATTAAATCACACATTATGGACCAATTTCCAGATCTAAAATACATTTTAAAACTGAAAATTTAAGTGCTCAATCAAGCTTCAAAAATCAAGTTTAAGTAAGAATCGCATTCTTCAAAAATCTTCAACAAAACTCCAATCACAATGGATCCAAAAATGACCAAAACTATTTTAGCCATTTACCAACATGCCATATGAACATATAACATTAATTAAGTCTAAATCAACATTCAACATTAATAGTTATGAATTAAAACATACTATTCATATGAATCAACACTTAAAACACATCTTAGCATGCTTTCAATTCATCAATCAAGGAGCCACATACAACATCATCCAAATACTCCAATCCATCATGTGAATCGAGAAATTGGTGATTTTGATCAATCCATCACATGAATCAATCATCAACAAAAAATCCAAATCTAAGCATGATTTTGGCCCCGATACCACTTGAAGACAAGTAAGGCACTAGGATCTAATTATAAAACTTCAAAAGCTTAAATAAACTAGTGCTTATAAGCAAACAAGGATCAAATCATGCCTAAAATCCAGATTTAGATAGAGTGTTACCTTGAAATGCTAATATCCAAGGAAAGAGTGGTGAACCTTTCACCAATCCAGGATTAGCTAGAAATTGCGCAGCAGGAAGGGAGCGATTTTAACCTTGTTAAAACTCCTCCAAAACTCATGAAAAAAAATACTGCAACCCCTCACCTTGTAGGAAACACAGTAAAAAATTTGAATAAAAAAACTTTATGGATCTCTCTAGAAAAATTTGCCAAATTGGTGCTCTGCTCAAGTGGATCTCCAAACCATAGTAAACTAACTTGCTTGCGTCTATTGATATGATTTACACACCAATTGAAACTTCCAAACTCTCCTCACTGTAAGTTGGAATAAGGGAAGAAAATGACAATGGTGGAGGCCGATTTGAGGTAGGGAAGAAAAAGATAGCAAAGCTTTCAACATATGAATGCAATGCTTGCAAGGAGTTTTGGAGGGAATTGCGAAAAGAATCTAATTCTTTCACACTTTCAGCAATAGCCTATCATAACACCCTCTATATCTATATATAGAGTGAGGTTGGTGTGATGCCAAGTTGGCATCACACCTTCCTCGAGGTGGGCGGCCAACTTGCATTGCCAAGGTGTTAAATTCAAATTCAAGTCCAATTTGAATTTCATGTGCATCTTAATTACATTTGAAATCTAATATCAAGCTAATTAAAATATTAATTCAAATGAACATTTCATTTGAATTTTTTCTCCAAAATTTGTTCTTCCCATTAATTAAATTAAACACTTTAATTTGATTAATTAACCTTTGACTTAACTTTTAAGTCAAACAAGCTTAACTCTTAAGCTTAATTTTGTTAACTTAACTCTTTAAGTTAACTTGACCAATTGATGGTCACTTTGTCAACAAATAATTAACTCCTTAATTATTGGTCTAATTTAACCTTTTAAATTAATTGATTAATTTAATACTTAAATTAATTAAGCCAAAATTGACCTTTAAATTGGACATCTCCAAAATTGGTCCACTAGAGGAAATTTTCTAACTCTTAGAAAATTGCTCCATTAACTAGAAAGCTAGTTGGATTTTGTGTGTGACCCAATAGGTTCTACCATTCATTAGACATGGACTCACAACTCATTGTGATTTTTGAATATCATATATTCATTTTAGTTTAAAACACTTTTAAACTAATTGTCTCAATTCATTTAATCTCATTAATTGAAGAGTACTCAATCTCCATGGTTGATGTCCATCCTCAAGCCCATGGAACCCAACTAATTAGCCAAAATGAATATTTTGGAGAACCATTATAGCTCTGTGCTTACCATGCAAATACGGTCTTTCTGTCTCCTATATCTCGAAAGAGGCCTAGGCTAAGATATTTGTCAGCTCCCTAATATGTCTATTCCCAATGTTCGATTCCCTTATGTGACCTCATCTTTGAAAAACTCATTTTCCAAATTGTCACACTACCTTGCGTAATGATTTCTTGGAATCGATCATATAGAATACATAGGAAATGCACTCTCCCTTCACAAAAGCAAGGAGTCGGATTTCATCTTGGATCTCACAAACCTTTATGCCAAGTAGCTCATACCCAACCTCAACCTAAAAGACCCACTAAGTGGTCAAGGAAGAGTCAAAGCATGAGGACTAGACACAAGGTTATCATGGATCCTTAGGTCAGAGGACTAATAATATGCAATAGCGTAAGCTGGAGAATTTGTCACTATCGACTTGCTACTACAACTAACTAGTGGATTCTCCGATTGGCCTTTAGTGCCTTGTTCTCTAACAAGCACCCACTAACATGTACCCATATCTCATATGGTTGCTCATGGAACGGAGCAATATCCAACTCTTGTATTTTTGCATCGTTAGTACAAGTTTATCTAGATCTTAGATGTCCCATCTCATAAGATCCTATGACTTGGAATATTTAAGTTCACGACCGGTTGAGACTTATTCCATGGTCATCAAACCAATTCCCATAGTCACTAGTAATCTAAGGGCTTCATCTAAATGCAAGTGAAGTAATAAAGAGCACAAGATGAAGATGGCCATATAAAGAATATCAATCAATCAAAATTATTTTTTACAAGGAAATAGCTTTTACAAGGTCAATCTAATTGGCTTACCGGGCACTATTCCAATACTTATGATATCGAGTTGGAAGATTTAAGAAGACAGGTTAAGCAACTCCAGTGGCATCTTACTTGCTACAAACCTTTGCAATGTGATATTAAAGGTCATGTTTGAGAGGCTGAATTGCGTTGGGTGGATGTCAATCCATTGCATCGCACTTAAAATAATGGTTCAAATGAAGATTCTTCACCCCATCAAAGACGTCAAAGAAATGTTCGTAATGTTTGATCTCATGATTTTAAAGTTGATATTCCAAATTTTGGTGGAAGAAATTATTCGAATGAGTTCATAAGTTGGCTAAATTCTATTGAGAGAATCTTTGAATTCAATGAAATTTTTGAAGACTGTAGCATCAAGCTAGTTGCCATCAAGTTGAAGAAACATGCATCTATTTGGTGGACTTAAAGAAGCAATGTGTGTGTAATTAAAAAACAAAAACAAAAACTTGGAAAAAGATGAAGAGAGAACTTTGCAACAAATTCTTATTCGAAAATTATTGTCAATATGCATTTCTCAAATACCATAATTTCAAGCAAAAAGATCTGTCTGTGGAATTTTGCGTTGCTAAATTTGAAGTACTAATGATATGATATGACATTATAGAGCTAGCAGAATAAGCATTTGATTGTTTTCTTGGAGGACTCTATCATAACATTTGCAAGGTAGTGCAGCTACAACCTTTCTGAACCTTTAATAATGCATACAAGTAGGCTCTTAAAGTGGTAAGACAATGAAATGAATCAAACCAAGATTGTGTTTGATTTTCTTTATATAGAGGTACTTTTAATCGATAGAATACATCTTCTTCTAAGCCTATGTCAACCCCAAAAGAGGCGAAACAAGAATCTATTGCAAACAAAGAAAGTGGTAGTGGTTATGTAAGGCAAGTAGTTCCAATACTCAAAAATCATGCTTTAGTGCAAAGGGTTTGGACACTTTGAAGTCAAATGTAGCACTAGGATCCAATTATCAAAGCATAAAAATGATAAAATAACTAATCTACAGATGAAGCCAAGATCTAAACATGCCATAGATTCAAAATTGGTATGATGATTACCTTGATTTTCTCAAAGTCAAAGAAACTTGGAAAAAGATCTAAACTCATTGAAAACTGTCTCCCAAGGGCACAGCGATTTAGAAAAACTTTTGCCCAACCAAATAAATTTTCCTCCAGCTGAAATTTTTATTGGAACTCACCAACACCTTGATGGATCTATAATCTAAAATTCAGCTAGAACAAAAAATGAAAAGGCTCTCCAGAAAAGCCTCCAAGTGACTGCCAAAAACAGAGGATCTCCAAAGGCTAGCAATCCAATTATCTTACCTCTAATGAAAAGATCCACACACCAATACACAATCCTTTTCTTATCAATGTTAGCTGGAGAACAAAGAGAAGAAGTGCAAGGATGAAGGCTTGATTTGGAGGCAGGAGATGAAGAAAAGTGGAGCTTCAACACATAAGGCAACACTTGGGAAATTGGAGGGAAATTGGAGGGAAAATGAAAGAATCTAAGATTAGATCTAGATGCTTGCTTTCACATATGAGTTGGCTTCCCCATCCTATATCTATATATAGAGGGAGGATGTTGTGGTGCCAAGGTGGAATCACATCTTCCTCAAGTTGGCGCCAACTTGCTTGCAAGTTGCCAAGCAAGTGGCATGTGAATTTTGTGTACATTTGAATTTCATTTGGAATTTTCATTTGATCTCATGAAATGTCATCCAAATAAATTCTAATGTCACACCAAATGAACATTTCATTTGAATTTTCTCTCCAAAATTAATTCTTCATTTTAATTAAATTAAATACTTTAATTTAATTAATTATCCTTTGACTTAACTCTTAAGTCAATTTGCTTAACTCTTTAAGCAAGTCATTGTTAACTTAACTCCTTAACTTGACCAATTGATAGTCACGTGGCACCAAATAATTAACTCTTTAATTACTTGATCTCAATTTAACTGCTTAAATTAACTAGATCAATTTAACAATTAAATTGATTAAGCCAAAAATGACTACAATCGTCTACCTCCAAAATTGGTCATAAAGGAATTTCTCTAACTCCTAGAAACTTCCCCTTCATCTAGCAGGATTTGTAATTGGCTTTTATGTACGACCCATTAGGTTCTACCATTTATTGGACATGGGCTCACAACGTTTTGTGACTTATAGAATATCAAATATTCACATTAGTTTAAACTTCTTTAAACTAATAACTCAATTCAATTAATCTCTATTAATTGAAGAATACTCAATCTTCATGGTCGATGTCCAACATCAAGCCCATAGAGCCCAACTAATTAGCTGAAATGAATGCTTTTGGAGAACCATTCTAGCTCTATGCGTACCATACAAATACGGTCATTCAGTCTCATATCTCTCGAAAGAGGCATAGGGAAAGATATTTGTCAACTCCCTAATAGCCTTGATTTTATGTTTCTATTCCCAATGTTCAATTCCCCTTTACGACCTCATCTTTGGAAAACTCTTTTTTCAAATTGTCATACTACCTTGCGCAAGGGTTTATTGGAATCAATCATCACAGAATACATAGGAGATGTACTCGCTCTTCGCAATAACGAGGAGTCGGATCCCATTTTAGACCTCACAAACCTCCATGTCTAAGTAGCTCATGCTCAATCTCCACCCAAATGACCCGCTACGTAGCAAAGGAAGAGTCAAAACATGAGGACCTAAACACAAGGTTACCAAGGATCCTCAGGTCAAATGACTAATTATATGCACTAGATCAAATGACTAATTATATGCACTAGCGTAAGTTGGAGAACTTGCCACTACTGACTTCCTCATTGGCTATCTAGTAGATTCTTCGGGTGGGCCTTTAGTGAACTTGTTCTCTAATAAGCACCCATATCTCATATGGCCTTGCTTATGA
The DNA here is from genome assembly GCA_018894105.1 of Jacaranda mimosifolia. NCBI lineage: Eukaryota > Viridiplantae > Streptophyta > Magnoliopsida > Lamiales > Bignoniaceae > Jacaranda > Jacaranda mimosifolia. The sequence continues at coordinate 14,402,114 of CM032133.1, read as the reverse complement.
AACTAAGCAATATCCAACCATTGGATTTATGCATTGTTAGTGTAAGTTTATTCGGATCTTAGATGCTCGGTCTCATAAGATTCTATGACTTAGAAGATTTAAAATTACGATCGTATAAGACTTGTTTCATGATCACCACTTAGTGCGTGACCAAGTCCCGTGGTCTTGTGTGATATAAGGGCTTCAACCAAATGCTAGTGAAGTAAATGTAAGCATAAGATGAAGATAGTCATTTAATGAATATCATTCAATCAAATTTGTATCACAAGTGAAATAGTTTATATGTCAATCAATTAGTTTGCAGGATACTACTTCAACAATCTCCCACTTACCCTAAAGCTAATTCCCCATAGTCTTAAGATCCATCTTCTCAAGATGTCCTTCAAAGACCTTTTGTATAGGGGTTTAGTCAGTGGATTTGTTATATTCTTTTTTGTGGCAACTCTCTCCACTTGGATGTCGCTTCTATCAATAATCTCCCAAATCAAGTGATATAGCCTCAATATGTGCTTGGATAGTTGATGAGATCTTGGCTCTTTAGCTTGCACTACTACCCAATTGTTGTCACAAAGACAACTACTAGCTTAGCAATGTTAGGTACTACATCCAACTCTGGGATTAAGTTTTTCATCCAAACACCTTCCTTTGTAGCTTTCGAAGCCGCAATATATTCCGTCTTTGTGGTTGAATCGACCATGGTGTCTTGTTCGGAACTCTTCCAACTCACTGTGCTACCATTGCGGAAAAATATAAATCAAGAAGTGAATTTTAGGTCATCTACATCGGATTGAAAACTAGAATTTGAAAACCCTTTGAGTTTCAATTCTCCATTGCGGTCTACCAAAAACAAGTCCTTAAAGGATTGTTTTAATGGCCATCTAGTGACATTCACCGGGGTTAGATTGGAAATAGCTCGTAACGCTTAGAGCGTATGCCACATCCGATCTTGTATAATGAACGTCATACATTATGCTTTCTATAGCAAACGCATAAGGTATGTGGGACATTCTTTGTCTCTTGTCATTAGTCTTAGGGGCCATAGACTTAGAAAGATGAATATCATGTCCCATTGGGAGGAATCCTCTCTTAGATTCTTCCATACTAAACATCTGTAGTATCTTGTCAATGTACGGGGTTTGGGAAATCCCCAGCATCCTCCTCGATCTATCTCTATAGATACGTATTCCTAATACGTGGGATGCTTCTATCAAATCCTTTATGGAGAATTGAGTAGTTAACCATGCTTTAGTATAGTCTAACATTTCTCTCTCACTCCTAATGAAAAGAATGTCATCGACATAAAGCACAATAAATTGTATACTACTCCCACTAGCCTTTTTGTATACACAAGTTTCATACACATTTTTGACAAAGCCAAACGATTTGATTGTCTTATCAAAATATATGTTCCAACTTCAGGACGTCTATTTAAGTCCATAAATGGATCTCTAGAATTTGCAATTCTTTTGCTCACTCCCTTTGGATGTAAAACCTTGTGGTTGCTCCATATAGATTTCTTTTTCAATGTTTTCATTGAAGAAAGTCATTTTCAGATCCATTTGCCATATTTCATAGTCATAATATGCGGTTATGGCAAGTAAAATCTAAAATAGACTTAGTCATTACAACCGGCGAAAAGGTTTTCTCAAAATCGATACCGGGTCTTTGGGTGTAACCTTTTGCCACTAGTCGTGCCTTAAAGGTCATTACCTCTACATCGACTCCAAGCTTTCACTTATAGATCCACCTGCAACCAAAGGGAACTATTCCTTCCAATGGTTCTACCAAAGTCCATGCTTTATTGGAGTACATGGAGTTCATTTCGGATTGGTGCTTTGAGAGCTTCTAACTTGTTCATCCTATTTTTAGAGATATGTCCTAAGTCTTACATGCCATAGGATGACATCCTCCTGGTTATCTAATTTTCTTTTACTTGATTGAATGTGCGTTAATGAAGGTTGAGAATCAAGTATGTATAATCCGTTATTTAATGTACTTTGAGCAATTAAAGAACCATTCTTTAATGCTTTCAATATCCCATTGATATAACAAAATCATATCCTTCATTATCAAGAATGGGAATAGAAATAATGTTCTTAACAAGATTGGGTACATAATAACAAAGATTCAATATAATGCAACCATTCCCCAAGTCTAACTTGACAATGCTTCGAACCATAGCGACAACTCTTGTTCTATTTCCTAGGTGGAGGATCATATCCCCTTTATTAAGACTCTTTCTTCATTCCATCCTCTGTAATGCATTACAAAAGTGAGAACCACATGCTGTATTAAATACCCATGAAGAAGAATTAGTCTTTAAGTGTACTTCAATAAAGTACATACCCTTCTCAAGGGTTGCAAGATAAGCTTTGCAATTCCTTTTCCAATAGCCATTTTCACCGTAATAGAAACAAGTAGCATTGATCCTAGCCTCTTTCTTTTTCTTGACTCCCCTCGAACTCTTCAAGGGTTGTTTCTCTTTGGAGGAAGAACTATTCTTTCTTTTACCTCCATTTCTAGGACCCTTAAACTTAGAAGAGGAAGCAAGCATAAAAGGCTTTTCCTTTTTCATCGTCGCCTAGGTAGTCACCAACATATTCACCAATTCGTTAATCGTTACCTCTTGCTTGGATATATTAAAGTTTATGATGAATTGGTCAAATGAAGAGGGCAATAACTGTAGGATAAAATCCACATAGAGGTCATTGTCCATGATCACATCAAGTTGTCCAAGCTTTTCGATGAGTCTAATTATCTTGAGCCCGTGATCATAGACACTCGAACCCTCAACCATCCTTGACCTAAAGAGCTCTTTTGACGAAGTGAACCTTTCGTGTCTTGGTTGAACACCATACAACTCTTGTAGGTGTGTGTAGATCTCACTAGCATGTTTCATATGATCATGAGTCTTTTGGAGCTCATTGGTCATGGAAGCCATCATGAGGCATCTTGCTTGTAGATCATCATCTACAAACTTAGTGAACAATTCATGGGCCTCATTAGTAGTGTCATCGCCCAAGGTGTTCGGCAGACTTTGATCAAGGACATAGGTCCTTTTTTCGGAGTCTAGAATTATCTTGAGGTTTCTCAACCAATCCTGGAAGTTAGGCCCGATGAGCTTATTAGTTTCCAAAATAGTATGGAGTAGGTTCTTAGTTATTTTGTTTTTGAAGATTTCAAAAATCTATAAGAGGCAAAACAGAAGTATAAGCATATGATTGAATATTGATATTGAAAATATGTTCATACTCTTTCAAGCATGTTTTTGCATGTTTTTCTCCCACTATTTCTTCAAATCCTTTAACCCCTAAAAGAATTTAGGAAATCTTATTTCCTACTAAGAATCAAGATCCCAAGGACTTGTAAGCGGACCACCATGACCGAGTGCCATCCACAAATAATTGAAAGGTAAGCAATATTTGCTAATTGCATCTCATGCAACTCTTGATGTATTTTTCCTCACTTTTTATGTAGACCCACGTGGCCGTGCGCCATCTACATTACTGGGTGTTAAGTCAGACCTTCCAATCATACTTTGATTCGAGACCGCTTCACGACATCCTCTGTGACCAAGTGCCAACGCATGAGAAGCCTCAAATCAAAAGTGCATCTTATGCTAAGTATATGCTTACAGGTTTCCATCTAAGTGTGACCCCCGTGACTGAGTGCCATCACACAAAGATGGTAACATCATCATGACATAACTATTGGTAGAAGGCATGAATTAATTAAAACTCCTTTTAATTTGTATTCACTTTGACTTAATATTTGGAAGAACTTAGACATTCTAAATCGATGGTTTTTCTTGCTTGCAAAGATTTCATCATTTTATCTTCTTATTTAAGTTTTCTATATCCTAAACATGCATCTCATATATCAATAGGATATGGAAAGCACAAATAAGTAAATGCGCCAAGCATGCTGCTAGGGTGGGATGACCATGAGCCTTAACCAAGTGATACACTTAGAGCCATAGATGTACTACTTAGTTGATTTTAAGTAGGTTGATTAAATCCAATCATTACATGAGTGCATCCTCATACATTCATGGGTCTTCATGCCTCCACTGATCTTCTTTGCTCCTTGTAACATTTACATGAGAGAGAAATCCTCACTCCTAGTGATTTTATTCTCATAACATTTACAAGATAGAAATTAAGAGGCATGTAAGCCCCAATTTAATACAACCATTTTCAACAGCTTGAAACAAATAAAATCAATATTAAAGGTTCATGATCATCCACATTCATTCACCATCCATTCAAAAATTAAATAAATAATAAATAAATATAGAATTAACATTCAATTCCAACAATTAAATGTTTATCTCATAAACAATTAATTGGCCAAGCAAGATGAAGCATAACAATTATTCAACATTATTGAACATTAACTTTAACAAGTTTTTAAAAGCAATAAAAAATATCAAACATAATTTTGAGAACTTGTACAACACTTGTGCATCAATATAGCATGATTCAAAACACTTTTAGCCACAATAAGAACACAAGCAAATAGGTTGACTTGGGCAAAATCGAAAACTGCTACTATCTGCTCGGCGTTGGCTACACAGCCACGCAGCAGGTACACACTAAGTGAGCCCGCTGCCTGACCAATGCCCGGCCAGGGCAAACAGTGCCCTATTTTCAAAGTCACTTTCGAGCCATCTCAATTTTGGTTCAACTTTTGTGCACCAAAAAATTTACGACACCTCCTAAACTTCAAATCACACAATATTGATAAAACTCCATATTGAAAACACCTTTCAAAAATTTCAAGTTCTCAATCATGCTTTCAAAAACAAGTTTAAGTAAGAGTCATATTCTTCAAAAATCTCCAATAAACTCCAATCAAATTGGATCCAAAAATGACCAAAACATCTTAGGGCCAAATTTATCATGCTATATCAACATATAAAACCATCTAATGCTAAATCAAAATTCAACATTAGCAACTATTAATTAAAACATACTAATCATATGAATTAACACTTAAAATTCATCTTAGCATGTTTTCAATTCATCAAGCAAAGGAGCCACATACAACATCATCCAAACACTCCAATCCATAGGTTGGATCAATTATTTGGAGATTTTGATCAACAATCACATGAATCAATCAATCAAAAATCTAAATCATAGCATGAAATAGACTTCGATACCACTTGAAGTCACATATAGCATTAGGATCCAATTATCAAAGCATAAGAATGCTAAAATAACTAGGCTACGCATGAAGCTAAGGATCTAAACATGCCAATGATTCAGATTTGGCATAAGGATTACCTTGACTTTCACAAAATCAAGAAACTTGGAAGAAGATCTAAACTCCTTGAAAACTATCTCCTAGGGGCACAGCGGATTTGGAGCAACTTTGGCCCAACAAAATGATTTTTCCTCCTATTGAAATTTTTAGTGAACTTACCAACACCTTTATGGATCTATAGTCCAAAATTCAGCTGGAACCGAAAATGAAAATGCTCTCTAGAAAAGTCTCCAAGTGAATGCCAGAAATAGAGGATCTCCAAAGGCCAGCAATCTAATTGTCTTGCCTCTAATGAAAACATCCACACACCAATGCACAATCCTTTTCTTCTCAATGTTAGCTAGAGAAAAAGAGAAGAAATGTAAGGATGAAGGATTGATTTGGAGGTAGGAGATGAAGAAAAGTGAAGTTTCAACACATGAGGCAACACTTGGGAAATTGGAGGGAAAAAGAGAGAATTTAATATTAGATCTAGATACTTGCTTTCACGGGTGAGTTGTCCACCCCTTCCTATATCTATATATAGAGGGAGGATGATGTGACGCTAAGGTGGCATCACACCTTCCTCAAGTTAGTGCCAACTTGCTTGCAAGTTGCCAAGCAAGTGGCATGTGAATTTTGTATGCATTTGAATTTTATTTGGAATCTTCATTTTATCTCATAAAATGTCATCCAAATAAATTATAATGCCACACCAAATGAACATTTCGTTTGAATTTTCCATCCAAAATTAATTCTTCATTTTAATTAAACTAAACACTTTAATTTAATTAATTATCCTTTGATTTAACTCTTAAGCAAGTCATTATTAACTTGACTCCTTAACTTGACCAATTGATAGTCATGTGACACCAAATAATTAACTCCTTAATTAATTGGTCTTAATTTAACTCCTTAAATTAATTAGATCAATTTAACAATTAAATTGATCAAGCCAAAAATGACTACAACCGTCTACCTCCAAAATAGGTCATAAAGGAATTTCTCTAACTTTTAAAAATTCCCCTTCATCTAGTAGGATTTGCAATTGGCTTTTGTGTATGACCCATTAGATTCTACCATTCATTGGACATGGGCTCAAAACTCTTTGTGAATTATAGAACATCAAATATTCATATTAGTTTAAACTCATTTAAACTAATGACTCAATTAAATTAATCTCTATTAATTGAAGAGTACCCAATCTCCATGGTCGATGTCCAACATTAAGCCTATGGTGCCCAACTAATTGGCCAAAATGAATACGTTTGGAGAACCATTCTAGCTCTCCACGTACTATGCAAATACTGTCATTCCGTCTTTTATCTCAAGAAAGAGGCCTAGGGTAAGATATTTATCGACTCCCTAATAGCCTTGATTCTATGTTTCTATTCCTTGTGTTCGATTCCCCTTTATGACCTCATCTTTGGAAAACTCATTTTCCAAAATGTCATACTACCTTGCGCAAAAGTTTCTTGAAATCAATCATTATAGAATACATAGGGATGTACTCGCCCTTCACAAGACAAGGTATCGAATCCCATCTTAGATCTCACAAACCTCCATGTCTAAGTAGCTCATGTCCAATCTCCACCTGAACAACCCGCTACATGGCCAAGAAAAAGTCAAAGCATGAGGACCTAAACACAAAGTTACCATGGATCATTGCGTCAAAGGACTAATTATATGCACTAACATAAGCTGGAGAACTTGCCACCACCAACTTACCTCTTCGGCTATCTAGTGGATTCTCCGGGCCTTCAATGAACTTGTTCTCTACAAGCACCTACCAACACTCACCTATATCTCATATGGCCTTGCTCATGACACGGAGCAATATCCGACCCTTGGATTTATGCATCTTAGTGCAAGTCTATCAAATCTTAGATGCCCTGTCTCAAAAGATTTTATGACTTGGAAGATTTAAAATCATGACCATGTAAAACTTGTTTCATGATCACCACCCAGTGCATGACTAAATCCCGTAATCTTTTGTAATCTAAGGGCTTCAACCAAATGCCAGTGAAGTAAATATAAGCATAAGATGAAGATGGCCATTTAATGAATATCATTCAATTAAGATTATATCACAAGTGAAATAGTTTGCATGCCAATCTAATTAGCTTGCAAGGCACTATTCCAGCACACTTTATTGCAAATTGTCCAAATCGCAAGATTATCACTCTTATAGAAGAAGAATTGATGAGTAACCTTATGTAACAGTCCCTATCTATGATGAATTAGATGAACAGCAAGAGATTATCTACAAAGATCATGGAGAATCTTTAGTCATTCGTCATAGCCTCAGTGTAACCTATATGGAATATTATTCTTGGCTCCAAAACAATATTTTTCGTACTAGGTGTACTTCTCATGGCAAAGTTTGTAATGTCATCATTGATGGAGGAAGTTGTGAGAATGTCGTAGCTACTACAATGCTGGAAAAGTTGAAATTGAAAATGGAGGATCATCCTCCACCCTACAAGTTATCTTGGCTTCGCAAGGGGAATGAGTAAAAGTAAATAAAAGATGTCTTGTTCAAGTTTTCATTGGTAAATACAAAGATGAGGTTTGATGTGATGTTGTTCCAATGGATGCTTGTCATTTGCTTCTTAGCAAACCTTGGCAGTATGATAGGAGAACTTTATATAATAGTTTGAAGAACACTTATTCTTTTATCAAAGATGGTGAAAAAATTATTTTAGGGCCATCCAAGATGGAGAGTGATCCTAAGCCTTTAAAAAGAGGGGGAAAGAATTTGCTCTCTAAATCTCAAGTGGATAATGCGATTTGTAAGTCTATAGAGGCTTTTGCTTTGGTGATTTTTGAAGAAATTAAGAATCTTGTGGTAGGTATGGTCGCTACAGAAGGAATTTTAGGATATGGTACTCGAAGAAATTCTACCCAGACTCCCTTTAATACGAGAATACGATAAATTCAACATTGCATTGATTTAATTCCAGATACTTCTCTTCTAAATAAGGCAACTTACAAGATGAATCCAAAAGAGCATAAAGAGTTGTAGCGACAAGGTAATGAACTTTTATCTAAAGGCCTTGTGCAAGAGAGTAAAGTTCATGTGTTGTACAAGCCTTTTCTTATGCCGAAAAATGATGGTTCTTGGCATATATGCATTGATAGCAATGGCAAATAAAATCACCATCAAGTACTGCCTTTTGTCCTCTATCTTGATAACTTTTTTGTTCAACTTCATAGCTTTAAAATTAGTTCTAAGATTGATTCTAGAAGTGGTTATCATCAAATTCGCAAGAAACCCAGAGATGAATGAAAAATAGCTTTCAAAACAAGAGATGATCTCTACGAGTGGTTGGTTATGCCATTCAGCTTTTTAAATGCCCTTTCTATTTCATGTGGCTTATGAATTATATTTTTAAACCTTTGATTGAGAAGTTTGTTGTTGTTTATTTTGATGATATTCTTCTCTATAGCCCGAAGGAACATTTGAATCATCTTCGATAAGTATTTGAAGTGCTAAAGAGCAAAAATTGTATGCAAATGTGATAAAGTATCATTTCTTCTCAACAAGCCCTCTTTTTTAGGATATGTTGTTTGTTTGGAAGGCATTAAGATGGATGGGAATAAAATTGAGGTAATTTTAGCATAGCCAACTCTTAAATCCATTCATGATATTCAAAGTTTTTATGGCTTAGTTTCCTTTTATCACAGATTTATCAAAAACTTTAGTAATGTAATAGCACGTATCACTGAGTGCTTGAGCAGTTGTAGTTTTAGATGGACAAAAAATTCACAAAAGAGCTTTGATCTTCTTAAGACAATGGTTGTAGAGACTTCGATATTATAGCTACTAGATTTTGAGAAAGTTTTTGAAGTTAATTGCGATGTTTCAAATGTGAGAATTGGTGTCGTTCTTAGCGAAAAAGGCAACTCCATTGTTCTCTTCAGTGAAATGTTGAACCACTCTCGTCATAATTACTCTACTATGACAAGGAGTTCTTTGCTATTGCTTGTGCTTTGGATCATTAGAAACATTATCTTTACACAAGGAGGTTGTTCTCTACACGGATCATAAAGCATTGAAGTACTTGAATTCTCAGTATGCTATGTGGGTTGAGTATCTCAAGCTTTCAATTTTGTCATCAAGCATAAATCTAGTGTTTCTAATCAAGTGGTGGATGATCTTAGTCAAAGATATTCTCTGCCATCCACTTTGCAAATAAAAGTTATGTTCTTTTCAAAGATAAGTTGCTATGTGTTCAAAATAGTTCTCTAAGACAAGCAATTATTTTTGAAGCACATAATGGAGGTCTTGCTGGACATTTTGGAAGAGATAAAACTTTGAACTTATTCAAGAAAACTTTTATTGGCCTAGGATGGAAAGGGATGTCAAGCATTATGTTGAGAGGTATAGAACATGTCACAATGATAAAAGTCATGGGCAAAACACTAGTTTATACACTCCATAGCCAATTCCAGCAACTTTGTGGGAAGATGTGAGTATGGATTTTGTGGTTGGTTTGCCTTGCACTCAAAGGAACAAAGATTCGATCATAGTGGTTATTGATTGATTTTCCAAAATGGTAAATTTTGTTCCTTGCACCAGGACTTTGATGTGAAACACGTTGTTGATCTTTATTTTAAAGAAATTGTGAGACTTCATGGCATTCCAAAGACCATTACTTGATTGGAATCCAAAGTTTACGAATCATTTTTTGTGCACACTTTAGAGGAAGCTTGGAACTGAGCTTCAATTTAGTTCTTCTGATCATCCTCAAACAAATAGGCAAGCAGAGGTTATTAATAGAAGTTTAGGAATATTTTGAGAAGCTTAGTTGGTAAAAATATTCGGCAATGAAATATATTTTTTACAGAAGTTCAATTTTCTTATAATCGATCTTCTAGCCAAATAATTGGGAGAAGCTCTTTTGAGATAGTCTATGGTAACAATCCTATTTCTCTATTGGGTTTAGCTCAACTTCCAATTACTTAGTACTTCAGTTCAGTAGTGATAGAGAGGATTATGCTAACTACATCAAGAAGTTGCAAGAGTAGGTTTGGCAAGAAACTTTCAAGCACAATGAGAAGTATCAAAGGATTGCCAGCAAGTGTCGAAAACCGGCAGCTTTCAAGGAAGGTGACTTAGTTTAATTTGGATTCACCTTCACCAAGAACGTTTTTCCCGTGGTCGACATGAAAAATTACAACCTATAGTTGATGGTCCTTCCAAGGTACAACAAAAAATTGGTGAGAATACTTATAAAATTAAATTTCTTGATGACTATGGAGTTCTGGCAGCCTTTAATGTGGTTGATCTTTTTCCTTATTTTGAATATGAGTTTGATTCAGACTCGAGGGAGAGTCTTTTCCAACCAAAAGAGAATGACACCAAAATAATTCAAGATTAATTCTAGGATAAAAATATGAGTCCATGTTAGAAAAAGTAGCTATTTACGCAAGAAAATCATGCCTAAAAATATTGCATCAATTGGTTCACTTAGAATCAGTTTTCAAGGTGTTATAATAGATTTGTGACCAACTTCTTGGAATAAACTGCTTTCATTGTGGAGGAAATAGGTGTTAAGCTATATACTATTGGAATGCCACGGGTATCTGGTTTCTAACTCATTAAACAGTTCTTAAAAAGCATTTTTCTACAGAGAGTTATGATGAAATTACTAAAGACTGTCAGAACGATGTGATGTTATGGCTGCTTTTGGGAATATCAAAAGGCACTTGGTTTCAGACTAATTTCAATGGTTCTTTTTACTTTATTTCTTAGTTGCTGAGTCCGTTTTGCTTTATTTAATATTTTCTAGCTACCCTTATTAGTTTTTACATTTTCTAGGTCAGGATTAGTGTGTCCTACCTTAAAGTCATCGTACACTTGGAAGGTTGTTCCAAGCTTCATAAGGTCACCTCTTGTAATCGTTTCAACATACTGTTTTGAAGAATATAACTCATATTTTGTGTCTTTAGCTTGTTGCTAAGAAGAGAAATCTTCTTGCTGTTGCTCTAAACTCTTATGTGGATTCCTAGAAAGATGAGTGCTATTACACAATCTGAGTGGTGCCTTGTGATTCATCCTACTTCTCCACACATTATATCAAAGTGTTACAAGCTACTACTAATCTAACTGTGATGAAAGTCACTAGAAGGTTGTAAACGTGATCCTTAAGTATTTAAGAAGAACTAAAGATTTGTTATTGATTTTGGACGATGGAGAATTGAAGATCAAAAGGTTTTTAAATTTTAGTTTCCAAGAACTAAACATTTATTATTGATTTACAGCAATGGAGAATTGAAACTCAAAAGGTTTTCAGATTCTAGTTTTCAATTTGATGAGGATGACCTTCAATTCATATTAGCATTTATTTTGTGCCTTAATGGTGGGGTAGTAAATTGAAAAAGTTCCAATAAGATACCGTGACCGATTCTACCACTGAAGCAAAATACATTGCGACATCGAATGCCACAAAAGAAGGTGTTTGGATGACAAATTTTATCCAAGAGTTAGATATATTAATTATAGTGCCTAGTATTGCGAAGCTGGTTATTATCTATTGTGACAAAAATGGAGCTATTACACAAGTAAAGGAAAAGGAATCTCAGCAATGATCCAAGTACATATAAAGGCAGTATCATTTAAGTTGTGAGATCATTGATAGTGATGACATTCGAGCAGAGAAAGTTGCCCTAGAAGAGAATATAGCAATTTTACTAACTGAACCTATAACATATAAGGTCTTTGAGAGATATCTTGGGAAGATGGACATAAAGACCATGGAAAATTTCCTTTAGGACAAGTAAGATATTGTTGGAATAATGCCCCACATCAAATTACATTGGCATGCATATCTACACATATAGAACAATCTTATTTGATTGATATTGTATAAATGGACATCTTCATCTTATGTGTTTTTGATATTCTTGACATTAAATTTGATTGAAGCCCTAAAATCACAAGATTATGGGACTTGGCCATACATATGATGGTGATCATGAATAAGTTTCTATGACCATGATTTTAAAATATTCCAAGATTTAGAATCATAGAAATAAATATCTAATATTCGGATAGACTTGTAGTAACAATGCATACTCAAAGGAGTTATATATTGCCCAATTTCATGGACAATTAATATGCGTGACATAGATATACGTTGGTGGGTGCATGTTAGAGAACAAGTTGGCTAAAGACTCCGTTAGAGAATCCATGAGATAGCTAAATTAGCTTGTCGGTAATGGAAAGTTCTCTAGCTTATCATAAGGCGTATAATTAGTTCTTAAACTTGAGGTTCCACAGTAATCTTGTACTTAGGTCCTTGGGCTTTGACGTTGGTCCTGACCACCTAGCGGGTCACATGGACACATGTTGAGCACAAGCTATCTAAGTATGGAGATTGGTGAGTTCCAATAAAGGATATGTTTGCTTGTTGTGAAGAACAATTTGATCTCCTATGTATAAGCGATTCTAAAAAATCCTTGCATAAGTTAGTATGACAATTTAAAAATATAGTTTCCAAAGATGAGGTTATTTAAAATCGCTTATTAAGAATAAAAGCATAGTTATTGAGGCTATTAGGGACTCGGCAAATATCTTGACCCTAAGCTTCTTTCGGGAGATAGGGAACAAAGGGAATGTATTTGCACCATAATCGTACATGAAAAGGTCCGCACTAATTAATTCATCCAATTGATTGGGCCCCATATGCTTATTGTTGGACATCAACTATGGAGTTTTAATTAATCGAGATATTTCATATTGAATTAAATTATAGAGTTGCGAGCCCATGTCTAATTAATTGATGAATCTAATGAGTCATATAAAATCCTTGAACCAATCTAGGGACTTTGGAAAGATTATCTAAAGATTAGACAATTGAAGTGGCCAAATTGGAGGAGGCAAAAATTGACTAAGTTTAATTAGTCACCATGATTTGATATATTGAAGGAGTTAAATTAGTGAAATTAATTTAAATTGTTAAATAAGACCAATAAGATTAAAGAGTTAGTTTACTTGGTAGAAGAGACTTATTAACATTTGGAGGAAAGATTTAAATAGAAGAGTCTATTTAAAATATAGAATAATTAATTGACCAATTAAAATAGAGATTTTAATTGGTGCAATTAAAATTCCATGTCATAGGTGATGTGGCACCCAATGAAAGCAAGTAAGGCACTAGAATCCAAGAATAAAACTTCAAAAGCTTAAATAAACTAGTACTTTACAAGCAATCATGGATCTAAATATGCTTAGGATTCAGATTTGGACGGAGAGTTACCTTGACTAGCAAAATCCAAAGGTAGGATGAAGAACTCTTCTTCAATGCAGAATCTGTCAAATAGTGGCGCAGCTGGAAGGGTGCAACTTTTGCATGATCCAAAGGTCTCCAAATATTCCAAAAAAATTCCAGTAGATCCTTAACTCTTTGATGAAGCTACTGAGAAAATTTCAGATCAAAATTCCTTCTGGATCTCCTGGAAAAAATTCGCCAAGTCGCTGCCCTGACTGGTGGATCTCCAACGCACAGCAATCCTATTGTCTTGCCTCTATCAATATGATGCGCACACCAATGGTTTTTCCAATTTCTCCTAAATATTAGCTGGATATAGAGAGGAGAAATGAGAGCTTGAAGGCCGATTCATGGGTTGGAGAAGAAGAGAGAAGGGGAGCCTCAACTCATGAGGCAACACTTTGGAGGAGGGAAAATGTGAGAATCTAATTCTTCACATGAATTGTGTTATTTTCGCCCACCTTACCTCTATATCTATATATAGAGGGAGGAGTGTGATGCCAAGGTGGCATCACACCTTTCTCAAGGTGGGGGACCGCCCACTTGTCTTGCAAGTTGGCAAATTCAAATCTAATTTGAATTTTGTATGCATTTTAATTACATTTGAAATATAATTTCAAATTAATTAAATGCTACACCAAAATGATCCTATCATTTGAATTTTCCCTCCAAAAAATGATTCTTCTCATTAATTAAATTAAACACTTTAATTTAATGTGTTTAATTTAATTAATTTAATCCTTACCTTAACTCTTAAGTTAGTTAGCTTAACTCTTTAAGCTAAGATTTGTTAACTTAACTCTGTAACTTGACCTATTGATGGTCATATGGTACTAAATAATTAACTCCTTATTTATTGATCTAATTTAACTCCTTAAATTATTTGATCAATTTAAAAATTAAATTAATCAAGCCAAAATTAACCTAAATTTTCCTAAATTTTCGGTCACCCCAAAATCGATCACATGGAGTAAGTTTCTAACACTTAGAAAAATTCATCCATCTTTTAGGAAATGCAATTGGCTTTTGTGTGTGACCTGATAGGTTCTACCATTCATTGGACATGGGCTCACAATTCCTTGTGGCTTTTGAATATCGTATATTCATTTTAGTTTAAACTCCTTTAAACTAATCGACTCCATTCAATTAATCTCTATTAATTGAAGAGTACCCAATCTCCATGATTGATATCCAACCTCAAGCCCATGGTGCCCAACTAATTGGCCAAAATGAATGCTCCTGGAGAACCATTATAACCCTACGTGTACCATGCAAATACGATTCTTCCATCTCTTATCTCTCGAAAGAGGCTTATGGCAAGATATTTGCCGGCTTCCTAATAGCCTCGATACTATATCTTTATTCTTAATGTTCGATTCCACTTTATGATCTCATCCTTGGAAAATTCCTTTTTCAAATTGTCATACTGCCTTGCGCAATGACTCATTGGAATTGATCATTATAAAATACATAGGAGATGCACTTGCCCTTCACAAAGACAAGGAGTCAGATTCCATCTTAGATATCACAAACCTCCATGTTTGAATATCTCATGCCCAATCATCCCGAATGACCGGCTAAGTGACTAGAAAGGAGTCAAAGCGTGAGGACCTAAACACAAGGTTACCATGGATCATCAGGTCAAATGACTAATTATATGCACTAACGTAAGTTGGAGAATTTGTCAATACTGACTTGCCACTTCGGCTATCTAGTGGATTCTCCAAGTGCTTTCAGTGCCTTTTTCCCTAACAAACACCCACTAACATGCATCCATGTCTCATATGGGATTGCTCATGGAACAAAGCAATATCCAACTCCTTGGATCTATGCATCGTTAGTGTCAGTCCATCCAGATCTTAGATGTTCTGTCTCATAAGATCATATGACTTGGAATATTTAAGATCACAACCATGTAAGACTTATTCCATGATCACCACCTAGTGCATGACCAAGTCTTGTAGTCTTGTGTGAACTAAAGGCTTCAACCAAATGCCAGTGAAGCAAATATGTGCATAAGATGAATATAGCCATTTAATGAATATCACTCAATCAAGATCGTATCACAGGTGAAATAGTTTACAATGCCAATCTAATTGGCTTGTAGGGCATTATTCCAACACCCAAGTGGTCTAATCAAGTGGAGGAAGAATCTCAGGCAATAGATGCTCTAGAATCTTCACGACCACACTATAAATACCCCTTGGGACCACCTTATCCACATGCTCATTTATTCACCAAAGTGTGATAAAAAATATGTCCCTTCAAAAACCCGTTCTCTTCTCTCTCCTCCAAATTATTTTCTTTTTCATCCTCTCTCCAAACTTCTTTTTGAAGACATTCTTCCATTATAGCATGGAATTAAGGTATTAGAGTGTTTGTCTTGGACAAAAATTTGTAGCAGATTTTTGTTGGTTTTTGAGACTGAACTTCATGTTCCTTTGTCAAGGAAGAGGCTTCTACTTGGTGAGGATTGGATCCAAGGAGATATGGTTTTCATCCTTTCTTTTGACAGAAAGTATGAAGGTAACTTTCTCTCTTCTCAAATTCAAGATTAGTGGCATAAGTTTATCCTATTGTGATTGATGAATTCAAGTTAAATTTTAAATTTCCGTTTCACATGGATCCTTGATTTCATCATCACTTTTAGTGACAAGTTAAATTAGTCTTACTAACTTAATGAGTTAAATTAGATCAATTAAATCAAAGGATCAATTTAATTGGAACAAGTGAAAAATTAACTTTTGGAGAGAAAATTTAAATGGAATAGTCCATTTAAATTGTAAGAATATTTGATTGAAAAATTAAAAAAGAAATTTTTAATTCAAGCTAATAAATATTCCATGTGGAAATGAGGTGTCACCCAAATGGACCAACGAGGAGGGAGAAATATCTTTGAAGTATGGTTAATATGGCTAGTATGACTAGATGCTCTAGAGTCTTCTTCAAAAATCTATCATGTGATCTATAAATACCCCTATCCTCCCCCTATCATGGATAGCCATTTGCACCCCTTTTTTCACATTGTTTGCATTTTGTTTTTCCCTCCAAAATCCTCTCTTCCATCTAGCTTTGTTATTCTCCAAAATTCCTCTCTAAATTCTTCTATGTTTTGGATTTATTCTAGCTTGTATCTAGAGACTTTTGTTTGAGATTCAAGGCGTGTGGATACCATTAGAGGGGAAATATTAGGGAACTAAGCTGTGAATCCAAGAGGAATTTAAGAGAAAATTGAAGTCTTGAAAGAAAGAAGGTCCTCCATTAGAGATTGGAAGTGGCTAATTTACGGAGGACACAAACTTGAAGATTTTTATATTTCATCTAATTGAGAGATTCTTATAAGGTAACGTTGTCATCTTTCAAACCAATAATCGCAGGCGTAAGTTGATCAAACTGATGGTAAGTTTAGATTATGAATTATTGATATTATTAAATTATTATTCCGTTTGATTTTTATTTTTAATTCTATTGTGTTACTGCTTGCTTTGATTTTCAATTTCACCATCACCTTCAAATGGTATCAAGAGCAATCCTATGCAGGCCATGGCTTGCCACTGCAAGCAGTCAATAATTGCACTGGCCGGTTGGGCTACTACCTTAGTGCAAATGAAGCAACGCATCCCCATCGATTTTGTTGTTTTGTGTTGATTATCCCCTGTTTTTGTTGGATAATTGTTATTCAGTTTTTTCTTGATGTTCTAGCTCCCTTTGGCATGCTTAAATTCCACATTTTACTTTATTTTATTTTTTTCTAAGTTTATGCGACTTTAACAATGCAAATTGTTAGCAGTTAAATGTTTGTGTGATGAACACTTATTTTAATTTGATTTATTTGTTGGAATAGTATCCCGTAGCCATTTAGATTGGCTGTAAAACTAGAGACAATCTTGATTAAATGATATTATATAAATTACCATCTCATCTTATACATTTTATGATACTCTTCATATATATTTAATTGAAACCCTAAAATCATACAAGACTATAGAACTTGATCACACATATAATAGGGATCATGAAACAAATCTCTATGGTTATGATTTTAGATATTCCAATCCATAGAATCTTAGAGACAGGGCATCTAAGATTCGGATAGATTTACACTAACGATACATATTCCAAATATTGGATATTTGCCCCATTTTATGGGCAATCCATGTACCACACATGTATGCATGTTAGTGAGTGTTTGATAGAGAACAAGTTAACTGAAGACTCACATACAGAATCCATAGATAGTCGAAGTAGCTTGTCGCTAATGGAAAATTCTCTAGTTTACACAGTGCATATAATTAGTCATTTGACTTGAAGTTCCACGATAACATTGTTTTTATGTCCTTATGCTTTGATTTCACCCTGACCACTTAGTGGGCCACCTGGGGCTTAGGTTTAGCACATGCTAACTATGTATGGAGGTTGGTGAGTTCCAAAAAATGATCTATTTGCTCATCATGAAGAACAAGTTGGTCTCCTATATATTCTATGATGATCGATTCCGAGAAATACTTGTGCTAGGTGGCATGACAATTTGAGAAAGGAGTTTTCCAAAGTTAATGTCATAAATTGGAACTCCACATCAAGAATAGATGCATAGTTATCAAGGTTATTAGGCAACAGACAAATATCTTACCATAAGCCTCTTTTGGGAGATAGTAAATGGAAGGATCATATTTGCATGGCAATCATAAATAGAAAGGTTCACACTAATTAATTCATCCAATTGGTTAGGCTTCATAGGCTTGTGCTAGACATTGACTGAAGATTGAGTAATTTTCAATTAATGGAGACTTTTTAAAGAAGTTCAATTCATATCTAATATAGGATAGGTCTGACCTGAGCACTTGACATTACAATGACTTTGATAAGATACATAATCAACCCAAAAATAAAAGACTAACATGAGAACTCTCATTGAGGGCACCCGTCTTCGGCCACTTGCCGCAAGTGCCCTTTTTGTCGACTAGCGACATGTCGATCACTATTATATAGTCTTGGATGTCCACCTACTCGATTCGTTCAATAAGTTGGCCATCCCTAGGCCAATCATCGTTACCAATAAATTATTTAATGCCTCCAAGTCGAGGAGTGACTATATCGACAACTCTCTGCCTTTATTGGTCAAACAATTACTTGTCAAATAAATAGGCAACCGCATTTAATGCTTGGCAGATTCAGCATCAAACATTACTTCCATATTAAATGCTGTCAAGTATGTAGTCAACTAACATGCATTGTGATTGCCTTTTTAACATTTAATACCTCTAGACGGCTAACCAAACTATTAAGTCGTGACCCACAGAAGATATGCTTTGCGCTATGGGTTCGATAGGGGTTTATTTCCCTTTTAGAGGCAAGTTAAACATGACCTCTGGCTTCAGCTAACTTCCTCCCACTATAAATATATGCTCTCATAAATTCTATAGCTACACACTTATAGCTCAAATAGCCCTCTTATTATCTTGCTTGCACTCCTATTGCTCGACCTAATTCAAGTACTGAACGATTTTAGTCGCGGACCATTATGACAAGTCTAACATGCTCCACATGTGACTATAGGCATTACAAATAATTACAGTTTTAGTAACGAATAATTTTGTTACCATAAAGTTGAAATTCGTTACCCAAAATATTGGTAATGAATTTTTTGTTACTTAAGTTTAGTGCCCTAAAGCCCGTCGCAAAAGGTTTTCGTAATGAAATTTATGGTTCGTTACGAATGATGGACTTATGGTGAAAAAATATATCGTTACCAAAATATGATATTGGTAACAAAAAAGTGTATTAGTTACAATTAAATTTTATAGCGTAACGAAATATTTAGTTACTAAAATAATGACAATTTTGTTGCATTTTATTTAGCACTCGCTGGCCCACTTGTAGGCCCACCGGAGCGTGGGCGCCAACCCACCGAGGTGCAAGACTAGCGCCACACTGGCCCACCCATAGGCCCACCCGAGCATAAGCCCATCTGCAAGCCCACCCGAGCACAGGCCCAGCATCACAGCAGCCCACCCGCATGCTGGCCCAAACGCGGGCGACAATCCAACGCCGACCCACCCATAGGCCCAGCGCCACACCGGCCCACCCGAGTGCCCACCAACACCGGCCCATCCGAGCGCCCACGCCAGCCCACACCCGCAAGCCCAACGCATATTCATCCTAACCTGCTAGCATGCTTCGAACCCAGCAGCACCATGACCACCATCAGGCAAGCCCTTAACCATCTTGGCTGTCTGTCCAAAAGCTAACATTTACATTTGTTCAATTACTTATTCATCTCTTCCATTTAAAGCTCTCAAGCAATTTTACATGTTATCAAGCAAACACTATTTTATTTTTAAAAACAAAATAATAATTGTCATTTGAATAAATAAAAAAAGAATATCAAATAATGAATTAAAATAAATAAATAAAAAGTTTGAGAAAATTATATAACATAGCTGAATGAAGCAAAGAAATTTTATTACATATATGTATATATAAATTGTTAGGTAAAGGCTTAATATTTTTGTAGAAGAGCTTATAATATAAAATACTTTATTTTAGAAATTTATAAAAAAAAATATTTATGAAAAATAATTGACATTACATATATATAAATATTAAAAAATTGTGAGCAAAACCCTTTAAAGTAAAAAACAAAGGGCAATTTAACAAGCAAAAGTAACAATATTATTAATTCTAGCAGTTTACAAAAATCAGCAAGAAGTTATTCATTCAGGGAATGTTACACTAATCGCCGCCATTTATTATGAATTCCGTGGAGGTTTCAAAAAACCGCAACTAAATGGCTAATTCAGCAGCGGTTTGGATAAATCATTGCTCAACCACTGTCAAATTAATATTTTGTAGCGGTTGAGACAAACCATCACAAAATATATGCCGCGATTAACCTATGTTCTTGTGGCATAATATATAAACACTATATATGTAAATAAGTACAAACAAAAAATTATATTATACATATTTATAAATATTAAATATTATTTAATTCGGAATGAATAAATAGAAAAAATAGATAAAAATAAAAGTAATTTAAATTTTATTGATAAATTTATACGTATGTATATTATATATATGTGAATAAGTATGAATGGAAAAAAAAAAGTATACATGTATGAATAATTTGAAAGAAAAAAAATAAAAATAAAATTATTTAAAATTTTATAAATAAATTTATATATATATATATATGTGTGTGTGTGTGTGTGTGTGTGTGTAAAATGAGAATATATGAAATAATGAGAAATTTTGATATTGATTATTTGAAAAGTTAAAAACTTTTTTTGTTATTCACTATTTTTTTGTTATTTGCAAAATATAATATGAGTATCCAATTATATTTATACAAAAATTTGAGAATGAATACAATAATTTGTTTTTTCTATATTTTATTTTACATTATAATTTCATCCTCATATGTTGTCACTAATTCATATTTTAAAATCAATTTGAAGTTTATAATTATTTTATCAATTTACTATAGTTTTAACTTTATATGACTAATGCCAAACTTTTTTCTTCACTTAATTATTCGATAACTAAGTTATGAGTCAAATTAAAAGTTTTTATTAACTTATATACTAATGTTGATTTTAACTTTATAATTATTTTATATATTTATTTTGATTTACTTTACTTTTTTTTATTTTTACTATCATAGTTTTGTCTTAACTTAATTGATATTTAATAAAAGAATTAAAATTAAATAAGATTATTTTTAAAAAATAATTGGCATTACATATATATATATATATTAAAAAATAGTGGACAAAACCCTTTAAAGTTAAAAATAAAGAGCAATCTAATAAGTAAAAGGAATAATATTATTAATTGCAGGAGTTTAGAAAAACCAGCGCAAAGTATATGGCGCGATTAACTTATGTTCTTGTGGCGTATACACACACACACACTATATATATATATATGTAAATAAGTACGAACAAAAAATTATATTATACATATTTATAAATATTATACATTATTTAATTCGGAATGAATAAATAGAAAAAATAGATAAAAATAAAAGTAATTTAAATTTTATTGATAAATTTATATATATGTATATTATATATGTGTGAATAAGTATAAATAGAAAAAATAAGAATACATGTATGAATAATTCGAAAGAAAAAAAATAAAAATAAAAATTATTTAAAATTTTATACATAAATTTATATATATATGTATAAAATGAAAATATATGAAATAATGAGAAATTTTGATTTTGATTATTTGAAAGGTTAACAACTCTTTTGTTATTCACAAAATTTGATTTTAACTTTATAATTATTTTATATATTTATTTTGATTTATTTTACAAATTTTTTTTATCTTTACTATCATAATTTTGTCTTAATTTAATTGATTTTTAATAAAAAATTAAAATTAAATAAGATTATTTTTTAAAAATAATTGGCATTACATATATATATATATATATTAAAAAATAGTGGACAAAACCCTTTAAAGTTAAAAATAAAGAGCAATCTAATAAGTAAAAGAAATAATATTATTAATTGCGGCAATTTAGAAAAACCAGCACAAAATATATGACGTGATTAACTTATGTTCTTGTGGCGTATATATATATATATACATACACACACACACACTATATATGTAAATAAGTACGAACAAAAAATTATATTATACATATTTATAAATATTATACATTATTTAATTCGAAATGAATAAATAGAAAAAATAGATAAAAATAAAAGTAATTTAAATTTTATTGATAAATTTATATATATGTATATTATATATATGTGAATAAGTATAAATGGAAAAAATAAGTATACATGTGTGAATAATTCGAAAGAAAAAAGATAAAAATGAAAATTATTTAAAATTTTATACATAAATGTATATATATATGTATAAAATGAGAATATATGAAATAATGAGAAATTTTGATTTTGATTATTTGAAAGGTTAACAACTCTTTTTATTATTCAAAAAATTTGATTTTAACTTTATAATTATTTTATATATTTATTTTGATTTATTTTACAAATTTTTTTTATCTTTACTATCATAATTTTGTCTTAACTTAATTGATTTTTAATTAAAAATTAAAATTAAATAAGATTATTTTTAAAAAATAATTGGCATTACATATACATATATATATTAAAAATAATGGACAAAACCCTTTGAAGTTAAAAACAAAGAGCAATCTAATAAGTAAAAATAAAAAAAATTAATTACCCAACAGCTCAAAATTTTGACTTATGTATAAAAATTTCACAAAATTTGAATTGCCCAATCAAGCTTCATTAAAAAAATTTAAAAAATAATAAAAAGAATTTAAAAATATATATTACAAAATCCTCATAAAAAAATTTATATCTCAATATAAATATCATATAAATATATATATATATATGTATTATATCAATATAATATATGTAAAATAAATATCATATAAATATATTCATACATGGAGGGATATATATATATATAATACCCATCCCCCTCTCCCCCTACCCCTCACCACCGGCCATGGTGGGCTGCTGGGTCTGGCCATGGCCCGTGGCTGGCTAGCAACCAACGGCCAGATTTGGCTGCTGGCCCGCGGCCGCCCATGGTTGACTAGCTGCTGGGCGGCCATGGCCAGGCCTGGGGTAGGTTGTGGGGGGGGGGGGGGGGAGGTGCTAGTTGGAAGAGGCAGGAGTGGGTGGGGGGAGGATGTGGAAGAAGGAAGGAAATATATATATATATATTGTTAATTAATAAATTTTAATTAAATTAACTTAAACTAAATTTTTTTAATTATGTTATTTATTTAAAATCATTACATTATTTTGTTCAAAATAAATAAAAATATTTATTTATTTAAAATTATTAAAATTATATTGTTAGGATAAAATTTTAGATTTTATTTTTATTTAAATTATTTATTTTGATTAATAAATAAATTTAATTTTTGTTATTTATATACACACGCACATCGAGGTCTCATAGCGTTTCAACTCTACATCTCCCACATTTTGACTTATTTAATTTTTATTAATTAATAAATTTAATAAAATTAGTTTAAATTAGGGCTTGTTTGTTTATGAATTGGAGCATTTTGTCAAAATATTTTATCAATATGGTAGTGGAGTTGGAGAATCTAATGGTTTTTTGTTTGTATTTTGCGTGGTAGCTGAAAAATGAATTGAGAGAAAATTATTTATTTATTTGTGTATTAGAGGGAACAAGATATTATATCAATAATTTTTTTATTGGGTTGATAGGGTGAAATATACATTTTAAAATTACTAGTGTTAGTATGATATTTTTAGATCTTATTTTTATTTTTAAATTATTTATTTTCGTTAATAAATATTTTTTTATATTTAATAAATATATTTAACTTAATATAAATAAAATATTTTAGATATGATTATTTTTTAATATTTTTGAGATTTAATTTAAAAAAATCATATTTAATTAGGAGATGGATTTGATTTTTATTTTTATTTTATAGTTAATAAATATGTTTAATTAAATTTGATTAAATTACTTTACATATATGTTGTGATTTTAATTTTTTTTTAATCCAACTTTAATTGAAAGATTATTTAATATTTAAAAAAAGTATTAATAAAATTATTTAAACTATTCTGAGTAATTTAAATAATATTAACGTTAAACCCCCATGTTAAAGTTACAAATAAGTCCAAGGTATTTTTGTCTTAAAAATAATCAAAACAGCTTTTGAAAGATATTTTTGAATTTTAATATAAATTTTCAACAGACGTCTACAAATTTGTTAAGGGTGCTAACAGTTCTTCAAATATTTAATTAAATATCTGGGGATAAAAATTAATTTTAATAAACTTAAAACTATATTACTAAGTTTATATTATAATGTCGTAAGTATTTCAAAATAATTTCAAAAATTTCAACTATATTAAAGTTATGCAAGTTGGTCAATTTTAGACCAATTTGCATTAATTAAGTATAGAAAATTTTCACTAAATGCATATTCAAATTGTCCATATCAATATATTATTAGTACAGAATATTTTAATTTTTAAAATGAAATTAATTACACGTAAAGACTAAAGTTTTTAGAATTTATAAACAATTTTTCTAAAATCTTTTTGTTCAAAGCAATGTCCTAATAAATAATAATAAAAAATAGAATTAAATTTTTAAACTCCATAATAATACATCATAATCCATCTTATAATATAAGACAAAATAAATAATTTTTGTACATACTATTTATACACAAAATGGAGGGAGGAGCAAAAATTTGGAGGGAATAAAAAAATAATAAGGAAATTCATTTTTGGAGGGAAACTTATTTTTTGAAGGAAATATAACATGTAGACCAACTAATTCTTAAGAACAATTTGTTCAGGTCTATGTAAGTTAATAATCATTATATTTAATTAAGTTAATACTTTTTTATGCTATATTAAACTACGAAAGTTATCTTCATTTTAACAATTTATATAGTAAAACGTACACACAATTAATATATATATATAAGTTATAAAAATCTTTAATTGGCCAATACAACTATTAAAATACGAAATGTAAAATTAATAGGCCTAACTTCAGGGACCGTTTTCTTTTCATTAAGTATTATGGTAAACTAGATTTCTTTATTTTCTTTTGTTATTTAGGTATGTAACCTTTAACTATTTATTTTAAGGAGTTTTTAGAATTTTTCTAAATAAATATTGTAATAAATTATAATAAAAAATTAAATTGTTGAGCACCAAAATTTATAAGTCCAAATTATATGTTATTTAACTATTTTAACTATAATAGAAATTATTTAATAATTTAAAAAATTATATGTCAATTCATTATATAATCTAAGATAAAAGAAATTAATTTTGCTATAAATTATTTATACAAAAAAAACAATGGAGGAACTAAATTTTAGAGGAATCGAAAAAATGAAATAAATTCATTATTGTTAGAGGGAATCAATTTTTTGGAAGAAATCAAGTTAAATTATTATGTCAAACTAATAATAAAAACAATTGCTAATATTTTCTATGGACCAAATTTTAGAGTGAATTCAAATTTGGAGGGAAACAAAATTGCATTGCCATCCAAATTCATTAAATAAATTTATACATATGTATAAAATAAGAATATATGAAATAATGAGAAATGAGAAATAATGATAAATTTATATATGTATAAAATGAGAAATATATGATGAATCTTCTTTAAATTTTATTGAAATTTATATATATATGTATATATATACTATATACATGTAAGTATGAATAAAAAAATATATTATATATATGTTTTTATAAATATTAAATATTATTTAATTTGGAATGAATAAATAAAAAAATAGATAAAATAAAAGTAATTAAATTTTATTGATAAATTTATATATATGTATATTATATATATGTGAATAAGTATAAATAGAAAAAATAAGTATACATGTATGAATAATTAGAATAAAAAAGATAAAAATAAAAATTATTTAAAATTTTATAGATAAATTTATATATATATATATGTGTATAAAATGAGAATATATGAAATAATGAGAAATGAGAAACAATGATAAATTTATACATATATGTATGAAATGAGAAATATATGAAATAATGGAAGAAGAGAGAAATGAGAATAAAAAGAAAAGAAAAGAATGAAGAAAAAAGAAATGAAATAAGAAATATATGAAGTGCTGGAGGGGAAGGGTAGGGATTCTTCTTCTTCTTCTTGTTCTATAATAATAATAATAATAATAATAGTAGTAGTAGTAGCAGCAGTAGTAGTAGTAGTAGTAGTAGTAGTAGTAGTAGTAATAATAATAATAATAATAATATATTTGAATTTTTTATTTATATTAATTGAATAATTGAATTATTTTAGAATATTTTTTATTTTAATTTTATTATGTAATCTACAATTATATAGTTAAGATGCATGATAGACTCAAATATTTATTGTTTAATTTTTATTTTGTTATATCTGAACTAATAAATAAAATATATTTATATTTAATAGAATTATTTTAGATGTATTTATCATTTTAATATTATTATGTAATTTTGAATTATATAGATAATAGGATAGACTTAAATTTTTATTGTTTAATTTTTATTTCATTTTTAACTTAAGAAATAAAGCCAACAAAATTTATTTAAATTATTAGATATTTTACTATTTTAACATTATTAGATATTTAACTTAATATTATTAAAATTATATGGCCTAAAGTTATTAGTTAGATTTTTAAAAAAAATTAGATGATAAATTCGTATGAAATAAAATTGAATAAATTAGAAGGATATTTGATATTTTAAATTCTAATGTTTAGAATATTTTTTATTTTAATATTATTATGTAATTTATAATTATATAGTTAGGATGACAGACTTAAAATTTTATTGTTTAAGCTTTTTTTGTCTTATTTGAATTAATAAATAAAATATATTTATATTTAACAGAATTATTTTAGATGTGTTTATCATTTTAATATTATTATGTAATTTATAATTATATAGTTAGGATGACAGACTTAAAATTTTATTGTTTAAGCTTTTTTTGTCTTATTTGAATTAATAAATAAAATATATTTATATTTAACAGAATTATTTTAGATGTATTTATCATTTTAATATTCTTATGTAATTTTGAATTATATTGATAATAGGATAGACTTAAATTTTTATTGTTTAATTTTTATTTCATATTTAACTTAATAAAAAAAGTCAACAAAATTTATTTAAATTTTTAGATATTTTACTGTTTTAACATTTTTAGATATTTTAACGTAATATTATTAAAATTATATGGCCTAAAGTGATAATTTAGATTTATAAAAAAATTTAGATGGTAAATTCGTAGGAAATAAAATTTTATAAATTGAAGGATATTTGATATTTTAAATTCTTACGTGCAAGTTTTAAATTTTTTTTAGGACTCAATTCATTTAATTTGATAATTTAGCAAGTGGGATACATGTGTATGTGTGTTTATATATGTGAATATATATATATGTATATAAGTATATAAATATTTTTCAAGATTTATCTTTTTTTTATCTTTATACTTTTTTCAATTTTTATGTACCTATTTTTAATTTTTTGTGCAAATATCCTTTTTTTTTTGTCTCGTATAATACATGGCAAGAAGGGGTTGCCACACCACGTGCCACGGAGGAGAGAGGATGTGACATGGTGCCATGTGGATCGGGCCTACTGCAAATGAATTCAGGCTAGATTTATCCTCAAATTGCTAAAATTCAAAAGTTAGTATACCAAAAATATAAAGTCAAAATTTGCCAGTAGGGTATAGTTATGGGACCAATTTTACATTTTTTCTATAAATGAAAACTCTCAATTCATTGAATAAACAAAAAAGTTTTAAAGCCCAATATTTTAAAGAAATTGGCCCAACTAATGGATTATTCACTTCAAATTTCTTCAAGCTCAATCTTTAAAATAAAACCTAATTCAATAGTAATTCATTAAAAAATTGGTTAAGCCCAATTAACAAATTCTTTACATTATTGTGAAGTTCATTTCTTGAACAAAAGCCCAACCCACAAGTATTAGTAAAAATTTAATTTAATATTCATTTATAATTAGTAACGAAAATCATCGTTACCATATGTATACAATTGCTATTTGGATGGAATGAATTTTGGAGGGAAGTTAATTAAAATTTAGTAACTAAACACTTTGTTAGAATATATTTTATTTGTAACAAATATTTTGTTGTTACAAAAGGTACCAAATTTTATTACAAATATGTCTTCTTATATGATGGAAAATGTTATATATAACAAAATAACATTTTCCGTAACGAATAATTATTTAGTCACGAACATAAAAAATTTAAAGTAACAAATTCGAGTTAAAGGTAACAAGACTTTTACTTTGTTACTAAAGAAAATGTTATTTGTAACAAAAAAAATCAATTTTGTTATAATAAATCTAACATATGTAACGAATTTTACATTTGTTACCAAAATTTTTGTTACGTGAAGTGCAAATTGCTATAATGAGGTTCGACCAACGCCTATTCTATGAGCTTGAGCATGATAACCTCCTCGCTTAGTAAATCTCACTCAAACACCACCAAATCTTTTCATTTTTTTTTACCAAAAATAGCACTATAAATGTCAATTAACTAAAGAATTGATGCAGTCCAATTCTTCAAAAAGTTTGGTGAAGTCCAATTATATTTAATATGAAGCTCAATTTTTAAATAAAGCCTACTTTGGCAATTTACTAAAAAAAAATTGAACTCAATTCTTACAAATATATTATAAGTGAAGCCTATTTAACCATTTCTTTAAATTAATCTGAAGCCAATCTTTTACCAATTAACTAAAAATTCGATTAAATCTAATTTTTAAAACAACTTGCTCAAGTCCAATTCATCAATTGTTTATATCAACGTGAAGCCAATTTAAAGGAAGCACAATTTACCAAAATTTGGTGATGCTAATTCTTAAAAATAAACTGTAATGCTCAATACATCGACTCTTAATCAGAGTTTTTTAATTTGCACAAAGTAAGCCCAATTAAAAGAAATAGCCTTCTTTAATTTAGATAAAGAAAGCCAATTCAAACTATAAAGGAAAGCGCAATTAAAATGTTTGGTCTTTCTTTTTAACTTACATAAGTTGTCAAGCCAAATTCACCTTTAAAAATAAATTAGTGATGCCTAATCAATTAATTCTTTATATTAATGTCAAGCCCAATTCTTAAACAAATGGCACCAATTCACTAAAAAATCGGCGAACTTCAATTAATAAAAAAGTTGCTATAGGCTAATTAACTAATTCTTTAAATTAATTTGTAGCCCAATTCATAAAGAAAGTCATTTAACTAATTTACAAAAAAAAAAAAAAAAACCATTAAAGCCCAACTAACAAAAAAGAAGTTGATGATGCCCTTTAACTGATTCTAGGGCTGTAAACGGATATTAAACGGTACACATACACTATATTCGTATCCATATGTATTTAAGTTTTATAATATCTGTATTCGATGGATATTTTTTTAATAATATTCAAATTCGTATCCATTGGATATTAAAATAATTCAGATATATTCGTATCCGATTATAATTATTAGGATTATCTATTTATAAATATCCAAATATCCTTTTATAAATATCCGAATATCTGAATTTGTTAACTTGTAATAAAATGCATATTTTTTCTAATAAATTTCATTAAAAAATAATCAAATAAATAGCACAACAAAATCTAGAAAAAACAATAAACAAACAATAAAATTAGCAAACTCCAAAGAGAAAGTAAGCATATAAATCTCCTGAAGAATCAAATAGAAATAACAATCTTTAGTACACAAAATAACACTCCAAAAGAAACAAAATACAAAGTTCATTTTAATACAAGTAAAATCTTCATATAACCCAACAAAACGAGCATGCTTGAACTTTGTGTCTATTTAACACAACCAAAAAAAAAAGTTAAAACATATAAGAATATTTACCAATATATAATCAAAAAGCATAGTCCATATAATTATAACTTAAAGTATTAACTACATAATTCATAAACACAATTCATATAATTATAACTTTAACACTTAAGTAATTTACCTTTAACAATGCCCAAAAATGCAAAATTTCAAACATGCACAATTAAATAAAATATCACTATAATTTATTAATTTAAAAAATTAGAAAAGCGAGGTGGGGAGGCCAGCAACTGCAAGCCTCTCCCTGTCGCCGGCAATGGAGAGGCTAGCTTGCGAGACCCAACAGCAACTAGCTGGCTTCCCACGAGTCCAGCTACTGCTGGCTTGCCGACAGGCCAGTAGCAGCTGGCATGTTGATGAGAGCTAGCAAATTGTTGACTCTCGCAATGGGGAGGCCATCTCCATCGCGAGAGCCAGTAGATCTGCTGGCATTGAAATTCATGGGGCCAGCTGCTGCTGGCTCCCAATTTTGACGTTGTGAAGGCCAAAGGTCCTCCGCAACTAGCATCTTGCTAGCCTTTTTTCCGATGAGAATGTTACAATAGGAGGAAAATGAAAAAAAAAAAAAAGAAAAAGAAAAAAAGAAAGGAGAAGAAAGGAAGAAGAGAGAGTACCTACAAATAGGAGGCTAGTGAGTAGAGTAGTGACTAAGGAGAGAATTGATATTGAAATGTAAATGGGAGATAGGGTTTAGTCATTTGGTCACTTTTGTCTTTTATATTTTTTATTTTTTATATTTTTGATAATTTTTATTTAATTATAGTAATTAATTTTTTTAATTTTAAAAATTTTAAATTCAAAATTTTTTCAGACAATTTCAAGTGTGGAAACTAGAAATATATTCGTCTTGTTATAAGCTGATAACAAATCCACACAATCTTTAAGGAAGTATAACATATGTATTTTGCCTGTCTTTTGGAAGCACAGCCAACCATGTGACTTATTTTTCCACGAAGTGGATCGGATAGGTGTGTTTGATATTTAATATTTTTGCATATTATATTTTAATATAATTTTAAAAAATTAGTTTTACAATGACTATTGAATATTGACATTTAATTTTAGATATGTAGATATAATAATGTTAATCAATAAAAATATTCTCCATTATTAATATTTTGGGGTTTAAAATTTATATAGTTGTGAGATTTTAGGATTAGACTTTAAGTTTTATATTTAGATAAATTTTATTAGTTTTCTAAACTAATAATAGTACAAATCTACAAAACAAGTCATCTTATATTATATGTATAGAGTCTAGTTAGATATTGTAAAACATTTAAAAGTTATTTGGGTGAGTTTATAAGCTCCTCAAAATAATTTATAAGACATTTGATAGCTTATAAAATGTTAGTGTTTCGTAATTTTTTTTAAGAAAAGAGCTTATAAAATTCCTAAAATAAGATGTTAGAAACTTATAAGCACTTTTTAAAAAGTAAGGAGTTCTTAACTTATTTTTAAGATATTAACAAACTCTCTTAATTTTAATCATATTAATTATAAAAATTTCATTATTAATACCTTATAAGCTCCAAGATCTTATTATCCAAATACTTTGAGAACTTATTTTTAAAAAATAATTTAGCATCTTATAAGTTCGAAAAATATCTTATAACATGAAGGAGCTCCAAAAACATCTTATTAGATGCAGGAGCTTATAAGATATTTTAAATAAGTTTAGCCAAACACCTTCTTAATGTTCCTTTAGCTAGTTAATAATTTTAGTATTTTATTTTAGAATTAAAAAATTAATTATTCTTGATTTAGTTAATTTTTTTTCTAATTATTGATTTACTTTATGATTAGTTAATATTAATAAAATGACACCAATCTAAATTAATTATATAAAGTAAAGCAACAATAATTTTATATTGATTAATTTTATCATTCATATATTGATTTTTCAATTTTTTAATTTAATATTATTTAATTATCATCTTTATCGTCTATCGATTCTTCATAATCCTCATCTACTAATTTTTTTTATTAATTATTTAATTATTAATTTATGCGTATATTCATTTATATACAGATTATGAGATTTCATATTGAAAAAAATAAAAATAATTTATTATGTATAATAATATATTATATATGATAATTTTTTTAAATATTATTTATATATTAAGATAGATGAAAATAGAATATATTACATATAATATTTTTTAAATATTATTTATCTGATACAGATAACGAATTTAATTAAATTATAGATAATGGAATATATAAATGGATATATCCAACGGATATGTATTTGGGGCGGATATTAAACAGATTGAATAGACATTTACCATATTCGTATCCATTTATAATCGAATACGAATAATATTCATTTTAAATTGATATGGATAATAGTTCTATAAATGAATTTTTGAATATTCATTTATAACCCTAATTGATTCTTCAAACTAATGTGAAACTCAATTTGCCAATTCACAAAAAATTGGTTAAGCCCAATCATGAAAAATTCAGTAAGTCAAGCCTAATTAATCAGTTTTCTATATTAATGTGAAGCCCACTTCATAAGAAAACCCAATTTACCAATTCACTAAAAGTTGGTTAGTAGCAACATTGTGGACTGGCTTGTTTGGCATTATTCTAGGACAGGTGTCTTCGCGGTTAATTCAGTGTACTATCTTGCGGTTTCAATTAAGAAAAGGATGATATAATCTGCTAAAGGACCTTCTAGCAGATCAGGGATTGAAGATTATCAATTCATTTGGACAAGCAACCTTCACCCTAAGGTTAAACATTTTCCTTGGCGTGCTTGCAGAAATTTCCTACCTACAAATTCTTTGCTCGTTGATAAAAGAATATCGTCTAATGCTTTGTCTGATTTATGTGAACACTTGACTGAAGATGCTATACATTGTCTTCTTACGTGCAATTTTGTGCGGCCGGTGTGGGCATTATCAAATTTGCCTAATGCTCCATTATATCATCCTGATTGCACAGTTTACACATGGTTTCGGCATGTCTTTGAGTGTCTTGATACCAAGGAGTTTGATTTCTTTATTGTGTGTTGTTGGAGTATTTGGTATCGCAAAAATCATTGTAAATTTGGAGAAGACTGGTGAACTCCTTTGGAAGTTATTCATTCCGTTTCTGCTTTTCTACACAAGTTTCATCAGTTTGTTTTGTTCCTTTCTGTTCTTAGACTGAATTATAGTGTCAGTGCTCGGTCTGCTCCAGTTGATGGTGTTTTGAAGCTTAATTTTAATGCGGCAGTATTTAACAAACATCGCTCAATTGGTATTAGAGTTGTGGCTAGAGATAGCGGTGGTAGGTGTGTGTCCCCTAGATTTCTAAACTTACTCCCTTGTCTGGTTGAACCAGAAGCCGCGGAAGCTTATGCAGCAAAGGTTGCTTGTGAGATGGCTGCAGCTTACGCTTGGTCGGCAATCCAAATTGAAGGGGATTGTGCTATCCTGATTGCTGCTTTACAAGATCCATTAGATAATTTGTCGGCAATTGGTCCCATTCTCTCTTATGCCAAACAATCTCTTAATTAGTTGTGTTCAGTAAGTTTCATTTTTACATGTTCGACAAGCGGCTAATGTTTGTACTCATTATCTTGCAAAGAATGCCTTAGTGTTGTATTTAAATAAGGTCTCTTAAAATGATGTAATCTGTAATGTTGTTGGCTTGGTATCTTAGTAAAAATATTTTCGCTTTCTTTCAACAACAACAAAAATTTTTTTTTATAAAACATAAGTTAGATAAGCTTAATTAATTAATTCTTTAAATTAGTGTTAAATCCAATTCATAAATTCCAATTCACCAACCCACTAAATTTCAATTCTTAAAACAAAGTAAAACTTACGCATTAAGTCATTAAAAATTTGGTCAAGCCTTTTTATTAAATGAAACAACAACTCACCATGTAATTTGCTCTATATTTGTTCGAGCGCAATCCTTAAAATAAAAAAAAACACACACAAATTAATTCAATAAAATAGTTAATTTCTTATACAAATGCCAACTTATCAGTTAATTCTCTTGAAATTTGTTCAACCCCATTATTAAAAAAAGCAACCCGAACTCAACAATTAATTTACTAAAAATTTTAGTTAAGCCTAGTTCACCATTTAGTTCACTTTACATTTGTTCAACACCAACTACTAAAATAAAGTCCAGTTCACTAATTAATTCACCATAAATCTAGTCAAGTTTTTTCCTTAAATGAAAGACTCAAAAGTTACTACAAATTTGTTAAACTTCAATCCTTAAAAGAAGGCCCAATTATTTGAAGAAAGCTAGTGTAACTAGCAAATTCATTCACAACCAATCCTAGAGGCTAGAAATAAACTCCAACGGACCAATTAATTCACTAAAAAATTGGTCAAACCTAAT
Source organism: Jacaranda mimosifolia (assembly GCA_018894105.1). Taxonomy (NCBI): domain Eukaryota; kingdom Viridiplantae; phylum Streptophyta; class Magnoliopsida; order Lamiales; family Bignoniaceae; genus Jacaranda; species Jacaranda mimosifolia. The sequence continues at coordinate 14,367,796 of CM032133.1, read as the reverse complement.
TATAAAACAAGTAGATGAAACTTAATTAATAAATTCTTTACATTATTGTGAACCATATTTCTTAAAGAAAAGTTCAACTCAAAAATTATGAATGGAAAATTAATTTAATTGGCATTTATAAATTGGGAATGAAAATAATTGTTACCATATGTGTACAATTGAATTTTGGAGGCAAAATTTTTAGAGCAAGTTAATTTCTTTAGTAACGAAAAATTTGCAACAATATATTTTGTTTGTAGCGAACATTTTACTGTTACGAAAAGTATGAATTTTTGTTATAAATATGTCTGAAAATATTACATGTAATAAAATCGTATTTTTCATGTCAAATATTTATTTAGTTACGAACATAAAAAATTCAAAGTAACAAATTTTGTTAAAAGATAACAACATTTTTATTTGGTTGCTTAAGATGAGCTTGTTGGTAACAAAAATTCAATAGTTTCGTTAGGATAAATCAAACATTTGTAATGAAATCTACCTTAATTACCTATCTTTTGTTACTTTAAAGTGTAATTTGTTTGTTGTGGGCTTGACAATGTATTTCTTTTTTTTTTTTCTTTTTTTTGTATTTTTTTTTGGGTTGTTTCTTCTTTCTTTGCATGTAGGGGTATTTTGGTTATTAGACATCAAGCCTGATCCATTTTTTTGTTTCTAGATAATGTTGAAAATGGCATTCTCATGCACCTCAAAAGATTTTCAAATATTTTTTTTTTGTATTTTTTCAACTTTTTTTCTAATTTTTTAGGTAATTCTTTCCTAGTTTCCACCAAAAAGGTAAAAGTGATCATTTTACCCTTCTTGGGGCTATAAATGGATATTCAAAAATTTATTTGCTGTTTGCATCTGAATTTGTTTATAAGCGTATTATCTGTATCTGTTTAAAGTGGATATTATCCCGTATTCGATTAGTAGATATTCGACTGTAAATGGATACAAATAAGGTAATTGTATATTCTATATGTTTACTATTTGCTTTGAATATATATCCATTGGATATATCCGTTTATATACTTAATTTTTCATAACTTATTTAAATCCATCATTCGTAATTGATAAATAATATTTTAAAAAATATTATATATAATAAATTTATATTTTTTTCATATATTTTAAAATATAAATAATATTTAAAAAATTATCTAATATGCTATATTATTATGCATAATAAATTATTTTTATTTTTTTGACAAAAACTCATCATCTTTATATAAATAAATTTAAGTATGAATTAGTAATTAAAATATTAATAATAAAAAATAATAGTTAAGGATTATGAAGAATCTATAGATAGTAGTAATAATAATTAAACAATATTAAATCAAGAAAAAATTGAAAAATCAATATATGAACGATAAAGTTAATCAATATAAAGTTATTGTTGCTTGACTTTATAAATATTTTATGTTCTAGTCATTTTATTAATATTAATTAATCATAAAGTCAATCATTAATAAAAAATAACTAAATCAAGAATAACTAATTTTTTAATTTTAAAATAAAGTGGTAAAGTACTAAAAGTATTAACTAGATAAAGCAACATTAAATATTTTGAAATATTTAACTATACTTTATACGTATAATACAAGATGAATATATCAATTCATTATTTTATTTTGTACATTTGTAGTGTTAGTAATTCAGAAAACTAATAAAATTTACTTAATTATAAAACTTAAACTTTAAATCCTAAAACCCCACAACACTATAGACCTTAAACCTCAAAATATTAATAACAAAGAATAATTTAATTTATTGACTAACATTATTAATATTTACATATTTAAAATTAAATGTCAATATTCAATAGTTATCATAAAATCTAATTTTCTTTAAGTTATATTAAAATATTATACAAAAATGAATATTTGTAAATGGATATTGGGATATTTGTAAGCGGATATTGAATATTTGTAAATGGATATTTGGATATTAATAAACGAATGTATCCTAATAAATGTAATCGAATACAGATATATCATATATCCAAATTCGATTAATATCCAACAGATACGAATTCAAATGTTATTAACTATCTTTCAGATATGAATACAAATATTATAAATGTAAATAAATACAAATACCAGATACAATGTATCCGACCAGTTTAATATCCGTTAATAGTCCTACCCTTCTACACTCAAAATTTCATCATTGTCCTTTGAAGCAAATAGTTTTCTCTATCAAAATTCTATGTTTCACATTTTTCCAAAATTACTGTGTTCACCCCCAAGGGCAAAATGCTTAGCACCCTTATGCACGGTTAGAAAATTAGTGATCGTGCATACTTGTGTTGTATGTGCTATATGTGTGAGCATATAAATAGAACACATAATGCATAACAAATATTAACTAGGAAATCAATAATTCATTATAATAAAAAACACAAAGTGGAGAGTAATCAGATAATGTAATTATTGTTGATGGATGCAATAATGAACAAGAAAAGTACAAGTCGAGGTCTATTGCTCCAAAGTCTCTTTAAGATTATATTGCCCCTCACACGGTGCTAGAAGGTTCTTAAAAAATAATCTTTCAAGATACAATAGATTCCTTTGGTCTAAGCTAGCATACTAGTACAACGAACTGGAAATCTTCTACCAACTTGGAACTCTTTTTATATGGACTGTGTATAAATATGTGCAGTGTAGTGAACAGATAGAATTCTTATGTATGCTTCGGAGTTTTAGTAGTTTGGTTTGGTTCTAGGCACTCTTATTTGTAAGTCGTATCATGACTCTATGCAAAGTTGCAACCATTGATAACAAGATATGAATTTGATTAACATACATGATTCAAGTCCGAACAGCTTAAAAGATACTTCTTGCAAAGGAAACACAACTCTTTATTATTTTGGAAGAGTTAAAATAAATTTTGAAGAGTCACATTTAATACAAATAAATTCTGTAGGGTTACATATAATTAAAATAAAGTTTAAAAATAATTTAAATAATTATTTTAATTAAATTAGGTCCAAAAGATATAAGCCTTGACCGCACCTACACCTTGCCTCTGGCCGAGCTGGCCGGGTAGGTGGGCGGGTAGCACGTTGGCATGTGTGATCTTGAAATCAAATTCATATTCAAGTAGGTCCTCTTCCCTTCAAAGACTTAGGTACACCCAAGGGGTCAAACCACTAAATCAAAACCCAAGCTATATAAACTAGCTTGTTTTAGCTTCCTCTTCCAATGTAGGATGGCTTCTTTTACTACTACTTTAGTTCTTATAATTCCTTGTCATCCTCTCATAACTTATCAACTTTGGCATCAATTTTCTCATTCAAACCTTAATGAATTTTGGTATATAAACACTCAATGAACATTTCCTCGGTGAGATGTTCAAATTAATATAAGAATTTATAAATTTCATTAAGTACAATGCTCTCAATACTAGAGCTAAAATTGGGTCCTCAAATGGGTCTATTTATCAAAATTTTCTTAACTCCTCCTCCCCCACCCCCACAGTTAATGGAAAATTATCTCGTTAGTAGTGTAAATAGTGCAAATACACAAAAAAGTTCCAACTTGAGTGAAACTGCATCAGGATATGTAGCTTGTGGTTTTGAACCTTCCTTAGTGAGAACTACCGGATGCACTCACCAACCATTGAACATGATAGCTTGACCTATTCGAATTTTGTGTTACACTAAGATAATAGAACTTCATTTAACTCCACTCAATAGTCAGTTTAAGTCTTACGATTGCGTTTATTTCAGCTCTGAACAGCTCTTGAGATTCATGAGTACTTTATGAGAATTCAGCTTTAAAGTTCTCATAGGACCAGCTTAGTCCCTACTCACATGGGTGCTTCTTATTAAGATGTTCCTACTGCACCCTCACTTGAAGATTCAAGGTATAAAAGCCATAAAAGCATAGCTTAACCTCAATCATTTGTAAATGGCATTGTCTACTTACCATGGGAGTGTGATGGAGATTGGACCCCCACAATGCTTCCACGTTGAGATACAACAACTTATTTTTCCCTTTAAACATGTCTCTTAGGATCTCCAATCACATAGGTAGGATTCCCATTATGGTGTTTCATTTATTTTAAAGGCTTAAGTCCCATTATCCTTAATAATTTATTAACTTGCTCTCTATTTACAACTTTGGTTAACGGATACACAACATTCTCCTTTGGCTTCATATAGCCAATAGAGATAATACTACTAGAGAGCAATTGTCTAATGGTATTATGTCTATGACGTATACATATAAACTTGCCATTGTACATACTAGTTTGTGCCCTCCTAATAGAAGATTGGCTATCACAATGAATACAAATTATAGATGTAGATTTGGGCTAGTTAAGGATAAATGGATAGGCATTTAGCTTTCTCGCCTGTCTTATCTGACGCAATGAGCTCAAATTTTATAGTCGATCTGGCTATGTAGGTTTTTTTCAAGGACTTCCATGAAATTTCCCTTCATCCTAAAGTGAAAACATATCTACATGTGGACTTAGTTTTGATAGAGTCTAACATCTAATTTGCATCGTTGTATCCATCTCTTACAGTTGGATATCTTGTTTAATGCAATCCATAACTTAAGGTGTGCTTCAAATACGTTAAGATTCTAATTAATGTGGTCTAATACTCTTGACATAATTGCTAGTAAATCTATTTAGCCTACCAATAGCATATGCTATATCAGGACTTGTGTAATTCATGATTTTACACAAGGCTCCCAATTATGCGTGCATACTTTAGTTGATCCTTCCTTCACCTTTATTTTTGGTAAGTTGTGGATTCAAATATATGGTAGTCTTCACAAGGCCATGTTCTTATCTCAAGAACTTTAACTTTGTCTATATAATGAGATTGTATCAGCACTAATCCATTAGATATTTTGATAATTTTTATTCCAAGGATCACATCCGCTCCTCTCTTGTCTTTTATATCAAAACTGCTACTTAGCAAGTTTTCCGTATCTTGAATTACATTACTATCGCTTCCCATAATTAGCATGCCATCTACATGTAGACATGCAATGATATACTTGGAAGTGATACCCTTGATGCACACGCATGCACTCATTGATCCTAAAGCTATTTTCAAGTATGATTTGGTCAAATTTTACGTGCCATTGTTTAGGTGGCAACTTTTTTCTTGATGTCATCTTCAGAATCACTTTACCAACTCCATAGACTTTGGAGCTTGAGGAATTTTCCATCAATAAGTTTTCATCCTTAGTCTCATTTTATGTTGTATGCATGTTTTTGTTAGCACAAACATGGGATGTGACCCTAGTCTCAACCCACCATAACCTTTGACTTTTAACTAAGTTTACCTCAGAAATCACAATAGCCAAGTGCATGTCTTCTACTCCATCAAAAAGTTTTAACACCTTTAATTTGTTCAATGGGTTGTCTTTTTCTTATTTGAAGCCCCAACTTGTTGCAAATGATGACAATCTTTGGCTTGATGACTAGTTCGCCATAGATATAACAATATCCATCAAACTTTTTCTTGTTTTTATTTCCCTTAAGAGCATCCCTCTTCTCTTTTCATTGAATGGACCTTACTCCACTATGTTTTCACTTCAAGGTTATTCCCACCACTTTTCTTCTTTGAAGTCTATTGTCTTCCTCAATCCTCAATTTGAGAATAAGGTCTTCAAGATTCGATTCCTTGAACTTATGCTTAAGGTAATTCTTGAAGTCCCCCAACCTGGAATTAATTTCTCTACCAAGGCTGCCACATGAAATAGTTCTCTCAGCGCTATTCCTTTAGTCACTAACTCATGGAGCATCATTTGATATTCATACATTAGAGATATGATAGATTTTTTAGTCAACCATAACAAAATCAAGAAACTTACTGATTACAAATTTTTTTATGTCAGCATCTTCTATATTGTATATTTTGTCAAGTGACCCCATAGTTTCTTAACTATAGCAATTGGATTGTACACATTGTATAGCATGTTATATATCCAACCTATTCAAGATGTAACTTCTACATAGAAAGTCAGAATGAATCTATGCATCCACAGTAGCTATTGATTCCATATCCAAGTTTTCAACAAGTGGAGAGCATTTCCATGTAAAAACCTCGCCAAGTTCAAGGTTGTGAGATAAAACAGTATCTTCTGCTGCCACCTCTTAAAAAATCACACCCATCGAACTTCTCGGGCTTTTCTACCTGTCCAACCATGACAAGAGCAACTGAAACAGGAGTGACTAGAATAGGATGTCCTCCATTACTAACATCACTTATGTTGGACTCAATGTTGATAGCAAGCATGCCATTGTTTACTATGTCTTAATTTCTGAAATAATTATTTCAAGTAAATCGCAACAACCTAGAACCAAATAAATATGAACTTTATAATTTTCACAAGCAACAAAAATTTTAAATGACATAAATAGTACAAATAATAAAACGACCTAGATTATTTTCTTTACAGAATGTATAAAATATTTTAGTAAAGATTTGTCACAAAATAGAGATACAAAATAAAAAATAAAAATATTTTTTATGTCTAACACAGAATTGAATGAACAATTTAGAAATCAAAATAAATATTGATTCATCTTTACATAGGCAGAACTAAAACTAAACAAAACACCATTCAGAGCAATAAATTTCAATAGAATCAAAGGCTTCTTATGGCAGAATTGTATATTCTTTAACACAAGTACAGAACATGAACTCTAAACATGCGCTCAGCTGGATAGTAACATATCAAGAACTTAAATCAACTCAAGTAAATGGAACAAATTATAGCCTTAGGATTGTTAGAAAATTAGTGACCGTGCATACTTGGGCTATATCTGAGAGCATATAACTAGGCAAGATAGTAATTTATCATGATAAACAACACATAAAAGTGGAGAGCAAGCAAAAAACCTACTTATCGTTGATGAATGCAGTAACAAACAAGAAAAGTGCAAGTCAAGACTTGTTGCTCCAATAGTCTCCTTAAGGTTATATTACCCCTCTTATGGTGCTAGAAGGCTCATGGCAATTAACCTCTCAAGATACAATGGCTTCCTTCAATCTAAGGTAGCACTCCAATAGAACAAATTGACAAATTTCTACTAACTTGGAACTCTTTTTATATGGACTATGTACATATATATATATATGTAGTGTAGAGTAAACATACAGAATACTTTTGTATGCTTTGGATTTCTAGTAGTTTGGTTTGGTTCTAAGCACTCCTATTTATAAGTTATATCATAACATATGTAGAGTTGCAACTACTGACAAAAAAACATGAATTTGAATTAACTGACATTATTCATGTTTGAACAACTTAAAAGACATTTCTTGGAAGAGAAGACACAAATCTTTAATTGTCTTGGAAGAGTTAAAATAAATTTCAAAGAGTCATGGTTAATAAAAATAAATTTTAGAGGGTTACATATAATTAAAAGATTAAATACTCCACTTGGAGCTGAGCTAGACGGGTGGGCAACGTACATGTGCCCGTGGTCTTGAAATCAAACATACACTCATGTATGTCCTCCCCCTCTAAAGACTTGGATGTCCCAAAAGGGGTCTATCCCCTTAGACAAAACCCAAGCTATATAAGTTAGCTTGTTTTAGCTTCCTCTTCCAATATGGGATGCCTTCTTTTTCTATATATTCCTTTGATTCTTATCATTCTTCATTGATCATCATCTTATAACTCATCAACTTTAGCATCAATTTTCTAATTCAAAAAATCTTAATTAATATTGGTAAATAAGCATTCAATGGACATCTCCTCAATGAGAGATTCAAATTAATATAAAAATTTATAAATTTGATTAAGTATAATACTCTCAATTATTGAGCTAAAATTGGATTCACAAATGCGTCTCTTTAATGATGGTCACGTTGGATTGCAAGATTAGGGATGGCAACGTGGCAGGTTTGGCAGGACGCGGGACCCAGCCCACATGTAGCCTATTGGGACCTAACATCCACTCCGCCCCGCCCGCCCCGCCCCACCCTGCCTCCTATTTGAACCTGAACCCGACGGGTCCAACCCGCCTAACCTCTTTTTTTTTTGTTCTTTTCCCTCATAACTTGATGTACAATTTTTGCAACTTTCAACTGTCAAACATGAATATAAATTTTGCAACCGATTATAAATTTGGCAACTCACAATATAATACAAAGATGCAAAATTCATAAATTCATTAGTCCATATATCAAATTTTTATAAAAGTACGGATTAGGAAGTTGTATATTATGAGTAATATATTAATTATATATATATATATATAATATTGTAAAATTGTAAAACAAAGGGAAGAAATTGTAAAATTGAAAGAAGTAAGGAAGAACCTAATCTTATGAGTAATATATTAATTATAAATATATAATATAATATTTAATAAATATCACTATTATAAGGGGTGGATTTGACAGACCCAAAACCAACCCCGGATCCGATCGGATCTTTAAATAAAAATTCGATACTTATCCCAAAACTCGTTTACTTTACCGGTCTTCTATCTACTTGGACCCATTGCCATCCCTATACGGGATGTTTACCATGCTTTGGTCCACCAAACTGCTATTCACATGTTCATGAATTTTTGCAATATCTTTCACTGTTTTTTGGTCCAAAGGCATTTTGGTCATCATTTCCACTATAATTTCATACAGGATAAATGTTCATAACTTCGTGCTTCATCAAAAATTCTGTTTTTCACATTTTCCTAGTTTCCTTATTCGCAAGCCTAGCAGGGCATAAAGGTCGTTTTACATGTTTGGAGGTCATTTAGATTATTTCACTGCTTAAAATCTCCAACATGACATCACGTGCATGTTTTCTGCATCTTCATGCATTTTCTCTAATATTTCGAAAATTTTCTCCAACCCATACAAATTGTTTCGGATTTGAAAAGGCTATTTAGGTAATATTCATACAAAGAAAACCACCCCAAAAACAATTTCCATGCATATCTAAAAATATCCCTGTATCATACATTTGTTTTCAGTTGTACTTAGATATTTTCTTAATTTTTTAAGAATTTTCAATTTATAGGAATATCTTAGGATAATAAGAAGAATTTTGGTCATTTTGCACTCTTTTTACAAAAAATTATTTACGTATTCTCTACACTTCAACTATTTGGGAAAATATTTTTTTCATCATATTAGATTTCTTGACTTTTCAATTTTATCTTATATGTTATACACAATTTCAAATTTAGTCGTATAAGTTAGAAGAAATTTGCACATTTAGTCCGAAAGTCGCCGGAATTCAAAATTTTGGCCAGAAACGCTGATGTGACAAGTCAAAATTTGTTGAATTTGGAGATTTTTGCTTAGGTCGCAAATTTCCAGCTGGCATTGCAATTTTTTTGTCTTGTTGGAAAAAATCTTTACTTACTTGGAGTTTTGTTAGTAATATTATCATTAATATATTATTAACAATATTATTAATAATATATTAATAATATTAGATAATTATTTATCATAATTATGATAATACTAATCTTATTATTCTTATGATTAATTATACTGATAATAATAATAATAAAATTAATTTAATATTTATTAATATTATGTATTATTATTATAGTAATATTATAATTATAAATTATTATATTAATAATATTTATAATATCATCAATACTACGTATTATGAATATAATTAAAATTATTATAATATAATCTTTATTATTATTAATATATTACTAACCATATAATTAGTATTATTGATTATAATAGTATCACTATGAATGATATTGATATTTCATTAATATATTATTAAATATTAATAATAATATGAATATATGACTAATATTAGTATCAATTATATTTACACATATATTGTATACAAATTGATATGGAATGGCCTAATAGGCCCAGTCCAAAGACTATTGCCCAAAAGCACATCATCAAGCCCATCTCATCCTCAGAGCCCAATCACGTTGTTGACCTTGGTCTACGTCTTGCACCTTTTCTCCCACGGCACACTGAGCGACGTTGATGACCTGAGCGCAGATACTCGGCTTGTTCAACCAAAGTGTTCGATTGCCTCTTCCTCTGGCCGTCAACCCCACCCTATGGTCAATCTATATGTCGACTACTGAGGTCGACTCACCATAGGATCTCTTTTCTTCCGCATTAAATGCCTTGATAGGCGACATGCCTCTGCATTAATGGCACATGCTGCCCCAATACCGCCCATACTGCCACGTTAGGCAAGGGGCGTGCCTCCAGTGTACTATTATGTCTATGAAAACTGGAGGTAAATCCACCTGGAATAGTACAGGAATGGGAGATGACCTTAAGCCCCTCATGCAAGGAGAAGAGTCATTTTTGCATGCTAAAGGCATTTCAAATAAATCCTTCACCTGGGGAAGGTTATAAATACCCCCCTTTCCAGCCTCACTGAAGATATGCCATTCTATACTACAAAGTCCTCACTCTGCTGCTCATCTTATTTGGTCATCGTCATACTAACTTGAGTGTTGGAGTGCTATAGTTGGGGGCACATTGACTAATCTGAAGTTTGCTCGTGATTGCAAAATTCAGCCCAGCTATCTGTTACTCAACCAAGCAAGGTCGACACATCCAGATTCTATCCCAATCCAAGTATATATAGTTTTCAACCTCATTACAAATATATATACACATGTACATATATTTATAAAAATATATAATATTTTAATATGCAACATAAAATACACATATATTTACATAAATATATATTAATATATATATACATACAAATATATACATAAATATACACACATATATACATACCACCGCGGTCGCCCGCTGCGCCCCATCGTCGAACCCCTCTTCCCCCTCCCCTCCCCCCCAACCACCTAGGTTGCTATGGCCAACTAGTGGCCATGGCAGTGGCCTGGCAAGCTTCCAGGCTTGGTCGCTTGGAAGCTCGGCAGCCGTTTTCAAGCGCTGGCTACTTGGAAGCTTGGTGGGCGCCAGTGTGGGTGGGGGGGGGGGGGGGGGGGTTGGGGGAATTTTCCTTTCCCTTTTTTTTTAACTCTTAGTTTATTTATTTTTTATTTATATATTTAAAGTTATTTAAATTTTTTTTATTTCTTAACTATTATAAATTATATATATTTATATATATATATATTTATGTGATATATAAACACTTCAAAATTCATGTTGCCACCTAAGGAATAAAAGTGATAAAATAAGTCAATTAATTAGATTTATCAACTAATTTTTTTGCGAACATGGAAAAAAAAAAAAAAAAACTATGTATGTGCCAACTCAGCAAAATGCCAATTTCAGCACCTTCCGGTATGCCACATTATTCCAGTGACTTTTGGACTAAATATGCAAAAAAAAATTAACTTATAGTACTAAATTTGAAATTCCGTAACATATAGGATAAAACTGAAAGTCAGAAAAATTTATAGAACGAAAAAAATATTTTTTTCTTAACTATTTATTTTCTATATTTCGCATATTTCTTGCCATTTTCAGTAGTTTTCCCTGACTTTTTAAAAATTTTCTCAATTCATGGGAATGCTTGAGTTATTTAAGGGCATTTCATAGTTTCATGTATATGCGTCAAAAGATTAAAATTGTTTCCAGTATAAAACATTCAATTCCTGCATTTTGCAACATTTGCATGGATTCTTCATAATTTTCCTAAAATATTTGAATTTCCCCAATTGATGGTGATATTTTGGTAATTTTAGGATATTTAAATAGTTTCATCGTGTTATTTTAGATTCCTGGCATCATATTTGCGTGAGGGACCTTCTTGCAAGTTTTGAGAAACTTGTATTGTTTTGGCAATATTTTGAGAAGTAGCAGTCTATTGCAACTTTTCCAAATTAAATTCAATCACCACTCAGAATAATTGCTCAAGTGAGATAAAAATCTCTCATTTAGTGCAACTTTGGGGCATGCATCCAAAATAACAAGAAGAAAATGGCAGACTCAACTATAACAAAGAGACTGAGATGTTATGAAATGATTAGCAGGCTGGCCTTGGCGCAATAGCATGTTAACAAATTAAACTTGAAAATGTACGTGCATGCAGCGGGTTCAATTAATACAAAAAGAAAAGGATACAGCAGTAATTTGATTAATTTAATTTAATTTGATCAGCTGTCTCACCCAGATATCCTGATCATCCAGGCCGGTGACAATGGGAAACTTAATTTGCCAACATTTTGTTGCCCCGCTAAGGTCTCATTCGGATAGATGGATAAAATAGATAAAATTATTATGGCGGTTTAATGAGATTACATTGTTGAGAATAAGAGAATATTGTGTTTGGTCACTAATTAATACTACACATTCTTAAATCAAAGTTCAATATTTTTTCCACCAATATTTGTATGGATTACGTAATTTGATTTAATATGGAGGATTATTTATCAAAATTCAAAATCTACATAAATTAATATAACACAAACTCATAATCTATTCTAAATTTAATTCATTAAAATCAATCACTTTATGGGACATAATATGATAATCTATCAAATTTCATCCGACAAAGTAAACTTGCCCTAGTTCAGACGGTTGAGATGCGAAAAAGGGATTAAATGTATTCGCATCCCAAGTTTCTCAATCATCAAGAAATTTAGTCCCTTTTTCTTTGCTAACATTTGGTTGCCCCACTAAGTGATTTCATTATAATGTTGCTTTAAATTGGACAAGAATTTATTGCTTTTTCTGACAGTAGGATAAGAACTGATGCACAAAAGGAAAAGAGCGATGCTAAAAATTAACTTGGTTCACCAAATTACGTAATTTCTTTTTAAAAAAATATATATATATTTCGCTGATATCACATTTAAATATTTAATTGTCCAAGTCGTAGATCCAAATAGAGCGTTAAGATAAAAAAAAGGAAAAAGGAAGAAAGAGAAAAGCCTAAAATAAATATGTGTAAGAGAAGCATAGATAAAAAAAGGAAAAAGGAAGAAAGAGAAAAGCCTAATTAAAATGAATATGTGTTGGAGAAGCATAGAATAAGGGTCATGTGAAATGAGATGAAGAGTCCTTAATGCGTAACCTTATTAATGATCAGTTTCACATATATATGGGAACAATGAATCTGAGTGCTAGTGATCTAACTCATTCTTCCATGGTAAAATAGCTTGAGGAAATATGAGAAAAAATTCAAGTAAGAATATATATATATATATGCATATATGTTTCACACTATTTCTCTCATTCATTATATGCATTTATGTTTTGTTTAACAGGCTAAAATTATTACGTTTATGATATATATATATATATATATATAATTTGGGACAACTAAGAATAAGCTCTACTCTAGTTGTGTTTCTTTTCTCAATTGCATTTGAAAATTGAAAAGTGAGTTGGTAAACATGTTTTGTTTATTTTTTTTTATTTATACACACTTTTCAAGAGTCAATTCGAATCTCTCACCTCGCACATTATATGAAAGACTTATACTATTCAGTCATAGACTATTCGGCAAGCCGTTGGACATATTTTTTTATTTATTTTATTTATATATATGCACATTAGGAGTTTGTTGAATTTCAAACATCTGACTTCCCACATTATGTGAGAGATTTATAACACTTGGCCGAAAGCCACTCGAAAATTGATGAACATGCTTATTTATGATTTATTGAACAGGCAATGAAAAGACATTTGGAGGGTTGGGAATTGTTCCTGAGAGGCTGAGTGAGGATAACTATGAGCAGTGGAAAAGGTGTTTGAAAAACTATTTGGTTGGTCATGGGCTGTGGGGTGTTGTCTCCGGAAAGGAGGCTGAACCAGATAAACATGAGCAGAAACAACAACATGAGGAATGGAAGAAGAAAAATGCACTTGCTTTGCATGCCATTCAACTGTCTTGTGGACCAGGCATATATGCCAAGTTTGATAAAGCTCACATTTCTGCTAGCTATGCATGGTATCATCTGGCTGAGAAGGCTTTGAGGCCTCCCAAACAGCCATTGTCAGATCATGAAGAAGATCAAGTTCAACTTGGAGAACATAAGGGTACGTAATTCTCGACTAATTAATTTACCCCAATACAGGTTATTTCTATTTTAATTAAGACTTTAATTGAGTTAGTAATTTAAGATTGGAGCTAATTAAAAATATTTTGACTGTAGAAAAATTCACAACTGGCTAGAAATTTTTTTATATATATATGGATGGATGATTTTGATATGATGCTAGCTGGCGCCTAGCTACTTTCATATGAAGTGCATGCAAACAATTAATTAATAATATCTGCAATCTGCAGGGACCAAAGAATACCTTAAATACGAGAGTCTGTACCAGGCAATTGAGCAGGGGAAAATGGATCAAACAGTGAATTTGCTGGCTGGAGATGCATTTAAGGCAAGAATATCATCTCATAATGACACAGCTCTCCATATTGCAATTTTATCTGGCCACATAAAGATAGCAGAACACTTGGTAGGTATTATGGAACCAGAGGACTTGGAAATGATTAATGATTACGGTGCAACTTGCCTGTCTCTTGCTGCTGTCTGTGGTGAAACAGAACTGGCAAGGGCAATAGTACTTAAAAACAAGAATTTACTTAAAATAAGAAATAATGAACATGAAGACGGCCAACTTCCCGTAATTGTGGCAGCTTTGTATAGACAAAAGAATATGGTTCATTATCTGTACAAAGTCACGCCCAAATGCGAGCTCAGTCCAGAAAAGGGTGAGGATGGAATTAAGCTGCTTAATTGTCTTATTACTGCTGAAATTTATGGTAAGTCAAGGTTTCTCATGATGCATGATCATATATAATATATCTTCAAGAATATGTGTGTATATTTGGAATATATTAATAAATCTCTGCACTTACGTACTGTTGCTCCACAGATGTTGCCTCAATGCTATTAAGACGGTACCCCAAACTGGGCGTAATCCCAGATGACAGCGACCACTACGCTCTCAAAATATTGGCTCAAAAGCCTTCTGCATTCCCCAGCGGGACCAAGTTTTCATTCTGGGAGAAATGGATCTACCGTTGTAAGTACATATATATATATATATATATATATATATCTTTCTTCCATGGCCTTATGACATTAAATTAACTTTCTTCAGCAACAATAAAACATAAAAGATTTAAGATGCATTGAATGTTGAACTCATAATTTAGTGAAAGAAATCAATGGGAGATAGAGAGATACAGGACTAGGCGCCTGTTTTATGGTTTTTGTTTCCTGAAAATCACAATCCAGTAAGTTTAATTTCTTAGGAATATTATTACTCTGTCTCTGAGTTTATAATTCTATTTCTTAGCTGGGAACGATTCATCTTTTGCTAGCTAAAGACGTTATATATGGAAACAAAATATATAATTCGCTCCATTTCCTTTTTGGTATAGGTGTAACAATTCATTCTCCTTGGGACGGTATTGAACTGGATTCTTATAGTGAATTAGAGCACATGGAAACTCAAAGATTGAGCTCTGATGTGGAGCACATGATCGAAGTTCATGAATCAAGTGACGAAGAAATTCACAAAAGCTCACATGGAAGCCTGAGTATAATTAGTCGAGGTAATATCTCTCCATTCCATACAATGACAGGAAGGATAAATTGCGAAAATAGGATCGTAACTATCGCCATTTCACAATATAGGACTGAAATTTGGGGTAATACAAAACTACTATCAAAACTCTTAAAAAAATTTAAAAAAAAAAAAAAAAGAAAAGAAAAGAAAAGGATACATATCACCCAAAAATACAGTTTGCGCTGGTGTGCCACACAAGCGCTATGCAAGCAATGACCGGACTAACTGTCCTTTTAGATAACCTGTGTCTTCTTTTTTCTTTTTTCTAATTTTTTAAGAGCTTTGGTCTTAATTTTTTACTACCCCATGTTTCAATCCCATATTTTGAGTTGACCATAATTACGGTCTTTTTGTACAATTTTTCCATGAGAAGAACATTAACTAAAAGATGATCAACCAATTAACTGCCTAACAATAGCTCTTTGGAAACTCCATTGTTATATATAGTTTTCGTTATAGTGAAGGGGAGTTAGATTAGTTTTAATTATTAACCTGCTTGAAGTACTTTTGCAGCCAACCATGTGTTCCGCAAATTGGGTTGGTGCATTTTACGATGCTTTGGTATGTATATTCTGCTTTATGATATAGGGAATGAGAACACACACACACACACACACACACACTCACACACACACATATATATATATATATATTGTGATGGGATATGCTGTTGAGGTTTCCTTTTTTCTTTTTCTTTTTTTTTTTTTTGGTTTTAAATTTTAGTTCCAGAGATCAAGTATATCCATCACAGAAAGTTGGTACATGATGAATCCGTGAAACTCCTGACTTGCATGTTTCGGGAGATGCGGACATTGAGCCACGTGGAACTTGAAAATATGGATATTGACACAATAATTTATGATGCTATCAAGCATGGGATTATTGAATTCGTAAAAGAAATGTTGAAATACAATCCAGAAATCATCTGGAAGAAAGACAAAAAAGGAAGAACAATTTTTTCACAGGCAATTGTACTGCGTCAGGAGAAGATTTTCAGCCTTATATACGGTCTAGGAGCAAAAATGAACATAATGGCACGCAGGCATGATGCTTTCAGAAATAACTATTTACATCTTGCAGGTAAGTTATCGCCTCCTTCTCAACTTGAGCGTGTTTCTGGAGCAGCTCTGCAGATGCAAAGGGAACTACAATGGTTTAACGTAAGTATATAAATAAGTAAGTACTAATTTATAATCATTAAATTCACTACCCAAAAATTAAGTATATGCTATGAAAAAATTGCTACAAAATTATTTCATAGCTATAACTACAAATTATATATAGCTATGAATTTTCGTAGCAAGTGTAATTCTTTTTTAATTATAATCAATAAAAATAATTAATCATCAACTTTTAGCATTGTACGTTCAAAGCATAATATATTAGTTATACATTATCTTTAGGAAAATTAAAATATATAAAAGAAGAATCATCATCAGCTATGGGTTGCTTGTAACAAATGTTAGTTCAATTTGGAATTTGGTTAGGACAATTTTATAGTGAAAGCTATGAATTCTTAACATCATCTATAGATTGGTTATAGTTAATGTTCTAGTTATTTTATAGTGATTAAATTACTAAATTATAATTATTAAATTACATTAATTGCCAGAGTTCAATTAATTAGTTTGTTCATATATATATATATATATATATAGCTAGGAAGTGGAAGTGGAGAACCTTGTTTAGAGATTAAATTACATCAATTGCCTGAGTTTAATTAGTTTATATATATATATATATATATATATATAGGAAGTGGAGAGCATTGTTCAACCGAAGCTGAAAGAAGAAGTGAATGAGAAGAATAAAACGCCAGAAGTTGTGTTTAGCGATGAACATAAGGATCTGATGAGAGATGCAGAAAGTTGGATGAAAAACACTGCGGGATCAAGCATGATTGTGGGCACTCTTATTGCGGCAGTCATGTTTACTACGGCTTTTACAGTTCCAGGTGGTAACAAAAATGAAAATGGGCTGCCCACAATGTTGGAAACTCAGCCTCGTCCATTCTTGATTTTCATGGTTTCAAATGCATTATCAATGTTCACTTCGTGTACATCACTATTGGTGTTCTTGGGAATTCTCACCGCAAGATATGCAGAAGAAGATTTTCTCAAGTCTTTGCCCACAAAGTTAATTCTTGGACTCGCATGTCTGTTCTTCTCCATTGTTACAATGATGGCATCCTTTGGGGCAGCAATATTTTTGATTCTCCACGACCGCTTATCTTGGGTTACCATACCTATCATCATTATTTCAGTCATTCCAATAATTATTTTCTCCATCTGCCAATTTCCTCTCTTGATTGAGATGACCAACCGGACCTATGTCTCTGGCATCTTTGATAAGCCTAGCAAGAAAAATTCCATGGATATTGTCTATCAATTAATTAGCTAGATGGTGTCTGGTGATGTGATGATCTGTTCATTTCGATGTATCCTTTCTTTACCGTCGACGTACGTTCTTGGCGGTAGTCTGTAGCTAGGGAAGATGGTTCTTTTGTTGAGGCTGTGGCCATATTGTTTAATTTATCTGATAGTTTCGTGCTGCAAATTCAGTTTGTGAGAGTAAGCAAAGCTGTGATGGAGGAAAAATAAATATGGCATGGAAATTGAATTGTCTCATAAAAGAGCACTTCGCAATTGATAAATCTCATGATAGAATTGAATCAAGTTTAGGACAAAGCCAATCTCTACCTTCGGACTTAGAATTTTAATGAAGAAAATGCTAAGGAAAACGTTTTAATTCTTCTAATAATATAACTTTATATTTTAATATTTGCGCATTTAAATTTTCTTTTTCTTTTTGTTCACTGATTTTTATGATCCAAACATATCATTACATATGTCTTCTTTTGGGATTATAGGCCCTAATGATATGGCAACTTAAGTCCCTAGGGGTAAAAAATGAAAAAATTCAACAAAAGAATTTGATTAAATCAATAGTAAATAATGTAAAAGGCCAATAAGCCTAATTAATCAAGTCCATCAAGATGGGCATTTGATCCAAATGGGTCTAAACCCACTAAATATTTAATCATTATAAATACCAAATATTAATACAAAAAAAGACACGAAAAATTAGTTGTAAAAAAATCTCGATGCTCTCCGACCCTACTTCTATTTCTGAGCAGTAGTATGTTGGCATCGTCCATGGGAAATGCCATCTTAGAAAAAGGAAAATTGAAAGGAAATTTGAGAAAAGAGATGAGATCCAAATTTCAAGATTCCAATAATTAGGTCGCGTGAGAGGCGAGAAAGCAGAGAGCTACCTACTTAGTGCACAATCACGTCTGATTCCGAATCCAGCACCTAAAGCATATCCGCCATTAGAGGATATACCAGCTGTTGGGATCTCCTCATAATATGTATTGATTATGATCCTTTGCAATGATTTTACATATTGCATTAGTTGTAAATAACAAAAATACCCAATTGATTTGATACCACAAATTCAGCAGTTTTGTTTGCTCCAATCATGGCTTAATAGTTGGAAGTCTCATATGGAAATCTGCATGATTGTCATGTAATCTTCAAGATATCTGCTGGATCAATCTTCAAGATAATTGTCTAATTTATGCCTAGAATGAAGGAAAGAAATTTTTTATAATTTTCCAGCATTAGGTAAGGAAAGTAGCCATTGGAACTTTAATATGGCAACTTTCAAATCAAATTAGAAAAGTTTCTATTAGAGTTTTACATAACCACATGACCAGAGCTAATTCCATATATTCAAAAGAAAGATAAAAGGAAAGATGTTGTTGGAAGTTTTATGGCAACCTGGACTCAAGAAAGGGAAGTTATGGCTGGAACTTTATATGGAAACATAACATGTCCAGAAGATGAAAAAGATTCTGAATGAACTTCATCTATTTAAAATAGAAGATGTCTCAAGTCAGATGAAAAAAAGCCTTTTTCTCAAAGTTCAGAACTCTATAAGGTACTACTCTTGAAGTTGCGTTGGAAGTTTGCTTTTGCCTTCCATCATCCAGTTTGTTAGAAGTGTCTACGATAGAGGAAGTTGCTTTTTGTTATCGATTTCTTATATCTTTTCTTTGCTGTAACTTCATTTGTATTTAATATAAGTGCAAGTTAAAAATCCTAAGATTATATCTTAGGTACTGAAGTAGGCTTGCCGAACCAATATAAATCATCGTGTTCATCGTATTTGCTGCTTTCTGATATTTATTATCTATTTGGATCTTTATTTCTGTGATATAAAACCTTTTACAAAAACCTTCTCAAAAGAAAAAAGTGTTAATTGATTGAGAAAAAGATCAATTCGTCCCACTTTTGATCCTACTTATATTCACACCAGTATAACAAGCTCCACCTCCTAGAAAACTAGTATTGCAGATGACCTGAGAAACAGTGATGATGTTGTTGGATAATGACTCTGTGCAAGGTAGTTACGGCCAAAGCAGTCACTCAATATGCTGGATCACATTGCCTATGGAGCAACTCTAGTCCTCTTGCTAAAGCAAGAAAACCTTGTTGCCCTAAGAGAGAACAACATGAAGAACAAACTCCAAATGGAACACCACTTCTCCTTCACCTCAACAGATGGACATGTAGTCAACCCCCCCAAGCTAACATTACAGCGATTGCCTACTCAATAGAAGAAAAAGATAGATTAGTGACATGCAAGATAATAAGTGACAATACAAAAAAATATCATTAATTATATATATTAGGTGATAAAAGATTATTTTGACACCTTAATGATTTTTACAAATTAGATAGTAACAAGTATAGTACTTAAGTTGTCACCATTAATAATTAGTGAAACACTTATTTTAACAGCTTAGTGACAATGAAAATCTTGTTACAGATTATAGTAATAATTTTCATTTGTCACTAGATTGTCACCATAGCAATACTGTTACTAATTGTCAATGATGATAACTAAAGACATTAGTTTTTGTCACTATTAAGCCATATTGTGATAGAAAAAAAAATTTATTGTCATGTGAAAAATATTATTAGTGACAAAATAAAAGCTACTATCACTTAATGCATATTATTAATGATAATTATTACATTATCACTTATTATTTTATTACAAATATTTTATCTTTTTGTAGTGACTATTACTTAAGTTTAAAGTCACTTACTCGTGCCTCAATGCTTAGAAAACGAGTACCTCCATGAAGCTTCCATTAACACGTCATATTGACTGCTTCGTCAATATCTTACAACCATGGTCTCGAGTTTTGAAAAATGAAGAAACTATAATTCATTAATAGCATGGAGTAATAATAGAAGATTGAGAAAAAAAGAAATCTAGGCATACCTATATATGATGTAAAAATATATTTTGACTAACGAAGTTTATTGGAAAGTCCCATTTTCGTCACATAAGTGATCATATCGTGTTCAAAGTAACCAAACTTGATGAAAACAACAACCTGCACTCCACATCTTCATCACTTTCCTCATCATTTTAATTTGAAATTCAAAATACCCATAAGAAATCATATGAATTAAAAGGGATAATAGTGAGAACCACTCCATTTGGTATGCTAGTCTACTACTTTAGTATAATTGATAGAAAACAAAAAAATAACAAGTAATCAAATTGGCATAGCTTACACAACTAAACATCTTACCTCAACCCACTTCCAATCACCAAGCCCATATTAATTACTTGCATTTTTGCTTAACTTATTGGCCGGATGATAGGAAAAATATTATATGGCTAGGCAAGTGTAACAAGCTCACAAGCATGCATGCTCTCTCAAAATCTAATTTAATAGTATGCAGGAAAATTATAATTGGACAGAACTATATAATTATAATTTGCAGGAAAATTATAATTTTCGCAACTAAACTTAGCTACTTATTCGGTTTTCATCCTTTAATAGTATGCAGTTACAAAATTGGTCCCAAAAATGTCTATTTTTTAACAAATTGTGTCCTTGCCGTTAACTATCCAGTTAAATTGGATAGAAAGTGGCAATGTGCCTTGCACATGACCACTAATGGAGGGAAATACACCAAATTCTTATCCAATTTCCCACCAAGCATGTTTCTTGGATTTGTTATATCATTTTGTCTCATTTTTTGGTCAATTTGTCACAAAATTCAGTCAAAGGAAGCAAGAGAAGTTTCGGTCAGTGGTGTGAAGCAAAAACAGAGGAGAAAAATTGGAGAGAAGACAAAATGAGTTCAAGCAATTCCTTCAACAGTTGTTCAAGCAACAAGTTTCATCCAAACTCTCAATTATTTTGTGATTGTGGATATAAGCTACCATTATTAATATCATGGACCTCAAATAACCCATGCTACTTTTAGCTATTTTTTGGGCAAGCACGATATCTCCTACCTGGGTTATTTGAGGTCCATGATGTTAACAATGGTAACTCATATCCACAATCACAAAATAATGGAGAGTTTGGATGAAACTTGTTGCTTGAACGTCTATTGAAGGAATTGCTTGAACTTGTTTTGCCTTCTCTCTAATTTTCCTCCTCTGTTTTTGCTTCACACCACTGAACGAAACTTCTCTTGTTTGCTTTGACTAAATTCTGTGACAAATTGACCAAAAAATGAGACAAAATGATATAAAAAAATCCAAGAAACATGCTTGGCGGGAAATTAGGCAAGAATCTGGTGTATTTCCTTCCATTAGTTGCATATGACCAATTTTCGTCCAATTTAACTAGATGGTTAACGGCAAAGACGCGATTTGTTAAAAAATAGACACTTTAGGAACCAATTTTGTAATTGCATACTATTAAGGGATGAAAACCAAATAAGTGGCTAAGTTTAGGGACGAAAATTATAATTTTCCCCTTAATTGCTATACTTTCTTGGAATTGAATAAAAATGACTACTTTATCAGTTCATACATGCATCCTTTGGAGTCTCTAGGATAAAACCTCTACTTCAATTATTGAGAATTGTACACTTACGCATTTAGATTATTCCCAAATTGAAACACACTCCAAAATTTACTTGAAAAATTATTTACTCATACTAATACATGTCTAGCAATAAGAATTTGACAAGATTGGGAATATAAACTTCAAACTTGTGGTTGTTTGGGGGCAAAAACCCAATTTTTCTTCCTCATAAGCACAAGATTTAGGCAGAGCTTTGTTTGGATGTGAGAATTTCTCTCAATCTTTGGAGCACGGAGTCAACTATCTTAGAAACCCTCTCCTAAGGCACACAGTTCTATTTTCTCTCTTATTTATCTCTCTCTATCTAACACCTCAACTTTTTCTTCTCTATCTGTCTCACGACTCAACTTTTTCACATATTCATCTCTCTCTTTTTGTCTAAAGTTATCTAAAAATAGGTCTTAGAAACTCTTGCTTTTGATTTATTTCTCTGTAGAAAGTGTTAAAAAATAATTTGTAATTCTCACAAAAAAAGAAAAAGAAAATAAAGGTTGGATGAAGTTGCAAAGTTTGTTTTTGCTTCCTATACCAAGAGATAAGGATGAAGTAGCAAAGTTCATCTTTACTTCATACACCAAGAGAAGCATAAAGAATTGTGTAGAAAATTTCTTTGCTTCTTATACAGAGAGAAGCATGAAGAATTGTGTAGAAAATTGTGGTACCTATATATATGTGTGTTGTATGTACTTGTATGAATGTTAGCATAAGATAGAAATTAGAGAGAGATATGTATTTGTACTGAGAGAGAGATTGATGTAAGTGAAAGAGTAAAAAATATTTTGTAGTCAAAATTATTCCAAAATCATATCGCATGAATTTTGAAAAATTATTGTAATATTTCATTGTTATATCAAATTATTTCCCCTAATTTATTAATCTCTCTCGAATTATATATTTACACCCAACATATTTGTGGTATCGAAGCCACCCTTTGGCTTGAGAACCTCTCCGACTCATAAAATAGCTTCAAGTAGCAGCAATGAGCTTGCCTTCTCATATTCCCAATAAGGTGTTCCAATCTTTGTTGGTCAAGATTATAAGTTATGGAGTGTTCTAATGAGGACGTTATTCGTGTCCTATGAACTTTGGGATATCGTTGAAGAGGGGTATGAAACATATACGCCAGAGAAAAAAGCAATATTAACAACAACAAAGAAGAAAGAGCACAAGGAGAACAAGACCGAGGATGGAAGAGAGCCTTGTCCTTTATGCACCAAGGGGTAAGTAGATTTATCCTCCCACGCATTACAGGTGTGGCAAATTTTGAAAAATCAATTTGCAGGTTATGAAAATGTTATCTCCATTAAGTTGCAAAATTTATGATGGGATTTTGATAACCTAGCCATGAAATAGACCGAAAATCTGTAAGGATTCTTTTCTAGAGTTTCTATCGTAGTTAATCAAATTAGAGGATATGGAGAGACTATTGAAGATCGAAGATCATAGAAAAAGTGCTACGAAGTTTACCAGCAAGGTTCGAGCATATAGTCGCTGCGATTGAAGAATCCAAAGATTTGTCAAAATTATCTTTGGATAAACTTATGGGATCATTAAAAGCTCATGAAAAGAGGATGAGCAGATTTTCAAGCTAAAGCCTGGAACAAGCTTTTTAGATAAAAGTCAATATGTCAAAGCAGAGAAATCAGAGAAATGACCAAAAACAAAAGAAAAATGAACTTATGCAAAAAGGTTCAGTAGGAATAAGCCGTGGCAAATATAAAAACCTCCAAGGCCGAGGACAGGAAAAAGGAGTACTTTTAATTAGAGAAAAAGTGGTCATGACATCAAAGACTATCGCTACAAATGCAAGAAATGCAGAAATGCAAATCATTCCCAAAGAGATTGCTGGTATAAAGAAGATGGAGAATCAAATAAAGCCAACTTCACAGAAGTAGATCAAGTATTTTATTCCTGCATGAGTTCTCAACAACAACTTCAAAATATTTGGTATGTGGATAGCGGTTGCAGCAATCACATGTATGGAAATAAAAAATGTTCGTGAAACTCAATGAGTCATATTCATTAGAAATAAAATTGGGAGATGGAAAAACCCACAAGATTATGGGAAAATGAGCAATTGAGGTCCGAACAAAAGAAGGTAAAATTAATATCATCAAGGATGTATTTTATGTTTTCGATTTAGCACAAAATTTGTTAAGTGTTGGTCAGCTATTGGAGAAAGATTACAAAGTGGAGTTCAATAATGACTAGCGTGTCATTGTTGACAAGCAAAAGAATTTCATGATGGCCAAAATTAAGATGAGTTCCAATAAAGTTTTTCCTCTTAATTTTCCATTGAATGAGAAAACTGTGCTTTAGAGTTCAACAAATGAAGATTGCAACCTTTGGCATATACGGTATGAGCATTTGAGCTGTAAAGGCTTGAATTTGTTGAAAAAGAAAAATATGGTACTTGGCCTTCCAAATATTCTAGATCGAGACAAGACATATAAAGGATTTATCTTTGGAATAATGCATCATCTACCATTTCCAAAGATATCAAATAGAGCTAAAGCTCCCCTTGAGTTAGTACATGCTGATATATATGGACCAACACAGACGCCATCTCTGAACAATAACAGGTATTTTCTTCTATTTGTTGATGACTACACTAGAATGATGTGGGTTTATATTTTAAAGCAAGAGTTATATGCATTTTCTAAATTCCTGGAATTCAAAGCACATGTGGAAAATCAAAGCGGCAGAAAAATGAAGACTCTCAGAACAGATCGAGGAGATGAATTCATTGGAAAATACTTTTTGAATTATTGCAAAGAAAAAGAAATCCATCGACAACTAACAGTTTGATACAATACTTAACAAAATAGAGTTGTTGAGTGAAAGAATCGTATGGTTGTTAAAATGGCACGAAGCATGATGTCAGGCAAAGGACTTCCAAAAAGTTATTGGGGAGAAGCAATTAATACAGTAGTCTATAATTTGAACCAATCTCCAACTAAAGTTGTTCCAAACAAGACTCTATATGAAGCATGGCATTGAAGAAAGCCATAAGTAAATCATCTCAAAGTCTTTGGATGTATTGCTTATTCACACATTCTTTCTCAGCAAAAAGAGAAGTTTGATGATAAAGGAGGAAAACTTATCTTTATCAATTACAATGACAAATCCAAGGGATATCGATTATTAGATCCAAAGACAAACAAACTCATTATCTCTCGAGATGTTATTTTTTTATGAAAATCAGGCATGGAATTGGGAAGAAAATGAAAAGTTGAAAATGAAGATCATATACTTGCCTAGCCTGGCTTCTACTTCAAAACAAAATGACCAACCAAGCACAAGCGGAAGCACCAGTTCAAGCTCTAGTCTAAGTTCTAGTTCATCAGAATCATCTAGTAGATTATATCTAGAATCTGAAAGCCCAATCAGAAATGTGCAAAACCTAAGAGAAATTTATGAATCATGTGATGCTGTGTATTTTATATGTGAGCCACATATGTATAATGAAGCTGGAAAAGAAGCTGTTTAGGCTTAGAAGGATTTTAGAGGATGTTCAGCAAAAGCAAGATACTCCCACAACAATTTTCTACAATAATATATCAATTATCACAATGAAAAAAAAATCTAGTTTTTCATGTGAGGTCGAAGCACTTTGTACTTCATTATCATTTTATCAGAAATCTCGTCAACAATCAAGAAATTAAGTTGGAGTTCATCAATACAAATAAATAGTTAGCAGATAGATTTACAAAAGCAGCCAGTGCAGAAAAAATTGAGAAACTTTGAAAAGAAGTTCGAATTACAAATTAAGGTAGGGTATTAAAAAATAATTTGTAATTCTCACCAAAAAAAAAAAAAGAAAAAAGAAAAGGAAAATGAAGAAACTAAAAAAGTCAATGGAGGTTAAGGATGAAGTTGCAAAGTTTGTTTTTGCTTCCTATACCAAGAGATAAGGATGGAGTAGGAAAGTTCATCTTTACTTCTTATACCAAGAGAAGCAAAGTTCATCTTTGCTTCTTATACCAAGAGAAGCATGAAAAATTGTGTAGAAAATTGTAGTGCTTATATATATGTGCGCTGTATGTACTTGTATGAACGTTTGCATAAGATAGAAATTAGAAAGAGATATGTATTTGTACTAAGAGAGATTGATGTAACAAAAAGAGTGAAAAATATTTTGTAGTCAAAATTACTCCAAAATTGTATTGCATGAATTTTGGAAAATGATTGTGATGTTGCATTGTTATATCAAATTCTTTCCTCAAACTTATTAATCTCTCTTAAATTATATATTTACACCAAACAGAACGAAAAATGTATGTGGGAGAACTTACTTGCACCTATTTTATCTTGATTTTCCAAGACGATGGCATCTTCACTGCTGAAAAGATGGTTGCTTCAGTGAAGAAGACGAGTCTGATGGTGGAATCATATTAACCTAGAGTACCTGCTAAGCTTTGTGAGAAGAGAAAGACTGAGGATCTCATCTTGAACGTTGGATCTAGTGGTGGTGTTGATGCCAGTGATGAGTGTGCTAATGTCACAGCCCCTGCTACAGAGAAGGAGTCGAAGGAGGAGAGCGATGAAGATGTGATATTTTAGTTTGATAATAAATTAATTATAAACTAAATAAAAAAAATATACAATTTGCAAACAAATGAGAGATATATAGTGATGGGTTTATAGTAATTAAATTATATTTATTCAGTAGTTATGATTTCATGTAAGTATTTATAATAATTTAAAATATATAATCAAACTGAATATTGAGTAAATTATAAAATGGATTTATTAGTGTAAAAAGTAAAAATACCCAAACATATATTTCAATTCATGATCCAGTCCCCACCCATCAATGTTATAATTTTAACTCCCTACTTCAGTTTTCAATTTAGAGTTTACTCCCTACTCACTTGATTTTACCAAAATGCCCTCATAAGTCTTATTGTTTGCTTTTTTTTGGGGGGGGGGGGGATTACATAAAAACACTTTCTCTCTCTATTCGCAAACCTAGATTTTCTCTCCACCTCTCTCTCCCCACGACACCTCTCTTCCATAGATACATCAAGGCAGTTTCTTCTTCTTCTTCTTCTTCTTCTTCTTCTTTCTTTTTTAATTTTATTTTTCTGCCATTGACAACCTATTTCTTGATGGGTCTTGCAGTATGCCTTTACTATTTGTTGTCGCAAAAAAAGAGAATATCCTAAACAAACAATAGAGAAATTGAGGATTCCTCTTTTCTCTTCTATTAGAAAAGTCTCAGTTGTTTTAGCAGTGCTAACAACAATCAAGAACTCAACTACTTAGTGAGAAAGCAACAACCAATACATAAATAGGATTTGAAGATGTGTTCAAGCAAAGATTTGGGATTAAAGGGGTATATTGAAGACGGGTGGAAATAGAACTGATGAGAGTTGCTCAACCTTCATGGACCTCTAATATTTCGTTAAAATTAAAGAGAAAGGAAAATAGGATTTAGAGTTTGAAGGAGAGAAATCAAGAAGCAACAGAAAAGGGTCAAGAACAACCATTTAATTGCATATGCATAATTATATCCAATTTATGGATATATTGTCCTATTCTTTTAGTATATAAAATAGTTATGAATTAGCATTATTTTTCAGCCATAGTGTAGATTTATATTTAGAGTCATTTTGTACTATACTGTCAATTAGAAAAATAATACCTTATTTCAAATGACCATTATTTCATTTATGTAGGTACATACTTGATAATTGGAACAAAGTACTTGATTTTAAAAAATTAATACTGCAATAAAGTATTTTTTATACTCACTGGTCATATGGCCTAATTTATCTCAAATTATTAGTGAAAACAACATATAAGACTATCTAAAATAATGAAATCATATTTTCTTAAAGTAATGGTATGGATACACATCATTCCAGTAGTTAGGATAACCCAATTTCGGAATTTATGTACTGAATTCGCCCTATTTGTATACTTATTTTGCGTGTTTCTGTACTTGATTTTTCAAATGCTAAGTTTAGGCTCAATTCGATGCTTAAAACAACATATAAGGCATTCTAATTCAATAAAATCATCCTTTCTTCAAATAATGCTCGTGATAGTACGTGTTGAAATAGTTGGAAACAGAAACACCCATATCCAACCACTTGTGCTCTTGTCCATACTACTATAGACCACTTATGCATAAGCCAAATGAATCTTCCAGATACCACCATCAAAAACCACTAAACCTTTCATGACTATATGAGTCCTAGGACTAATACGTCGTGATCTTATGATCATGTAATTGCCAGATTAGGTCGAATTGAACTTGGTCCCTTATGTGCTAAGAATGATACTGAAAAATCTGCAAAAAGTACCTAGTTTTGGCAATTATGTACTTTGGAACTACTTTTATGTATTGAGTTTTCCCTATTTACCTATTTTATGTGATTTTGTCCTTGTTTTCTCAAAGATCGAGTTTAACCTCAATTAGATTCTTGGAACAACACTTAAGACACTTTAATACAATAAAATCATCTTTTCTTCAAATAATGCTTGTGATAGCACATGTTGAAATGGTTGGAAACACAAACACCAACATCTAACCACTTGTACTCTCATTCATACTAGTATAAATCATTGATGCATGAGCCAAATGAATCCTCCTGACATCACCATCAAAAACCACTAAACCTATCATGACTATATGAGTTATAGGACTAAGACATCATAGTCTTATGATCATGTAATTGCCAGATTAGGTCAAATTGAACTCGGTCCCTTATGTGCTGAGAATGATACTGAGAAATCTGCAAAAAAAACTAGTTTTGGCAATTATGTACTTTGGAACTACTTTTATGTACTAAGTTTTCCATGTCTATGTACTTATTTTGCATGATTTTGTACTTGCTTTCCCGAAGACCGAGTTTAACCTTAATTCAATGCTTGGAACAACATATAAGACACTCTAATACAATAAAATCATATTTTCTTCAATGCTTCTGATAGTAGGTCTTGAAATGGTTGGCAACATAAACATTAATATCTAACCACTTGTGCTCACATTCATACAAGTATAAAGCATTGATGCATGAACCAATGAATCATCCCGACATCACCATCAAAAACCACTGAACCTATCATGACTATATGAGTCCTAAAACTAATACTTCATGGTCTTATGATCATATAATGGTCAGATTAGGTTGAATCGAACTGGGCCCCTTATGTGTTGAAAATGATACTGTAAATCTACAAAAAGCACATAATTTTGGTGATTATGTACTTCAAAACTGCATTTATGTACTGAGTTTTTCCTATTTATGTACTTATTTTGCGACTTGTTTTCCCAAAGGCCAAGTCTAACCTCAATTCAATGCTTGGAACAACACATAAGACAATTTAATACAATTAAATCATCTTTACTTCAAATAATCTTGTGATAGCACCTATTGAATGGTTGGAAGTGTAAACACCAACAACCAACCACTTGTGCTCTCATTCATCTAGTATAAATCATTGATACATGAGCCAAATGAATCCTCCCAACACCACAATCAAAAACTATTAAACCTATCATACTATATGAGTCCTAGGACTAATATATCATGGTCTTATGATCATTCAATGGCCAAATTAGGCCGAATTGAACTTGATCCCTTATGTGTTGAGAATGATACTAGAAATTCGCAAAAAAGTATCTAGTTTTTTTTGGTGACTATGTACTTTGGAAC
The DNA here is from genome assembly GCA_018894105.1 of Jacaranda mimosifolia. NCBI lineage: Eukaryota > Viridiplantae > Streptophyta > Magnoliopsida > Lamiales > Bignoniaceae > Jacaranda > Jacaranda mimosifolia. Next base: position 14,337,747 of record CM032133.1, on the reverse strand, counting down.
TGCTTTTATGTACAGAGTTTTCCCTACTTATGTGCTTATTTTGGGTGATTTTATACTTGCTTTCCAAAAGATCGAGTTTAACCTCAATTTGATGCTTGAAACAACACATAAGACATTCTAATACAGTAAAATTATTTTTTCTTTGTAGGAATGAATGCCTAAGAAATGCTTAAATATGATTTATACATTTTGTGTACACCATAAATCAGATAATATTCTTAAAAGTTAGTTACAAACAACTAATATATACTATACCTTATATGAATTTTATAATTATTAAATTCAGATAATTGATAATTAAAATATACAATTAAAACAAAAATAAAGTATAAATTGACAATATTCAAGTACGAAAAAACTTACATTAGAGGTTTTTATAAAAGAAGAGAATGATTGTGGGTGAATTAAGTATATCAAAATGAAGCCTAAAATAATTAAAGCCAAGATAAAACAAGAAGCAAACAAATAAATGTACGAAAATTCTTTCAGTATTTCAATACAAAATAATAGAAGAGAAAATTACAAAACTTACCTCGTAAACTATGCAATTGAGGAGCAAAAATACAAACCCTTCTAGCTTGGGCAACACAATGAACGGTGAAAAACTAGTTCAAAAATGAAAAGGGGAAGAGAGAAGAAGGCTAGTTATTGCAACACCAGTGGGAATAGGGCCAAGATAGCGTCGTCTGAGAGAGTGAGAATCGGTCTTGAAGATGAAGGGAAGAGAAAGAAAAAACATGAAAGGAGAGAGTTATTTTGAAGTAACATGTTTGTGAGTGGTTGAGTAGTGTCTCCTGGTATTTTCAATTTAAGTGGGGTTGCTTTTGTCTTTTTAACTCAATTGGGGAGTGGACTCAAAAAATGCTTTGACTGAGGAGTGGAAACGAACAAAATTCAAATAAGGACCAATTCCTATATTGAAAGTCTCTCAAACAAATCTCTCAAAAATATCTCATAAACAATCTCACAACCAATCACAACCTCACATTACATCAACCCATCAAATCACCATAATCATTACACTATATCTCACAACCAATCACAACCTCATTTCCTATTCTCATATTTCTAAAACACCAAAATCACCCTAAAATCTCAGAAACATGGAAAATAAGGCCTGGTTTCACAAGCAATCACAAACCTCAATTCATATTCTCACATCTTTAAAATACCAAAACCACCATAAAATCTCATGAACATGGAAAATGAGGCATGGTCTCACAAGCAATCATAGCCCAAGGTTCCATGGCATATTATATGTGCTTACATGAATAAAACAAGAAATAAAACAATTAACATGTTATAGTTTTAACATTTATTTTTTTTTGTGTACATAGTGGCATTTTTTTTCCTAACATAGTGAAAAGTGGGAAAAAGCATCGTTTGCTTTATATATAGCATATATCTTTCTAGATTTTGAAAATTATATATTCTATAATTATACATATAAAGGTTTAGGACACTCACCACTTATCAATGGGATTAAGGAGCGACTCTAACGTTTTAAGTCTCAAAGCACCTATTGATACAAAAGTAATATTCAACTTAATTAACATTCCAATTTGATCCATGAAATCTGATCCTGTATCCATCAAAGAAAGAAAAACAACATTTCTTGAAAATCTAAAATCAATACTAACAAAAATTTCTGTAACATTAGAGTGAAGAAGTAGAGAACTTAGTAGACTAATCATAGCACTCTATTTCCAATAATAAATATTATTCTATTCTATTTAAACATTTTAAGGGTGGATCAATTCTCAGGATTCAATGTATATCATTAGTCTAGATAGTGTAGATGTACTAAAAAAAGTGATCAAGAATTTCTCCTTCCATAGATATTTTGGCAATTCACTCACAAATTTCTTTCTAGATATTAGATTTGGCTGGATGCTTATGGCATTAGAAAGTTAAGAAAGATTATTAAAATTTTATGCTGCTGAGATCAACTAATACAAGAGAGAAAAATCAAATACAAGAGGCAACAATGAAGAAAAAAAAAATAGCTTCAGTTTTTAGGAAATTTTTCAATGTGATACCTTATTGTGATTTCGCTATAACATTTTCTACACACCTTGGATGAAAGTAATTCAAAATCCTACAGAAACTTAAGAGATAGATCTATAATTTATCTATTCAAAACCTTTTCAGATTCATTTAGGAACTAAGAGAAAAATATATTACAAGTTCTTTTCATGTAGAACCAATGGACAGGTTTCAAAAAGAGAACTTCTAATACGGAAAATCAATATATTTCATAACTAAAATAATGATTCATGTGTTTTAATTTTACTAGTTCTAGAAAATTTTAATTTAATTTTTGACAAATTTATAAACTAAACTACATCCATCTTCATGGGTAGCAAATCCCTAAAATTCAAGATTGTCCAAACTCATTAAACACTCAGGCAATTATACTTGATGATTTTTTTTTTGAAAAAAACAAATATAGCGCATGAGAATGACAATTTTATGGTAATATTTTAAACACATCAAAGTTTCGTAATAATTTTTTTCTATTTAAAATACTTCCATTTCAATGAGAAATAAAATTCTAAAAAGAAATTTTCCAAACTCACCTTTCAATCTGGCAAGAAATTTCCAAGATTTTTGTAAAATTCAAGAAAAATAAAAGTAGTGTGAAATTTTACAACTATTTCATAAACACATTGATTTCATCCAAAAAAATTTTGAGATAAAATTACTGTTAGGGGATGAGTAGACTAATTAACACATTTAATTTGGATAGGCGAAAACCATACCTGTTGGACAGCAGCGGAATAAAAAATGGCCCACATTGGATTCAGCTTAGCTATCAGCCTTCTAGTTCTATACACCATGTACTTGTCTTCTTTTCTTGCATTTAGGTAGAGTTTCCTCGCTTTTATAGATTACTACTAGAGCAATCTATTTTTCACACTCCAGGACCTTGGGTTTCTATGTGATTACCCAAGAAAAGTACTCTAGAGACTTGAAGATGATATTGAGAATTCTGAATTTCTCATATATTTTTCTTTAAAACCTTAAACCCCTATTTATAAGGGTGAGGTGAGGCATCACAAAGAAGCCACTTTCTTTTCTTAGCAAGGAAGATGCCTTTTGACTCTATCTAAAGGTCAGCTACTAAAGCTTTCTTACTAAGGAAGATACCCTTTGGTTCTATCCAAAAGTCAGCTACTAAAGCTTTCTTACAGCTTCCCCAAGAAGCTTCATCTTAGCGTCCTAAGTAAGTTTCTTTTTAGCTTCACGAAGACGCTTTCTTTAGCTTACCTCTTATGTTATTCCTTGCTTATCTCATAAGCTTATCAAATATGGATGTTTATTTGGACCACGAGTCAAAACTCAATCCAATAAATTTGGGCCATAGCCAATTCCTGGTCCAAATTGCAGCATCTCCTACTCAGACATATTTGACATACTCTCCACAAATTTCAATTTCTAAGATACTTAATCTCATGACTTTCTTTCATATAGGAAATGGAGTGTGCAACTAAGTGAGAAAAAGAAAAATGATAAGTATCATATGAAGTAATCACCAAACTAACATGACAATGCAATCCAACAGAATCTTGCTATACCTTAAACCTAAGCAAGCATCTCTGATCCCTCAAATAGAGCATGCTTGACTTTCTCATATTTGTCTCTATGCTCATAAATACATGACAACACATCTGACACAGTCGGTCGGCCTATAAGCCATAGAATAAATTTACATTATAAACACGGTTCTTTCTCTAGCCTAACATACCAATCCACCTGGGCTTAACCGTTTTCCTAGACAAGCTTCGACGGACCAAATTTAAACTTAGCCTTTGGATATCTTTCTAAAGTAGGGAATCAAGCTTACGTTTCATAATATGGTCCAAAGTCCCAAAGGTACATTGATATTAAATACTTACACAGTGACAGAGCAGGGATCCATTCGTTACTCTATTTATATGATCGTCCAAAAGCACATGTAGTATGAATACGTGCTATGATAGTGCTCCTACTTAAGTAGGAGTATCACGCTCTAGAAGACATCATATGAACTTGATTGCATCCGCTACATAAGCCTATGACCTGTGCACTAACATATAGTCGCATGTTTGTTCAGTAGGCTCACATAAAGTTTGGACATACTTTATGTGATTAGTTCATGATCTCATCTTAGATCAGAAGTCGAGGTGACTCTATATGATTCAACCTCTTATGCTATTCTATGCACAAAGTGAACAACCTCATCCCACTCGCTCCTAAAGCATCAAAGTGATTGCCTATGGAAGTGGGCCTTTAAGCCTTGTAACATATTTTCACAAATGATATAGTACACTAACAAAATTAATAAGAACTTCAAATCCTATTAATCAATCAAAATGTTTGTATTGGCCATATTAATCAAACTCTACATAATTCGATAGAACTAACATATCTCTGAAACAAATCTCAAGGTAATAGTTTAGTAAAAGGATCAGCAATCATATCGCTAGTGGAAATATGATTAAGAATAACCAAGCATTGCACAATACTTTCACGAATAAAGTGATATCTGGTATCAATATGCTTAGTCGTCCCATGGTATTTGGGATCCCTAGCATAAGCCAAAGCAAATGTGTTGTCACAGCAGACTACAACAGTGTCATCAACATACGGTATAATCCGCAATCTTTGGAGAAATCTCCTCAACTATATAGCTTCTTAGACTGCTAATGTGCAAGCAACATATTCAACTTCCATGGTGGACAGAGAGACACAAGGTTTCTTTTTACTACACCAAGTGATAGCACCACTTTCCAATAAAAATATATATCTCGATGTAGATTTGCATTCATTTCTGCCCGCTGAACTATCAATGTCTTTGTATCCCAGTAGCTTCAAACTACCTCCATGGTATGATAAGGCAAGATCAGTAGTACCTTTTAGATATCTAAGTATCCTTTTGATAGCATCCCAGTACTTTAGTCCAAGATTACTTTGATATTAATTCCCATTCCAATTGCAAAGCATAAGTCAGGTCGAGTATACATCATTGCATACATCAGACTTCTTACTGCACCTGTATATGGAATACTAGCTATTCATTTCTTTTCTTCTATTATGTTTAGGCAAAATTCTTCGCTAAGAACACAACTCTTGTCCATGGGTATGTCTACAGTATATCTTTACACCAAGTATGTATTCAACCTCTCACATGTCATTCATCTCAAAAGAAGAGGACAACTACTTTTGAGTGGCAACAATCAACTCCATGTCATTTTCAGCCAACAAGATATCGTACATATATAGTGAGAGAATCAGAAAGCTCGTCCCACTCATCTTGACATACACATTGTGGCCTTCCTCAACTATCACTAAGCTAGTTAAGGTAATTACTTGATTAAATCTATTGTACCATTGTCTAGATGATTACTTCAAGCTATAAATGGAACATTTTAGTCAGCATACTTTACGCGGTTGTTCCATTTCCTGTAAGCCCTTAGGTTGATCCATATAGATCTCCTCATCCAGTTCTTCATTAAGAAATGTTGTCTTCACATCCATTTGGAACAAATCCAAATCAAGAAGGGTGATAATGGCTAGAATAAGGTGAATAGAGTCAAACCTTACTATAAAGAAGAATATCTCATCATAATATATACCTTCCTTTTGGGTATAACCTTTTACCATAAATCAAGCTTTATACTTGTCAATCGACCCACCTAACTTGTGTTTAAGCTTTAGAACACATTTGTTCCTAATGACCTCATGCCCAGGTGGAAGATTGACTAGCTCACAAACATGATTCTTAGGCGTCGAGCTCATCTCTTCCTTCACAGCAGTTATATATTCGTTAGGATTTGGATAAGCCAAAGCTTCCTCATGGGTAGTCGGCTAGTCATCATCCATAGGGGCACACATGAAATATTCCCCTTCAATCTCAAAACATCGACGAAGAACTCTTCTACGCTCGCTTCTACGTGTGGAATTTGAGAGCCTTCATCAAGTAGAACACTCCCACTGACTATGGGCATATTATCATCACACTCGGCAATTGCTGGATAGGGTTGTAAAACCTTACCCTCGCTAATCAAAGATAGGGGATCTTACAGCTCGTATAACCGCATGTCTCCTTTCACTTCACCAATGCTAGAAAAATCCTCCTTCAAGAAATCAACATTGTTTGACTCAATTTCTATCACTCCTCTATCAGTGTGTCCACCATACATCACATAACCCTTTAAGTGCTCATAATACCTTATAAAGATATGCTTGCAAGCTCTAGGAACTAGTTTCCCATACTTATGAGAAGTATTATTAACAAACCCCGCTGACCCCTAAGGGCATTAGCCTTCCAAATCAAGCATTCTACTCTGCCATAACTCATAGGGAGTCGAACGAATTGACTTAAAGGTACACAATTTAAGATAGGCAATAGTCAAGATTACATCTCAAAAAGATATTGAAAGATTTGCTTGCGCCATTATCAATCTGGCCATGTCCTAAAATGTCTGATTCCTCCTTTCTACAACACCATTTTGTTGTTGAATGCTAGGAATCAATAATTGTCTTATTATTCCATTTTCCTCACACAGTTGTTTGAACTCATCAGACAAATACTCTCGTCCTTTGCCCATATGTAGAAACCTTAAGGTTCTTCTCCTTTTAGTTATCAACCTCTGTCATGAAGTGCTTAAACCAATCTAGCACTTCTGAGCTATGATATAGGAGATATACTGACCTATAGTGTGAATAATCATCAATAAAAGTGAGAAAGTAGGATATGCCATGTCATGCCTTCACATTCATTAGTCTACATATGTCTGAATGGACTATCTCTAAAGGATTAGTAGCTCTTTTAGCCTTACCAAAATGCTTCCAACAGGACTTATCCACTAGACATAGTTCACACATAGGAAGGTTGACCTTACTGAGTTAGCACAAAAGACCTTATCTAGCTAGCTAGTCATCCTTTCTTGCTTAATGTGTTCCAGTCTCACGTGCAACTGAATAGATTTAGAAGTAATATCAATAGCAGAAGATACATAAGAAATACTATCATTGGCTAATTCTAGCATAAAAAATCTATGATTCACAAAACCTATGCCATACAATTCATGACCACGATAAAAAAAAGTTAGAGTAGTATCCTCTAGCAGGAAAGAAAAACCACATCTCAGAAGTGCTAAGATAATAAGTAGATTACATCGAATACTCAATGCATATTGTACATCATTGAGGAGTAGCTCATGTCCTGTGCTAGCTTAAGTTGGTAGGTTCCAACTCCCAAAACCTCCTCAAGCGTGCCAATTCCCATCGCAATAAAATGGCTACCTTACGATACTCGATGATAATCCACGAACCCTACTCGATCTCTTGTTACATATTTTGTTGCTCTTACACATATAAGCCACCAATGGAGAGAAATTGCAACCAAAACATGGGAAGAAACTAGGGAATAGAGATAGCAGCTAGCGTGTTGTACCTTCTTTGGCTCAGTACAATCACGAGCAAAGTGGCCACGCTTTCCACAGTTATAGCACTTGAGCTTCATCTTAGTTTGGTGACTCCTCTTATTATCGTCAACCTTTTTGCCCAAGTTCTAGTTCTGGCTATTGCTTAGTCCACCACCAATCTACTGGTTCTTACGCTTATCCTTATTAGGCTTATGCTGGCCAGCATGTGCGATCAAAATAATTGTTTGTGCATGTTTAAACTCTTTGCATTCTACCAAAAGCTTAAGATGATTGGTGACGCAGTTGAACGTGGTAATTTGCTTATTATGTGTAAGTACAAGCTTAATGTGTTCCCAAGTCTACTCAAGTAGCAACCTTAGGACAGCCAAAACTTGTTGTTCATTAGTGAGCTCTACTCCAGCATTTTGAAGCACATTAATTAACATGCAGTTAATTTGAATGGGTGAAAACCATACATGTTAGATAGTAGCAGAATAAAGAATGGCCTACATTGGATTTAACTCGACTACCAGTGTTCTAGTTCTGTACACCACATGCTTATCTCCCTTTCTTTCACTTAGGCGGAGTTTCTTCGCTTTTGTAGATTACTACAAGAGCAATCTATTTTCCACACTCCTAGACCTTAGGTTTCTAAGTGATTACCCAAGAAAATACTCTAGAGATTTGGAGATGATATTGAGAATTCTAAATTTCTCATATATTTTTCTTTAAAACCTTAAATTGCTATTTGTAACAGTAAGATGAGGCTTCACAAAAAAGATACTTTTTTTTCTTAGCAAGGAAGATACCCTTTGGCTCTATTCAAAAGTCAGCGATTAAAGCTTTCTTACTAAGTAAGATACCCTTTGGTTCTATCCAAAGGTCAGCTACTAAAGCTTTCTCACTAAAAAGATACCCTTTGGCTCTCTCCAAAAGTCAACTACTAATACTTTCTTATGTCTTTCCCAAGAAGCTTCATTTTAGCTTCTTGAGTAAGTTTCCTTTTAGCTTCACAAAGAAGCTTCCTTCAGCTTATCTTTTAAGTTATTCCATGTTTATCTCCTAAGGTTATCAAATATGGATATTTTTTTGGACCACGGGTCAAAACCCAATCCAATCAATTTGGGCCATGGTCAACACTCGGTCCAAATTGCAACAATTACCACAATTTAGTCCATAAAACTAATGTAAAACTTTTAATCCTAAAACTTTGAGAATCAAAACCTAGCAGCAGCCAATTCAACTACATAAATATCATATGCTTAAATATAAACTTTATGAAATATAATTTAACCAAATTTTATATTTAAATTATAGTTTGAATTTAGTGTTGGAATAGTGCCCTGCATCTAATTAGATTGGCATGTAAACTATTTCACTTGTGATACAATTTTGATTGAATGATATTCAAATAAAAATGGCCATCTTCATCTTATACTTATTTTACTTCACTAGCATTTGGTTGAAGCTCTTAAATCACACATGACTATGGGACTTGGTTGCACACTGGGTGGTGATCATGAAATAAGTCTTACACAGTCGTGATTTTAAATATTCCCAGTTATAAAACCTTAAGAGACATGGCATTTAAGATTTGGATAGACTTGCACTAACAATGCATAAATCCAAGGAGTTAGATATTGCACCATTTCATGAGCAATCCATGTTAAACATGGGTGCGTTTTAGTGGGTATTTGTTAGAGAACAAGTTCACTGAAGACCCGCCCGGAGAATTCACTAAATAGTTGGAGTGGCAACTTGGTAGTGGCAAGTTCTACAGCTTACGTTAGTGCATATAATTATTCCTTTGACCTAAGGATCCATGGTAACCTTGTGTTTAAATCCTCATACTTTGACTTTTCACCTACCACATAGCGGGGGTCATTCGGGGTTGAGATTGGGTATGAGCTACTTAGACATGGGGTTTGTGAGATCCAATATGGGATCTATCTCCTCATCACTGTGAAGGATGAGTGCATTTCCTATGTATTCGATAATAATCAATTTCAAGAAATCATTGCGCAAGGTAGTATCATAATTTGGAAAATGAGTTTTTCAAAGATGAGGCATAAAGGGGAATCGAACATTGGGATTAGAAATATAGTTATCGAGGCTATTGGGGAGCCAACAAATATCTTGCCTTAGGCCTTTTTTGGGAGATAGGAGATAGAAAGATTGTATTTGCATGGTAAGCATAGGGCTAGAATAGTTCAGTAGGACATATTCATTTCATCCAATTAGTTGGGCTCCATGGGCTTGTTGCTAGACATCAACTATGGAGATTGGGTATTCTTCGATTAAAGGAGTTTAAACAAATGTAAATATTTTAATATTCAAAATATCACAATGATTTGTGACCTATGTCCAATGAATGGATGAGCCTGATGGATCACACACAAAAGCTTAACCGAAGTTTTACTTGATGGGAGGAATTTTCTAAGGAGCTAAAAAATTCACCTAGGCAATTTTGGAGAAGAATTCGATTAACTAATTCTTTGGTCATCTTGGCTTAATTAATTTAATTGTTAAATTAATTAAATAATTTAAGGAGTTAATTTAATTGGTGCCATGTGACAATTAATTAGTCAAGTTAAAGAGTTAAATTAGTTGACTTAAGGAGTTATGTCAATTCAATTAATTAAATTAAAGAGATAATTTAATTAAAATGTGAATTTGGAATTTAGATGGAATTTCAAATGAAAGAGTTCATTTGAATTTAATTGGAGTTAGTCTGCATTACATTTCATAAGATGAAATGAAGATGCAAATTAAATGCAAATGCATGTGAAATTCACATGCAAAGTTGGTTGGCAACTTGGTTGACATGTTGGCCAACTAACCATGGGAAGTGTGATGCCAATTTGCATCACACCATTCTCTCTATAATTAGGAGATGGCCGGCCATTAGATGGATATTCCACTAAGATTCTCATTTTCCCTCCAAAAAGTGTGATTTTTCATGTATTAAAGTTTCATAGTCTCCAAACTCTCTACCTCTCAAATTATCTCATAACCGCCACTCCCTCACCTTCATCTTCTCATTATCTAACATATTTGAGGCTAATTAGAACTCTCCATGGGCGTGTGGATTATTACATTAGAGGTCCAACACTTGGTGCTTCAGTAATTTTTGTGGCAGATTCGCAGGACTTTGGAAGTTCTTACTGGCACGAAATTTTTGCATCATATTCCTTGGTGTGTTGAGGTGATCTCTATAAATTTTGAGCAATTTTGGAGTTGTGGAAGGCGGTCAACCATTGGTGAACTTCTGCTATGCGCAATTGCTCCTTTGAAGAATTCATTGGAATTTTTCTCCTCATACCTTTGGATTTAGCATTCAAGGTAAATTTTCTGGATCTATATCCTTGTTAAATGCATGATTAGATCCTTAGAGTGGAATAGATAAGTTATATTTAGCCTTTTATAGTTTTTTGTTCTCTACAAGCACCTACCGATATATATATTAGTGTCCACTATACTGATTGCCTATAAAACGAGGCATCCTCCAACCCTTGAAGCATGCAACGTCAGTGCAAGTATGTCCAAGTTTTTGATGCCCTAATCTCAAAGATTCTATAACTTAGAGTAATTTTATGACCACAGTCATAGAGATATGTTTCAAGATGTAGCTAACTTTCCACATACACTATGTCCCATAGTCATATACGATTTTACTGGCTTCAACCAAATATATTGTTAAACATAACAATATAAGAGTCTAAAATGAAGATGGACATTTTAACAAATGTACATATATATTGATTGAATAAGACTACCTTCACAAGAATAATTTTACGCCAGCACAATTGGCTATCTAGCCGAGTACATTGTATTTTTGGTCCCATAAGTTAGGCCTATTTGAATTTTTGTCCTATTCTTATCAATTTTACACATTACATCCAATAAGTATATTTTTTTTCAATTTGAGGACTTAAAGGGCTTCCATCCAAAAGTTAATGAAACGACTCACATGTCGTTCATGTGGCTATTGAGTTGAGCATTTTTTTGTCCCGTAAGTTAGGCCTACTTGGATTTTTCGTCCCAATGAGAGCTCCAACAGATTTTTTTGCAGAAGAGAAAAGAAAAAAGGCTGCAACTGAAGGTGTCATTTATTTCTATGATGCACCAACTCTACTAAAAACCTCATAGAGAGATGAAAATCCAAATAGGAGGTTCCATGGTTGTGCTTCAATAAATAATAGTTGTGTTTTTTTTTTTTTTTTGCTTAGGAAAATCCTCAAATATGTGAAAGAGCAAGACAAGTGATGCCAGGGTTACTTAGGATGTTGAATGTAATGGAGGAGAAGTTATTAAAACTTCAAGAAAGGTAAGCTATGTTGCTATATTTGATAGTGGTTTTCTTGGTTGATGGTTCTTCAATCTATTTGGACCAAAATTCAAATAGATCTAACTTATGGAACCAAAAAAATACTAATTTAATGGTCACCTGGGTGGCACATAACTAGCTCTATTAACAATTGGACAGAAAGCCTCTTAGTCCTTAAATTGAAAGAAAAAAATTGCACTTATTGTATGCATTGTGTGAAAGCCAGCATAAATAATAAGATCAAAATCCAAATGGCCTAATTTGTAGGACCAAAAATGCAATTTACCCCACCCCTATTTGGCTACTACTGTAACACCAGTAAGAGTCAATACCACAATTCTGTGCAACTATAGTGGAACAAAACCTTGCCTTTACCAGCACGTAAAAGGGCAAGGTGATCTCAAGCAAATAGCCACAACAACAAACTCTTAAGCACGCTTCCTTGCTAGTTCTAAAATCAATGGCTTGGAAGCATCACATGTCTGAGGTGTTTTAGAAGGAAGCAGAGCATGAGGCTTCTTAAAACACCTCCGTAGGGGGCTCAAACGTTGCCCCACTGGGGATAAATCCCTACAATGCTGCTCCACCACAAGCCTATACTAAGAACCTCCATTTGCCTTCATAGTGCAAATCCTTGCCAAATCAATCTTCTTTCCTATCAAGAGCAAATAAAATGAATTAAACTTAATAGTTCAAGAAATAAATAAGAAAAATCATACAACTGCAAGGAGAAAGCAAGAATAACAAGTATACAAACAAACAAAAAGCTAAAGAAATCAACTAAGTACTCTCAAGAAGCATATACGTAACATAAAAAAAAAAGATAAATAATCCTGCCTCCTAAAAGCACTGGTGAAGGTCGCAACAAACCTTTTACAGACACATCATTGATAAGGAAAACTACTCCAAAGGTGGAGAACTTCTCAACCTTCATCTCGTACAAAGAAAAAGTGACTTCTCCAAGGCCCTCCAGAGGAACTGAGAACTTATAACTCATCCTAGGGAAAAGGTGAAAAAAAGATCTCATTTGGTACCTTCCATACCATAAAAGGTGGACACCATCTGAGGAGATAGGAAAGCCTAAGTCCATAAAGCGATAAAAAGCATGCAAAGGAGTTAGAGGTGAAATGACTCAATTACATAACTTCTAACTATTTCCAAGGATCAGAGAAGGGAAAAACTATTGCTAAAGAAATCGCTAAAAATAGTGAAGTACCCTAAGGATGTGACAAAATGCAATCCTCTAAAGAAGGAAGAATAACTCAAACTCTTCAAGGTGCAAAATTTATGTCTCAAAATCTCTAACTCCCTAGAGAAACTGAACATGATACTTCGTCGACACCCACAAAACTGCTATCGACATTAAAAGCATCCTCAAACCCCTCCTCAAAAGAATCCTTTTCTCTATACATAAACTTAAAACTAGACCTAAGTTTGATAAGGGGGTAACTCATGCTAAAGAATGACTAAAATGCTCTTGATGTGCAAATCCACTATTTGAGGATGAACTAGACAATGTTCCCAAAGAACAGCTTATGAACTTAGAAAACACAACGGCGTCGCGAAGAGGACAACTCCCTGCGAACACAAACAACCTAACATAACTGTAATTACCCAAAATGGCATCAGCCGAACCACCACCTGGGAACGCGGACAACTTTGATGCAACTCATGAACTATATTTTAGTTTTATAGTACAATTTATTGTTTAATGCATTATTATGTTCTACTTATATTTGAATATTTGTTATTAATTTCATTAATTGTAGACATTAGTTTATTAGTTTGAATAAATTGTTGTCGTTCCAATTGTTGGTTTGTTGTTTATTGGGCTTGAGTGAAAGAAGAGGTAGAGTGATGTAAGAGAATTTCAAAATTCAATATACACAACAGAAGCATTAAATCATCACATGAATATGGAAGAAAAGAATATGAATCATATTCATAAGTCTCCTTTAGGATCCACTCATGTTTTATATTTGGATTTGAGAAAACTCATAAATTGTATTAGCTTCTTTTTGAAGAAGATGAAGGTTTCAAGTGTTATCCAAATCACACTCCTACTCTTCAAGTTTTCCATGTCAATTAATCTACTCTAGGTCAATTGAAGAATGCCAAAGCTCGTGCGCCCCTAACTCCAATTTGGAAATACAAACTCCTTTAGCTCAAGTTTAAAGATCTTCACACTACTAGATATACATATGCACTTCCTCCGATGATAATCCACACTCCTAGATCACTCCACAATAGAGGATCCTAAGCTAAAATGTATCTCCTAAAAACCTTAAGTATAGATAGAAAAATGCATAGCTATTGAGCTTAGGAGAAGAAGACTAAAGACTAGAGAAAATATCTTGGAGCTTGCAAAAATTTACAAAAGAGAAAGTAAATGAAAATGGCACCCGACATGCCTATTTATAGAATGAACTTTTGGGTCCAAAAATGATTTGTCTATACATATACCTATATAAGTATAACAATCACATTTTTCATCTTGTGAAACATTCTCTATCTTAAACTATAATTGGTCCAACTTGGATGGTGTAGTACACTGTCCACACTAGATCCTATCTAGTGCATCACACTTTCTATACTAAGAAATCTAGTATATTACGTATTTCTAATATACATTATATATAAGGATCACATTTTCCATCAAATAGAAAAACCATTCTATTGAACCACTTAGCAATCTTATATGTTCTCAACACTCTAGATTATATTCTGCTAGTCTTGATGGCCTATTAAGTTGGACTTTGACAATTAAATTTTAATACCAATTAATTGTCCATCAATTTATTTCTACAAATTCTTATTTGAATTAAATAATAGATTATTTAATTAAATTAATTTGACACTTGAATTAATTATGTCATGGCCCAATTAAATAATCGTATGATTCAATTAGATTAATTTAACTCCTTACACTAATTGATCAATTAAATTGATTAATCTAATTAATTAATTTATTTCCGCCATCCAACTCTTTAGATGATATTATCTAACACTTAAATAATATTATATACACTCTCAAAAATTTCTAGGATTTTGTGTGACCCATTAGGTTTACTAATCAATTAGACATGGACTTGCAACTCCTTGCAATTTAATTTATGAATAATAAAAATATTATTTCAATCAATTAAACTCTTTTAATTGACCACTCTGAAATTAATCTCCATTAACTCAAGAGCGTCGAATCTCCACTATTGATGTCTAAATACAAGTCTATGGAGTGCAATTAACAGGTGAAATTAACTCGTTGAACTTTTTCGCTTATGAGTACCATTCAAATGCAGTCCTTCGATTTCCTATCTCTTAATTGAGACATAGGATCAAGATATTCATCGGATTTCTAATAACATCAATAACCATATCTATTCCTAATGAACACTTCATGATTTGTGACCTCGGCTTTTGAGATTCCTCTCTGAATTGTCACATTACCTTGCACAAGGACTTCAAGAACCAAGAATTATAGAAATATAGAAGATCAACCAATTCAATGAGATGAGTTTGAAAGAATTAATATGATTAGGATTCAAATATTGAAACTAAAAATAGGCAAACTATAACCAATCAACTCCATTCCAAGGATCATAATCATGCTCTAAATGAGGATTTGGATGCAGAATATTTACCTTTGTAAATGGAAACAAAGGATTTGGTGAGATCACTCCAAGGACTCCTCCAATGGATGTTCTACACGCGGTAGCAAATAGATCTAGTTGCTCTCTTTCCCAAGCTCCAAAAATCACCAAATTTGGCAAACCTTTTCACCACCAATATAGTGAGTTATTGCCCAAATGTTGGTAAAATCATAAACTCCTTGGTCACCCAAACATGCTCCCAAAAATCAGTGCAACGAATGATGCACCAAGGAATTCTAAGTCCTACAAGTGTAGGACCTCTAATGAACAAATCCACACACCTTAGGCAAGCTCTAATTCAACCTTAATTGTGCTAGAACAAGAGAGGAAAAAGGTAAGGAGTAGCGGTCTTGAAGGAGAGAGGGAGGAGAGAATTGTGCGATTATTCAACACATGAATTACATCACACTTGGAGGGAAAATGTGATGAATGCTAACCATGCAAGTGGTCAGCCACATGGCCTTTTTATAGAGGGGATGGAAGCTCTTAGATGCTTTCATCATAGCCTCTATGCTAGTTGGCCAACTTGCCAATTCCATATGCATTTGCATTTTATGTGCAAATGCATTTAATTAACATTTGCATTTCATCTCATGAAATGAAATGATAATTGACTTAAATTCAAATAGACTCTTCCATTTGATTTTCCTCCAAAATTCAAATTCTCAATTTAATTAATTTAACACCTTAAGTTAATTAACTTAACTCTTTAAGTTAATTTGATTTAACTTAACTCCTTAACCTGACTAGTTAATTGTCATATGGCAACAATTAAATTAACTCCTTAATTTAATTGGCCTAATTTAACTCTTTAAATTATTTTGATTAATTTAACATTTAAATTAATCAAGCCAAAATGACCAATTAAATTAGTTAAACGATCCTCTCTACAAAACGCATAGACTTGAATTTTCTAACTCCTTAGAAAATTTCTCCTATCATATAAGAGTTTCTTTAGGTTTTTGTGCATGGCCCATTAGGTTCATCCATTCATTGGACAAGGACTCACAACTCATTACGATATTTTGAATATTAAAATATTTACATTAGTTTAAACTCTTTTAAATTAATAACTCTTTGAATTAATCTCTACTAATTGAAATGTATCCAATCTCTATGGTCGATGTCTAGCAACAAGCCCAAGGAGCCCAACTAATTGGATGAATAAATTATTTTCTGATGAACTATAATAGCGTAGGCTTACTATGAAAACACGGTCATTTAGTCTCCTATCTCCCAAAAGAGGCTTGGGATAAGATTTTTATCGGCTCCCTAGTAGCCTCAATAACTATGTCTCTACATCTAATGTTCGATTTTCCTTTATGACCTCAACTTTGGAAAATACCTTTGTCAAATTGTCATACTACCTTGCGCAAAGATTTCTTGGAATCAATCATTATCGAATACATAGGAGATGCACTCATTCTTCACAACAACGTGGAGATGGATCCCATCTTGGATCTCACAAACCTACATGCTTAAGTAGCTCATGCCCAATTTGAACCTCGTATGACCCGCTACGTGATCAGGGAAAAGTTAAAGTATAAAGACCTAAACATAAGGTTATTATAGATCCTCAGGTCCAAAGGCTAATTATATGCACTATTGTAAGCTGGAGAACTTGCCACTACCAATGTGCTACGACGGCTATCTAGTGGATTCTCTAAGCGAGTCTTCAGTGAACTTGTTTTCTACAAACACCCATTAACATGCATCTATGTCTCACATAGATTATCCAAGAAACAAAGCAATATAGAACCCTTTGGAATATGCATCGTTAGTGCAAGTCTATCGAAATATTAGATGCCTTATCTCATAAGATTCTATGACGTGGAATACTTTAAAATCATGACCTAGAGACTTGCTTCATAATCACCATCATATGCGTGACCAAGTCCCATAGTCATTTATGATTTAAAGGCTTCAACCAAATGCAAGTGAAGAGTAATAAGCATAAGATGGAATCAGCCATTTTAACATCATTCAATCAAGATTGTATCACAAGTGGAGTAGTTTTGCACGCCAATCCAATTGGCTTGTGGGTTGCTATTCAAACAATCTCTCACTTGCCCTAAAGCCAATTCCCTATAGTTTTAAGGCCCATCTTCTCAAGATGTCCTTCAGAGACTTTTCACATGAGGAGTTCAGTCAGTGGATTTGCTATATTCTCCTATAAGGCTACCCTATCCACTCGGATGTTACCTCTATCAATGATCTCATAGATCAAGTGATAATGCCTAAAAATGTGCTTGGATCGTTGATGAGACCTCAGCTCTTTTGCTTGCACAATGGCTCCATTGTTATCACAATAGACAACAATTAGCTCTACAATACTAGGCACTACATCCAACACTTGGATGAAGTTTTTCATCCAAACACGTTTCTTTGTGGTTTTCGAACTTGTAATATATTCTGCCTCAGTGGTAGTGTCGGTGGTGGTGTCTTATTTGGAACTCTTTCAACTTATTGTGTCGCCATTTAGGCAAAATATAAATCAAATCTTTAGGTGGATTTAAGGTCATCTTCATTGGATTAGAAACTAGAGTCTAAAAACCCTTCAAGTTTCAATTCTCTATTGCCATAAACCAAGAACAAATCCTTAGTTCTTCTTAAGTACTTTAGGATTACTTTTACAGCCTTCCAATGACTCTTACCGAGTTTGGATTAAAAGCGGTTCGTACACTTAGAGCATGTGCTACATCTAGTCTTGTACATTGAATGGCGTACATTATGCTCTCTATGGTGGATGCATAAGGTATATAGGACTTTCTTTCTCTCTTGTCTTTAGTCTTAGGGGCCATAAACTTGGAGAGACGAAGACCACGTCCCATTGGGAGGAATCCCTTATTGGATTCTTCTATACTAAACCTCTTTAGTATATTGTCAATGTACCCGATTTGGAAGAGCCCCAACATCCTCTTTGATCTATCTCTATAGATCCATATTCCCAATACGTAGGACGTTTCCCCTAAATCTTTGATAGAGAATTGCAAAGATAACCATGCTTTAATACACTCTAACCCGTCTCTCTCATTCCTAATTAGAAGAATGTCATCGATATAAAGCACAATAACTGTATTGAACTCCTATTAGCCTTTTTATATACACAAGGCTCAAACACATTTTTGATAAAGGCAAACGATTTGACTGTCTTATCAAAATGCATGTTCCAACTTCGGGATGCTTGCTTTAGTCCACAAATAGATCTTTAGAGTTTGTCAACCTTTTGCTCACTCACTTTGGATGTAAAACCTTGTGGTGGTTCCATATAGATTTCTTCTTCAATGTTTCCATTGAGAAAAGCAGTCTTTACATCCATTTGCCATATTTCATAATCGTAATAAACGGCTATAGCAAGCATAATCCTAATGGACTTAGGCATAGTGACTGGTGAAAAGATTTCTTCAGAATCAATACCGGGTCTTTGACTATAACCTTTTGTCACTAGTCTAACCTTAAAGGTCACCACCTCTCCATCAACTCCTAGCTTTTGTTTGTAAATCCGCTTGCAACCAATGGGTACTATACCTCCGATGGATCTACCAAAGTCCATACTTTGTTAGAGTACATAGAATCTATTTCGGATTTCATGGCTTCAAGCTAATGTCTTGAATCTATGTCTAACATAGCTTCATCATAGTTCTTCGAATCACTATCCGTTTGCACAATCTCATGAAGAAAATTGAACCTTTCGGGTTCCTTCTTGATTCAATCCAATCTTCTAAGAGGTTGTGTGCTAGCCTCGGGATGCTCTATTATTTCTACCACCTGTGGGATAATATTATTATTTTGAACTTCATCAAGTTCAATGATAATGTCATTTCTATTTAATAGAAACTCCTTTTTAAAAAAGGTGGCATTCCTCAAAACAAACATATTTTGTTCTGAGACATCATAGAAATAATACCCTAAAAACTCTGTTGGGTATCCCACAAACTTGCAGAAAGTGAATCTTACATCCAAGTTGTCTCCCACTAGTCTCTCGATCTATGTGGGAGACCCTCAAACTCTTAAATAGGAGTAAAAGGGTGCTTTGCCATACCACACTCATGCAGTGTCTTTGGTACCAACTTTGATGAGACTACATTTAGTTGCCTAGCCGCCGTCTCAAGGACATATCCCCAAAAGGATATAGGAACATTGGTGAAGCTCATCATGGAACATACCATGTCCAACAAGGTGCGGTTTCTTCTCTCAGCTACTCTATTATGTTGGAGTGTGCTAAGTGGAGTCTATTGTGAGATAATTCTATTCTATTTTAGATAATCCAAGAAATTGGTCCCCTTCCTCAATCTGATGGAAAAGCCTTAATACTAAGTCATTGTTGCTTTTCTACTTCATTCCTATACTCCTTGAACTTTTCAAAAGCTTCGAACTTGTACTTCATAAGATACACATGTCCAAACCAAGTATGATCATCGGTGAAGATGATTAAGTAAGAATAACCTCCTCTAGCACTAACTCTTAGTGGTTCACAAACGTCCGTATGGATCAAATCCAAAGGACTTATGGTTTGCTCTGTTTGTTCTACAAAAGAAGCCTTGGTTATTTTTTCTTTTAAATTAGATTTACAAGTAGGAAGATCCTCTATGCTACTATATTTAGTGGTTTGAGGGCTTCTATCTTGTTCATCCTATTTTTGGAAATTTGTCCAAGTCTTGCATGCCATAAAATGGCACTTTCTTGTTTATCTAATTTTATTTTATTACTTTGTTGAATGTGTATAAGTGATGGTTGAGATTCCAAAATGTATAATCCATTACTAAGTGTATCTATTGCAACTAAAGAACCATTCTTAAACTCTTTAAATTGATAACTCTTCCAGTTAATCTCTATTAATTGAAGAGTACCTAATCTCCATGGTCGATGTCTAGCAACAAGCCCATGGAGCCCAACTAATTAAATGAATGAATTATTTCTTGATGAACTATTATAGTGTACACTTACCATGCAAATATAGTCCTTCTATCTCCTATCTCCCGAAAGAAGTCTAGGACAAGATATTTGTCAGCTCCCTAGTAGCCTTGATAACTATGTCTCTATATCCAATGTTCAATTCTCCTTTATGACCTCAACATTGGAAAACCCCTCTTCCAAATTGTCATACTACCTTGCACAAGGATTTCTTGGAATCAATCATTATACAATACATAGGAGATGCGCTCGTTCCTCACAACAACAAGGAGATAGATCCCATCTTAAATCTCACAAACCTCCATGCTTAAGTAGCTCATGCCTAATCTAAACCCCATATGACCTGCTATGTAGTTGGGAAAAAGTTAAAGTATAAGGACCCAAACACAAGGTTACTATGGATCCTCAGCTCCAAGAACTAATTATATGCACTATCGTAAGCTGGAGAACTTTCCACTATAGCTATATAGTAGATTCTCTGGGCAGGTCTTCAGGGAACCTATTCCTAATAAGCACCCACTAATATGCATATATGTCTCACATAGATTGCCCATGAACTGGAGCAATATCCAACCCCTTGGAATATACATCGTCAGTGCAAGTCTATCCAAATCTTAAATGCCCCATCTCATAATATTATATGACTTGGAATACTTTAAAATTATGACCGTATAGACTTGTTTCATGATCACCGTCATATGCATGACCAAGTCCTATAGTTTTGTATGATTTAGGGGCTTCAATCAAATGCAAGTGAAGAGTAAAAAGCATAAGATAAGGACGGCTATTTTAATATGAATATCATTCAATAAAGATTGTATCACAAGTGGAGTAGTTTTACATGCCAATCCAATTGACTTGTAGGGTACTATTCCAACAAAGTTGGTGTCCTCTATTAGTCCTCATAACCTTCCTTGCATCAGTAGTTCATACCTAAACATGTGCTTGGTGACTCACTAAGTAGTCGGTATATGAATCAAAACATAAGGACAGGTGCACAAGGTTACCATGGACCTTAACTCAAAAGACATATAATATACACCACCATAAGCTTAGAGAAACTCCATCTACGACATACCACTCTAGCTATCTCATAAATTCCTCTATGCCAAGCCCTTAGTGATCTTATTCTCTAACAAGTAGGGGCAGGCATCAGACCAAAACGACCGAGTTTGAGATGATCGAATTGGATACTTGGTCATCCGAAATAAAAAAAAAATTTAATGTGAATTATGAATTTGAAAATGTGAGTTTGGAAATGTGAATTTGTATTTGGCACACGTAGAACTAAATGAAATTAACTCCAACTCTCCAAGCAAATTACAAACACAAATTGTTATACAAGTTGAAAACAAATTATAAATTGCTTAAATCAAATATTCAAATTGCTCAACTCCAAACTCGAAAGTGAAAAAAACAACTTCCACAAACCATTATACAAATTACAACACCAAGCATCAATTCAAATTACATCCTCACAATCCAAATTCTTAACATCAAATCCACTTTCCAAACTCAACATCCTTTCAACAATCCAAAAATCAAATCACATAATTCACTTAAACATGATATCAAGTCATCAACATTCACAAAAAATCTCAAATGCATTCTTGCATTCCATTCAAGTGCTCAAACATCAAGGATGGATGTATTGGCCTCCATTTGTGCCAACTCTACAAGAATAGAAAGAAGATTATAAAGGCAGTAATGAAAAGATATAGTATAAAAAAATAAAAACAATAAACAAATTAAATTAGTTAAGTTACCTTGCTCAAAAGTTTCCAACTCACACAAATCCTCCTCCACATTGATTGATTTTGAAACCAAGCGAAACCATTCTTGAGCATAAGTAAGAGCTTGAGCTATTTTAGGAGATAAAGAACTCCTAATTACATCAAGAACACTCCATTCAGTGCTAAAAGCAACCTCTGAAGCAGCTGTGGAGACCGGCATTGCTAATATATCACGAGTCACACTAGAAAGTATAGAAAATTGATGAGCCCATGCTTTCCACCATTTTAATATGTCAAAACCATCTCCACCCTCTTCACACTTCTCTTGCAAATATTTCTCCAACTTAGTCTTCCCTTGCTTACCTTTCTTTTTACTTTTCATCTTGTCAAACTCATCAAATAAATCATAAGCTCCTCCATCCTCCTCACTTAAATGGTACCTAGCACATGAACTTTCACCACTTATTTTAGCATTAGGACTTGTTGGGATTGCATGGGCTTACATTTTCTTATACCCTTTGAATAACTCATCAAATTCATTCCTGACTTCTTTTTTCATGTCTCTACTAGATGGAATATCACATGTTACAATATTTGGATACATTCTTTCAAATTTGAACTCGATGAACTCCATCTTCAAAGTAGGATCAAGGATCATTGCATAATATAAAATCTTGTTGATTTTTGTAATTGATCCCTAATATTTATCATACTTTCATTCATTTATTTTATTTTATTTTATTTGCCATCTCTCTCCATTTAATGTCACACTTCCACTCCACCTCAAAAGAAGCCTGTTAATTGCACTTATTTCTTTGAATACAACATTTGATGTGACAAAAATCTAAAATTTTCAAAGTGAGACGAAAAAAATGCACAAAAACTTCAACAACAATTTTACCCTTTACCAATCAAAATGTGAAGGAACCCTAGCCTCAAGATCAATACTAAATGCATGGTCACTATCATCATATGCTTCAAAGGCCTTCCTAAGAGACAAAACGGCATCCAACATCAAATATGTAGAGTTCTGCCTAGTAGGTACTGGTGACAACATCTTGTTTGATTCCAATTTTTGAAATTTCGCAAAATATTTGGATTTTTTGTACCTAGCCACATATACTCTTATATATCTAACAGCCTCTCTACTTAAGGCTGTAAATGGATATTCAAAAATTTATTTACCGTTCGCATTCGTATCCATTTATACAAAATTTATCCGCATCCATTTAAGGATGATATTATCAATATTCGATTAGTAGATA
This sequence comes from Jacaranda mimosifolia, assembly GCA_018894105.1. Lineage (NCBI taxonomy): Eukaryota > Viridiplantae > Streptophyta > Magnoliopsida > Lamiales > Bignoniaceae > Jacaranda > Jacaranda mimosifolia. Next base: position 14,314,446 of record CM032133.1, on the reverse strand, counting down.
TCCGATTATAAACTACGAATATGGTAAATGTGTATCCAATCCATTTAATATCCATTTAAATATGTATTTATTAAATAATATATTATTTATATTTTTAAATAAAAATATCATAATCCATATACGCATGTATATATAAATTATAATTGAAGAATTAGGAAAAAAAATAATAAATTTAAAAAATTATTGTAATATAGAGAAAAAAATTGAAGAATAAAATTAATCAACATAATTATTATTGGTTGACTTCATAATTAATATAGTTAAATGCCATTATTAAATTAATTAGCACTAATAATTAATTATAAAGTAAACTATTAATTAAAAATTATGTTATTTATTTGATTGCTTTCTTTTTAATGAAATTGTACAGTTCCTTTTATTAATTAAAACTATGTATTTATTATGGCTCATAGATTCATGTATTTGGATATTCATAAATAGATGTCTAAATAATTATCATCAAAAATGAAATTAAAAAAAAAATCAAATATGGATTTGTTTAATCAAATATGGATGTATCTGAAATAATTATAACCGAATACAGATATATCCGAATTTGACTGACATCCGACGAATACGAATACGGATATCATTTTTAAATATACATCAAATTCATATATGTATCCAAATATTCGGTAAGTTAAACGGATACGAATATGAAAATAATGTATTGATCCGTTTAATATTCGTTTATACCCCTACCTCTAACGCAAATAATAACCATGCTTTCGTCTTTTCCACTTAAACCATCATGCACAACAAGATTAACGATATGTGCATATATTTACCAACCAAAACCATACTATCTGATCAACCATCAAATTTCTTTTTCAAATAAGCAATTGCCCCATCATTTGTTGAAGCATTATCCACAATGACAATAAAGATTTTATCAATACCCCAATCATTCAAGCATGTAGCAACATTCTTCCCCACATCCTCACTTTTATGACCAGAAATAGGACAAAAATTCAAAATCTTCTTCACCAAATTCCAATCATTATCAATAAAATGCACAATAAGACACATATAATTAACTTTTTGAATCGGGGTCCATGTGTCAGTGGTGATGCAAACCTTCTATGCATGTGTGGCATTGAAGGACTTCAACCTAGACTTTTTATTCATATGCATCTTGAAAATATCTCTAGTTATAGTCCTTCTAGATATAATAGAAAATTGAGGACATACAGTCGACATGAAATGCCGAAATCTCTCTTTCTCTACTGTCCTAAATGGCATCTCATAAACAATGAACCAATGAGACAATGCGCCTCTAATTTTTTCTCGATCAAATTCCTATACTCCCCCCCACCCCCCACACACACATACTCTAACCCTTTTCAAACTGGTTGATAATTCAAAATCTTTAGTCTAGTTGCAAGTTCATAAGGTTTTTTCTTACATGATTAATAATGCCTATATAGCACTTGAGTTCTTCCTCATTTACATTCTCATCAATAGAAGTTTCATCTTCAGCAGGCCCCTCTAAACCTCGAGTTATATAATCATTCTCATCATTGAAACTAAACTTCAAATCATCTAACAAGCCCAATTATTCCTCATCAATTGGATTAGCAAAAGTCAACTCCTTAACCTTTCTTTTTGTTTTTGGATTATCACTTTCCATTTGACTTTGAGAGGATCCTCTAATTCAGATGGGTCCCTACAAATGCAATTAACAAAAATTAATTTTTCTATATTTGATGCTCATTTGTATTATATATCAATTTAAAAAACTAATAGAGTGATGCTAAGTTGCTAACCTCTTTAGATGTTATGGGTTTAGCTTCTGAATTAGTTGAATCACTTTAAGATTCACTCAAATGAGGCACTTCACGAATTTGTGACATCTACAATAAACAAAAAGAATAAGATAACAAATTTAAAGAACCAAATTCATTCATGAAAAAGAGGGAAAATAAAAATAAAAGAAACAATTCTTTCATATATAAACCCTCATTCAACAAACCCTCCACCCAACATACTTCTAATTTTTGAATTTTGGCCCACATTCATTAACAGCTATACAATAAACTAAGGGCGCATTTGATTTCAGTTATTAGCCACTAAACCATGGGCTAATCTCATTCAGTCACCTGTTTGATATGTACAACAAGATTTGCGAGCTGGCACCACTATAATCTTTGGTCCGCACTGTTCACTGGATTGAGCTCTATTCAAGTAGCTACACTTGGGCTGCGATTGGATAATAGCGCCCAATTTTGTTGTCCATTTTCTAGTTAAAATCTCAATTTATCCTCAACATCTAAACAAGTGAATTACTCTTTTTTGTCCTCTTGTCATCGCAATTCTAATGACAATTCAATATCTCAGCTTCTTTGGCTCCACTCCACCCAACATCACTTGTTTTAGTTGATATTATAGGAACTAAGTAAATCTTAAGTTTTAATATAATTAAAATATAATTATTTAACTATTTATTACTTATGATTTATGTATACATAAAACTTAGTTATTTATTTAAATAAAATATATTTTTAATAATTTTTATATATAAGACTTAATAAATTGTAATTTACTTAATTTAACTCATTATTTAATTAATACATTATTTAGTAAATAAATTACTTAGTAATAATCAAATAATTTTACTCAAATTTAATTAATTCTCTCAACAATTACTTTAAGAATATCAATATTAATTTCTTATACTTAATAGATTATTAAATAAATATCACCCTATAATCAATTTTTTATTATAATTTTAAATAAATATGAAGATTAATATTTAATGAAGAATATTTTTTGAAGAAGGTTACTTAAGTTATTTATTAAATGAATAAATGTAATATTTTATTAATACATTAAATATTAAATATAATTAATACATTATTTAATCAATAAGTAAATTTAATTAATTTAAATTGCATTATTCAATATAATTGAATTATTTAGTAATAACATAAAAATATTTAATTAAATTTAATTCATTTGAGTGAATTAGTTTAATTAAATTTGTAAACATAGGTTTAAAAAATTTTAACTAGTAAAATTTTAATATTTTCATATATGTAAATATATATATATATGGGGATGAGTGAAGTGACAAAAGGCAAAATGGGCATATAATTTATAGTGATGCTTAACAAAGGGGAGACTACATTGGGAGTGTCATTGGGTGGTGTCTAATCTTCAACTGAAATCTTATGTATCAAACGATCAACTAAATATATGGGTGGTGGCTAATATCTCATTTTAATCCCACTACTATAATAGCCAATATTATCAAAATTTTGAATCAAACATGGCCTAAAAAATTAACAACTACATATATAATAGATAATAGTAGAGTATATATGCATGGAATATATAAAAATTTTACAAGAAGAGTGAAAAACTGAAAAAAATCTAAATTTTATCAAGAAAACCCAAAAGTAAAATGTCTTACTAATGTAACAAATAATATAACAACTTCTTACCTTAATGGCGCACTACAAAAAATTGCACTTCACGTAACAAAAATTTTGGTAACAAAGGTAAAATTCGTTACATATGTTAGATTTATTGTAACAAAATTGATTTTTTGTTACAAATAACATTTTCTTGAGTAACAAAGTAAAAGTTTTGTTACCTTAAATCTTTTATATTCGTAACTAAATAATAATTCGTTACGGAAAATATTATTTTGTTACATATAATATTTTTCGTCAAATAAGAAGATATATTTGTAACAAAATTTGGTACCTTTTGTAACAACAAAATATTTGTTACAAATAAAAAATATTATAAAAAAGTTTTTAGTTACTAAACTTTAAGTAACTTCCCTCCAAAATTCATTCCCTCTAAATATCAATTGTACGCATATGGTAACAATGATTTTTGTTACTAATTATAAATGAATATTAAATTCAACTTTTACTAATACTTGTAGGTTGGGCTTTTCTTCAAAAAATGGACTTCGCAATAATATAAAGAATTTGTTAATTGGGCTTAATCAATTTTTTAGTGAATTATTACTGAATCGAATTTTATTTTAAAGAATGAGCTTGAAGAAATTTGAAGTGAATAATCCATTAGTTGGGGTAATTTCTTTAAAATATTAGGCATTATAACTTTTTTGTGAATTATTCAATGAATTAGGAGTTTTCATTTATGAAATAGATTTGACCAAATTTATAGTAAATTAAGTAGCGAATTAGGCTTCATTTTAAGAGTTGGTCTTGAACAAATTTGAAGTGAGGTAAATGATGAATCAAGCTTTCTTCAAGGAACTGAGCTTATTTTTTTATTAATTGGGCTTCACATTAGTTTAAATAATTGATTGCTTTGTGTTGAACAACTTTTTTTTTTTTTTTAAACTAATTGGGCTTAACTAATATTTTAGTGAATTGGCAAATTGGGCTTCATACTAATTTGAAGAATTCATTAATTGGGCTTTACCAACTTTCTTTTCATTAATTGAGCTTTAATAATTCTCTTAATAAATTAGTGAATTGGATTTCAAAATGAATTGGATCTGACATTAACATAAAAAATTAATTAATTGTGCTTTTACAACTTTTCAAATCCACCCAATCCAACTTACTAATTTGATTAAAAATAATTATTTCAAATATTTGTTTTAATTTCAAACCCTACTGTGAATATATATATACACACACACACACACACAAAATAACTTCTTTATATTTTATAAAACCACGCACACCATATCGCCTTCCATATTTGTTGCCCATTTAATATAATTTTAATATAAAAAGACCAATTTACACTTAATCATTTCACATATTTACAATTCAATTTAAATAACTTTTTATCATCATATTTTATTTTTTTTATTTTTTTTCTTCTTTTTTTTTCTTTTTATTCTCAATTTTCTCTTCTCCTTATTTCATATATTTCTCATTTTATGCATATATATAAATTTATCATTATTTCTCATTTCTCATTTCTCATTATTTCATATATTCTCATTTTTTAGATATTTACATATATAAATTTATCTATAAAATTTTAAATAATTTTTATTTTTATCTTTTTTCTTTCTAATTATTCATACATGTATACTTATTTTTTTATTTATACTTATTCACATATATATAATAACCATATATATAAATTTATAAATAAAATTTAAATTACTTTTATTTTATCTATTTTTTTCTATTTATTCATTCCGAATTAAAAAATAGTTAATATTTATAAAAATATATATAATATAATTTTTTATTCGTACTTATATACATATATAGTATATATATACATATATATAAATTTCAATAAAATTTAAAGAAGATTCATCATATATTTCTCATTTTATACACATATAAATTTATCATTATTTCTCATTATTTCATATATTCTTATTTTATACATATGTATAAATTTATTTAATGAATTTGGATAGCAATGCAATTCTGTTTCCCTCCAACTTTGTATTCCCTCCAAAATTTGGGCCATAAAAAATGTTAACAATTGTTTTTATTATTAGTTTGACATAACAATTTAATTTAATTTCTTTCAAAAATTTGATTCCCACTAAAAATAATGAATTCTCTTCATTTTTTTCAATTCCTTTAAATTTTAGATCCTCCATTTTTTTTGTATACATAATTTATAATAAACTTAATTTTTTTTATCTTAGATTATATGATGAATTGACATATAATTTTTTAAATTATTAAATGACTTTCTATTATAGTTAAAATAGTTAAATAACATATAATTTGGACTTGTAAATTTTGGTGCTTAAGAATTTAATTTTTTATTATCATTCATTACAATATTCTTCTAGAAAATTCTAAAAGCTCCTTAAAATAAATAATTAAAGGTTACATACTTGAATAGCAAAAGAAAAGAAAGAAATCTAGTTTACCATAATACTTAATGAAAAGAAAACAATCCCTGAAGTTAGGCTTGTTAATGTTACATTTCAATTTTTAATCATTGTATTGGTCGGTTAAAGATTTTTATAACTTATAGATATCTATATGTTAATTGTGTGTATGTTTTACTTTATAAATTGCTAAAATGAAGATAACTTTCATGGTCTAATATAGTGCAAAAAAATATTAACATAAAATATATTATTAAATTTAATGATTATTAACTTTTATGAATCTGAACAAGTTGTTTTTAAGAATTAGTTGGTCTATGTATTATATTTCCTTAAAAAAAATAAGTTTTCCTCCAAAAATGAATTCCCCTATTATTTTTTTATTCCCTCTAAAATTTTGCCACTCCCTCCATTTTGTGTCTAAATAGTATATACAAAAATTATTTATTTTATCTTATATTATAAGATGAATTACGGTGTATTATTATGGGGGTTAAAAATTTAATTCTATTTTTTGTTATTATTTATTAGAACATTGTTTTTGAAAAAAAAGATTTTAGAAAAATTATTTATAAATTCTAAAAACTTTAGTCTTTATGTGTAATTAATTTTATTTTAAAAATTAAAATATTTTGTACTAATAATATATTGATGTGGACAATTTGAACTTGCATTTAGTGAAAATTTTGTACACTTAATTAACGCAAATTGTTTTGAAATTGATCAACTTGTATAACTTTAATATGGTTGGAAATTTTAAAATTATTTTGAAATACTCATGACATTGTAATATAAACTTAGTAATATAGTTATAGGTTTAATAAAATTATTTTTTATCCCCATTTATTTAATTAAATATTTGAAGAACTGTTAGTATCCTTAACAAATTTGTAGATATCGTTGAAAATTTATATTAAAATTCAAAGATATCCTTTAAAAGTTGCTTTGATTATTTTTTAGTCAAAAATACCCCTGGACTTATTTATAACTTTAACATGGGGGTTTAACTTCAATATTATTTAAATTACTCAAAATAAATTTAAATAATTTTATTAATATTGTTTTAAAATATTTAATAATCTTTTAATTGAAGTTGAATTAAAAAAATTTTAATTTAAAATCATCAACATATCTAAAGTAATTTAATAAAATTTAATTAAACATATTTATAAATTATAAAATAAGAATAAAAATCAAATCCATCTCTTAATTAAATATAATTTTGTTTTTTAAGTACATCTCAATATTATTAAAAAATAATCATATCTAAAACAATTTAATTAGATTAAGTTGAATATATTTATTAAATATAAAAAAATATTTATTAACTAAATTAAATAATTTAAAAATAAAAATAAGATCTAAAAATATCATACTAACAATAGTAATTTCAAAATGTCAATTTCACCCTACCAACCCAATAAAAAAATTATTGATATGATAGCTTGTTCCCACCTAAAATACAAATAAATAAATAAATAATTCTCAATTTATTTTCTATCTACGATCCAAAATACAAACAAATAATCATAATATTCCCCAACCCCACTTCTGAAAAATCATTTTGCTAACATATTTTGATAAAATACTCCATTTCATAAATAAACAAGCCCTAATTTAAACTAATTTTATTAAATTTATTAATTAATAAAAAATAAATAAGTCAATATGTGTTTTTTTTTTTTATTTATACACAAGCACATCAAGAATCCGTTAGGGCTTGAACTCTTGACCTCCCATATTATGTGAGAGAATAAGATGTGTGAGATCTAGAGTTTTAATCAAAATAAATAATTTAAATAAAAATAAAATCTAAAATTTTATCCTAACAATATAATTTTAATAATTTTAAATAAATAAATATTTGTAATTATAATATGTTAAAATGTATATATACATACATATATATACACTTTTTCCTCCTTCCCCCCACCCCCCAGCCATCCCCGCCCCTTCCAACACGGCCCCCCCCACCCCCAACCGCGCCATGGCCATGGCCGGCCGCAACCCAACGGCCAGATCTACGGCTAGCCATGGCCAAGCAGGCCGCTGGGCTGCGGCCTGCCATGGCTAACCGCTGGCTGTGGCTAGTGGCTAGATCTGGCCACAGCCAGTGGTCGGCAACAGCCAGGCGGCCGCCGGCCATGGCCGGCGGTGAGGGTTGGGGGAGGAGGTGGGTCATGTATATATATATATATGTATTTATATGATATATATATATATTGATATATAAAATTTTTAATTTTTCTAGGAGGATTTTGTCATATATTTTATTTAAAAAAAATTATTTTTTTTAATGAAAATTGATTGGGCATTTCAAAATTTGTGGAATTTTTATAAATAAATTAAATTTTTGGGGCTGTTGGGTAATTAATTTATTTTAATGTAACGGTTTATTCCGAACACTAACGGAAGTTGAGGTGCTATCCCAAATGTGTTAAAAAATTTAGAATTTTGGTCCTATAAGTGTCAACCTAAGCACCAAAAGTGCATACCCCCTATCCAATGGGATAAAAACTATAATTTTTTCAATATAACCAAACACTACGTTAGCAAGGAAAAGAAAAGTAAAGGCTCCGTTGATATGGTAATAATTTTATTGGACTAGTTGCAATTTACCCCCTTGTGATTTATAAAATAAGCACCAAACACTCCTATGAAAAAAAATATATACAAAATAACTTTCTTATGTTTTATAAAACCGCGCACACTACCTCCCCTCCACATTTGTTGCCAATTTAACATAATTTTAAATAATTTTTATTTTTATCTTTTTTCTTTCTAATTATTCATACATGTATACTTATTTTTTTCATTTATACTTAATCACATATATATAATATACATATTTATAAATTTATCAATAAAATTTAAATTACTTTTATTTTATCTATTTTTTTATTTATTCATTCCAAATTAAATAATATTTAATATTTATAAAAACATATATATAATATAATTTTTTATTCATACTTATATGCATATGTAGTATACATATACATATATATATATAATTTAAAGAAGATTCATCATATATTTCTCATTTTATACATATATAAATTTATCATTATTTCTCATTTCTCATTATTTCATATATTCTTATTTTATACATATGTATAAATTTATTTAATGAATTTGGATGGCAATGCAATTTTGTTTCCCTCCAACTTTGTATTCCCTCCAAAATTTGGCCCATAAAAAATATTAACAATTATTTTTATTATTAGTTTGACATAATAATTTAACTTGATTTCTTCCAAAAAATTGATTCCCCCTAACAATAATGAATTTTTTTTCATTTGTTCGATTCCTCTAAATTTTAGCTCTTCCATTTTTTTGTATAAATAATCTATAGCAAAATTAATTTTTTTTATCTTAGCTTTGTATGATGAATTGACATATAATTTTTAAATTATTAAATGATTTTCTATCATAGTTAAAGTAGTTAAATAATATAATTTGGACTTATAAATTTTGGTGCTTAACAATTTAATTTTTTATTATAATTTATTACAATATTTATTTAGAAAAATTCTAAAGACTCCTTAAAATAAATAGTTAAAGGTTACACACCTGAATAACAAAAGAAAACAAAGAAATCTAGTTTGCCATAATAATTAATGAAAAGAAAACGGTCCCTGAAGTTAGGCCTGTTAATTTTACATTTCGTATTTTAATCGTTGTATTGCCCAATTAAAGATTTTTATAACTTATAGATATCTATATGTTAATTGTGTATATGTTTTACTATATAAATTGCTAAAATGTAGATAATTTTCGTGGTTTAATATAGTGTAAAAAAAATATTAACTTAAAGTATATTATTAAATATAATGATTATTAACTTTCATAGACCTGAACAAATTGTTCTTAAGAATTAGTTGGTCTATATATTATATTTCCTTAAAAAAATAATTTCCCTCCAAAAATGAATTTCCTTATTATTTTTTTATTCCCTCCAAATTTTTGCTCCTCACTCCATTTTGTGTATAAATAGTATGTACAAAAATTATTTATTTTATCTTATATTATAAGATGAATTATGATGTGTTATTATGGAGTTTAAAATTTTAATTCTATTTTTTGTTATTAATTATTAGGACATTGTTTTTGAACAAAAAGATTTTAGAAAAATTATTTATAAATTCTACAAACTTTAGTCTTTATTTGTAATTAATTTCATTTTAAAAATTAAAATATTTTGTACTAATAATATACTGATATAGACAATTTGAGCATACATTTATTGAAAATTTTCTATACTTAATTAATACAAATATAATATACATATTTATAAATTTATCAATAATTATTTTTATCTATTTTTCTATTTATTCATTCCGAATTAAATAATATTTAATATTTATAAATATTTATAATATAATTTTTTATTCATACTTATTTACACATATAGTGTATATAAATACGCCACAAGAAAATAGGTTAATCATATACTTTGCGCTGGTTTTTCTAAACTGCCGCAATTAATAATATTATTTCTTTTACTTATTAGATTGCTCTTTGTTTTTAACTTTAAAGGGTTTTGTCCACTATTTTTTAATATATATATATATATGTATATGTGTAATGCCAATTATTTTTTAAAAACAATCTTATTTAATTTTAATTTTTGATTAAAAATCAATTAAGTTAAGACAAAACTATGATAGTAAAGATAAAAAAAGTAAAATAAATCAAAATAAATATATAAAATAAGTATAAAGTTAAAATCAATATTAGTATATAAGTTAATAGAAACCTTTTAATTTGACTCATAACTTAGTTATTGAATAATTAAGTGAAGAAAAGAGTTTGGCATTAATCATATAAAGTTAAAACTATAGTACATTGATAAAATAATTATAAACTTAAAATTGATTTAAAATATGAATTAGTGACAAAATATGAGGATGAAATTATAATGTAAAATAAAATATAGAAAAAACAAATTATTGTATTCATTCTCAAATTTTTTTATAAATATCATTGGATATTCATATTATATTTTGCAAATAACAAAAAAAGTTGTTAACCTTTCAAATAATCAAAATCAAAATTTCTCATTATTTCATATATTCTCATTTTATACATACATATATATAAATTTATCTATAAAATTTTAAATAATTTTTATTTTTATCTTTTTTCTTTCGAATTATTCATACATGTATACTTTTTTTTAACATTTATACTTATTCACATATATAATATACATATATATATATATAAATTTATCAATAAAATTTAAATTACTTTTATTTTTATCTTTTTTTTCTATTTATTCATTTCGAATTAAATAATATTTAATATTTATAACTATGTATATAATATAATTTTCCATTCAAACTTATTATATATATATATATAGTATACACACACACACACACACACACACTACAAGAAAATAGATTAATCGTGGCATATATTTTGTGATGGTTTGTCTCAACTGCCGTAAAATATTAATTTGACTGTGGTTGAGCAAGAATTTATCCAAATCGCCGCTGAATTAGCTATTTAGTGGTGGTTTTCTGAAACCGCCGCAGAATTCATAATAAATGGCGCCGGTTAGTATAATATTCCCTGAATGAATAACTTCGTGCAGATTTTTTTAAACTACCGGAATTAACAATATTGTTACTTTTGCTATTGTCCTTTGTTTTTTTACTTTAAAGGGTTTTGTTCACAATTTTTTAATATTTATATATATGTAATGCCAATTATTTTTTATAAATAATTTTTTTTATAAATTTCTAAAATAAAGTATTTTATATTATAAGCTCTTATACAAAAATGTTAAGCATTTACCTAACAATTTATATATACAAACATGTAATAAAATTTCTTTGCTTGATGCAGCTATGTTATATAATTATCTCACACTTTTTATTTATTTCTTTTAATTCACTATTTGATACTCTTATTTTATTTATTCAAATGACAATTATTATTTTATTTTTAAAAATAAAATAATGTTTGCTTGATAAGATGTGAAATTGTTTGAGAGCTTTATATGGAAGAGATGAATAAGTAATTGAGCAAATGCAAATAATGACTTTTGGATATGTAGCCAAGATGGTTAGGTGCTTGGTTCATGTGGGCAAGGGTTGTGGGATCAAATCCTGCTGCCAACAATTGGGGGGATGAATTTTCGCTGGGCCTGTGTGGGTGCTGGGTCGCCTGCGCGGCTCCTGTGGGGACCTGTGCTCAGGCCTGGGCCTGCGCGGGCGCTTGGCCGTCTGCGCTTGTGTGGGCCTGTCGCGTGTGGGCTGGGCTTGCGCGTGCATTGGTCCTGCGCTCGAGCCGGGGGCCTGCCTGCGCTTGTGTGGGTTGGGACTCTACTAGGCCTCACGCTCGGGTGGATCTACGCGGGCACTGGGCCGCCTGCGCTCCGATGGGCCTGGGCCTGGGCGCTCGGGTGGGCTTGCGCCTAGCATCGGGCCTGCGCTCGAGCTGGGCTTTTACGGGTGCTGGGTTGGCTCGGGTGTTGGGCTTTCGCTCGGCTGGGCCGGCAAGGTTGTTGGTCCTACGCTCGACCCGGGGGCCTGCCTGCGCTTGTGTGGGTTGGGACTCTACTAGGCCTCACGCTCGGGTGGATCTACGCGGGCACTGGGCCGCCTGCGCTCGGATGGGCCTGGGCCTGGGCGCTCGGGTGGGCCTGCAGTCGCTCAGCTGGGCTTGCGCTAGCATCGGGCCTGCGCTCGAGCCTGGGCTTGTACGGGTGCTGGGTTGGCTCGGGTGTTGGGCTTTCGCTCGGCTGGGCCGGCATGGTTGTTGGGCCTTGTGGGTGGGCTGATGCTAGCTGTCGGGGGTAGGGCCTGGTGGGCAGGTATGGGCGCTGGGCGTTACGGGTGGGCCGGTGTGTGAGCTGGGTCCGAGCTTGGGTGGGCCGATGTGGGTGTTGGGCCTGAGCTCTGGTGGCCCAAGGTATTGGTTCTTATTGTCTTTTAGCGGGTGGGCCAACCTGTGGCGTTCCTGCTAGTGGGTAGGGCCTGGTGGGTATGTGTGGGCGCTGGGCGTTTCAGGTGGGCCGGTGTGTGAGCTGGGTCCGAGCTTGGGTGGGCCGATGTGGGTGTTGGGCCTGAGCTCTGGTGGCCCGAGGCATTGGTTCTTATTGTCTTTTAGCGGGTGGGCCGGCCTGTGGCGTTCCTGCTAGTGGGTCGTGGGTTGGTGGGCAGGTGTGGGCGCTGGGCGTTACGGGTGGGCCGGTGTGTGAGCTGGGTCCGAGCTTGGGTGGGCCGATGTGGGTGTTGGGCCTGAGCTCTGGTGGCCCGAGGCATTGGTTCTTATTGTCTTTTAGTGGGTGGGCCGGCCTGTGGCGTTCCTGCTAGTGGGTCGTGGGCTGGTGGGCGATGGCCCGGGTCGAGCCCAGAGTTCGGTGGCCCAGCAGGCGTAGACCTAATGTCAAATGGCCCATTCGTATGAACTAGCCCAAACAGGAGCCCATGCACATACATTTAGTAACAAAACTTTTAGTTATTTATTCTATTAGTAACGAAATACTTATTTTTGAATTAAAATTTTATTTAAGTATTTGTAACCAAATATTTTGTCACATAAACAATTACTAACTATACTTAATTAAATAAATAATATCATTATATTATGCATTGGTAACGAAAAAATAAAATGCAACAAAATTGCCAATGTTTTGGTAACTAAGTATTTCGTTATGCTAAAGAAATCTATTGTAACTAACATTGTTTTGTCACTAATTCGAAACTTTTTGTAACAATATATTTCGTCGCCATAAGGCCATCAATTGTAACAAACCATAAATTTCGTTACTAATACTTTTTGCGACGGGCTTTAGAGTACTAAACTTTGGTAACGAAAAATTCGTTACCAAGATTTTAGGTAACAAATTTTTTCATTACTAAAAGTGTAATTTGTTGTAGTGGCGGATGGCGGTGGCTGGCGGGCGGCAAGAGAAGGCCGGAGAGTAAGGACACAAAAAAAATAGAGGCATAAACTTTTAACTTTGTGTGTGTGGACGGTGGTGCGTGATGGGGAAGGGGCATATTCTACAATTTTAATTTTTAATCTTTTTTTTTAGATTAACTTACCGGGTACCTAGTACCTGATCGGACCGAGATTCACTACCCAAATCTCAGCCCAGATGTAGAGTACTGGGTACTTGGTTGACCTTGGTGGTTCATTACCCAAATAGGTCGGATCGAGTACTCAAGTCTTGGACCCAAATGCCTACCCCGTCTAACAAACACTCACTAATGTACATTAGTGTCCATTACACCAATTGCATATGAAATGAGGCATCCTCCAAATTTTGGAGCGCAAAATGTCAATGCAAGTCTGTCGGAATCTTTGACACTCTTATCTCAATGATTTTATGACTTGGAGTAATTTCAAGACCACAGGTGTAAAGACTTGTTTGATGATATAGCCAACTTTTGACTTACACCGTGTCCCGTAGCATGCATGATTTCGTAGGTTTCAACTAAATACATTGTCAAATATACCAATATAAGTATATACAATAAAGATGGCCAATACAAAAAATGTACATGTATATTGATTAAACAAGAATATTATACCTTTACAAGAATAATTTTATGCCAATCTAGCTAGCTTTTTGTAAACCCTAAACGGTAAACCCTAAACCCTAAAATAAACAAACTTATAAGATCGTGAAGAGTTTGGGGAAACAAAAAAAGTGGATTGAACACTTACCAACTAAAATGTACAGAAAATCTAGCTATATTCAATCACATTGCTATCAAATACTGTGAAAAATCTTCACAAGCGAAAGCAACCATAGGGAGGGAATCAAACTGCTGAGGGGACTATATTTATATATAGATGTATATATAGCCAAAAAAATAATGCCAAGGTCTTCGAACATGCTTATTTCACCTAGCTCACCTCTGGTTTGAAGGCTTGGTGAACAAGAAGTTATCTTCGTTCTTAGTTTCTTCTCCATTGCGGCCTAAATCCATCTCATTTTCTGCATGATCACCCACAGGATCGGATCGTATAATTAAGCTAGCCATCGATGGTGGAGGTGTCAATAGATCTTCAAGATCAGATGCATCATGGTCTTCATATCCAACTGACCGAGTTAAGTGCCCAGTTGTTTTACATCGATGAAGTGTGGCACCTATTGGGTGAAAAGGTAAACCCATTGAAGAAGTAGGACTACCACTGCCCAAAGTCTGTGTGGGTGACCTTCCTGCCCGCCCTTCTTCCTTTTGCTTCATAGCCATGTGCCATTTCTTAAGGGCCTTGGACGTTTGTTCATCAAAGATAGATTTCTTCATGTGTGAACCCATCTGTGTATTTCAACCAAGACATGTTAGAAGCCAGCAATGATAATATTTTTTTTGTAATGGATTTATCTGTAGCAGAAAGATTAATAATAAAGAACAACACAAAGATATATTAGTAGTGATGGCATGAATTTAGTACAAGCTAATCTCATGCTTGGGGTTGGTTGACAGTTTTCATAGTGAACATGGTCGTGTTCAAGACCTTATTAGAAATCCAAGAAAGGATGTAAAATTCCATATTCAACATCTCCAGCATCTAAATCTAGATCATATAAGAAAAACAGTATCCATTAAAGTATGGATCATCCTAGACATACAAACCTGGTTGACATGGGAAAAATAGAATCTATTAGCTCTAGACATCCTAAAAGACCTTTAACCAGCATCTTATCGTGAAAGTAACAATAGCAATCTGAACATCTAGCAAGTTCACTTGCTTAACAAACTACTTTTGGAATGCATCATCCAACAAGTAAATCATGTTATCTATAAATTTTAAGGAGAGAGCTTAGTATACAAAAATAGTCTAGGATATCAGGCTTTTATTCATAAGTACTATTCAAAATTCGATCTGAGGGTAGCTCAAATAGAGGTAGTTTACGTATATGTCAAATAACATGTCAATTACAACTAAATTCTGTTGGAAATGAGAATACAAGATAATATTAGACAAAGATTGTTCCATGGGAATACCACAAAGAAGAAGCTCAAAGAATAATACTTACTATAAAATCACATCTCAAGGAGGATGTTGATTCCTCCTGTTGTTAAGAACCACCAACTCATAAGAGGTTTTTTTTTTTTTTTTCCTATAATTTCCTCAATTGAAAATCCAACCTTAAGGCTCAACCAGAGTTTTAGTCCATACGTGCGAGTCTTTGGTACTGCTTGGCCCAGAGTTAACTAGATGCTAGAGTTTCTTGGCAAGTACACAGTAACTTAGAGAGAACATTTTAGAGACATCGTTGGCACTATTAGAGATAAAACCCTCTGGCTTATCTAGGTACGTCTATGAAAACATTAGGTGAAAATTTTACCTCGAAGTTCTTAAAGGTTATAGTTTAGGACAAATCGGAGAATTGCTAGTTATATCCTTGAATTAGAGACATCATAGTCCTAAAGCCTCAACCTTGGTCCATTTAAATCTAAAATGAGACTGATCATAATCTAATTGAGGAAATTACTATAAAACCCTAAAACTTTTCTATGAAATATAAAGCACGAACACCATAGAAGATTTACTAGTCACTCTTTATGTCTAGGTTTATGATGCGGCAGTAGTACAGAGATGGCAGTGGAATACCAAGGAAGTCTATCTAGCAGTGCATTGGGGTTGCAGCTGATGGAATGGGCCAGATGCGGCTTCTAGAATTTCCCAAGACAACATAGGTTAGTAGTTGGAAGCCTTCATTTATCTACATGAATAAAAAAGCAATGCCAAATTGAGTTTCCCAAGATTCCCATGATCATGAAAATGTTTAATACCAGCCACATAATGGCGCTTCCAGGTAGGAACTAGACCACCTGAGAATTTAGGTCCTCAGCGTTACTTTTACAGACTAAACTATAGTAAACCACAACATAACAGTGAAATTTATGACATTTAGAGATGATAAATGTGGCTGACTAAGGCATGATAGGATAGGTCTTACTCATGAACATGGCAAGATCATTTTGAGCCAAGGAGTTGGTGCTCAACTATGCTCTATGTCAAAAGAGTTACAAATCTAATCAGGTCTTTACAAATAGTATTAGGGCCATCTAGCGCTATCAACTTGATCGAGCAAAAACTTATATAGTAAGTAGTTTACCATAAGTCTTTGAGAGAATTTGAAATATTACTTCTCAACATCAATTATGTGGGAGTAAAGTGACTTATATATAATCCCTTCAATTGCTCTTGCATATTGGAAAAAACTTAAGATTGTAGGTCAGTTGGCCAGATCTCAACTATTTAACATTGATCAACTACTGAAGCTCTATTTAGTAAAATAGAATGGTTAGTTTACAAGGCCTTGTTTAGATCCTAGACAGGAATATGATGTAAGCATTTTGGGCTGGCACATGAAAATAGTGATAAAATAGTTGAACTTGTAAGTTAACAATTTAGTAGTTAACTGCCTCTAGAGCTATATATGGCAGCCAAATCACTTAGGCATAGTAAAGGTGATTTTACAAAGACCAACAATCTCTTTCTGTATGTTGTTTTGGAATTTTGATATTATCACCAAACAAGGAATGTAAAGCTTTCATGGTACATAATTGCATTATGATATTATCGCCAAACAGCATATCAAGGAATGTAAAGCTTTCATAGTACCTGAGCAACTAAGGCATACAATGTAACATCACAACAAAACTTAGCTCCACAAGTTGAAATCCTTACCAAAGCATTGGGGATCCTTCATAGGCTATTTTGGGACAAATTATGTGGAATATTACTTACCCCAAAACAGTTTTTGCAATTACGAGTCCAAAATTATCGTGGAAGCAAGATCTTAAACCATATTCATACTGCACATGAGAAAATTTTACTTTCGTCATGATGCTGTATAGGAAAATTATATATTTATAATTAATAAATTGGAGAGAATCATTACCCAAATCCACAAAAGTATGTTACTTGGAATGCATTCTGCAAAGATGATGATTAAACTGATTAGCAAACAAGTATAATTTCATTTATGTAGAAAACTGAGGGCATGAAAAGATAATGTACATTAATGAACAAGTTCTTGCAGCTTTTGCTAGTTTCTAATTTTGGGCAAGGGAGGTTCTCACTTTACTAATATATATTTTGGATCATAATTAATCAACTGATTTATGAGATTCAACATGTTTTGTGAAGTATATCTTGTTTGTCCCATATTATTGCTAATATATAGGGCCAAAACAACTTACTAAGTTTTAGTTGCTCACTTTATTTGTTTACTTAGTCACACCAATCCATTTGAATTTGTTCATGAAATCAAAGCAGCTCCCATCAATGGCAATGATTTCATAAAGACAGAAATTCCTGGTTTCAGATTCTCTCCTATAATTGCCTTTTTATTTTCATTTTCCCTTTTCTTCTTGTTTAGACTTCAGTATTAGTAGAAAGGAAGTGGTCACCATCTATTAACCAAGATAACATGCAGTAGACCTCATAATGTTGGAAAAACATGGTGGATATGTCGTAATATAGAATTTGGATATGAAATTACAACCTTCAAAAGTTCATCCTAGGTAAAGCAATATGTTAATTTCTTTTATAATTTCAAAGCTTGTCCTATGAAAAATAGAATATTTAATACCTGAAACAATGCAAAATGTATAAGATGCAGCACCAACTGAGGCCGACCAAACCAAAAATATTTGTTGGAGGCTTGCACAAAAGGAATGCCTTGGACTATTGAATGTCTCTCTTTTATCTCTAGGGCCATCTTTGTCAAAATAGCTTGTAGCTTTGTGCCAACAACTAAGATTATCTGTGAAATGAAATATTATTAGGTTTTCTTCTTTATATGTGTGTGTGTGTGTATACACATATATTTATATATTCAAAATCATATTAGGATAGGATCTTACAAATAAAGGAATTAAGGATGACCAAAATAGTACCTCCCACCCTGATAAAGATCAATGTATAAAACAATTATGTCAAGGCAATGATGATGATGATGATGATGATGATGATGATGATGATTTTGGTAGGGAAAACATGGAATACACTTTGTAAGCTATAAATAATGACTGACCGCTGACATTTAGGAGCAGGTACACCACAAATGATCCCCACAACACTGGGCTGCCAACATTGAATAAACAAAGGGGCAAGCAAAATCAGCAAAATAATTCTGCATGAGATAGAAATGTCGATTAACTTAAAAATTTCCACAAAACATGTGCACTCAACAAAGCATATTACCTTATTCCCACAACAATCTTAAAATCATCTTCTAGTGACCTTTTAATGTATTTTTGGAAGTTAAACTTGCTTCTAGGTGCCAAATGAACCTACAAAAAACAAGTAAAATTAATTAGAAAAGAAAAATGAGGAAAGTCTAACCACATAGGTAAAATATAGGACACTTGGTGAAGAAAACTCACATTAATGAACCCATTACGCAGTGTCAAGTAATCAGATTTGCTAACAGACCTAAAAAATTGTCGAAAAAAGCATCCCTACATGACAGATATGGTCAACTGGTGAATAAGGATTTTGGTAGGTAACATGTAACTACAAATACAAAAATGTCAATCGATCGAATAATGACCTAGCTACCACAGTGATAGCTGTGTCATTTAACATGAGGAAATTAATGAAGAAGAATTAGAAAGACAAAAGCTAAATCTCACAATATAAAAGAACAACGGAATTCGGGTCCAGAAACTAGTGTGCGCCCTCACAAAAGATGTCTCATGAGTAAGCCTGAACCTTGACGGATCTATTAGTTCCACAGTTAGATTGCTAATCATTAAACACCACTTTTTGTGTAATAAGGGGCTGAAGTAAGAACTGAAAATCCATGGCAATGTAACAAAATAGAGTATATATAATAATGTACCATTTGAAAACTCATAGTTGTGTGATGAAGTCTCCTGCTCCCATTGCTTCCAGCCACGAATCTGCACAACATAGTTAATGTAATATCTCAAGTTATAATAAAACCTAAGTTAAACAAGAGAAAAAAGGGAAGCTTATAGTACATATAAGAAAAAATAATTAAAGATGATTAACTTAGTTAGTGATATTTTAGATTTCATAGACAACATCATATTTGAAAGGGAATGAGGCCAATTCAAGGAAAAGAGATCTTGCACAATCTTCTAAGAGGACTTGTAATTGGATCTTATTGATTATTAATTCTTACGCATAAATTTTGGGGTTTTGGTTTTGTTAATCATTTAGTTAAACTAAATTATACATGACCAAATTCAATATCTCTCATTGCATGGTTTGCCATGCAAAAACAATATTATATATATATATATATATATTATGTTAGGGTATATTGAAAAGAAAAAGTCAAAATAGAAAGATTACAATTACACATATATTGCTTCATCCCACCAAGAAAATTGAATAGTTGGTTTCTAGATTATAAGTAAATTATAACAACAATTTCAAATTTATTTGCGGATGTTTATTTTGTCAAAAGTATTCTCTGATACCACTATATGCTTACTATCAATATATGTTGGCAACGTGGGCTGAGTGATCTAAAAAGACCTAGGCAATGTTGAGTTGCATGAAAAAATAATTTCTGGTTCTATGGGAAATTAATCTAATAAAAAAAGTATTGATTCATTAGGTTCATTCTAGTTGCTTTCATTAAATATGAAAAGTTTTTATGAATCCCATAAGTTCTCAAATTAATGTGGTTCTACATACTATTTCATTGTATATAACTCAAAGGAAAAAGATATATTAGGCATTGCTCAGTAAAATATTTGAAAGAAAAACACAGTCTACCAAGCGTTCAGGATAATGTTCTTAACTCTGGTTTCATATATGCAAAAACACAATGCATGCATATGCATGGAAACTCTTTATTTCTTTTATGTAATTATTCCGCATGCTTGATGCTGATCATTCAGACTAGTATTATATTTTGGATTAACTTTCTTTACTTCTCCCTCCATAAGATGTGATATTGCAGGTAAGGAAAGAGTTGCACTATCAAGATTCTCCAATACGACAGTCTTCAGTTTTTGAAGCACAACAGAAGGCAACATAACATATGAAGGTGGTAGAATGTTAGAGACATATCAAATTTATTAGTCTACAATGAAAGTAAGCTCAAAACTGACTTTTGCTCTTCCACTACACAAATTTCAATTAGAGCATGATTATGAAAAGATTCATAATGATGCAATAGCCAGAAGGAATCGTGGTGACCAACGAAAAAGATTCATTCTACTATATCTAGAGATTAAAATTATTAACTCCTTCAATATCATTTAACTTCCAATTTATTGATGCACTTTCCTTCCTATGGCCTATTACTTAGGCTCTTCTTCTACTATCTCAAGCACCCATATTGGGCACTCCAAAATTGGAGAAAGGTATTGAATAAATATCATTCATTGAGTTGGTTTTATTAATTGGGCACTAGGACATGCACCATCATTGAGACATTTATCTGAGTCAACATACTATAGCCTCCAGACATGTTGAAGAAAGCACTCATAAAATGAGATGTTAAAGTGATAGTGGCTTCTGCTATTGCACAAAAAGTGTTATCATAGATGACGTGGAAGATCAGATACAAAAGCTCATCAACAAATAAAGCATTCAAAATTACCTTAAGTCTTCCAAGAGCCATGGTAATAGCACTATAAATCACGTGGAAGACTGCTAAAAAGAATATAAGGATGTGTATCTGGTGTAGACTATTCACTGATATAAGCGATACATGCCCCTGTGGGAAAAGTCAGATTAGTGTAGCAAAAACCTCATACCATTTGTATCTAATGTAAAAAGAAAATTACATGTCAAATCTAATCAAGAAGGAGTGAATGATCAAGAAGATCAAGTTAAATCAAGATAGATAAGACAAAAAGCAGTTGTATTTTATCCTAGGGAGTTTGCGATTCTGATGTTACTATAATATGCATTTCGATATATCTACTCTTACATAAAATCTCCATCACAGTTCATAATATGCATCTGTTGCAGCCATAATGGAAACATTTTCAAGTATTGTATACACGGAGTGTTATAGAATGCTTCTAGAACAAACTTTAGGTGGCTTTTCCAAAGGAATGGACCTCAAACATAGGAAAAGTACTCAAAAATGATAGTCAAATGACTCATCGTTGTTCAACAGGTTTTAGCTTTGGGTTTTCAGTAGCAATCACGGATCTCACACATAAATGCACTGATACATTTACAAGATATATTGCAATATCCATTACAAGAAATGTGGCCAAAAAAATTCTCCAAATTATTCTACAAACAAAGTCATTGTTAAATAGTTTTCGTCATGAAAGTTGTCATACAAAAAGTAAAGATGATAATATTAACTTACTTTTACATTCTCATTCCGAAAAGAATACTGAAACGGCTTTTAATTGTACTTTGTTATTATTGGATAAGCAATCTATAGATTCTTCTTGACAAGAAATAAATAATCCTAGGATCTTAATCCAAGAATTGTCTCCTTCAACATTCTGTTCTTCGACCATGAAAGATCAATGCACTAATGTGATGATCCAGGTTACAGAACATGAATATTGACTCTAAAGGTGCTTGGACTCTTATGAATTTTCATTGTCCACTTGTATAACATCTTAACTAATACAAAGCATTATTACTCAAATTTGAACTCTTCTACTAGTGGAACAAAAGAAGAATAACATACTAAAGTCATCATTCTCCAACAATCATGGAGACAAACAAGTCTCTACAATAATATCATTTTATTATTGAACTAACCAATTTAATTTAGTATTATGAAGTGTTTCTTCCAGATAAACAACATTCAAGAAGACAAAGTTACAACTCTATACACATGTATATCTTTGTATTAAACATATTGGAAAGTCAATCTCATTTGTTTTGATTTTTTTCATGCTTTCCTTTTACACTATTCTCGTGTATACTCACTTATTTCCAATATTGCTCACAAATTTGATGACTGTAGCAAATGCGTCCCAAGTGATTCAATGAGACTTCCAATATTATGCCCAGTTTTAAGTGATTCAATAAAGCCTTCAATTTTACTAATCTTTGGGACTATTTTCATTCTTTGTTAAGGAGTTCAATATGACTGTGGATGGTAGACTTGATCAAGGACATTTATGAAGAGAATTTATCTATCGTCTTTAAGGATATTGCCACCAAGCCTATTTATTTTCCTGCCTAAGAATGCATCAGATAAGTCTATAGTGAAGCAAATTAAAAATGTTTAGGTCCAAAATATAAAAAGGCTCAATGTGAAAGTAGAATTATAAACACAAGTGAGCTCAACTTCAACATGAAGACAATAATTACCTCCTTGCAAGTAGGCACTTTTTTTGCAACTAAAACTCTACGCTCATATGACAAAAGTCTACGATGATGTTCTCCTTTAGCTTTGTCTTTGGCATTCAGGGGACAAGGCAACATGGTGTCAGCAACATTAATAGGTATGCAGATTTCAGCAATGTAATATTGACTGAACACAAGGATTAGTGAGATGAAACCAAGTATCATCAGCTCTGCCCCAACCAAACAGATGAAAGTTGTACATCAAGGAAATTTCTTTCTAAAAAAGGAAATAAGGTGGCAGGGATTGAAGAAATGATCTACCAGCTTAGATTTTCTTGAGTGCCTCATGAAGAGCTTTCTTATGTCTCTTCGTTAGCCACTATAAAGATTTCAGTAGCATCATGTTAGAAGAAGTATCATTCAATTATCCAATCCAGCGATATGGATTATGTAATAGTAGAATGAATCAAAAAGTACAACATACAAGAAATGAAGAGGAAATAATATACTATAACAACCTAGACACAAAATAAATGCAAAGAGATGTTACAATCACATAAATGCAAACTTATGAAAGGAAGCTAAACATCTAATAGAAGAGCAAACAAAAAGGTACAAGAATCATCTTTCTAGCATACTTAATTTGAATGACCAAAAAGATGTATGGCTTCTTTTAATATTACTAAACCAAAAGCAGACAAAAATAGAGATGGTAAGCGTCAAGAAGGCACCAAAGAAAATCAACTGACAACCAAGAATATTCACATAATTCCATAAGCAAGAAAATATTAAGTTCATATGCAAGAAAACAATATCAATCAGTATCTTATATATAGTTGAAATAGTTTTACAAATAATAACATGAGAAAAAAGACCTTCACAGGCCCAGAAATCAAAAGAGAGCTATGTTGGTAAACAATTAAGAGTGCAGGGGCAAAGACCATTTGGAAAGGTGTACACATCAATTAAAGCATATCAGTAGTATTTCAAATACTTCTAAAATAAAGTTAATCCTACTGGCTAGACAAATAATGGAAACTTCAATACCACCACGAAAGTAACAAACAAAGAACAAAGAAAACAATCTTAAACCAAAGAAGTTTACATTTTTTTACTTTTCTTGGAAACTTTATGTTCAGAGAACAACAAAAGCTTCAAAAATTATGAAATGATTATACCTTATTAAGGTATAAGTCAGTATAGGTGTAGCTACAACTAAAAGGAGAACCCACTAATAGCTAGTCCTCTCCAAATTATCCATATCAACAGTTAGAATTCGGCATCTTGATAGAGAAAAAGCATCAACCCATCAAACAATTTGTTAATTAGGCCATTTTAATAGGTGGAAAAAAAATTAGGACAAAAATCAGGATACGGAAGTCAAAACAAAGCAACAGAATAGAAGGGGAAAAAAAAAAGAAAAAAAAATCTAATACTATAGTAAATCGCTATTGAGCAGCAAAAATATAACCCGAAAACAAGAGCAGAATCCATAAAATATCTTTCAAAAAGAAAAGCGCTCAAACATTCTATTAATTAGGACAAGAGAACGTGGAAAAAATTGTTACTGGATTATAAAACATGGCGCGTGATTTCCATACCGTTCCAACTTTATGGAGAATCTTTTCCAGGGCAATAGAGATGATTATAATCACTGCACACACACCAGCCACTGCCCATGTCGGTGTCTGATCAAGATTTCTTAATGTTCCCCCTTTATCCCCCTCACTGGCCATATAACAAATTCACACACTAATACAGAGAGAGATAGAAAAGACCTTTTTAGCAATTGACAATTTCTACAGAGAGAAGCAAATTTGAGTGCAAAGAGTTTCAACTATGGAACAAATACAGGCTGCGTTTTTGTTCTAACTTTCTAGCAAGAACTTCTATCCAAGAATGAAGTTATCTTAAACAATTGCATACTAAAATATCACTGCATCATTCTCAAGAATTTATATAGTTTGAAATACGTGTCTATGAGCTTTAGAAAAGTATACAAATGCACTGTAGTTGGTAGCGACAACCCATTTATTGAGCATCCAAATTTGGATTCTTAGCAACTTTTTCATTTTTTGTAATTTTATTTTTCTCACATTTTATAACTCTATAAAGTTATTGTAACTTACCAAAAATTGCCAAAACTTTCCATTCTTTATTGTTTTCAAGATAGCGATTTTTAGCAATGACTTTGAGCATGGGAGTCCACGTTTTCTTCATGTCAATGTCATTCATTGCAACTTGCAAGGGAAAAAAACATAGGGAGGGGGAATCCGGGGTGTTGTTTGAGTCTAAAAAATTAGGTGAAGTTGGGCATCTCAGGTTTAGAGAGGTTATTTAAATTCGATTATTACTTTTTTCCTTTTTATAAAAAAGAAATATTAGGCATTCAATGGCTAAATCCAATAGGATGTTCTCATTTATAGTCAATTGAAATTCTTAAAATTAGACTCAAATAATTTAAAATCTAAATTTGTTTAGAAGATGCGCCTCAATTTTCTCAAACTTAAAACAACCATACTTATTTAAGTTTCAGACTAAATGGTGAGTGGATGGGAAGTTAAAAAATTACGTGGTCAAACTAATTAAATAATTAAATAAAAAAAAGTGGACAATGAGCCAACCATTTTAAGCCCGTTAAGGTGGGCTCTCCAAATTAAGTGAATCGACGTTCATTAATGACTTAATTAACACAAAATACTAATTTTCAAAATTAAAAAGGCATTTAAGCAAAATTTATAAAACTCAAACTTTAACTTTGTGCAATTGTGTTCCAAGGGCATAAGCTCAATATCACACTAATTTTTGAAAAAGACCGTATTCTGTTTGCATGTAATATTTAGTATTAATTAGACTCTTATTGCATCAAATATAAAATTTATATTTAATTCTAACAATTATGGCCCAAAACTAAAAATTCAATAACATTTAAGAAATTCGTGTGTTAGCTACAATGTTTTAGCATTTTAGGGGGGGGGGCGGGGGGGGGCAAGGAACAAAATTGAGTAGGAACGATGATGATGATGATGATGATGATAGGGAAGACAAGTGATAAAGGGTGTGGTGAGGCTTCAAAGGCAATTGCGGCGTTGACTAGAAGACAAATTTGGTGAAGTGGGCTTAGACAGCGTGAGTTAAGGGGCTTTAAGTTTCAACGCAAACAACTAACTACGGTCGGTTTTAGGCTTGGCAACTCTTTTCAACTTTATTAATTGTGGAATAGATAAAATTTATTGTCAGTTTCATATTCCATCGTAATCAAATACTAATGACTATTAATGGTATTCTCTTTTTGTTTCCTTTTGTCTTAGAAAATGTAAACTCATTAGTCTTTCCTCTGAATCTGAATTAGTTATACTTTTATTATTTAGTAACAAGTATTGTGTCGGACGGATTATTTAATTTATTTTTATGTACTGAGTCCGTCATAAGAGGTGGACTCCTAACTCCTTCAACCAAAATATTCAAACTCTATGTCTAACTCACAGGTAACGTGGCCAATCCCAAATTCGATTACACCCCACCCCCACCCCCACCCCCACCCCCACCCCCACCCCCACATTGCTATCTCTGACCTAACTACTCCGCAACTTTGAACTTCAAAATAAATACATGATGGGAGATATTTTGTTGGAGGTTATTAAGTTGAGTAAAACTTGAGATAGTGACAAGAAATTAGATTTTTCATTTTTTAATTAATGGTACTAGTTTAGTAATAGTAAAATATACATATTCTGATTGTGTGTTCAGCAATAAACTTATTAATAGTGTTTAGATCTTAACAAACTCTTGCTATAGATGTAAATAAAAAATAAAATTTAAATCACCTACAATCTACTAGTGGTATACATTAATATCTCAAATACAAATAGAATAATATATATATATAATAAATGCAAATATTCATGGTATATATATATATGTATTTAGTTTATTTTATTCCATTTTATTTTCTATTAGCATTCAAAAGCTTTTCAATCTGATCGAATCATGTAAATTTAATTGCATTTAGTAACATTCACCTCTCTCTCTCTCTCTCTCTCTTCTATTATTATTTGTGTTGCAACATCGTAAATTCTTCAAAAAAAAAAATTCTTATTTTTCATTAATATTTGAATCGCAATCGCAAATAAATTGAGTTATGAGGAGATGTAAGTAAAATTTACCAAATTAATTGAACGGTTCATTTTTGAAAAGATAATATGTACTTATAGAGTAAATTTTTATTACCTTACCTATATATACTCAAATTAAATTTTTATTATGAAACTGTGAGAAACCAACCTAATACACATCCAATAACAAGTGATAACAAATATGTCCCTTCCATAATAAGGGATTATAAATGTTATAAATTAATGAAAGACTTGTGGCTCAAAATTCGAAGAGGTGTTGGGTTCAAATTTCATCGTAAGTATTTTTTTTGTTTTTTCCGGGTACAAAATTTCATCATAAGTATGGCGTATAATATAATTTGATATTTAGTTTGACACGCATCTATTTTTGGTACATATTAATTCAATATTAAATTTTATTATTTAATATTTTAATATAACTATTTGACTGATTTCTTGAAAAATATGATAATCTATTGCCCCATCTGTATGGCCTCTATTATTTTGATATTGTAATTAAATATGTTGATAACCCTAAAGTTCAATTTTTTTGGAAAAAAAAAATCGGTCTTTTTTGTATTTGTAATGGTACTTTTTGTACTTGTCATTAATATAAATTTGTTATTAAGTGTTATTTCCATGCATGTAGATCTTCTTATTTTGTTCCCCAGATTGACTTCTATTGGTCAATACTTTTCTTAGTGTTTTACCTTTCAAATTGATGTTTCTCTTCCATTGTATATGGATTAATTGCCAACAAGTTGTTTTCATTATCTTTTGATGGAGACTTGTGGAACCAAGGTAATAAAATAATTCATTCATTTAAACAAGGGCAATATAGTATTTTAACGTGAAAGTTGTTTCTATGGAAAATAGAGTAAAAGCAAAAATTTTGAAAATGTTGTTTTTAGTTGTTTGCTTGTACTAAAATTCAAATAAAATATTAAATAAACACCAAATTTCATATATTTCAAAAGAAAGCTTGGATTACTTAAAAAATATATACTTTTGAATTGTAAACATAATAAACCTAAAAGGGGCTCAACTAAATTTTTTCTCAAAGAATATTATTCATATTTGATTTTGATATTGAATACAAAACCCCAGTCACACCCAGGAAAAATACATTTGCCAACCTTGGCCAATTCTCTAGAGAAATAAATTCTCGTCCACCAAACTCACAAAAATTTCAAACCCAATTTGTCCTAGCTCTTTTCTAGAGATGATATGTTGTTTTTTATTTATGACTTAAGTTTAAGGTCTGTGCATAATTGTATTCCTACTAGATTTATTTGTCTAATGATTTCTCCATTAGATAAATTCTCCAGTTCTTGAATTTTTTATAGTTCTAATTTATTCTCTAACCTTTTCTGCAAATTAAATAATTTTGGTCCATAATGGGGGAAAAGAAGAAAGAAAAATGAAAATAATCTCTTTAGTTGTTTGCATGTACTAAAATTCAAATAAAATATTCAATAAACACCAAATTTAATATATTTCAAAAGAAAGATTGAATTACTTCAAAAAAGATATTTTTTTTTGCATTGTAGATATAATAAACCTAAAAACGGGCTCAACTAAAAATTTTCTTATGCATTAAGTATTGATGGGTCTGTCAATAGGCCGGATTGGAATAGGATCATGTTGGATCCAAGTCCGAATGTGAAAGTAATATGTCAGATCTAAATCCGATTCAAGATCCATCGAATCTATAGTTGGTATAACAATATTCGGATCCAAATAAAAGTAGGATATCCACAAAAATCCAAATTTAAAAAACATCATATATTTATTATTTTTCTAAAAATTTAGTAAAATCCAAATTCAAAACAATCATTCTTAAAAAAAATACACAATAGATTATTGAATAAATTTTCAAGTCTATTGATCACTTAAAAGCAACAATAGAATTTAACATAATCACATTCATTCACCAAATCATTATATTTTAGGTTCCGTTGCAGATAATAGTATTTATTTGGCATTATAAATACATAGTTATACTTGATTATTCAATCAACTAATTATAGACTCAAAGTTTTATAAAAACGAAACTTATTTTGATCAAATCAATATTTGCATTGCATTTTTGCCATATTATTGCATTCGGCTCCTACTCATTACTCTTCCCGCATCATTTTTTGTTATAAAAATAGAGAAACAAGTGATGTAATTATGATGCAAATAAGCCCAAAATCTAACAATTTACATGAAAAGTACCTGATTTGATATATTGCATAAGAGTTCATCATTTCCTTCCTCCAAATACTCATATTGGCATTATTATAGGATCATGTGTATACATATATATAATACCAAATATATTTGGATACGAATTATTAATGGATTCAATCGAGTCATATCCATATTCGTTCCATTTATTTTAGATTACGAACTTTTTTAATCAAATCATATCCGTTGAATCTTTTTATCGATTAAAGATCCTAAATAATCAGATCAGATTCGAATCAAATCGAATTCGAATCAAAATCTGCTCCATTGACAGCCCTTCAATATTGAGATGCAACTCTTTGTAATTTATCAAACTATGTAAGTAATTCATATTTATAATTTCTTAGGACCAAATTTATTTTTTTAGAAAAAAGAATTGGGGAAAGAAAATTGAAGTCAATGAAAAAAAAAAAAAATTGAACTAAATTTGATCGTCCACTTGAATTTAAGAAGACTTGCATGTATTAAATATTTGATTTAGAACTCATCTCAATTGTTTTTAAGTTTATATTAATTGAAATTGATATAAGCGAATAATTATAATTATGAGAAAAGGCATTATAATACTTCAAATACTACATAAAAAGAATACTAAAGTCCTTTTAAAATTTAATAATAAAAGTTGAACTATTTGGATATACTTACATGCATATAATGTACTATAGAAAATCTTGTTCTAATTGCGATCTTACATGAGCTGTTTAAAGTATTATTAAATTGGTATACATTCTTGTTCATTTTAAATTTATATTTTAAAATTACAATGTAACTATATTCCCCCGAAAAATAAAAAAGCCGCTAAAGGCAAGAAAATGAGCTGAGGTCGTTGGCATGCACATAGACATGATAATGACGGCACAGGCATAAAAAACAAGAAATGATGAGGCGTGTGTACGTAAAATACATAATTGTACATATATTTAGAAATTAATATTGAAATAATTTAAACAATAAAAAATTATTAGTGTTAATGTAAATTAGCATATAAAATCTATGATATATAATAAAACCACGCATATAAATAGGGGTGTAAATGAAATGAGATGATTTGCAAATAATTCGGGCTCAATTCGATGAAATCTCGTATCCAGCGCGATCTTTTCGAGCCCAAGCTGAGCCGAGCTAGATCTCATCAAACAAATATACAGAACCGAACTCAATAGTATTCAACTCAAAAAGTTTGCTAGTCTAAACAAACTTTTTTATTATATATAGATAT
Source organism: Jacaranda mimosifolia (assembly GCA_018894105.1). Lineage (NCBI taxonomy): Eukaryota > Viridiplantae > Streptophyta > Magnoliopsida > Lamiales > Bignoniaceae > Jacaranda > Jacaranda mimosifolia. Next base: position 14,283,842 of record CM032133.1, on the reverse strand, counting down.
AGTTACAGTTTAAACCCATATAAGTACATCATAATCATCATAATAATAATAATAATAATAATAATAATAATAAAATAACAAAATTATTTGAAAAGTTTATAATTATATATTTTTTTGAAACCTAAATGAGTTCGAGCTAATCTAAACCTATACAAGCTCAAGTTTATCCAAACTTATACGAATCGAGTTCTTCTACTTCCTCATTACAAACCTAATAGAGTTGAGCTCGATAAGACTCGCCCAAACCTTCGTATATTAAACGAACCGAGTTTGAGCTCGATTGTTTAGGCTCAACCAACCTCGAGCCCGAACTCAAGCTCACAAATTAATAATTAAGTCGAGCTTAAGCCTGCTAGAATCAGGCTCGACTCGACTTGTTTACACTCCTACGTAGAAATTGTGCTACAGATTCATGTATGAATGTTTTAATAAATGGTTTGTTGTTGCCTATTAAGTTTTTATATATTTGTCAAAAGTTAGAAACTCGTATTTCTAACTTCATCAATTCTTTAAAGTAAATCAATTGTCAATTTATTTTTAAATCTTTTGACATACAAAGAGATTGCAGCATGTAAAACTTTATATCCTTTGTTGAAATTTCATAAGCATATCATTTTCATTTCACAATTATGATTTATGAAAATTTTGTTGAAATTTCATAAGTATATCATTTTCATTTCACAATTGTGGTATAAAATTTTGTTGAAAATTATTACATTGAGTTTTGTAATTAAGAAAAACAACAAATCCAATTGTTGGAAGTATTTGTGAAGAAATGCATGTGTAGCTGTACGTAGGGCCAGAAGCCAATGCAACCACACAACTCATCATTAGATATTTCACCTCCCATTACCCGACTAACCCGAATGAAGAAAAAAGTCAATTTGTGCTCGATTAAAATTATAAGACCTTGTTCTGTCTATATAATTTATATGTGGCAATAATTAATATTGGAGATAAGTAGTTATTAAAGTTAATTAATTTCCGCTCCATCTTGTTTATTTATCAATTGGGAAAAATTAATATTCTGATTATAGTCATGTTAAGTTACATTTTTGTCACTTAATTCGTATAATTTTCTCTTATAATTAATAGTAAAAATACTTAATTGTTGAGTTTTAACTTTCATTTTATATTTTGTGAAGCAAATTGAAGATTTGAGCTAAATGCAGTTGGAAATTGAGTATTTGACATGCTTTGAGTAAAAATCGCATTCCCAAAGAGACGATAAATGGAATAAGGAAATAATTTGAGTGTGGACGTGTTTTGGCAGTTGTACATTTTTGGGATGTTTTAATTTATATTTCTTTAATTAGAAAAATTTAAGTTTCCATATTTTGGTATGACTCTTAATTAGTTTCCCAGATGCATTAGGGGTAGTAGGCTATTTATAGGGAATTAAGAATCTTTCATAGACCTTTTTTATATCTTTTCATTCAGCATATTTTATTTTCCTGGTTTTTCCTCTTGATCTAGCCTAAGGGATTATCGAAGTTTGGTTTCTTCATTATTTGTGAGATCTAAATGATTTAATTCGTTCTTCTTATTTATTGAGTATTTATTTATCTTCTATTTTCATTACAAGTATTTAGGTTTGTTGAATTTAGGACCCAAATTTGATAGCTTAGAATATTTGTTCTATCAATTAAAACATTAAATCCGTAATTGTTTGATTGTTCCAAATTTGTGGCAAATAACATAGTTATGTGTGGTAATATGTATAATTTATGTAATGTGGATAAATAATCTAGTCAAAATGAACCCCGCGTGTGTGTGTTTGTCGGCTAAGGCTGGGTCTCTCTAGTTTTCAATGATGTTGATAAATTAAATACTAGGAATGTTTCTTTAGAGTTGTTTATTGGCAAGGGAAATAACTAACGAACTTCTCTTAGTTATCGATATACTAAGAAGAGATTGGTTATTAGGGTATCCGAGTAACTATAACCAGTCTATTCAAGAAAAGAGGAATTTGTATTTGCATCAATGATCAAATCTGAGAACCAAACTGAAATTTTACCTTAGACTAGATTTCATTCTTACTGATTTCTTATTTTATTTGTCATTTATTTACTTTTAATATTCTAGATTTTTCTTTTCATAAACCCCCCCCCTTCTATTTTACTTTATTTAGTAAACTTGAAAGAAATAAAATTTTCCAGTCCCTGTGGAATACGACCCTATTCATCGCTACTTACAAATCATATTTTCAGAAGAGGAATTTATTTTTGTTGGATTCGGCATGCACCAAATTTTGGCACCGTTGCCAGGGACTGGTGTCAAATAATTTTGTTTCTTTTAATGCCCTGATTTCCCATACAGGTGAACTTCAATATGATCCAGATATTGAGAAGACTGCTTATAAATCGCGGAAGAAGACTAGATTGCAAAAGAAAGGCGAATTGACACCTTCAGATCTCAACCTAGATACATCCAGTTTAGTCAATTCTAGCGATTCAGGATAAGAGGAAACAATGGCCAGTGAAAGAACTTTAAGGAACTTAGCTGAATCAGATTTGGCTCAACAATTGCTTTGCATTGAATATCTGGAGTTCGAAACACCTTTTGAGCTAAAATATAAGTTAATCCATCCACAACCTATTTTTCGTGGTTTGGAGAATGAAAATCCCTATAAGCATTTAAAGGCATTTCATGTTGTGTGCTCGACTATGAAACCCTAAGGAATGTTTGAAGAGCAAGTCAAGTTGCGAGCTTTTCCATTTTTCTTAGCAGATAAAGCTAAGGATTGGTTGTCTTACATACCCCCTGGCTCTATCACTACATGGATGGAAATAGCAAGATTGTTTCTTGAGAAGTTTTTCCCTGCTTCGCATGCAACTAGTATTGAAAAGAGATAAGAGGGATAAGACAAAGAGATATGAAAAATCTTCATGAATATTGGGAAAGGTTTAAACAACTTTGCATAAGCTGCCCATAATATGGTATTACTAAGCGACTTCTCATTCAATACTTTTATAAAGGACTTCTAGCAATGGAAAGGAGGATTATGGATGCAGCAAGTCAAGGAGCCATAGTGAGTAAAACTCCAAGCAAAGCTAGAGAATTAATCTCTAAAATGGCTGCTAACTCCCAACAATTTGGATTATCTGGGGATCCTCCTAGAAGGGTCAACCAGGTAAGCAATTCATCTCTTGAGATTCAAATTCCTACCTTAACTTCTTTTGTTCAACAATTAGTTGTAGAAAACACTTGATAAATGAAGGCTTGTGGGATCTGCGCTAATGTTGGTCATCCTACAGATATGTGTCTTACGCTCCGAGGGAATTCCTGTGAACAAATCAATGCAGTGGGAAGATTCCCTAGACCACTGCAAAGAAAGTACAATCCCTACTCAAACACGTACAACCCAGGATAGAGGGATCATTCGAATTTCAGTTACGGAGGGAGACTGCAGAACTACCAACACTTCCAACAAAAATTGCCTCCTCCATAGCAACCATTCTGTTCAAATCCATGTATGTCTTTTGAAGACATTGTTAAATCGCTTGCGGATAACATTCAGCAATTTCAATAGGAAATGCGAGCAAGCATTCAAAACTTAGAGAATCAAATGAGTCAACTAGCCACCTCAGTGAGTAAGATAGAATCCAAGGGAAGCTACCCTCTCAGATAGTTGCCAATCCCAACCAGAACGTTAGCTCGATTACTTTGTGGAATCATAAAGAGTTGAAGGAACCTAATAAAAAGACACGAGAAAATACTATTGTGGAAAAAGTGGAGAGAGAGATTGTCATGCCCCTAGATTCGGTTGAACATCTGCATGAACCCAACGGTAAGGTGAAAAACCCATTGGTTGTACACCCTTCCTTTCCTGAAAGGTTCGCTAAATCCAAAAAGCATGAAGAGGAAAAGGAGATTTTTGAAACTTTTTGCAAGGTCGAGGTAAATATCCCTTTACTTGATGCAATCAAGCAAATACCTCAGTATGCTAAATTCCTCAAGGAATTATGCACAAACAAAAGAAAATTCAAGGGTAATGAAAGAATAAATGTGGGGGAAAATGTCTCAATAATGATACAAAGGAAATTGCCCCCCAAATGCAAGGACCCAAGTATGTTTACTATCCGTTGCAAAATTGGCAATGTTGGAATTAAAAGGTTATGTGTGATCTTAGTGCTTCAATTAATGTCATGCCTCTTTTTATCTACTCTTCCTTAAATGGTGGTCCTTTGAAAGAGATAGGAGTAGTCATTCAACTTGCTTATAGGTCTTTTGTATATCCCGATGGAGTCTTAGAGGAAGTGTTAGTATAGGCTAACGAATTGATTTTCTCGTTGATTTTTACATACTTAACATGTCTGAAGATAACTCTCCTAATTTGTCACAAATATTGTTGGGAAGACCTTTCCTTAGAACCAGTAAGACAAAAATAGATATGCATGATGATACACTCACAATAGAGTTTGATGGTGATGTGATTAAATTCAATATCTAGCTATTGTGTTTTTGTTGTGGATATTATTGATTCTTTGACATACAAAACCTTTAATTTGAATGATGATGATAATTTTGTGATGTGAGGAATTGCTACATCTAGCCAAAGATGCTAAAGAGAGGCACTTTTATGGAGGCAACCCAAACTTTCAATTTGTTGTTTATTTTTCTTAAGAAAAAAAAAAGAAAGCTATTTTTTTAGTGTATTTAATTAACTTTATTTTTTGATGCAGGAGATGTATTAAATTAGCCTGTGGGCGCAGTTACTTCAGACAAAAAAGCTCTTCAATCTACCCGTGCCCACGTCTTATTCAAGAATATCTTCTGGCCCTTTTGAATTATTTGACAGAAAAACTCTTCAACCTACCAGTACCTACATCTTGTTCAAGGACCTCTTCTGGAACGTTTAAATTATTTGAAGAAAAGCTCTTCAATCTACTCACACCTACGCCTTATTTAAGGACCTCTTCTAGCATATTTGAATTATTTGACAGAGGGCCTCGTCTCCTCAGAGGAGTCCCTTTTCAACCTTCCTTATACATTTACATTCTTGTTTTGAAATATTGAGACCAATGTTTAGCTTAAGTATGGGGGAGGAAAATGAGGATTCATTTTGTTTCAAACATGCATGAAATGGCTCTTTATTCTTCATATTTGCTTACAAAGTGTGATTAAGTTCTTGATTTGTTAATCTTTCTCGTTGATCTTTTGCCTTTATTCGATGCTTGTCCCTAAGGTAGCACTTAAATAATTAGGTTGAATTAGGACACATTGTAAGAATGGCATAACTAGTTAAATCCTTGTTAATTGCACTTTAACTTGTTGCCTTATTAGTTAATTTGGATAAAAGGCATATGAGGAAATTAATGCCTATCACCCTTAATAATTGTAATGCATAGCAGGTTAACTTTACTAAAATTTGCCTTGATGAATATATTTGGGTTGAATTGTTGAGTTGAATGTGCTAGGACGATGAAGATAACTAGGTTTGACCATTTAACCGAAAACAAAAGAGGCACTGGCTTGATTACCCCACCAATCACTAAAATTAAGTGATTATGAGTAGGGATAATAACCATCTAGGTTTGTGACCGGCTGAATAACCGGGCGCATTCATCACCAATGTTTGTATTTGTATAAAAAGGTTAGTCTGCATGCTGAATTTGGTGCCAAAAATAATAAAATGAAAGATCGAATAAGGTTTTTCCTTTCATCCTTTATGTTTTCGACATTCGACTTGCTATTTCTCCCTGAAAATGTGATATCATTGTATGTTTTTGATAGTTCACCTTCTATGTCTTGACTTGAAATGAACTTAATGAAGAAGTATTAAATCCTTTTTACATTTGGAGTACGAAGAGATTGCCAGGGTGGTAGATTATTTGTGTGACCTATAAAGGTTCTTTCTATGAAGTGCATATTCCTACTTGTATCTTGATTTGGCCCTCCAAAATTTGATAATTTGAACTATATTAGGGACAAGCTGAGAAATAGGTAGAAGGGATGTTGAGAAAGGTTAATAAATTGAGGGTATTGTATACTTGATGATAAGCATTGCCTAAGTGTGGGGGAATTTGTTAAGTTGCATTTTTGTCATTTAATTCGTATAATTTCCACTTATGATTAATAGTAAAAATACTTAATTGTTGGATTTTAACTTTCATTTTATATTTTGTGAAGAAAATTGAAGATTTGAGTTAAATGCAGTTGAAAATTGAGTATTTGACATGCTTGGACCAAAAATTGCTTTCCCGAAGATACGAGAAATGGAAGAAGGAAATAATTCGAGTGTGGACATGTTTTGGCAGCTGTACATTTTTGGGATGTTTTAATTTATATTTCTTTAATTAGAAAATTTTAAGTTTCCTACTTTGGTATGACTCTTAATTATTTTTCCAAATGCATTAGGAGTAGTAGGCTATTTGTAAGGAACTAAGAATCTTTCATATAGCTTTTTCATATCTTTTCATTCAACATATTTTATTTTCCTGCATTTTCTTCTTTTCATGAGTTGCTAAACTCTTGATCTAGTCTAAAGGAATATTGAAGTTTGGTTTCTTCAATATTTCTGAGATCTAAATGATTTAATTCGTTCTTCTTATTTCTTAAGTATTTATTTATCTTTGGTTTTCATTACGAGTATTCAGGCTTATTGAATTTAGGGTATAAATTTGACAGCTTAGAATATTTGTTCTGTCAATTAGAACATTAAATCCGTAATCGTTTAATTGTTCTAATATTTGTGGCAAATAACATTGTTATACGCCGTAATATGCATGATTTATGTTATGTGGATAATTAATCTAGTCTGAATGAACCTCGCGTGTGTATGTTAGTTGGCTAGGGCTGGGTTTCTCTAATTTTTAATGATGTTGATAAATTAAATCATAAGAGCATTTCTTTAGGGTTGTTTATTGGCAAGGGAAATAACTAACGAGCTTCTCTTAGTTATCGAGATAATAAGGAAAGATTGGTTATTTGGACTTCGAATAACTATAACCAATCTATTTAAGAAAAGAGAAATTTGTCATTGCATCAATGATCAAATTTGAGAACCAAACTGAGATTTTACCTTAAGGTAGATTTCATTCTTATAGATTTCTTATTTTATTTGAGATTTATTTACTTTTAAGATTCTAGATTTTTCGTTTCATAAAAATCCTCCCTTCTATTTTACTTTATTTAGTAAAGTTGAAAGAAGTAAAATTTACCAGTCTCTGTAGAATACGACCCTATTCATCACTATTTGCAAATCATATTTTTATAGTAGGAATTTATTTTTGTTCGATTTACACCCACCAAATTTTGCCACCATTGTCGGGGACTGGTGTTAAATAATTTTGTTTCTTTTAATGCCCCGAACTTCTGGTACAAGTGAACTTCAATACGATCCAGAGATTGAGAAGATTGCTCGTAGATTGAGGAAGAAGACTAGATTGCAAAAGAAAGGCAAATCGTCACCTTGGGATCTTGATCTAGATACATCCAGTTTAGTTAATTCTCGCAATTGAAAACAAGAGGAAACAATGGCCCATGAAAGAACTTTAAGGTCGTTAGCTGAACCAGATTTGGCTCAACAACTGCTTTGCATTGAATATCCAAAGTTAGAAAAACCTTTTGAGCTAAAATCTGGGTTAACCCATCTACCACCCACTTTTCGTGGTTTGGAGAATGGATATCCCCATAAGCATTTAAAGGCACTTTATGTTGTCTGCTCAACTATGAAACCCCAAGGAATGTCTGAAGAGTAAGTCAAGTTGCGAGGTTTTCCATTTTCCTTAGCAAATAAAGCTAAAGATTGGTTCTTTTACATAGCCCCTAGCTCTGTCACTACATGGACGGAAATAGCAAGATTGTTTCTTGAGAAGTTTTTCCCTGCTTCATATGCAACTAGTATTGAAAAGAGATAAGAGGGATAAGACAAAGAGATATGAAAAATCTTTATGAATATTGGGAAAGGTTTAAACAACTTTGCATAAGCTGCCCATAATATGGTATTACTAAGCGACTTCTCATTTAATACTTTTATAAAGGACTTCTACCAATGGAAGGGAAGATTATGGATGCAGCAAGTCAATGAGCTATAGTGAATAAAACTCCAAGCAAAGCTAGAGAATTAATCTCTATAATTGTTGCTAATTCCCAACAATTTAGATACTCTTAGGGCCCTCCTAGAAGGGTCAACCAGGTAAGCAATTCATCTCTTGAGATTCAAATTCCTACCTTAACTTCTTTTGTTCAACAATTAGTTGTAGAAAACACTTGATAAATGAAGGCTTGTGGGATCTGTACTAATGTTGGTCATTCTATGGATATGTGTCCTACGCTCCAAGAGAATTTCTGCAAACAAATCAATGCAGTAGGAAGATTCCCTAGACTACTGCAAAGAAATTACGATCCTTACTCAAACACCTACAACATAGGATTAAGGGATCAATTGAATTTCAGTTACGGAGAGAGACTGCAGAACTACCAACTCTTCCAACAAAAATTGCTACTCCACAGCAACCATCCTCTTTAAGTACATGTACGTCTCTTGAAGAGATTGTCAAATCACTTGCGGCTAACACTCGGTAATTTCAACAGTACATGCGAGCAATCATTCAAAACCTGGTGAATCAGATTAGTCAGTTAGCCACCTCAGTGAGTAAGATAGAATCCCAAGGGAAGCTGCCTTCTCAGACAGTTGTCAACCCCAAGCAGAACGTTAGCGTGATTACTTTGAGAAATGGTAAAATGGTGAAGAAACCAAGAAAAAGACATGAGAAAATACTGTTGTGGAAAAAGTGGAGAGAGAGAGACTATTATGCCCCATGAGTCAGTTGAACATTTTCATGAACCCAACGGTAAGGTGACAAATCCATTGGATGTATACCTTCCATTTCTTGAAAGGTTCACTAAATCCAAAAGACATGAAGAGGAAAATAAAATTTTTGAAATTTTTCCCAAGGTCGAGGTAAATATCCCTTTAATAAAAGAATAAATGTAGGGAAAAATATCTCAGCAGTGATACAAAGGAAATTGCCCCCCAAATGCAAGGACCCAAGTATGTTTATTATCCCTTGCAAAATTTGCAATGCTGGAATTAGAAAGGCCATGTGCGATATTGGTGTTTCAATTAATGTCATGCCTCTTTCTGTCTACTCTTTCTTGAATGTTGGTCCTTTGAAAGAGACATGAGTACTTATTCAACTTGCTGATAGGTCTTTTGTATATCCCAAATGAGTCCTAGAAGATGTGTTAGTACAGGTTAACGAATTGATTTTTCCCGCTAATTTTTATGTACTTAACATGTCTGAAGATAACTTTCCTAATTCATCACAAATATTGTTGGGAAAACCTTTCCTTAGAACCTATAGGACGAAAATCGATGTGCTTGATGGTACACTCACTATGGAGTTTGATGGTGATGTGATTAAATTCAATATATATGATGCCATGAAACATTCTAGTGATAAGCCTTGTGTTTTTTTCTTGTGGATATTATAGATACTTTGACTCATGAAACCTTTGATTTGAATGATGATGATAATTTTTTGATTTAAGGAATAGCTACATCTAGCCAAAGATGCTAAAGAAAGGCGCATTTGGGGAGGCAACCCAAACTTTCAATTTGTTGTTCATTTTTCTTTTAAAAAAAAAAGCTATTTTTTTGGCATATTTAATTAACTTTATTTTTTGATGCAGGAGATGTCCTAAATTAGCCTTTGGGCACCATTACTTCAAACAGAAAAGCTCTCCAATCTACATGTGCCCACATCTTGTTCAAGAACCTCTTCTGGTGCATTTGAATTATTTGACAAAAAAACTCTTCAATCTACCCACGCTCACGTCTTGTTCAAGGACCTCTTATGGCACATTTAAATTATTTGAAGAAAAGCTCTTCAATCTACCCATGCCCATGCCTTGTTCAAGGACCTCTTCTGGCACGTTTGAATTATTTGATAGAAAGGCATCATTTCCTCATGGGAGTCTCTGTTCAATCTTTCTTATACATTTACATTCTTATTTTGAAACATTGAGGCCAATGTTTGGCTTAAGTGTGGGGGAGAAAAATGTGGATTCATTTTATTTCAATCATGCATGAAATGGCTCTTCATTCTTCTTATTTGCTTCCAAAGTGTGATTTAGTTCTTGATTTGTTAATCTTTCTTAGTGTTCTTTTGCCTCTCTTCGATGCTTGTCCCTGAGGTAACACTTAAATAATTAGGTTGAATTAGGACAAATTGTAAGAATGGCATGAATAGTTAAATCCTTGTTTATTGCACTTTAATTTATCGCCTTATTGGTTAATTTGGATAAAAGACGTATGAGGGAATTGATGAGCATATTTGGGTAGAATTGTTGAGTTGAATGCACTAAGGCGATGAAGATGACTAGGTTTGACCATTTAACCCCTTCAAAAAAAAAAAAAAAAAGAGAAGAGGCACTGGCCTGATTACTTCGCTAATCACTAAAATTAAGTGATTATGAGTAGGGACAACAACCATCTAGATTTGTGACCGGCTGAGTAACTGGGTGCATTCATCACTAATGTTTGTATTCACGTAAAAAGGTCAGATGACATTCTAGAGAAATTGTGACCGGCTGAGTAACCGGGTGTATTCATCAGCAATGTTTGTATTCGCGTAAAAGGTTAGTCCACATGCCGAATTCGGTGCCGAAAAAAAAAAGGGAAGATCGAATAAGGTTTTTTCTTTCATCCTTTATGTTTTCATGCATTCGACTTGCTATTTCTCCCTAAAAATGTGACATCGTTGCATGTTCTTTATAGTTCACCTTCTATGTCTTGACTTGAAATGAACTTAATGAAGAAATATTAAATCCCTTTTACATTTCGAGTACAAAGAGATTACCAGGGTGGTGGGTTATTTGTGTGACCTATAAGGGTTTTTTTTCTACGAAGTGCATGTTTCTACTTGTGTCTTAATTTAGCCCTCCAAAATTTGATAATTTGAACTATATTGGGGACAAGTTGAGAAATAGGTAGAAGGGATGTTGAGAAAGGTTAATAAATTGAGGGTATTGTATGCTTGATGACAAGTATTGTCTAAGTGTGGGGGAATTTGTTAAGTTGCATTTTCTTCATTCAATACGTATAATTTCCCCTTTATGATTAATACTAAAAGTACTTAATTGTTGGATTTTAACTTTCATTTTATATTTTCTGAAGTAAATTGAAGATTTGAGCTAAATGCAGTTCAAAATCGAGTATTTGACATACTTGGAACAAAAATTGCATTCCCGAGGAGACGAGAAATGAAAGAAGAAAATAATTCTAGTGTGGACGTGTTTTGGCAGTTGTACATTTTTTGGATGTTTTAATTTATATTTCTTTAATTAGAAAAATTTAAGTTTCCCTACTTTGGTATGACTCTTAATTAGTTTTCTAGTTGCATTAGGAGTATTAGGCTATTTATAAGGAACTAAGAATCTTTCATATAGTTTTTTCATATCTTTTCATTTAGCATATTTTATTTTCCTACTTTTTCTTCTTTCTATGAGTTGCTAAACTCTTGCTCAAGCGTAAGGGATTATTGAAGTTTGGCCTCTTCAATAATTGTGAGATCTAAATAATTTAATTTATTTTCCTTATTTCTTGAGTATTTATATATCTTCTGCTTTCATTATGAGTATTCAAGTTTATTGAATTTAATGCACAAATTTGATAGCTTAGAATATTTTTTTTGTTAATTAGAACATGAAATCCGTAATTGTTTAATTGTTGTAATATGTGTGGCAAATAACATAGTTATGTATGGAAATATGCTTGATTTATGTTGTGTGGATAAATAATCCAGTCTAATGAACCCCGCGCGTGTGTGTTTGTTGGCTAGGGTTGGATCTCTCTAGTTTTCAATAATGTTGATAAATTAAATCCTAGGAGTGCTTCTTTAGGGTTGTTTATTGGTAAAGAAAATAACTAACGAGCTTCGTTTATTGATTTTTTATTTTATTTGTGATTTATTTACTTTTAGGATTCTAGATTTTTCGTTTCATAAAAATCCCCCCTTCTAATTTACTTTATTTAGTAAACTTGAAAGAAATAAAATTTACCAGTCTCTATGGAATAGGACTCTACTCATCGCTATTTACAAATCATATCTTTCGAGTAGAAATTTATTTTTGTTGGATTTAACACCCACCAAATTTTGGCGCTGTTGTCGGGGACTAGTGCCAAATAATTTTATTTCTTTTAATGCCCTGATCTTCTCGTACATGTGAACTTCAATACGATCCAGAGATTGAGACGACTGCTCATAGATCGTGGAGGAGAGCAGATTGCAAAAGAAAGGCGAATCGACACCTTTGGATCTCAACACAGATACATCCAGTTTAGTCAGTTCTAGCGATTCAGGACAAGAGGAAACAATGGCCCGTGAAAAAACTTGAATAGAGCTAGCTGAACCGGATTTTGCTCAACAACTATTTTGCATTGAATATCCAAAGTTAGAAACAACTTTTGATCTAAAATCTGGGATAATCCATCTACTACTCATTTTTCATGGTTGGAGAATGAAGATCCCCATAAGCATTTAAAGGAACTTTATGTTGTCTGCTCGACTATGAAACCCCAAGGAGTATCTTAAGAGCAAGTCAAGTTGCGAGCTTTTCCATTTTTCTTAGCAGATAAAGCTAAGGATTGGTTATTTTATATACTCCCTAGCTCTGTCACTACATCGATGAAAATGGCAAGATTGTTTCTTGAGAAGTTTTTCCCTGCGTCACCTACTACTAGTATTAGAAAAGAGATAAGTGGGATAAGGCAAAGAGATACAAAAAAATCATCATGAATTATAGGAAAGGTTTAAACAACTCTGTGTAAGCTACCCACAGTATGGTATTACTGAGCGACTTCTCATTCAATACTTTTATGAAGGATTTCTACCAATGGAAAGGAGGATGATGGATGCAGCAAGTCAAGGAGTCATAGTGAATAAAACTCCAAGCAAAGCTAGAGAATTAATCTCTATAATGGCGGCTAATTCCCAACAATTAAGATACTATTAGGACCTTAAGGTAAGTAATTCATCTCTTGAGCGTCAGATTTCTACTTTGACTTCTCTTATTCAATAATTGGTTGTAGGAAATATGTGACAAATGAAGGCTTCTGGGAATCTACATTAATGTTGGTCATCCTACGGATATGTGTCCTACGTTCCAAGAAAATTCATGCGAACAAATCAATGCAGTAGGAGGATTCCTTGGACCCCCACAAAGAAAGTACGACCCCTACTCAAACAACTACGACCTAGGATGGACGGATATTCGAATTTCAGTTACGAAGGAAGACTGCAGAACTAACAATGCTTCAAACAAATATCGCCTCCTCCACAGCAACCATCCTCTTCAAATACAGGTATATCTCTTGAAGATATTGTTAAATCGCTTGCGGCTAACACTCAGCAATTTCAACAGGAAACGCGAGCAAGCATTCAAAATCTAGAGAATCAAATGAGTCAGCTTGCCACCTCAATGAGTAAGATAGAATCCCAAGGGAAGCTGCCCTCTCAGGCAGTTGTCAATCCAAAGCAGAACGTTAGTGCGATTACTTTGAGAAATGGTAAGAAGTTGAAGAAAACCAATACAAAGACATGAGAAAATACTGTTGCCAAAAAAATGGGGAGAGAGATTGTCATGCCCCTGGATTCGGTTGAACATCCACATGAACCCAACGGTAAGGTGATAAACCCATTAATTGTATACCCTCCTTTTCCTAAGAGGTTCGCCAAATCCAAACGCATGAAGAGAAAAATGATATGTTTGAAACTTTTTGCAAGGTCGGGCTAAATATCCGTTTACTTGATGTGATCAAGCAAATACCTCGGTACGCTAAATTCCTCAAGAAAATGTGCACAAACAAAAGAAAATTAAAGGGTAATGAAAGAATAAATGTGAGGAAAAATGTCTTAGTAGTGATCAAAGGAAATTGCCCGCCAAATGCATGGAGCCAATTATGTTTACTATCCCTTGCAAAATTGGCAATATTGGAATTAAAAAGACCATGTGCGATCTTGGTGCTTCAATTAATGTCATGCCTCTTTCTGTCTACTCTTCCTTGAATGTTGGTCCTTTGAAAGAGACAGGAGTGCTTATTCAACTTGCTAATAGGTCTTTTGTATATCCCAAGGGAGTCCCAGAGGATGTGCTAGTACAAATTAATGAATTGATTTTTCCCGCTGATTTTTATGTACTTAACATGTTTGAAGATAACTTTCCTAATTCATCGCAAATATTGTTGGGAAAACCTTTCCTTAGAACCTATAGGACGAAAATTGATGTGCTTGATGGTACACTCACTATGGAGTTTGATGGTGATGTGATTAAATTCAATATATATGATGCCATGAAACATTCTAGTGATAAGCCTTGTGTTTTTTTCTTGTGGATATTATAGATACTTTGACTCATGAAACCTTTGATTTGAATGATGATGGTAATTTTTTGATTTAAGGAATAGCTACGTCTAGCCAAAGATGCTAAAGAAAGGCGCATTTGGGGAGGCAACCCAAACTTTCAATTTGTTGTTCATTTTTCTTTTAAAAAAAAAAAGCTATTTTTTTATCGTATTTAATTAACTTTATTTTTTGATGCAGGAGATGTCCTAAATTAGCCTTTGGGCACCATTACTTCAAACAGAAAAGCTCTCCAATCTACACGTGCCCACATCTTGTTCAAGAACCTCTTCTGGTGCATTTGAATTATTTGACGAAAAAACTCTTCAATCTACCCACGCTCACGTCTTGTTCAAGGACCTCTTATGGCACGTTTAAATTATTTGAAGAAAAGCTCTTCAATCTACCCATGCCCATGCCTTGTTCAAGGACCTCTTCTGGCACGTTTGAATTATTTGATAGAAAGGCATCATTTCCTCATGGGAGTCTCTGTTCAATCTTTCTTATACATTTACATTCTTATTTTGAAACATTGAGGCCAATGTTTGGCTTAAGTGTGGGGGAGGAAAATGTGGATTTATTTTATTTCAATCATGCATGAAATGGCTCTTCATTCTTCTTATTTGCTTCCAAAGTGTGATTTAGTTCTTGATTTGTTAATCTTTCTCAGTGTTCTTTTGCCTCTCTTCGATGCTTGTCCCTGAGGTAACGCTTAAACAATTGGGTTGAATTAGGACAAATTGTAAGAATGGCATGAATAGTTAAATCCTTGTTTATTGAACTTTAACTTGTTGCCTTATTGGTTAATTTGGAAAAAAGATGTATGAGGGAATTAATGCCTATCACCCTTAATAATTGTCATGCATAGCGAGTTAACTTTTCTAAAATTTGCCTTGATGTATTTCGGTTGAATTGTTGAGTTAAATGTACTAAGAATGAAGACGACTAGATTTGACCATTTAACCCCTTCAAAAAAAAAAAAAAAAAAAAGAGGCATTGGCTTGATTACTCCACTAATCACTAAAATTAAGTGATTATGAATAGGGATAATAACCATATAGGTTTGTGACCGGCTGAGTAACCAAGTGCATTCTTCACCAATGTTTGTATTCGCATAAAAAGGTTGGATGACATTCTAGAGAAATTGTGACCGGCTGAGTAATCAGGTGCATTCATCACCAATTTTCGTATTTGCATAAAAAGGTTGGTCTACACACTGAATTTGGTGCCAAAAAAATAAAAGGGAAGATCGAATAAGGTTTTTTCTTTCATCCTTTATGTTTTCGTGCATTCGACTTGCTATTTCTCCCTGAAAATGTGATATCGTTGCATGTTTTTGATAGTTCACTTTCTATGTCTTGACTTGAAATGAACTTAATGAAGAAGTATTAAATCCTTTTTACATTTCAAGTTCAAAGAGATTACCAGGGTGGCAGGTTATTTGTGTGATTTATAAAGGTTCTTTCTATGAAGTGCATGTTCCTACTTGTGTCTTGATTTAGCCCTCTAAAATTTGATAATTTGAACTACATTAGGGACAAGCTGAGAAATAGGTAGAAGGGAAACTGAGAAAGGTTGATAAATTGAGGGTATTGTATGCTTGGTGACAAGCATTGTCTAAGTGTGGATGAATTTGCTAAGTTGCAGTTTTGTCATTTAAGTCGTATAATTTCCCCTTTATGATTAACAGTAAAAATACTAAATTGCTGGATTTTAACTTTCATTTTATATTTTGTGAAGCAAATTGAAGATTCGAGCTAAATGCAGTTGAAAATTGAGTATTTGACATGCTTATAACAAAATTTGCATTCCCGAGGAGACGAAAAATGGAAGAAGGAAATAATTCGAGTGTGGACATGTTTTGGCAGTTATGCATTTTTAGAATGTTTTAATTTGTATTCTTTAGTTAGGAAATTTTAAGTTTTCCTACTTTGGTATGACTCTTAATTACTTCTCAGTTGCATTAGGAGTGATAGGCTATTTATAAAGAGCCAGGAATCTTTCATAGAGCTTTTTCATATATTTTCATTCAACATATTTTATTTTCCTGGTTTTCTTCTTTCCATGAGTTGCTAAGCTCTTGCTCTAGCCGAGGGGATTATTGAAGTTTGGTTTCTTCAGTATTTGTGAGATCTAAATGATTTCATTCGTTTTTCTTATTTCTTGAATATTTATTTATCTCTATTTTCATTGCGAGTATTCAGGTTTATTTAATTTAGGGCACAAATTTGATAGTTTTGAATATTTGTTCTATCAATTAGAATATTAAATACGTAATTGTTTAATTATTCTAATATTTGTAGTAAATAACATAGTTATGTGTGATAATATGCATGATTTATATTATGTGGATAAATAATCTAGTCTAAATGGACCCCGCGTGTGTGTGTTTGTTGGTTAGGGTTGGGTCTCTCTAGTTTTCAATGATATTGATAAATTAAATCCTATGAACGTTTCTTTAGGGCTATTTATTGGCAAGGGAAATACTAACGAGCTTTTCCTAGTTATCGAGATACTAAGGAAAGATTAGTTATTAGGGCGTTCGAGTAACTACAACCAGTCTATTCAAGAAAAGAGGAATTTGTATTTGCATCAATGATCAAATCTGAGAACCAAACTAAGATTTTACCTTAGGCTAAATTTCATTTTTATTGATTTCTTATTTTATTTGTCATTTATTTACTTTTAAGATTCTAGATTTTTCGTTTCATAAAAATCTCCCCTTCTATTTTACTTTATTTAGTAAACTTGAAAGAAATAAAATTTATCAATTTCTGTGGAATACGACCTTACTCATTGCTATTTACAAATCATATTTTTAGATAGGGATGTTCATTCGGTTAAAACCGATCGAACCGACCGATTCTATCGGTTAACCAAAACTTTTTATTCTTCAAGTCATAACCGAAAACTGAACCAAAGTAGGTTCGATTTTTAACCCAAAATATTGGTTCAGTTTTTAATCCAAAATCGAACCATTTTTTATTTTTTCAGTTCCGATTTTGATTTTTTTGGTTTCAGTTTAAACCGAAACCGAAACCCCAAGAGAGAGAGAGAGAGAGAGAGAGAGAGAGAGAGAGAGGGAAAAAAACACTTATTTTTTGTACTAAAAAAGTGTGATAAAAGTTTGTTTGATAAAAGTTTGTTTAATAAAAATTTTGAATTGGGTTACCTTTTCTTTTAGTACCCAAACATTTAATATTTATTTTTATGTGAAAATATTGAATTAGATTTTTTTATTTGTATATTGAAAATATTTGTTTTGATAAAATTATAATTTATCTACTCTAAACAAATATATTTAAAATATTATAAATTTACAAAGATAAATAAATATTTTAATTATTTTATGTTATAAAAATTTTAGTCCACACATATTTTGTAAAAAAATGCAATTATAACATTATTAAATCATCATTTCTAAAGGATAATTTTGGAATATTGATAAAATTTGTATCCAAACCATTTCTTTTTATGTTGAAATTTCCAATTTATCCTTCAAATTATATTGTCAATTTTTGTTGTTGGAATAATTAAAAGAACAAATTATGTAAATGAACAAAAATAACTTCTATTTTTGACATGAAACGGTTTTTGTTTTTATAATAATATAGATAAAATCTTTATTAGCCAGCAAATGCATAGAAATAACTGAATAGGATTCAATCCATTATCCTTTAGTTTGCAATTTAAATTGAAATTTCAATTTTACTCATCAACATACCCAATAATATATATATATATATATATAAGTTTAATAAATTAATTAAAAGAAAATTTTTAATTTTATTTTTTTGTAATATTTTTTGCTCTTTAAATCATAATTATGCAATTGTACTAAAAAATTATGCAAGTGTATTAATTCGTATAATAAAAAATTATGCAATTGTACTGTTTAAGTTTAGAAAAAAATGTCATTTTTTTCTCTTTATATCATAAATATTCATATTTTTATATGTTTTTTATATGTCATATATTAATATCTATGCTATTTATAAAACGTAGAGTTTTTAATAACTATTTTGATATATTTAGTCGTAAAATGATAAAATCAATTATATTTTATAAAATAAAGACAATATAGTTTTAGTTTCTCTTCTCCAATTTTACTTCTTTTTTTTTCAATTATTTCACCTTATCAAAAAAAAAAAAAAAATTATTCCAAAAACTTAAAAATACATTAACATTTACATTATTTAAAAAATTATATTTATTTATCATAGACTTAAAAATTTTAATAAAAAATGTGAAGTAAAACTAAAACTAAAACTAAAACTTGTAGCACTTGAATAATAAAATTATATATATATATAATGAAAAAACCCAAAAAATAAAAAAAAAATTGAACCGAAAAAATTGAAAAATTCAAAAAAAAACTAAACCAATTTTTTTCGATTTTTAGTTCGGTTTCGATTAATTGAATGAAAAAAAATCCAACCGAACCGAAAATTGAATTTTTTAAAATACAAAATCAAAAACCAAATCGAACCTAATTCGATTCGATTCGATTCGGTTCAGTTTTGATTTGTTTGTTTTTTAACATCCCTATTTTAGAATAAGAATTTATTTTTGTTGAATTTGAGACCCACCAAGCCAATTACTCATCAAGTCAAAAATTGTATAAGTATTAGGAGTAGGTGGTGTAGTTGATTGAAAAATAAATATGTTAAATGTTGCACGTAAATCCTCCTATAATTTGAAAAAGAGATCCATTTGAGTTGATTTTACATAATAATTTAATACATACCAAAATTTAAAAAGAAAAAAGGTGAAAACTAACGGATAATGCGGAGGTCGCATGGTTCGGCGCAGCCTCCCATAGTTTAGATAAGATATTTTGTCTTGTCTGAAAATACTCCACCTCCACCTTTTGGAATATAAATATATATATATGTTGATTGGTCATCACTCATGAGATTAACCACCAAGTTTCAAGATCGACCAGCCTTTTAATAAGTTAAAAGGTAGAGCTTAATTATAATTGCAATATAATGCTTAACAAATACCTAAAACAATTTATATAATGTCCGGTTACGTTGGGCTTATTTGTTGAGCTCTACTGTTAATTATTCTTAAACAAGTTAGGGGTGTAAAGAAATCGAGTCGAACCCGAATATAGCAAATTCAAGATCGGCTCGTTAAATAGATGAAAGCTCGGGTGAGTCTTATCGAGCTTTATTGAGCTCGACTCAATAAGGCTTGTCACAAGTTAGTAGAAAAACTCGATTCGTATAAATTGAATGAATTCAAGCTCATATAAATTTGAATTAGTTCGAACTCATTTAACTTCAAAATAAAATCTATAATTATAATTTTTTTTATTTTTTTATTTTTTTATTTTCTTAAAAATAACAAACAAAATATTATTATTATTATTATTTTTATTATTATTATATATACAAAATATAAAAAAAATTTGTTTAAGCTCGCAAGTTTTTCGAATCGAATATTATTGATCTCGACTAGATTCATTTAATATACGAATTCGAACTGTTCTCGAATCATTTCATTTCATTTACATCCCCTAAAAGAAGTTGTACATGTTTGACCAAGACTGCTAGCTCGGCTCCTCAACTACACTATCAATAGCAAATTACTCATCAACTTGGCAGTAGAGAATAAGTGGTTGACCCACATCAGCATTCATCGGACGGTTTAGGAAAGGCTTGTAGTTAAAAAGCTTGGGGCCAATTATGTGTTATAATATATACATACATACATATACATATATATATATATATATTGTAGCTTGGAATTTGAGTTCCAATAAATATGTGTTTGTCCCACATTGGACAAGTAAGAAAATCTTCTCTATTTTATATAGAAAAACACACTTAAAGGTTCGAATTAAGACTTGGAGGAATAACATAGAAAGAAGCCAAAAAATATATTATTATATATTTAAATTAAAATTTACTTGGCACTTGGCACTTGGCACTTGCTGCTTGGCACGTGTGTTTAAGAAAGTATTATTTTCTTTTGTAGAAAGTTAACTTCGGGTAAGAAAATAATTTTATTTTCTTTTAAGAAATTAATTACGGGTTCTTCTGAAGAATTGTGATTTTTCAAATATATATTAAAAGTTGTATCTTCTCAAATAGTTATATTTATATTGTTATAACTATTGGGAATTTTTACAATACTTCAAAAAGGATATATTATATTATTTTAAATAAAACTCAAGAGAGTGCAAGAGATAATATACAATTTTTAAATAAGTCTTTCCTTTCTTCTCTATTAAAATTTCTCATATACTTACAAAGCTTTCTAAAAGGTTCTTGAGGGAAATCTTCATAGTTACTATTCACAGATTTCGAATGGCTTTGTTGTATCCTAAAAGTGAATTGTCATTTCAACTCGGTAGCAAAGACGTAGTGAGGGCAATAATCACTTTAAGGAAAGTGTATCACACCTCAAGTCACATAATTTAATTTCTTTATTTGTAGACAGCTCCATAAATTTTCCTAACATTATGTATAATATATACATATATATATATATATGTACGTACCTAATATGCAAATTACTTAGTTATAACCACTTAATTAGCAACTAATTTGTCGTTTCTTGGTTTAAAAGATTTGAAGGCCTCTTCCAAGGAATAATTGGATGATCAACAAGTTTACAAATTTAACATCAACAAAGAAAAAAGATTAACAGTGAATTTATTGTGATTAACATTTTCTATGGTTTTTCTAGATAGAAAACCTTCTCTTTAATTGTGAGGTCAACCACTGCAACTGCAAGGCATTTATATATCAAGCTAACCATCATATATTGTACCATATAATTGAACTACTCAACAGAGATATTATTCAAGTCAAATAGAGTACTCCCATTTGAACTCTTAATGGATGGAATACGTAAAACCACAAGACGCTCTATTATTTAAAGTGCCAATATCAACTCGGATTTCTGGAAGGAGAGGAAACGCATTTAAAACAAGGCTTAAGAGTCGTTTGATTTTGTTTTCACTGTTATTTTTCATTTTCTTTGCAAAATGAAAATAGAAAATTATTACATTCAATTATATTCACTTAAAAAAAAATCAATTCTCATTTTTACTCTTTATAAACCTATTCTATTATCCTACTAATACATCAATTATTTTCAAATTTAATTTGACATAAAAAAATGCCCACTATTATTTTAAAATTAATAAAATATACATATATTTTAAAAAATAAACTTTAAGTAATAAATCAATTAATTTTTTCAATCCTATACCTACTCTAATAATTACTTTTTAACAAAACATCCAAATATAATTTCGTTTTTAAATTTAATCATAACTAAGAGCCTGTTTTGATTTTATTTTCAAAGACATTTCCAATTTTCATGCATATTCAAATTTTAAATAATTAGTTATGAATTGGAAATGAAAATAAAAATGTGTTTAGATGAAATAGTAGAAAGTAATAATTAGAATGATATAAGATTGAAAGTAGGTTGATTTATATTCTCTTATACTTAAAAAGATTTAATTTTTTAAAAAATATATATATTTTATTAATTTTAAAATGATAGTGAATATTTTATATCAAATCAAATTTGAATCTAATTATTGTGATAGCACGATAGGGTATGTTTAGAAAAAGTTTGAAAATAAAAAAAGAGAATAGTTTGAATGAAAATGAGTAGAAATTAAGTGATGGTTTCCAATTTTTATTTTGTAATGAAAATGAAAATGGGATTTAAAAATAAAAACAAACGGTTTAGGACACCAAGTGGAAGGGGGTTTAGTTAAGTTTTGTGCGTGCATTTGTGCAAGGAGCAGGCTAGCCCATTGGGCTTACGTAGAAATAAGTTTAACTTCACAATCGATGCAGCCATGATTCTATTTATGCTTATTATAGCAATCTATTTCCCCCCACCCACCACGCCAGAAAAGAAGTCGAATCTATTTAAAGAAAATTATGTTGTCCAGTATATCTCGAATAATTGAATAGTCCGTATAAAGCTCGATACGAGAAATTTTGCTTTTATATTATATAAGTAGTGATTTCTATTCTTTAGAATTTTCAACCATTTTAGCATCATTTGACTATAATATATATATATATGCATTTTAAATAAGCTTTTTCATTAGATTGTTGATGTTATACGGAAATGAAGTTAGGGTCTTTTTCGAACAACACACTTGATAAGATTTCTGTTCTTGCAATGTGCTTAGTTAGACTCAGAGCTTGGAATTTTTTTTTGAAAATGAACTTTTGTGTTGATTTTGGAAGCTAATACTTATAACAATTAAGTGTTTAGTGGTCTTCCACCACTTAAGCCTAGGTGCTTATCTTAATGGACTTAATTTATTGAGCTCACTGGCCTTTTTTTTTTTTTTTTTAATTATACTTTATTTGATTGAGCCCCTTTATTTACTTTTTTAACCCTTAAGATCTTATTTTTTCATATCATCAAGCCCCTTATTTTTAATTTGAAAATTTTAGTTACATATGAAAAGTATATTATAATCTCAATTTTAATTCTAGCTTGCCTTAGTTAATTAATTTTATTAAATCTTGGTAATATTTATTTATTATTTATTACTATTTTTGGCTCTTACGAATTTTGAATAATTCAATGCTTGACAAAATAGGAGATTCATGAGTCTCCATAACTAGTTGTTTTTAGGAGTTATCTTGCTTGGCACTTTACATCCTCTAAAGGACTTAGACAAATATGAGTATTTTTTTTATGTCCAAGAAGTAGGCTTTGTTGGTGATACAAGATAAGTTCCCAAGGTAATTTCTTTACTTTTTTACTCACTTTATCTCCTTGGGAGAATTTTTTAGGGATGACAATGGATTTGGATTCTATCTAGACTTATCTTAGACCTCCCTGCTTGTGGTAGGTTTTGAAAGTACAAACAGGTCTTAGGGTGAGTCTTGGGTTTTAGTTTTTAACTCCGAACATGCCCCGAGGCCATCTCATTATAATATTTTATATATTATTTTATTTATTATAGATATATTAATATAATATTTATATTAATATAATGTTTATTCATATATGTAACCAAAAGGTGCATATCACATATATGTTCTACATAAAAATAATAATATAATCATAATAAATAGTTTATACATTGTGATGTAACGGATTTTGAAGTGGATAGAGTTTATAAAGTAAATAGATAGGAATAATATGTCATTGATTGCCTTCTTGTTGATGAGGTCAAACTCAACTTGAAGTATGTAGGCTAAATTTGCAACCACAGAACACGTTAGTCTTGCCGAGATAGCTCCTAGTTAAGACCTTTCAATGCTTAAATCAGTATATGAAAAAGAGAAGATGAATATGATAGCTGGGAGCTGAGGGAATACGAAGAATGTACATGAGATAAGTGTTGCGGGAAGGTATTTATAGGTTATTTGGGGCTAATAGCAATTTAGCCCCCTATGTTTTAAAAAATAGGCAATATACCTCCTTACGAAAAATAAATTTTCAAAAGACCTCCATGTGTTTTAAAAAATCATTCACACCGCCTCCCCCTTCTCATTTATATACATTTACATATATATATATATATTATAAGATAGTTATATTTATATATTTGTTATCATATATATGATAATATATAATAATATATACAATATAATAAATATATGATATAATACATAATAGATATATAATACATATATGATAAATAGTGAATTTTAAGTTTTTAATTACACATATATAATTGTTTTTATAATAACTTATATATATACTTTATCTATCAATTAGTAGAGAAATATGAAATATTTTTTAGAAAAATATTATAAATATGAAAAAGTATTCAATTAATTATACATAATGAATATAATTGAATAAATTTCATATAAAAAATGCATAATCAAGTAACTACATCGAAGTATCATATTTTTTATTATATCTAGTTAAGTAAAATTCCATATGACAATACATAATTTTTTATTTATCATTTGATAGGAAAATTAGATTAATTTCAATACTTAGCAAAATAATATAATTCATAAAGTTGCGTTATTCTATGCATATTATTCAAATATAAATCACACAAGTAATCTCTTTTCATCTAGAGAAATCAAAAAAGTTAGAGTAAAAAATATATATATATAAACTCAATAACCAAACACATTTAGAATTTTAATTTTATCTAATGAAATAAAAAATATATGCTTATGTTTGTATTGAACTTTTATGATGAAATAAAAAATTATTATTATGAATATTTGAAATTATCCCATGAGAAAAAATTTATAATTTTGGATAAGTACAAAATGAGATATTAGTTATAACAAATAAGTTTATTGTATGAAAATTAAATTAAAAAATAAATTAACAACTAATGATAATTTTTTAACTTAATTGAAAAAATTCAAAAATTTTAAGAATTTAGAATTTGGTGAAAATTACACAATTTCAGTTAAAAAAAACGTACTATATATAATATTATAGATAGATGTGTATATAATTAACAATACATGTTGTTATTTAGAACTTTAAATTTTTAAAAATATTTTCAATGTTTTTTATCAAATTATTCAATCGTGTCTATTAAAAACATAAATATAGAAAGTATTCTATATGGATAATAAGCAATTCAATCAAAAAATTGTAATGCATTTATTTCTAAAAAAATATTCTTCCCGGGCAATGCAGGAGACACCAACTAATATTACATGCACATTGTTAATCAAACATAATTAATGTCTTATTTTTCGCTGAAAGTAATGAATAACATCGTACATTAGTTAACTCTCAAGCATTAATTTTAATATTTTAAAATTAATAAAGAAAAATTCTTTTTCTTTTTTTTTTTTTTCCTTTTTTACAAATTTGCATTTACTCCCATCAAGAAGCAGAAAATGGCATAGCTTCTGAGTTACCTATAACTTACATTGACTTACTTTATTGTCAGAAAATGGTACCCCAGCCCATTTGGTTATGTTTTCGTTTTCATTTTTCATTTTCAGCTTTCTTAAAATTTAGAAAAAATAGTTAAAAAAATGAGTTGAAAAATAGTTTATACTCGAATAAATTATTGAAAAATAATGATTATATGAAATATAGATTGTAGGTGGAATAATAATAATAATAATAATAATAATAATAATAATAATTCGAGATAAAAATGAATTGAAATTTTAATAAAAATAATAAAATATTGTTGACACCTTTGTTAAATAGTGAAATGGGAAGAAAATGAGTTTGGAAATGAAACCAAATTTGCATGTTAATAATACGTTACTGAATAACTAGAGTACAACAGCTGTCCAATCCAACAAGGAAAAAGAAAAGAGAGAAGAGACTACAATAGCTGTTCAAACTAGGGACACAGACAAATAAAATCTGAATTCTGAGCAAATAACAGAACATATATGTATATGTATATGACCAGTTGCTGTTAGTCTTGCTTGGTCATGTTGCAGGATATTGAGTCAGGTTGAGGCGAATAATATATGGAAGGACTACAGAACCACAGTAGAAATGGTCCCCAATTTTAATGCCGCTGGAGGCCAGAAACAATTCCCGGTCATAATAGTGTGCAGTTGCTTTTCCATCCAAATCAACACCAATAACCCCTCCATTTTTCTCAGTATATCGCCGTCCTATGTACCTCATCACAATCGCAACAACCTTTCGAACAAAGGGATACCTTTGTAACAGCGTCCAAGGATATGCTTCCTGTCACACACACGCACACAAAAATATACAGCAAAACACCACCGAATTAAAACCATTGCAAACATACATACATTAATGATAAATTTTTACTCGGAATATATGCGTGCATAAAAATCATTAATCCATTATCCATGTGTGTTTACTATTTACCGTGGCTAAGGCAATCCAATACTGGCCTTCACCATCATATCTTATGTTGTCGGGTAAACCTGGCAAATTTTCAATGAATATATCTACATCTCCTTTTCTTGGACCTTTTGTGTAATACTTCTTGCACCTCCTCCTGCAATTTCAGTTTGATCCATTAACAAGTCATGAATAATACCCTCTAATATCAAAAGTGCTCCTACAATGCAGTGGAAACGCCCAAATGCTCCAGGAATCCCCCCATTTTTTTACGGATGGGGACGTTGGCCTTGGGCTTGGGCAACTTGACCCACCTCAACAACATACTATAAATACTCCAAAATTCCAGACTTGACATAAGTAAGTTACACATTTGCTATTATTCGTTTGCATTTTACCTATTCAGATTCAACCTTATGCCTACTCACATCTTTAAGTATGGGAGGATTTTCATGATCTCGATCCAATGAACAATTCCAACATACTCGACCCGGGTCATTCAAATTCTGTGGAGCTAAGAAATAGATTGACCTGACAATTCTCTTAAACGACCCGGATCACATTATAAATCAAGTTTTAACTCATAAAAATGAATAGAGGGAAAAAAACTCACATGGGGGTTTCACAGAAAATAACGAAACTCTGATCCGGGGAGATAGCAACACCATTTGCAAAGTATAAATCTTTAACGAGAACTTGTGTTTGTTTTGTAGATGGATCATAACTCAACAATCTGCCATTTGGTCTACCTTCTAACAAGTCCACAAAACAATCCTCCAGTCTGTGTTTGTATGAAGCATCAGTAAAGTAGAGTGTGCCATCATTGCCAATGTCAACAGCATCAGTCAGCTTGAATTTCAGACCCTCAGCCTCATCAGTCAGTAACTCTATTACACCATCTCCACTTATGTTTAATAGCCCCTGCAAGAAAACAACAATTGGGACTTTCTCTATATGATCTAAATAATACAAATTAAATGAATTAATAAGCATTCTTGGTTATATATTAGAGAGCTTAAACACAATACTATCGTTGAGTTGAATAAACTAAATTACAAACAAACAATGCCCACAATATATACTAATCTTATCAATCCCAGTCAACAATAAAGCAACGCAAAGGGTTTAATCTTAGTTCCTTCACCTGAATTTCAGAAAGTTTAGGTCACCCAAATTCAAAGTTGGAACCAGTACCTTAGTGCCCGTTTGGTTTTGTTTTCAAACATTCTTTTCATTTTATGCTAAAAATGAAAACATAAAATTATCAAATTCTCTTTTATTTTCATAAATATTTTCATTTTTAAAATATTCTCTAAAACATTATTGCTCCATTTTTATTTTTCACCATTTTTTATTTTTTCTTATTAAAATTTGCACTATTTTTAATATAAAATATTACATTTTTCAAATAAAATTTATTTTCAGCACTACGTAATTATTACATTTTAAACAAAATTTTCAAATAATATTTCATTTTTAAATTTAAATTTATAACTAATTTTTTTTATTAAAAAATGAAAATGCCTCAACAAATCCAAACAGGCTCTTAGTTAATTTCCGTTTTTTTTTCCCAAAATAATTAGCAAACCGTACGTTGCCAGCATCAGCAACAATGACTTCTCCATAGAGCCCGTGAGCAACTCCGAGCGGCCTGCCACCGGTGTTGACCCACTTCTCCACCACCGACGACTCGGAGGCGGAACCGTTGAGAGTGACTCGGCTGACCCACCCATCTTCACAACCGGTGTATATGGCGCCTGTCTTGGGGTCATAAGCAATGTCCTCCGGCGCCGCCAACTGACCATACCCGATCTTCTCTGAACCCCGTAGCATGCGGCTGTTTCGCTTGGGAATGAACAAGGGTGGTTTCTTCTGAGTTAACTCGTGCTCCGGATACACAGCGGGGTCGAAACTGTCGAGCTGGTAGAGAAGCACGGCGGCTACAACTGGTAATATTGAAATGAAAATGACGGAGGGCCTTGGTATCTTCGCCATGGTAATAAGAATACTATTGTAACTGATGTTTTCGGAAGAGAAATGGAACTTATCATATATTATCTCAATTAGCGTACGGACAACCCATTCCAAATAGTATACTACCAATACAAAATATAAATATTAATAATAATGTAAGAATACAAAATCTTTTCCACATACGGTGAAAAATTGAAGAGCCCAAGTTAATATTGGGATATGAATTATATGTTTTGAGAGTGAGGTTGGAGAATGTGAAATTTGTGTTGGGGAATATGATCTATATTTGTCTATATTTTGAAAATAGTAAGAAAATTATTTTGAAAAAATTTGGTATGTTTGTTTATGCTTTGAGTTGAGAGAAATTTTACTGTAACAGTCAAATCAATATTTTTTTATTGAATTTTTGGGATACAAATGGAATTGAGTGATTTTTTTATTATTAGAATAATAATAAAATATGTATGATATATATAATAATATGTATGTATACACTAGAAAATGGGGAAGTTTTCGAGATAATGAAAAATAGAATAGGACATTTTGAAAATTTTAATTTGATATTTTAGAAGGAAATTTTTTATATATTTGATTACATTTTAGGAAAACAAAACATTATGTGATCCGTGGGTCATTCGGTCTTGTATGATCTTCAAGTCATTGATGGCCAAGTAACTTTTGGTTACACCTTTTTCATTGATGGCCAGCACATTGCAAACGAGGACAACATCCGTGGGTCATTCGGTCTTGTATGATTGTTGACATTGAAATTTTATTGGGATAAATTATCATTTAATTGTCCAAGTAAATTGGATATTAATTTGGGTCCCAAATAAAAATCCATAATAAATTTGGACTTTATAAAATGGGTCAATCCAAAATGAATTTTAAAATATCTTATTTATTTTGGATTAACTAATTGGGCCAAATAAATTTTAATATGACCCATTAGTTAATTAAACTCATCCCAAGTGGTATCCAAGCCCAAGAGGAGACTCAAGTTTCAAGTTATCAAATCCTAATTTGGGCCTATAAAAAGGGGTGTTAGGAGACATACCACAGATGAAGAAATACATCAAGAAATTCAAGCATCAAGCTCTCAAATCCGAGCTCTTGCCACGAAGAAGTGTTGCAACCACATGGGTTCTACATCTTCTTCAAAAGCATTAAATCCTAAAGACCTTGATATCAAAACAAATACTTGATCTCAAGGAAGTTCGTGATTTCATCAGCAAATTTAGGAGGAAATTACGCATCCGATTCAAGAACAAGCATCAAGCCCTTGAATCAAATCCAAGGAGAAGAATCAGAGGAATTTTCAGATATTGTAACCACTTTTTATTTTCAGTAAATATTCAATTTGTCCGTATTTTTCTTGTCTTGTAATTCTTTTTGCAGACACGAAATTTGTGTGAACAAATTTCTGGCATGCCCAGTGGGACCTCTCTGCCTCTCTCATCTCTTTCTCCTAAATCAAAGTTCCAGTTGTCATTTTCGAACTCTCCATGGCACCGAAGAAGAATCAAATCACTATTATGAATAAGATAGACACTATAGATATTGTTGCTACAGCTAGTCAATCTTCCACCGGGGGAAAGATCGTTGATACTCCATCAAATGGTTCGAACTCAGCAAGTCCTACAGAGATCAACTCCAAATCATCTCATTTTGCGGTGCTACCTGCGATGGTGACAGAAACAACTACAATGGATGAGCAACTTGCCCCAATGTCTCAAGCTATTGTTGATCTTCAGAAGACTGTGGAAGATAAAGACCTCCAAATTGCCCAATTGATGAGCAAACTAGAGCACTCAAACATTCAGGAGTTTACCCAAAATCATTCAACCTCTCTGAACCATGTTGAAAAAGAGAAACAAATGGATGAAAAGCCACTCAAGCATGACTCTGTGCAAAAATCCAACCACTCTACAACTTCTGTTTCTATGTTATCTATTCAACAATTGCAAGATATGATAACTAACACCATCAGGGCTCAATACGGTGGACCTTCGCAAGACTCGCTTGTGTACTCAAAACCATACACTAAGCGGATTGATGCTTTAAAGATGCCGATAGGCTACCAGCCACCAAAGCTCCAACAATTCGATGGAAAAGGCAACCCAAAACAACATATTGCCCATTTTGTGGAAACATGCAACAATGCAGGAACTGTTGATGACCTCCTTGTGAAGCAGTTTGTGATATCACTCAAAGGGAATGCATTTGATTGGTACATTGACTTGGAGCCTGAATCCATTAACAGTTGGGAGGAAATGGAAAGAGAATTGTTGAACCGTTTCTACAGCACACGTCGGATCGTAAGTATGATCGAACTTACCAGTGCAAAGCAATGGAGGGATGAACCAGTCGTTGACTACATCAACCGTTGGCGTTCACTAAGTCTGAATTGTAAGGATAAATTCTCAGAAGTTTCAGCAATAGAAATGTGTATCCAAGGGATGCATTGGGGGCTTCTCTATATCCTTCAAGGAATCAAACCTCGGAGTTTTGAAGAATTGGCTACTTGTGCTCATGACATGGAATTGAGCATTGCAAATCATAAAGCTACTTTTTCAGTGAACTACCAAAAGAAAGACAGACAAGACTCAAAGGAGGATGAGGAGTCCACCAAAGCTGTTGTGAAGGAATCAATGGCAATTAAAGCAGCTCCTGTCAAAATCTCTACAAGAAGTAGAGGTGAAAAGCTTGAGTATCAGCGCGTGCCAACTGAAAGGCGTCAACCTACCTTGAAAGAATTACAAGAAAAGGAGTATCCATTCCCAGATTCTGACGTCTCGCAAATCTTTGATGAGTTGTTGGTGAGAAATATGATCGAGTTGCCTGAGCCAAAACGTCCTGATGAAGTTGGGAATGTGAATGACCCGAAATACTGTAAGTATCATCGAGTTGTTAGCCATCCTGTAGAAAAATATTTTGTGGTCAAGGAGAAAATTATGACATTGGCAAAAGATGGAAAAATCATCCTTGATATTAAAGATGCGGCGGATGCAAATGTTGCTAGTGTCATGGCTGTTACAAGTGCCATTTGCAATCAGAGAAATTTTCTTTCCCCACTCCTGGGGGCATCAGAGATGCCTCAATTTGAAAGCATAAATCCAGTCTTGTTTAAATTAACTGATGGAAAAGAAAAGCTGGATGCAAGTCCTATTTCCAAAATTGAAGATAATGGTGAGTGGATTCATGTGACGTGCCAACAGACACAAAGGCAACATGTTCATCAGCTTCACCCATCAATCTTGAAGAAACAACATCCCACTAAGTGCCCTTAGCTGAAGTTAATGGGAAGTCTCAATAAAGATGGACTATGCCTTGGCCCCATAAATAGCAAGTTCCTAAAGCGCTACTATCCATGAAGAACTATGCTTCTTGACGCACGAGCCTAAACTGCATATCACTCCTGACCCGCATGAGTATAAACTGTGTACAGTACCCACCAATGGTAGTGTATGTGGATAAACTGTTAACCTACTCCACTGAAAGTATTTCATGTGGCTAAAATGTAGAAATACTTCACCTTGTCTAAGGTGGTTAAGCTATGGATACTCCTAGCCTTCATGAGTATAAACTGTGTACGACCCCCCCTCAAAACAAAAATTCTTTGAACTACGTGATGACTTGATTCCCTTAATGGGGTACGCAGGCAGCTTGGAATTCATTTTCTAAGTTCAGTCTTATCTTCAAACAAGTTTGGTTTATCTTAAAGATAGCCAATTTGTTTGTAAGATTAAGCCAGTTCATAATTATTCGATTAGTTGGTGTTAAAGAGAAAAATGCAGAAGATAGAGCATAAAAAAAAAGTGAAGCAAAAGATTGATGAAATAGAAGAAGAGCTTTTATTGCATATGAATATTCTTTTACATCAATTAAAAAAAAAAAAAAAGGGAAAGAATGCTAAGAAGCTAAATGCTCAAGCAAACAAGTCAAAGGCAGCTAAATCATGGTGGGATTCTTCAAGTAATGCCTCCATCCTCTTCAAAGCTTTAACCTCTTTATCAGTAAAAAATGGAGTGCTCTCAAGCTTCGAGACTTCTTCCCTCTTGATTGTTACTTTTTATTGAATGGTGGATAGGTTTTCTTCTGCTTTATAGAGTGATAAACTTGAAAGCTCTTCCTTGTTGTTCAACTCAGCAAGTCGCGCCTTCAATTCTTTTTGCTGCTTGGTGATTCGAAAAAGTTCTGCTTTCAGACTATTCACCTCTTCAACTCGTTCAGTCTCTGTTGCCTCAACCTCAGAAAGATCTTATTGTGCAAGAAGAAATGTTTTCTCATGAGCTTCTGAACCAAAACCCAATCTAGTCAGAAACAGATATACCATTGGAGTCCTTCGGAAGCATGTGGTATGCTGTGAATAGATACTTGCAGCTTCGCGGCAAAGAAGGTTGGTAGGTGTCGGCATCAAGCAGCTCCTTGGCAGATGGAACAACTTCATTATAGAAATCTCCACATACTGGTTGTCCGCAAAGTCCGCAAAGATCCCATAAAGAGATTGACAGTTCTCTAACAACAGTATGCAGTGTGTTTGTAGAAGGGCACCATAACTCAAAGAAAGCTTGGAGGACATTCTTGTTGCAAACATACGTGAAAAAAGAGGCATAAACAGCCGCATAGATCTTGGATCGACGAAGAATGTCTGCATGATGGCCCAGCACGTCCTCCGCCCACTCTCAATAGCCAGTGTGAAATGATACCTCGCCAAACTTAGACGCTGGAAGTCTCTAGGAGCCTCTATTGGTGCTAAGATGGTGGTTCAGAAGTAAGAGCTCTACATGTATAGCTCCAACGTCATGAAGAGATGATTTCAACAACAAGACCTTGGAACGAGCGGAAATGCCGGAACGCTGATCAATTGTCTCCTCAGTTGTCTCCTCGGACCATTCAGCAACATGCATGGAGTGGTTCGATCGAGCCTTAGAGGATTGAGCATCCACAACCACTCCATACACACACAAAGTCGTGCTTTTGGCTTTGGGGAAGTCTTTGTTACATCGAATCACGATGCATGTAGTTGGTTCACTACAGTCCTTGATATCTACCTTCATGGCCTCACTGAAATTCTGAACACAAAACAAGTTATTCACTCATTATGTTGATAAAAAAAGAGAGATAGAGGACAATTGCATGAACCTTCTACCTTTGATAAACTTGGAGTATTGGCAAGAATAGATAATACCTATGACAGAAGAACAGGGATACCGTGAAACCTGTGGAAAAGTAGCAAAGAGAAGTCATGAATTTAGCATGGATTTCTTTTGGGCAAATTTACAAATAGATTTTGTGCACTTTTATGGAAGATGGCTCTATAAAATCATTACCAACAATGCTCACCAGTTGAACAACTTACTGGACAGATACCAAGCGCTCAAGCCAAAGAAGATTTTGCTGCAGTTGCTTCACTTTCAATTATGAAAATTAAGCACCCAATGTTATTTTATAGATGCTAAGGGTTGTTCTTAATTTGTCAAGATTGAGATGGAAGGATAGTATTGATTTGCCTCTTGAATTAGTGAGATTTATTCCTAAACTTGAAGAAGGAGTTACATAGCAGACATGGAAGGATCAATAATCAGTTACATGGAAAATTCTATATTTTGATCTTTGGTTTTAGAAAGAAGTTTCTTAAAATTTTTCATTAGTTAATCGAAGGAATTTTCGTGAGTTAAGCAAGGAAAATATTGACTGCTCGATATACCGCGTTTCTACTGCTGTCTGCTCTGATTTATTTTACAAACCTGTGAAGAAGGCTAAGCAATAATCCTCTGCTACTGTGAAGGGAACTTGCTGCATCACCAAAGGAAAATGAGTACTTTACTCACTTTAGTTTAAAGTGTGAACTGAACGTGGGCCACGATCTTAAAGAAAAAAGAAGACAGCAAAGTTGTTTGTGTGTCGGGTGCTTGGCAAAGTTCATTCTTTTTGCAAGGCATACTTGGTCTCATAAATTAATGTGGGCCCATGCTTGCATTAAAAAAAAAGGGGGGGGGGGGCCTTTTTTGTCTTGCAAGAAAAAGAAAGAAATGCATGGAAGATAGCAAGTTCAAGAAGTGGCAGCTTGTTCACATGAGTTTCCTAAATTCAAATTTCATCTCAACCCTTTTCAGTGGATATATTGATAATTTTATGGGCTTTTCAAATTATGCCTGCAGAATTTATGTGATGAAATACTTCAAATCTCGCATCTCATTTTCAGTTGGCATGCTGTTCGCCGTGTTTTGAAGTGGGGGCATATGTTGACATTGAAATTTTGTTGGGATAAATTACCATTTGATAGCCCAAGTAAATTGGCTATTAATTTGGGTCCCAAATAAAAGTCCATAATAAATTTGGATTTTATAAAATAGGTCAATCCAAAATAAATTTTAAAATATCTTATTTATTTTGGATTAACTAATTGGGCCAAATAAATTTTAATGTGACCCATTAGTTAATTAAACCCATCCCAAGTGGTATCCAAGCCCAAGATGAGACTCAAGTTTCAAGTCATCAAATCCTAATTTGTGCCTATAAAAAGGGGTGTTGGGAGACATACCACAGAGGAAGAAATTCATCAAGAAATACATCAAGAAACACATCAAGAAATACATCAAGAAATTCATTAAGAAATTCAAGAATCAAGTTCTCAAGTCCGAGCTCTTGCCACGAAGAAGTGTTGCAACCACAGGGGTTCTACATCTTCTTCAAAAGCATTAAATCATGAAGACCTTGATATCAAAACAAATCCAAGGAGAAGAATCAGAGGAATTTTCAGAGATTGTAACCACTTTTTATTTCAATAAATATTCAATTTGTCCGTATTTTTCTTGTCTTGTAATTCTTTTTGCAAACACGAAATTTGTGTGAACAATGATCTTCAAGTCATTTCTAGTACTTGTTTTTTTCCCTTGAAAACGACTTGTTCCAGCCTGCAGACTACTTCCCGACCAATACCAAATAATTTCAGGTGGCGCTGCACTCGCCGGAGAGGGTCTCATTACCGGTGCCGGATGGGTTCTCTTTCTGACTTCTGGTGATCAGGGTAAGCACACGGGTGCAAGTTTTACCTCCTCAAATTATAAAAACAAACATTTTGCTCTTTTTAACTGGAAAAAAAGTTATATTTTAATTTTCATGTAATTTAAAAAACATTAAAATAAAACTGTTAAAAAATTTTAGGCCCATTTGTTTTTATTTTCCAATCTTCTTTTTATTTTTGCCACTATTTAAAAATTAAAAACTATCAATTGATATCCATTTTTATTGAAAATATTCTTTATTTTTGTTTTTATTTTTAATTTTTGATATATTTATCATATGATTCTATTATCACATCAATTAAATTTAAATCTGAATTGATATGAAATGCCCACCATCATTTTAAAATAAATAAAATATACATATACTTTTAAAAAATCAACCTTTTTAAGCATAAAAAAATATATAAATCACCTAAATTTTTAACTCTATATCTACTCTAATTATTATTTTCAAATAAAACATCAAGATACAATTTAATTTTTATTTTCAAAATCATAATTAATTTTTAAATTTTTAAATTTGTCGAAAATAAAAAAAAAATAAAAATAGAAACATATTCAAATGGGCTCTTAAAGTTTTATCCTTGGTCACCTAAACTTTGAAATAAATATCAGCCACTTTTAACACAATGCAAAGCGACTATTAAATTAAATTGACTATAAGATAACATAGATGAGTGACTTTGTTTAATACGTAAAATAATTATTTTTATTAATAAATTATTCTAAACAATTAATACTTTCAATTTTTATTTTATTAATTTTTTTTTTGTTGTTGATAAATTTGGAAAAAGGCATTATCTATATTTTTTCTTTATTTTTAGGAGAAATGTCTTTTTCTTTTAACTTTTTGTAGAAAAAGACAAGCATTGCCTAGTTTATGTCTTTGTATAAAAATTTAGAAAAAAATAAAATAATTTTTTTTGCTTATAATAATAATTCATAGTGAGGGAATGGTCAGCGAGTGAAAGTAGACGAGTTAAAAAAATCCCTGTTAATTTTTTTCTTTTCTTTTTTTGTATTTCTTTGGTTCTTTTTTTCTTCTTGAACGTTGGGCTTTAATAAATCAAATTTTATATTTTTGATTTTGGGTATCATATTGTATTCATTATTTGGAAACCCTATCAATATTGTATTTAAAGTATTCTTAACGAAGTCAAAACAAAATTTAATGGTTTCTTCGGAAATGTATTGAGTTTCAAGAAAAAATAAAGAAGTAAATTGATAAATTTACACCTTGAATTTTAAATTTTATTTTCAAAACCTAGTAAAGTTTATTTTAAATTAAGTTGTTGTCATCAAATTTTTGGCATTTAAGTTTTATTTTTTTTATTATTATTTCACACATGCATATCATAAGTTTTTTAAGGTTCGAACTCCTAAAATCTCATATTATGTGAGAAGCTTATGCATCTGAATTACAAGCCACTCAACTATTTAAATTTTATGATTTATAAACTTTATTCTTATCCACTTTCACAGAAAATACAACTAATTTTTGTTTATAAATTAAGTTTTATTTTTCTTGTAAAATTGTTTGTCCGGAATGTTTAAGAATAAAAAGCATTTCATATTGAAAGAGAAATAAGACAAACATTTTCCTGAGGCATGTTGTAGTCGGACTTATAAGAATGATGATTGAGAAGATTGCGACGTCTCCACGGGTTCCACTATGGTGTTCTCCAGATCCATTTGCTGAAAAGCATCATAAAAAAGGATGTCAGCCGAGCTGTCACCATCGATGAAAATGCGAGCTACTTTGAAGTTTGCTATCATAGCTGTAATAACCAAAGCATCATGGTGAGGCAGATGCAAGGCCTTCAGATCATCCGGGCCAAACTGAATGATGGGGATGTCTCTAGCATCGGATACGGAGGCCACTTCCATGTTCTTGTGCGCTGCAGCTCGGGCTCTAGCTCTCCTGGCTCGATGGGTGTCCCCTTCAGCCGGGCCTCCTGATATCATATGGATCACCCCCCTGACCGTCCCATTCTTAGTATCCTTACCCCCCTCAGGTTGCCGTGCACTTTACTATTCTTCGCGCTTAGCCTGTGCAGGACGCCTATGTTTGCTTCCAGTTTCAACCCTATCAACAACTTCGTTCAACTGCCCATCTCGCAGCAGTTGCTCCAACTCATTCTGGAGATGATCACATTTTTCTGTCATATGCCCATACTCATTGTGGAAACGACAAAATGTGTCTGACCTGGGACGCCTCGGAGGGTCTTTATGAGCGCGGGGCCACCGCAGTAGGTTGAGGTACTCAATGGCCTACATGACCTGCTCCCTTGGCATTCTCAAGGGGGTGTAGTAGTCAAACTAAGGACCCATTGTTGTCGGGACCTTCACTTGCCGCACGAGTGCTGCTCTGAACCTCTCTTCCTGCTTAGGCTTTTTAGTGGCAAGCTCTTCCATTCTCTCTTTTCTCTTTTCCCTGAACTCATTCTCCTTCGCCTCATATCCTCATCTTCATGGATGTATTTCTCCGCACGACGTAGGAGTTCGTCGTAACTATCTGCCGGCTTTCTACTCAAGGACCTGAAAAAGGGGCTAGGCCAAAGTCCTTGGGCAAAAGCACCACTTAGCAATTCTGGAGTGGTTGATGGAACCTCTAAGGCAGCTTTAGTGAATCACCTAAGAAAACCCCTTAAGCTCTCATTCTCTCCCTATCGGAATGAGAGCAAACTTTGTGCACTCCGCCGATATTGTTTGCTATTGGTGAACTGATGCAGGAACTTCCGGGCGAACTCGTCAAATGTATGAACGGACCTGGGTGGCAATTGCCCAAACCACATTTGGGCAGCTTCTCCTAGAGGGGTGAGGAAAGTTCTGCACTTCACTCCATCCGAAAATTGGTACAACAGGGCTAAATTCTCGAACTCGCACAGGTGATCAGCAGGGTATGCGGTGCCCATATACTTGAGCATACTGAAAGACTTGTGGTTCTTTGGGAAGGGATCCTGGAGTATGGCTTCAACGAAAGGTGAAGCTTTGATCTCTTCCCCTACCTTCTCCTCTATCTTTCTTTTCATCTCCCCCAACTCTCTCCTCATTTCCTCTATCTCTGTAAGCAAATTTGCCCGGGGTTTCTGTTTCTTATCTATGCCATGTCTCACGGATACCTAACTTTCTGCTACTACTTTTATCTCTTCTGCCACACGAGTATGGATCCTTATATCTGACTCGTTGGGTTTGCCTCCTGCATTCACTGGCTTATCCAATACCGGTGCGATCGTTGCCTCCTGACCTCCTACAAACAATCGTGGATTATTAGGGAAAGGGGGCCTAGCTATTACTGTGCCTTGTACAACTACTCCAGAAATGAGGGCTGTCCTGGGACTCTAAACGGTAGTTCCACTTGCCAGCCCTGGTGCTACCGGCGTGGCTGTCACCCTCGCCGGAGGTGGGAGATTAATCAACCCCGGAGTAAGGGAAAAAAACACTAGATTAGGAAACGGAACGTTAGGTGCCATCCCCAGTAGGTAGGGAATGACCATAGGGTTTGGTGGCATTGGCGGGGGTGTTGGGTGCATCACTCCTGCAGATTGAGTAGAAGCGATGATGCCAAATGTCGACCACAGGAAGTTGGCCAGCTGCTCAGTGGTCATTTGCCCCACCATTGGGGGTGTTGGGGCACTTTTTCCTCCTACAGCAGCTGTTGGTGGCCATGGCTGTCTCATCACACTGCATTGTCATCCTCATACCTGTCTATCTATTATTGCTTGAACTACTCATCCTCACGCCTTGACTCTTAATCTATTTCCTACAAACGGTGCCAAATTGATGCACAAAAATAATATGTAAAAGCACCAATCAACAAAAACAAGAACAATTTTCTTTCCCAAGTGTGTGAGTGTTAATCTCAATATATCCCTTCCAATTTTTTACAAAGGTTTTTTTTTATGTGACTAAACATTCCACTACTTGGGCTCATAACTGCTCACTAAAACACTCACTATCTTTTTACAACTGAATCAATAAAATGGAGCCACGTGTAGCCCATGTTCCTTCTTTTTTGGTTGTGCATGGCACTATGGGAACCAAAGCAAATCTGAGTTCAGCTCGGCCCTTCCTACAGGTTCAGCTCAACTTTGCCCCTGGCTTTGACTCAGCTCTATCTTGGCTTCAGCTCGGCCCTTCTTCTGGGTTCAGCTCAGCTCTTAACTTCAGCTCGACCCTTCTTCTGGGTTCAGCTCAGCCTCTCTCGCGGGTTCAGTAATAATATGTGGGGTAATCACCTCAGGTCTAATGTTTGCTTTAGCCCGAGCTATTACAGACGTATCAAATTGTTTATTTATTTTAGGTTTAAATAATTTTTTAATTTATATTCAAAAGTTAATGTTTTGTATTTGATTTATTAAACAAATACGTTTAGATTTGTTCCTTATTAGCCTAATAATTTTACTAATTGAAATTACAATTTATTGTTAGCTTTAAATGATTCCTTTTTTGGGGAGTAGAGTTAATGATTTGTTTTAAAAATATAAATCAAACTTGATGTACTTATACTAGAAAATTAAAAAATTTAATAACAAAATTTTAACTAAACTAAGCATTACATCGAATATTTACTGTTTCAACAATTTATATAAAGTTAGGATGTTTCATATTGTTGAAAATTATTAATCACATATGGACCACATAAATTCATGGCATGGGTTGGGCTACAACAAAAGTAAAAATTATATCCATCCATCTATGTCGAATTAAATTCACTTACTATCTTTTTTATTATTACATTATGATATATCTGGCCGCACAACTCGGTGCTTTCAGGCAGCTCGCGGACCATGCATGCGGGCTGCCTGGGCATGGCGGCGGCTACAAGCTGGAATGGTGGTGCATGCCTCGCGGCCAGCTAGTCACCTGGTCTATGGCTTCCATGGGGTTTTATACTCACACACACACAAGTAGGAAGAGCACCGCGCAAGGCGCGGTGTCATGCCCGATTCATTAAATGAGTAAACTTATTTTTATTTGTACTATTTTTTTTAGAATTTTGGACATGTAAAGAAAAATATAGTATGATAAATTTTTATGTAAAGTTTGTTTAGAAAGATCACCACATACTTGTTCCTCACCTCTCTCAAAATCCCCCTCTTTCAGTTCCTCAGTATACATCTCTCTCGGCTCTAGTTAAAACTTCCTACCCTACTAATCTCTAATAATTTTCTCATTCTGTTTCTTCGGACCACATCTTTTGATGGACAAAATTTTGTAATTGGAGGTCTCTTTGAGTAGTTGGCTTTTCAAACTATTGTCTTTCGCAAAATTAGAGCACGATATCTTTTGTGACGCTATAAACTAATGACGTGCCAAGAAGTAAGTAATAAGCAAGTTCAATTCCATCTGGTAATCCACCATTCTCAAAGACCAACTTGTGCATTCTCTAATTTCTGTAAAATGACAAGGAGATAATTAAAATTTTGTCATTCATCTGTGAATAACATGCACAGATTATTTTACGTTACAAACAAAATAAAAGTTTGATGTACTAACATTTTAGTTTCTTTAATGAACATTTCAATTGCACAGAGACAAATGGAGAGCTAAATTTTCAAAACTTGGAAGATACATAAGTATTTGACAACCTACAAAACCACAATTGAAAAGTTAAAAAAAAACGTAAAGGATATATATATATATATATATGCACCAACTTCAATAACATCTTCCTCGTAGTCTTTGGCTCCAGTGAACCATGGAAGGATGTATTATCATTTGAATCTAGACCAGAACATGGTTTTAAACACCTCAGAGAGCATGTGAAACATTCTGAGACATTCTGTCATGTATAGGTTCCTACATAAAAGGCAATAAAGGTAATTAGGCTATCACTATTAAGACTACATAAACTGCTATCTGCACTCTAACATGTTACCTTTGTCATGGGGATTTCGAACTTTGAATTTGTTATTGTCTCATACAATAGGATATACCTATAAGGAAAGAAAACTATCAAGCATTTACAAATAACATCGGCCGCATGATAGCTCATAAACTTTAACACGTGAATATTGTAAGGCAAAGCAAAAGGGAAAGTCCTTTATGTCAAGACTGGAAAAAGCGATGGTCACTATCCCCAAGGGCAAAAAATGCATCTTACCTCCAAGCTAACTCAGAAACAAGTTCTTCCAGTGCATATTTTTTTATATACCTTCTGAAGCAGCTAACATAACAACAATATCCTAAAACTAAAGCACAACATAAACCACTATTATGAAAAGATTGAAACTTTAATTAACATCATCATCACTAAATCTCTCCAATAACCAATACAAACAGAAAGAAAGATAAATAAATAATCTTATAAATAGATCCAACTTGGAATACATCTAAACAAAGATATTCATTTCAAAAAATCCTAATGACAAAAAAGATATGTAATAATAGCAAGAGCTCAAATATAGAAGAATTACAGGTACAATGAATAATAAAGAATTTTTAAATTCTTTAGAAAAATTTTGAAATATTAAAAGGGATTATATTATTTTAAAATTTACTATCGTACAAAGAAAATAATTTCAAATATAAAGCATAAGCAAGAAAAGAACCATTTACCATAGTCCATATTAAGCATCTCCATTTTCTTAATGCTCAAACTATGAAAGTGGTATCAAGATAGACTTCAGTTTCATTTCCCACCTCCACTCCTTTGATCTCCTTCTGCACCCTCTCAAGAAAGCTTAGCATGCTTTCCAAACCTTTCTTATTTGAACAATAAATAAGATATTAAGATGAATCACCAGAGGATCTACAAATAACTCTAGGAGTATGGGGCCATATTACTTCAAGAAATCTTGATCATTCAAATGACACAATTTCTTAGACATGTTTTCTTGTGGCACAGCTTCTTAGATCATAGGATATTCATAAGAGGCATAAACAGGAAATATTTCTTTTCCGTGGCCCTGGAAATAAGTAATATAAATTAACTTCTTGAAGAGAGAGAGAGAGAGAGAGAGAGAGAGAGAGAGAGCACTGGTCTCCTTGAATCTAGTTAGAGGGAGAGAGAGAGAGAGATAGAGCACACTGGTCTCCTTGAATCTAGTTAGAAAAATGATGCATAGATTCTTAGCTGAACATCTCAGTTCACGATAAGATGTTGTCTCTTCTGGATGTTGCTACTACCACAATTGATAATCCCTCAAGAAAAGAGAAGCTAGACTCATAAGCCTCATTAACTAAATTAAAGATTACCATAGTGTTAACAACTTAAGAACGAATATATTGGAGAAAACGTTAGATAACAAAGAATAGTTTCATTCATTATGATCATTTCCATTTTCAAAGTTAACAATTAATTTTATTTCAATCAACTTCAACTTGACTGAAACACATTTTACTAATGTCAAATGAATATCTGCTTAACCAACGTGATGATTATTGGTAGCATCAGCACTAAATCAAATTATTCACCCAATTGAAGTATGGAAATTTAAAGATTCTGTATTTTTGAGCATTTGACATTCAATATGCTTTCAGCCATATGGTGGACTTTACTTGATACTAAAAATGTGTTAAGAAATATCAAGCTTCGTAGGCATTTAATAACTTTCTAAAGTTCCAGACCAAAGAGAGGAGAAAGAGCAAAATTCCACAATCTAGCATGTAGAAAGGACCACAACAAAAGAAGTTGGATAAGCTTACATGCATCTTGTGCTGAAATTAGGGATTTACCTTAATATAGACATTTTTTGCAGCATTCTCTTCCTCACTAAGTACTTTGCCACTACTTGATAGCTTACGAGAGACATATCTAGCAGCAATTCTAGTTGCCATGGAACCACAAGATTTTCCTGTCACCCATATGAATTCTATCGTAGTGCAGTTAATTTGATAGTTTCATTTATAGACATATTAACCACAATGATTCTTAGCTAACTTGTCAATCAGCATAAGTGCACAAATCTCTGTGGTAATTTGGTAAATATATCTAGCTTCACTAAAATTGCATACTCAAATTATAAGTCAAAACGTTGTAACTCTGTGATCCTAAAACACAATGAAGATTTCCACTCAATTCATTTTTTTCTTCCAAATAAATGCAATATCATTTCAGTGATGAAAACGCCTTCTTTGTCTCCAAAAATTTGTGTTTTAACTATAGTTACAACATTGGCATATCCATTATTAGTCCATCACCCTATTATTTGGCCCAAACTACTGCAGCTCATATATTGTTGCACGTTATGTGCATTTGAACCTCATTCATGATGCCATTTAGTTCAAGAACCACAAGAAAACAAGAAAGAAGGAAAATTGAAAGTAGTAGATCTAATATATTTGTAATCTTACTACTTCATTTGGTGGTCAAGGATTTTGACTGTGGCAACTTCCTCCCAAACAAGCAATATGTAGGCAAGGAATCTAATGATTATGTCCACACATCCAATTGCATCCCCTCCAATGGAACTCTTAGCTTTTCTTCCAATTTTTCTAGGTTCTGAATGGCTACTTGCGCTGCTTTCTCCTACTTCTTTCCTTCTAAACAGAAAGCAAGCCATGCTGATTCAAAAACATGAGGAATAGTGAAATGCAACTGTTTTAGCATACACCATAATTGTGCTGCTGTAATTTATGTATATCTAGCGATCTATATGAAATTACTTTGATTATATATGGAATTATGGATCATTATAAGTTAATGATTGAGGTAGAGTTCTGTTGACCACAATCTGGAAGATCAGAATAGTTTTGAAGGAATCTTCTCAAGTTTTGCTATTTAAATTTTAAAATATTACTCTTTTATTTTCAAATTCATTATACTACCTTATATCACATTTATCAAAATCTAATATTGATATAAAATTATTTATAGATATACAAAATATTTTCAAAAACACATTTTCACACATATATAAATCATAAATGAAATTAATAAAATTTCAGTCATGTATTACTCAACATCAATCCTCGTACAATTCATTCAAACGTGTTAGTACTTTTATACAAAAATTAATTGTAACTTTTCTAAATTCAGATCGAACCGTCTAAAATCCAAAATAAGTCTAGCTAGAATTGAAACTAATGTTTAAAAATCATTTTTAATTAAATACAAACTCAGAAGTATTAATTTTTATATATACATGTACCTTTTCATCTGCAAATCTCACCCAAAATCGTGCTTGGGCTTTCTTGTAAGGATCCGGAGGCAGCAAGCTAGGGTATTTGTCTTTCAATATCTCATCGATGTATTCCAATATAATTGCAAACTCCGGTAGTGGCTTTCCATCATGAACAAGAACAGACACTTTTCCATAGATAGGATTTAGTTGGGAAAGCAGAGGGCCTTGTTAAAGATATCTTCTTCTATGTATTCATATTCTATGCCCTTTAGTTTCAGTGCCCATCTCACCCTGTGAACAGATGGGCTTACCCAAAACCCTACAACTTTCTCGCCCTTACTATTTTCTATGAAAAAATCAGAAATGCATTCAAGAATTTCTAGTCAAGAGATAGAATCGAAAAGCTGAAAGAGTCAAATGAATATATTAGAAAAAATAAGACAACAAAAGGTATAAAAAGTATGAAATTCACATTCAGTATACCATTTCCCATTCTTAAGGATTTGTAGCCCTAGTTCATCTTCCAGAATGATTGTATAACTTGAGTCATCCGAATGAGCCTTCAAGCCGAGCACCAAATCTGCCCTCTTGCAAGGGGAATAGTAGTTGAATCTATCCAGTAGCTGTGCGTTTTCCCCAATTGTTTCAGAAAG
This sequence comes from Jacaranda mimosifolia, assembly GCA_018894105.1. Lineage (NCBI taxonomy): Eukaryota > Viridiplantae > Streptophyta > Magnoliopsida > Lamiales > Bignoniaceae > Jacaranda > Jacaranda mimosifolia. The sequence goes on along the minus strand of CM032133.1, from coordinate 14,238,996 downwards.
CAGTTTTCTTCAAGATGAAGTGATCTTGCCATGGATTTGGATACAATCTCCATTTTTGCATACTTGTTCTTCTCGTCCACTAACTGCTCAAAAAATGCCCTCCCAACTTATCTTATCTCATCCAGGATAGAACTTGGGATCCCATGTCCTATGGCCTAAACATATTATTTTCCACCATTCAGTTCTAAAATTTGTTGGAAACATGCGAAAAAGAGATCACATTTTGAACTTGAAAACATCACCAAATGGAGAGAGCTTCTTTGGACCGCTGCCCTTCCTTCTCTCAACTCACTTTTTTAATTTCCCATCAGTTTTCCATTTCTTGCTACTACTAAAAAAGAATTGATAAAGAACTAAAAAGAGGAAAGTGAGAGGATTTTTAATTTTTTGTCTTTTGTTATCATTATTGTAGTGGGTCCTATTATTTAGATCTAATAGCAATTTACCCCCCTATATTTTAAAAAATGGGCAATTTACGTCCTATGAAAAATAAATATTCAATATACCTCCCTATGTTTTAAAAAACTTCACACACCGCCTCCCCTTTCTCATTTGCTATCCATTTAACATAATTTTAATATAAAAAAATGAATTTACCCTCAATCATTTAACATATTTTCAATTCAATTTAAATAACCTTTTATTATTATTATTATTATTATTATTATTATTATTATTATTATTATTATTATTATTATTATTATTATTATTATTATTATTTTTCTTTCATTCTTTTCTTTTCTTTTTATTTCTCATTTCTCTTTTCTTCCATTATTTCATATATTTCTCATTTTATACATCTATATAAATTGATCATTATTTTTCATTTCTCATTATTTCATATATTCTCATTTTATACATATATAAATTTATTTATAAAATTAAAATCACTTTTATTTTTATTTTATCGATTATATTCATCTCCTTTATACAAATTTTTTTATTTTTAAATTTTAAAACTATTTTTAACTTTTTTTATTTCATCTTTCTAATTTATTCCTTTTTATTTATATATATTATACAATAAATATAAAATATATAATATAATAAACATAAATATATTTATGTATATATTTATGAATAAATATTTTATATTATATTTTATACCCCTAGTCCACCCCCACCCCACCCCACCCCACCCCACCCCATCCTATCTTACCTACTAGCGCCCAACAGCGGCCATGGTCGCCCTTCTGCGAGCGACGCCTCCATGGAGGCCTGGCCGCTTGCAAATGCAGCCGTGGAGGTCACCCCTGTGAACGGCGGCCATGGGCGCCGCTCGTAGGGGCCAAGCGGCCAGGCCTCCATGGCTGTTGCAAATGCGGCCACATCGGTGGGCAGTTGTCGGCAGTGGCTGCCGGTGGCCGGTGGGGTGGGGTAGTGATATATATAATATATATACATATATATATAATATACACATTATATATATGATAATATATTATCTTGTATATACTATATTTAAAAAAAAAATAATATGATTTGATTTAGACCGTTGATTTTCTAAAAGAAGATCCAATGGTTGATGAATAAGGGCATAATTGTCTTTTTATATAGAAAAATTTAAGTCCAGATGCACACACGGGCGTGTGTCCTACACCCACGCTCTCAGGGGGGTTCGTTGCATAATTTTTTAAAATATGAAGGTGTTCTTTGTCTATTTTTTTTTCACAGGGAGGTAATTTGCCCTTTTTTTTTTTTTAACATAGAGGGGTTATTTGTAAAAATTCCTATTATTTAATTTGATAAATCTTAAGACTATACCCAATCTATTATCTCCACCTTTTATGCTATTCAAAGGATTTTTTCTGACATACTCAAAGAGAAAAGGCCAAAAAAATCTGATGACAATATTTTTTCGGCTTTCTTCTCATCAAGAGAATAAATGAAAAAAATCTGCATCACAAATTAAAATTTGCCATCTATTCCCCTTCATTTGCCCATGTGAATGGAGCCCACAATAAATCAAGAAATAAGAAATTAGAAAAAAGGTCGTCCACCATTTTTTCTTCTAACAAATTTTGTAGGTCCCACCATTAGTACAATACAAGCAGCACAAGGTTTCACTTTATAAAGAACCAAACACTCAAACAGTACCATTTCATAAGGTTTCACTTTATAAAGAACCAAACACTCAAACAGTACCATTTCATGCAAGAGAAAACCAAAAAAAAAAAAAAAATTGAAAAATAGTATTGGTGCTTATATTATAGTAGTAATAGTAATATATATTATATATAATTATGTTTTTAGAATTTATATATATATATATATATTGTATATATTTATGTATTTAGAATATATATAAGATGTATATATAATGTATGTATATGTGTTTGTATGTATGCATTTTTATTTTTTATGTCTTATTTTTATTTTTATATATAAATTTATTTTTTTACTTGTTTTGTATTTTTATTTTCATGTTTTCGTTGAAGTGGTAGGTTGAATTGCCACGCAGGAGAGGAGGACAAGTTTGATGATAGGGCGCCACACGGCATAAAATTAGACACCATGTAGATTTGGGCCACTGCCGGATGACTTTCAGGCTTAATTTGCCATCAAATTATTAAATTTCAAGAAGTGATGTACCAATCATGCGCCTGAAAAGATAAAATTCAAAATTGCCAGTGGGGTGTAGTTAGAAGACCAATTTTGTAATTTTACCTTTAATTTTTAAATGATTTCTGGAAGTTGGACTTGCTGTGGATTTGTTGTTAACCTATAATATGGTGGTTTTTTAACACTCGATTGTATTCTTTGTGTTGGCTCATAGAATATGGCCTAGACAAGATGCGGCTGTACATTTTGTTGTGAGATTCGAACCTTTTGCTGCAAAGACAACTCATAATTTGAATTTTTCCATACTGTAACTTGATGTAGCAGTGCTTCGAATTCAAAATTAAAAACTCTAAACAAAATATGGGAACTCATATACTAAAGCAAAGGATTGGGGAATTCGTTGAAAATAAATAAAAAATTGTTGTTGTAAGTATTTTATTCAATCTACTTTTTTCCAATATTGTTTGACATAATTAAAATTTTTCTTAGATTCTTTTTACGTAAATATGTTTTTTTCTATTTTGTGTTCACATATAGGGATTTAATTAGTTATTAAAAGCAGTTGATGAGATTTGTGCTACTCTCAAATTGAAGAATTGTCAAGAAGAGAGAAGTGGAGTATAAGAGAATGTTAAACAAGCCCTCGAAGAGGTTTGAAAGAGTGGATAGGCTAGGAAGAGAGGCAGGTGGGACCACTGGATTTGGACCTCGAAAGCAACAGAGTTTTGATAGGAATGTCGATGTCATTATTTTTTTTTATAATTAGGCGGATAATTTATATGTTTGATAGAGAAAAGTATTTTGAAAATAAGATGATTGAAATTACTATTTATTCTTTTTTTTCAGGTGACTCTTTGGACTTTTGGGGGTAGTTTATGAAAAACTTGAATCCGTGGGTGGCAATGTAGCAAAGTAACACGTCTCTTAAAAGAAAGGAAATCTAGACAACTTTTGTCGTCTATGACCGCTGTTAAGTACAAGCAATTTTTTTTTTTCTTTTTCATAATTATAAATAAATTGATTAAATATATCATAATGATATATATCAATTTAATGATGAATAATTATAATCAAACAATTAATCCTCAATTGTTGTAAAAATAAATAATGATGATGTATTTAATATTTTTTTCCATATTCAAACATAATATCTCCTACATATGAATATAAACATGATACTATCAGATCAATTAATCATTCAACTCCATATTTCATATAGTTACCTGCAACCTATTTATGCAGTGAATGGTTTTTTTTATTTGTTATTTGGTTGGTTTCCCTTCTTATTCTAAAAAAAATGATTGCCTACAATATAATTGTAACAATATTTTTCATGTGATTTAATTATAATTCTAATTTAGAATATACACCTAAAGGATGTTTGAGAGAGCTTATAAGCTCCTCAAAATACTCTATAAAATATCATAAAATTTTTGATAAAATTTTTGGAAACGACTTATAAATTCAAATGTTAGGATCCTATGAACTTTTTATTAAGAAAATAAGGAGTTTCTAACTTATTTATTTCATAAACTCCTTTTTAATTTTAATAACTTATAAGTTTCAAAATTTTACTTTATTTCAACAATTTAAAAATTTGTTTTTAAATAAAATATAATATCTTATAAATATTAAGTTTAAAAAATATCATATAAAATGTAGAAACTTATAACATCTTTTCGATAAATTTAACAAATTAATACCCGGCCATCTTAATGTTATATGTAAAAATTTTAATAATTAATATCGAATTAAAATTTTTTAAAAAAATTAAAAATCGTACTATGAGAACGTGGTAGTCCCATTACACCTCACATTGGCGTGGACACAACAAACAAATTGAACATCTGTCAATACATTAAATACACAACAAACATACTTTTCAAAATATGTCATTATTGTTAATCATTTGATTATTTGTTTGGATTGTTAGATTTATTTGCACAAATTGTTTGTTTGATTTCTAAAGTAAATTTGTTCATAATTTCATTTACATTGTTGTGGTTGGTCAAATTGCCTTAGTTTGATGATTTGTATATTTTAATATTTTTAATGAACTATGTTATAGTAGATGGTAAGTGCCATTCCTTTAAAAGTTAATAAAAGCATAATTCTTTTAAAGTTACTGTTATTTCATTTTGTAGAAATGTCGCAATGAATAGGTTATTTAGGGAAAAAAAGGAAATTATAAATAAATTTGAAAATTGATAATTAGAGTATAGGAAAAATTAATTTTTTGCCCTATAAATTTATCTAATTTTTAATTTTGTCCTATATTTTACCCAATTAAAAATTTAATCCTATAAGTATAGAAAAATTGACACATTTAGTCCGACAATCGTCGGAATTAGAAAAGTTGGTTGGAAATGCGGATGTGGCATACTGAATTTTGTTGAATTTGGAGATTTTTACTTAGGTGGCAAATTTCCAGCTGACATGGCATCTTTTTGTCTTGTTGGAAGAAGTCCTTGCTTAGTTGAATTTTTTATTGGTAATATTATTATTAATATATTCTTAATAGTATTTTTAATAATAACACAAATAATATTGGATAATAATATTAAAATAATAATAATATTATTATTATCATTTATAATATTAACAATATTATTCTTGTGATTAATTATATTAACAATAATAAAATGAATATAATATTCATTAGTATTATGTATTATTATTAGTGATATTATCAAAACATTATAATATTATTAATGCTACATAGTATGAATATAATTAATACTATTATTAATATAATCTTTATTATTATTACTAATATATTACTAATCATATAACCAATATTAATCATAATAGTAACAACATTAATGATATTAACATATACACATATATTTATATAAATATCTATTATATATACATATATTATACACATATATATATTTATACAAATATATGTATTATATAAATATATACATATATATACATTCGACATATTGATCACCCACCACCACCAGCCGACTTGCCGACCCTAGCTCCCCAAGCACCTGATTGCCATGACCGACTGGCCATTGGCCATGGCAGCCATGAGCTAGGCCGCTGCTGTCCAAGCTCGCCCTGGCCACGCTACTGCCTGGCCCTGACCTTCGTGGTGGCCATCGTAAGCTACCAGGTGCTAGCGGCCGAGATGCTTGATAGCCATGGCCATTGCGGCACTTGAAAGCTCGGCTGCCATAGCCAGAGGCCGCTTGGCCAGATCTGGCTAGGTAGTAGCCATGGCTAGCTAAGCTAGACATGGGGTGGAGTGGGTGGTGGGCGAGGGTGGTTTCTTTTTGTTTTTAATGTTTAATTTATTTATTTCTTTATTTATGTATATAAATTTAATTAAATTATTTTACTTGTGTAAGATAAAATTATGTTGTTACATGGTAGATTAAATTTTTTTATTTCTTAATTAGAAAATAATTATAGATTATATATAAATATATATTTATATAAGTATACATGCATATTTATGTATATATCATAAATTCAAATGCCATGTTGGCACTAACGTTGTTGGTGTTTTGTCAACATGGCAAAAAAATTCCATGTAGTACCAACAAAGCAAAATCCCCAATTTCAAAACATTCTGCTGTGCCATGTCAGATTTTTCAGTCAATTGTTTTAATTTCAGCGACAACCAGACTAAATGTGACAATTTTTATACTTATAGGACTAACTTTTTAATTGTATAAAATATTGGACAAAATTAAAAATTGGGTAAACTTACATGATGAAAAAATTATTTTTCCCTTAGAGTATAAAATATTGATATTTGAAGACTAAATTGGAGATGGAAACAGATAGAAAACTAATTCGATGAAATCGAAGACAGATTTTGAGACGGAATTTTGAGACAAGGTTAAAGACGAAATTTGAGATGGATTAATTTAAATTATTTAAAGATGGATTTACAGACAGAATTAGCGTCATACTTAGCAACTCTTGTAACCGTCTCTAAATTCATCACGGAATCAGTGACAAGGTTTTCATCCACTGGTTTGGAGACGTAATTCCGTCTCTGTTTAAAATCAGAGACGGAATAGGGATTTAGAGATGGATTTTTCCCTCTTTGAAACCCTACTTTTTGTAACATTTAATATGATTCGGAATATTATCCGAATTTGATTTATTTAGTAACCATCTTGATTTGCTATGAGTATTTAACACAATTAATTTAGTTAGATCATCATAGTTGCAGATTTAATTAAATTAAACCTATTTGTACAAATCACAATTAATGGAGTATTATAAAATCTAATGTCAACTAAATTCCAGCATAACATTTAGTGAATGTTCAAAGGTTTCGAATTATAAGCTCCAACATTATTATTATTATTATTATTATTATTGTTGTTGTTGTTGTTGTTGTTGTTGTCGTTCTTCTTGTTGTTCTTGTTGTTGTTGTAAGCTCAATATCTTAATTATATAATATTTTTACTCAAAGTTTCAACATATTAATTTTTAATTATTAATTTACTGAAATCTATTTGTAAATAATACTTTAAAGTGTTTTTTTACTGTTTCCCTGGAGTCCGTAGTATTTTGTGTCAACTGTGCAGTTCCAACTGTATCTCTTATAAATTTCCAATACCTCTTGTTCCAGTTTCTCCAAGTAAAATAGTGCTATTACACTGTTAATGTTTGCTCTTAGTTTTAAAAATGCTAATTTCATTGTTTCAGCTTGAACTCAGACAATGGACACTAAGAGAATACTTTGAGTGAGAGTTTAATTATAAGCTTTTCATATATATTAAGATGCTTGTAAAATATTTGCAAGCTTTAAAACAGAAGGATTTCATAAGTTCTTTTTTTTTTTGGAACAAAAAAGTAAAAAATTCTCGATAATACTTTTCTTAATTTAATCATATTAATCATAAAATTATTGTCAATGACATTTATGAGTTCCAAAATTTTATTTTATCTAAATATTTGAGGAGTTATTTTTAAAATAATATTTTGACATTTTATAAGTTTCAAAAATATATAGCTAGAAACATCTTCATGTTTGGACGAGTTTACAAATTTTTTCTCATAATAGAGTTTGTATAATTACTTGGTAAAATTTTTTAAGAAACATTATATCTTCTAAAGTAAGAGTTTTTTTTTCTTAAAAAAAAAAAGAAGTAAGAAATTTCTAAATTACTTTCAAAATCTTATTCAACTACTTAATTTTTTAACCATATAATTACTCATATTTTTTATAATTTTTAAAATCTTATATTGTATTGTAAGTTTCAAAAATAATATTAAATAAATTGTTGATCTTGATAAAATCTTTTAAATAACTAAGCCAAAAAGCCTCTAAATCAGATATTTTGAGACTATTACAAATAAAATGTTTAACAATATTCTAATAAGTGGCACTGTGGCAGAAATTTGATTTATTGTCTCATGAAATTTCTTAGTTAGAAAAACTGATCCAACTTAATATTACCACACTACAAAAAAATGAGCTTTAGTGATCGATTGAGCAGTCACTAGTCAGTGACCAATTAGTGAACGCTTAATGACTGATTAGTGATCAATTTAAATATAAATATTTAAAAAAAAAATTAGTGACCGATTGGTGATCAATCAGCGACCGAATTAGTGACTGCAGAAAAGTGGTCACTAAATAGTGACCGAACTTTTTTTTCAGTCACTAATAGTAGTGATTGCACAAAGCAGTCACTAATTCGGTCACTAAATTAAGAGTTCGATCACTAATATAAGTGAACGTATAAAGCGGTCACTAATTAATAACCACGTTTTTCAATCAATATACGGTTACAAATATAAAATTTTATTTTTTATATATTCTTGTAATATGAAAGCAAAAATTTTATGTAACACTTATATAAGTAATAAAATATTGTGTTTGTTATTAACATATATATTTGATAATAATATATGTGTATATATAAAATATAAAAATATACACAAATATATAGCCACTAAATATTTCTAAATAATATCTATATAATTGAACATTAATTTATTAATGTATACACAAAGAAATAAACAAGAATAATATTCTTATACAAAGAAAAAAATGAGAACTAATTAATATATACATGTCAATAATATATATATATATATACATGTATTATGAGTAACTAAATACTTATAATATAATTAATAATATTATATATTAATTTATATGCATACGCATATATACATATTACCATATATATATGTGTGTGTGTAAACTATTTATTACTATAAACAGTAACAAATATTAGTATTTATTATAAACTATTTATTATTAAAAAAAAAGAAAAAACTATTTATCACTATACATATTAGTATGTTTATACTATTTTTAATATGTTTATAATATATTATGATAAAATATACCTAAAATTTAAAAGTAATAGTGATAAATAATAAATACAGGCGTTATTATATTGAATAAATATTACACAAATATAAATGAATAATTTCTATTGTTGTTAAATTTTAAAATGCAAAATAATAGTAACTTATACATAAGAATATTCTAATTACTTTTTAATTTGTAAATATTATATATATTATATTGTTGAGGCAAATGGATGAAAATGCATGTGGTGTAGTGGTTAGTTATCCATTTGAACATAGCAAAGTTCTTGAGTTTGAATCCAAGAGGAAGCAAAGTCCAAGATAAATATTTTTTTGTTTCATTAAAATTAGTGACCGAAATTGCGGTCACTAGTTGGTGACCGTCACTAATTGATCACTAATCAGTGACCGATAAAAGTCGATCATTAATTAATGACTGACACAAATTAGTGACCGATCTGATCGGTCACTAAACCTGTTAGTGACCGATTTTATCATGTTTAGTGACCCATTTTTTGGTCACCAATGCCCCTTTTTTTGTGGTGCCAATTGTCATCTAATTATTAACACATCAATATTTACATATTTTAATTTTTTAAAAATAAAACCCTGTGGCATATCATATTGGTTAATTAGGGAAAAATAGCTAAACCTACTTTCAATTTAGGAATCAATCCCCATTTGAATTTTGTTTGTTTCCACTCCCCAGTCAAAGGTTATTTTAATTTTTTATAATCCACACCTCAATTGAGTTAAAAAGACAAAAACAACCTCACTTAAATTGAAAATACCATGAGACACTCCATTTAACCACTCAAAAAACACGTTTCTTCAAAATAATTCCCCCTACATGTTTTTTCTTCCTCTTCCCTTCATCTTCAAGACTAATTCTCATTCTCTCAGGCAATGCCTTCTTCCCGTTGGTGCTGCAACAATTGGCCTTCTTCTCTCTTCCCTTTCTTATTTTTGAATTAATTTTTCACCATTCACTATGTTGCCCAAGCTAGAAGGGTTTGTGTTTTAGCTCCTCAATTGCATAGTTTACAAGGTAAGCTTTGTAATTTTCTCTTCTATTATTCTGTATTGAAATACTGAAAGAAATTTCATAGATTTATTTGTTTGCTTCTTGTTTTATCTTGGTTTTAATTATATTAGGCCTAATTTTGATATACTCAATTCACCCACTATCAATCTCTTCTTTTATAAAAACCTCTAATGTAAGTTTTGTCGTACTTGGATATTATCAATTTATACTTCATTTGTTGTTTTAATCGCATATTTCAATTGTCAATTATTTGAATTTAATAATTATAAAATTCATATAAGGTATAGTGTATATTAGTTGTTTGTAACTGAATTTTAAGGATATTATCTGATTTATGGTGTATACAAAGTGATAAATCATGTTTAAGCTTTTCTTGGGAATATTCATGCAAACTCATCATTAGTATGATTAATATTATTTTCAAATAATATGGTAGCAAAATTCAAACTTTCAGTATTTAAATTGTGAGTTATAGTACACAAAATTTCCAATTTAGTATTATGGGCAAGCTTTTTTGGCACAAAAATTCAAACTTTCTCAGTATTTAAATTGTGACCTGTAGTTATATGTCTCTCTTTTCTACAAAAATAATGGCAAAACCTCAGGGACCTACACACCAAATTATCGAAGGTAATAAAGACTCCGAGCTATATTCTCGGTACTCTTCAAGGTACTTTAAAAATTGTTATGAAGGACTTGGATAGTAAGATGAGCTTCAGACACACTTGAGCATATTGTTATAGAAAAAATAGGGACCCTAAACTGTGGAGTTTATGTATGTCTTTGGCCAGAGTTTTTTGCAAAAAAACACCAATAATTTATAGGAATATGCAAATAACTGTTCTATAGGTGCACATCGAACACATATTGCTGCAAAAATTCTGACCGATGATCATAGTTTAATGTATTCCAGGGCTCAATGATGATATTCAGATAGTTATTATTTGGATGAATTTACTTTTGGTATGTGGATATTGAGGTAATTATTTCAGTATTTTTGACATTCTTATTGGATATTATTTTTAATTTGTGTATTTGAATGATCATAATGGATGGTGTTTACAATTTATAGTATTATTTGGAATTTATATATAGACACTGGTAAATATATATATATATATATATAGATATGTTACAAGTTAGCTTAAAATAAGTACACAACTAGTGATAACTTAGTACATAAATGTAGTTTCAAAGTACATAATTGCCAAATTAGGTACTTTTTTGCATATTTTCAGTATAAATGAGAGCAAAAGTGGTTGGATGTTGGTGTTTGTGTTCCCAACCATCCCAACATGTGCTATTCCGAGCATTATTTGAAGAAAATATGATTTTATTGTATTAAAATATCTTATGTGTTGTTCCAAGATCGAATTGAGGTTAAACTCGACCTATGGGAAAGCAAGTAGAAAATCATGCAAAATAAGTACATAAATAGGGAAAACTCAGTACATAAACATAGTTTTGAAGTATATAATTGCCAAAACTATGTAATTTTTTTTTGATTTCAGTATCATTCTCAACACATAAGGTACTGAGTTCAATTCAGCCGAATCTGACTCTTGCATAATCATAAGACCATGACGTATTAGTCCTAGAACTCATATAATCATAATGATAGATTTAGTGGTTTTAGATTGTGATATCAAGAGGATTCATTTGGTTTATGCATCAATGATTTATACTACTCTGAATAAAAGCAAAGTAGTTGGACGTGTGTGTTTGAGTTTTCAACCATTTCAACATGTACTATCACGACCATTTCTTCAACAAACCACAATTTTGTCGCGTTGGGGTGTCTTATGTGTTGTTCTACGCATCGAATTGAGCCTTATCTTGGCCTTTGGAAAAGTAAATACATAAACAACAAAAATAAGTACACAACACTAGCAAGCTAAGTACATAAATGCAGTTTTGGAGTACATAACTGCTAATACTGGGTGCTTTCTTTTTTCTTTTTATTTTTTTATTTTTAGTATAATTCTTAGCACATAAGGGATTGAGTTCAATTCGGCCTAATCTAGCCATTGTGTGATCATAAACTATGGCATATTAGCCTTAAGATTTATATAGTCATGACATGTTGACTGGTTTTTTATGGTGGTGTTGGGAGGATTCATTTAGATCATGCATCAATGGTTTATACTACTTTGAATGAGAGCGCAAGTGGCTGGATGTGTGTGTTTAAGTTCCCAATCATTTCAACATGTACTATCACGACTATTTCTTCAATAAACCATAATTTTATCGTGTTGGGGTGTCTTATGTGTTGTTCGATGCATCGAATTGAGCCTCATCTTGGCCTTTGAAAAGCAAGTGTATAGATACGAAAAATAAGTTCACAATACTGGCAAATTAAGTACATAAATGCAGTTCTAGAGTACATAACTGCCAATATTATTTTCAGTATCATTCTTAGCATATAAAGGATTGAGTTCAATTCGGACTAATCTTGCCATTGTGTGATCATAAGACCATGGCATATAATCATGATAGGTTCACTGGTTTTTTATAGTGGTGTCGGGATGATTCATTTAGCTCATGCATCAATCTTTTATACTACTCTGAATAAGAGCGCAAGTGGTTGGATGTGCGTATTTGGATTCCAACAATTTCAACACGTACTATCACAATTATTTCTTCAACAAACCACAATTTTATAATATTAGGGTGTCTTATGTGCTGTTCTGCGTATCGAATTGAACCTTATCTTAGCCTTTGAAAAAGCAAGTACAAAAGCACAAAAAATAAGTACACACCACTAGCAAACTAAGTACATAAATGCAATTCTAGAGTACATAACTTCCAACACTGGGCACTTTTTCGCCCAGTTTGGGTATCGTTTTCAGTACATAAGGGATTGAGTTAAATTCGGCTTAATCTAGTAGTTGCGTGATCAAAAGACTATGGCATATTAGCCCTAGGAGTCATATAGTCATGATAGGTTCATTGGTTTTCGATGATAGTGTTGGAAGAATTCATTTAGCTCATGCATCAATTGTTTATACTACTCTGAATAAGAGTGCACTTGGTTGGATGCGCGTATTTAAGTTCCCAATCATTTCAACATATACTATCACGACCATTTCTTCAACAAACCATAATTTTATCATGTTTGGGTGTCTTATGTATTGTTCCATGCATCAAATTAAGCCTCATCCCAGCCTTTGGAAAATCAAAACATAAACACAAAAAATAAGTACACAACATTAGCAAACTAAGTACATAAATGTAGTTCTGGAGTACATAACTGTCAATACTGGGTACTTTAGGGGATCGAATTCAATTTGGCCTAATCTAGCCATTGCGTGATCATAAGACCATTGCATATTAGCCACATGAGTCATATAGTCATGATAAGTTCACTGGTTTTTGATGGTGGTGTCGGAAGGATTCATTTAGCTTATGCATCAATGGTTTATACTACTCTGAATAAGAGCGCAAATGGTTGGATGTGTGTGTTTGAGTTCCCAACCATTTCAACATGTACTATCACGACCATTTCTTCAACAAACCACGATTTTGTCGTGTTTGGGTGTCTTATATGTTGTTTTACGCATTGAATTGAGCCTCATCTCGGCTTTTGGAATAATAAGTACACAAATACAAAAAATCAGTACTTAACATTAGTAAACTAAGTACATAAACGCAATTGTGGAGTGCATAATTGCCAATATAGGGTACTTTTTTGGCCGAAAATTGGCATCGTGCTCAACACATAAGGGATCAAATTCAATTCTACTTAATTTGGCCTTTGTGTGATTGTAAGACCACGGTATATCATTATTAGCACACTAGGAATTTTTGGTACCATGTATGAACGGTTTCACACTGCTATGAATGAGAGTGTAAGTGGTTGGATATAGGTGTTTGTGTTCCAAACCATTTATTCAACAAACTATGGTTTTGTTGCGTTAGGGCCACTTATGTGTTGTTCTACGTATTGAATTGAGCCTCATCTCGATCTTTGTAAAAGCAAGTATATAAACACGAAAAATAAGTACACAATATATGCAAATTAACTACATAAATGCAGTTCTGGAATATATAAAAGCTTATACTGGGTACCTTATTGTGGATTTTCGGTATCATTCTCAGCACATAAATTAAGGATCGAGTTCAATTCAGCCGAATCTGACCATTGCGTGATCATAAGACCATGACATATAATTATCAGCACATTAGGGATTTTCAATACCATATATGAACAGTTTCACACTACTATGAATGAGAGCGCAAGTGGTTGGATGTAGGTGTTTGTGTTCCAGACCATTTCAACACGTGCATATCCAAACTATTTCTTCAACAAACAATGGTTTTGTTGCTTTTGGGTCACTTATGTGTTGTTCCACGCATCTAATTAAGCTTCATCTTGGCTTTTGGAAAAGCAAGTATATAAACACAAAAAATAAGTACACAATATCTATAAATTAAGTACATAAACGTAGTTATGGAATACATAAATGCCTATACTAGGTACTTTTTCGTGGATTTTCAGTATCATTCTCAAGACATAAGGGATCAAATTCAATTCGGCCTAATCTCGCCATTACATGATCATAAGACCATGGCGTATCATTGTCAACACATTAGGGATTTATGATATTATACATGAACGGTTTCACACTACTATGAACGAGCGTGCAAGTGATTGGATGTAGAAGTTTGTGTCTAAACCATTTCTATATGTCCAAATCATTTCTTCAACAAACTATGATTTTGTTGCATTGGGGTGTCTTATGTGTTGTTTCACTTATCGAATTGAGCCTCATCTCAGTCTTTGAAAAGCAAGTACATAAATACGAAAAATAAACACACAACATTGGCAAACTAAGTACATAAACACAGTTCTAGAGTACATAACTGCGAATTTTGGGTACTATTATGATAAAATGAAAAATAAATATGAATAATAGCTACAACGTAAACCTTCCTAATAGTTAAAAAGAATACTCATTCATGATTTCTTTCACATTAAAATTATAGTACAATATGTCTATATTTTACAAAGTGTACAATACAAATCATTCTATAAAAATTCTCCAATTAAAATACAATATAGTACAAATGCTACAACTTAACATGTCCTCTAGATAAAAACGAATTTAGCAGCTACCATAAGCACATGTACACTATCTATTTTGTAATCCAACTTCTTTTAAATCTGTCTTCTTTGCATCCTCTTTTTCCTAATTGAAGAAAAATTAAATCAATCAAAATATTATTTAATAAGTAATGACAAATGATAATACAAGTACAAATATACAATAAAACGGTAAACAAATCTATCGTTGTATCAAAATCACCAAAAATATCATCAAAATTCATCC
Organism: Jacaranda mimosifolia; assembly: GCA_018894105.1. Classification (NCBI taxonomy): domain Eukaryota; kingdom Viridiplantae; phylum Streptophyta; class Magnoliopsida; order Lamiales; family Bignoniaceae; genus Jacaranda; species Jacaranda mimosifolia. Next base: position 14,223,762 of record CM032133.1, on the reverse strand, counting down.
AACCAACAAACATAGATACTGGACCAGAAATACATACAAACAAACACACACATATATGAGAGAGAGAGAGAGAGAGGGGGGGGGGGGAAGAAATATATAATACATATCTACATATATATACCTGATAAGTGGTGTCGAATTTATCGTACATGAAGTGAGTGATGATGCTAGTTTTGCCGACTGATTAATTCCCCCATAAACATCAGCTTGTACTTTGCTAAAGGTGAACCAATTTGAGAATGGCAAAAAAAAAAAAAAAAAAAAAAAGGTGAAAAATGATCTTACCTATTGTTCGCAGGAGAGAGCTGGCGGGAGAGAAGAAACAATGAGGAGAGAGAAGGCATAATGTCAAATAAACAAAAAGGAAAAGAAGAGAAAATAGGTTTGGGGGGAGGGGCGGTTTGGTCAAAAAAAGTGTATGGGTAGTCAACTCAAAAGACAAAGTTGAATTAGGGAGTTAAAACTGAAAAAAAGGAGGATAGGGACTGAATAGAAAATTGAAAGTGATTTGGGGATTTATAAATAAAATGCCCATATAATATTGCTTCTATATATTATAAGCATAAATATTTATTAATCTATATTAATATTTTAATTTAAAAGAGTATTGTACTTGTGTCTTATATGTGTGTATATGTATAATGAAAACTATAGCTAGTTTTCTCTCACACATAAATATACATATGTATCAATAGCACTAACATATAAATAACATATGAAATACATATGCATAGTACTTTTGAAAATCATATCTAAATTCATATATTAAACCCTACTGATGGTGTTAAGACCCGCCCGATAGTAGACCAAATGAAATGATTTTAAGAATTTAAACAAATTTGTAAACCAGCAGCATAGACATGGCTGCTCCACGGTACAACCTCGAGATGAAATTTTGGGAAAATTAGATTCAATGAGATTCTGCAAGTATGCAAAACCTACATATCTGTAGCACTCAGAAAATCACTACTTGCATAGAACAAAAAGCAGTAACAAATGACAAAGGGAGCTGAATACTAGTTCCACATTCATTAATATTAGCTAATTATTTAGTAGGTAGAATGAATATTGTAGAAGTGAGGAGCAGAAGAAATAGCTGGCCATAAAACAAGCACTCACCCAATATAAATTGAATCCAAAATGGGAAAAATGTGATTTTAGTCCACTAATTATGGTCTCCCGCGAAAAAAAGGACTTTAATAATTTGTATTTTTCGATATAGTCCACCATATTAAAAAATGCAGCACGTTGAGGACATTTGGCCAGAAATTGGCCAATTTTTTGTCAGAATTTGCATGTGCAACTCACATGATATTGTAAATTGGGGATTTATGACATGTGGCATTAATTGCCACATCACCGCCAAATCAACTGCCCACATGGTGATGCAATTGCCAAGTTACCATCCTAATTGGAAAAAAGCCATCAAAATGTTCCTTCCGAGAATCGAACTCAAAACCTCCAATATGGACAAACAGCATAGCTACCGCTACACTACAAGAACAATACGGCTATGCAATCTTGTACTTTTATATGCCAAAGGTTCGTTAGGCCTTTTAATTTTATATGTCTCTTTCCATCTTTAATTTTTTTTTTAATTCTTAATGAAAATTTTCTTAACTTTCTTTAATCAGTGAAACTAAATAAATGAAATTTTTTTAAGTATTAACAAAAATTTGCAATTTATTGATAATAAATTAATAAAGATTAAACTTGTACTTTTTAAATTCGTAAAAGCTAAAATTTTACAAGTTTTTTAATTCATAAAAATTAAATTAGCAAAAATAAATTTTGTAATTTTTAATAAAAATTGTAATTATTTTATTGGTAATAAAAACCAAATAAATGAAAATAATATTTGTATTGTTTTAATCAACTTGTCATTGTTCTGTTGAATTTAGATTTTCTTGAATTAAATTAAAAAAATTATCAATTTTTTTACCATAATTTTTCTAAAATTAACATTTTTATGAAATAAATTTACAAAAATTATCATTTTATAAAGATTACTAAAATGATGAAATGATAATTTTAGTAACTACGAAATAAATTGATATGGGAAATAAAATGATAATTATTTCAAAATAAAATAAATAAATTATTTTGTATATCAATAAAATAAATTGATATATGAAATAAAATAAATTTACAAAAATTAGTAAATTTACTAAAATTATCATTTTATTTCGAATATCAATTTATTTTCTTATTATTTTATTAATTTATTTATTTTATTTCGTATATCAATTTATTTTATTGATATATGAAATAATTTATTTTATTTTATTGTAAAATGATAATTTATTTATTTTATTTCGTATATCAATTTATGTCATAATGCAAATTATCATTTTACTAAAATTATCATTTTATTTCGAATATCAATTTATTTTCTTATCATTTTATTAATTTATTTATTTTATTTCGTATATCAATTTATTTTATTGATATACGAAATAATTTATTTTATTTTATTGTAAAATGATAATTTATGCATTTTATTTCGTATATCAATTTATTTCGTAATTACTAAATTTAACATTTTATAATTTTAGTAATTTTTATAAAATGATAATTTTTGTAAATTTATTTTGTAAAAATGTTAATTTTAGTAAAACTATGGTTAAAAAATTGATAATTTTTTTTAATTTAATTCAAGAAAAGCTAAATTCAACAGAACAATGACAAATTGATTAAAACAATACAAATATTATTTTCATTTATTTGGTTTTTATTACCAATAAAATAATTACAATTTTTTTATTAAAAATTACAAAATTTATTTTTGCTAATTTAATTTCTATGAATTAAAAAACTTGTAAACTTTTAGCTTTTGCGAATTTAAAAAGTACAAGTTTAATCTTTATTAATTTATCATCAATAAATTGCAAATTTTTGTTAATACTTAAAAAAATTTCATTTATTTAGTTTCACTTATTAAAGAAAGTTAAGAAAAATTTCATTAAGAATTAAAAAGAAATTAAAGATGGAAAGAGACATATAAAATTAAAAGGCTTAACGAAACTTTGACATATAAAATTAAAAGGCTCCATCTCCATATTGTTCTTGTGGTGTAGCGGTGGCTATGCTGTTTGTCCACACTGGAGGTTTTAAATTCGATTCTCGGAAGCAACATTTTGATGGTTTTTTTCCAATTAGAGAAGCAACATTTTGATGGTTTTTTTCCAATTAGAGAAGCAACATTTTGATGGTTTTTTTCCAATTAGGATGGTGACTTGGCAATGGCATCACCATGTGGGCAGTTGATTTGGCGGTGATGTGGCAATTAATGCCACATATCATAAATCCCTAATTTACAATATCATGTGAGTTGCACATACAAATTCCGGCAAAAAATTGACCAATTCGCGGGAGGCCATAATTAGTGGACCAAAACTGCATTTTTCCCATCCAAAAATTGTAGATGCCAGATCCTCAACCATAATTCTAATTTTTTCATTTCTTCAGTGAATTTATCTTGGGGGTTAAATGATTGGCTCTCACAACAATTATCCTAGTTTTTTGTTATTGTAGACGTATTTTATTGTTAATATTTCTTGTTATCTCGTAACATTTAGTGTTATCTCGTAAGTTTCATCCGTTTGCAAGTATACAAATACATCCTAATAGTTTCTTGTTCTGCAATCTCCAACATTAAGAAGCTTTTGCAATTCAATGATATTTAGGGGCAAATCAAACGGATCGATGCTACTAGTTTTATAGCTCCCTTCATATAAAAAGAAAAAGAAAAAAAAAGGAAAAGACTACAAGCATGCAATGTGAGTTTCCAAAATTCTAGTAAATCAAATATCCCAAAGTGCTTAAGTGGAGAAAGAAACCTAAAATTTCCATAATTATTTTGAAATAATTTCTTGGGTTATAGGGGGTGGATTCATTTTCAATTTGCAATTGGAGTCGATATCACATGGCTTTCCAGGAGGTAATTATTGGGGTCGTCTCTATTTCGACATCCTTTGACTTTGCGGAGTGACATGTCTTTACGTTTTCATTGATAGCCATAATTTTTACTCTTTCTTCATTGTCGTTTATATTGACCAAATATTTTGCGCAACCAATTTTTATGAGTTGATAAATCTGGAGTACTGTAACTTTGTTGTGGAGACATCACCATTGCCGTTAAGAGTTCGGGCCTCCCAGTGCAGTCATTCGATTTCGATTTTCTTGGACGAAGAAAGTGTATTATGTCATTGTATCAATGGTTCTGCTCATGATGTTTATGAGGATAAATATTTTGGCCCCTTTAATTTGAAAGCATTACGTAGTTATGGTGTTAATTCTTGGAAGAAATACTCCTAACTGAAAAAAAATCATTTTATAAAATATTATCATACTAAATCCCTGAATAGTATTTTTGATACATGAGTACTTTGCAAAAAAGCTATTTATTTTCATAAAATTTTTTTTAATTGAATAAAGAAATTTTGATGATTGAGTTGAATGATCAAGACTATGTTTTTTTTTAACATTTTTTTTGAGATATACCAAATAATTGGTGTCTCCTTCTATTTATACTTTCTAGTTTCTACCTCCTCAAGTGGAAGGTAGAGATAAAAGAATTGAATGATTTTGACAGGTTTTTTAGAATTATTCAAAAATATCTTGCAATTTCTCAACTTTTTTACAAGTTTCAAGATTGCTTTAATACAATCTGTACATTTTCAAAAATATTCTAAGTTCAAATTTTTTGTAGGTTGCCTCCCAAAATCTCTATTTGATTAGTTTTTTATTTAAAAATTAGTGCATATGATGTCATCTTTAACAACAATAGTACAAAGAAGTAAAATTACGGTTTATTTTCATATCATTCATTAAGTTGTTTGATTGAACATGTAGCTCCACATTTTATGGACACTAAAAAAATATTTTTGATAAGATATCAAATGAAGACATTCAAGTTATAGCTAAATATGTAATTAGCTCAAATATAAACCATGTTAAAAAAAAACAGCAATATATACAGATACATGTGTGCATGTGTGTATGTACACATATGGTAAGTTAAAATAGTCATCATCAAACATTCCAAGCCAATTTTTTAAGTTGTTTATATGTTTGACTACTTTTGTTTAAGTTGAAGGTTTCTGCTTTTGAGAAGATAATAAAGCATCCATTTAACCAACAATTAGAATCTTATAGTCTACGTGTATCTCTATTGTTATTCATAAACACATATGAACTTTAATATATAAGTATCTTATAACCTGAATTGTATGCAAGCGTAAAAATCAGTGTTTTATTTTATTATGTGTATTTTCAGACTGTTATTAATGATTTATTTCATTGTCAATTTCTACACACTCTCTATGAGTATTAAAATTTTTATTCTATAAGAAAGCCAATATCCATACATTCTTAGGAAGAAAAAGTACAAGTACCCTTGTCTTCTTCATTGAGATTATACTGGTGTTCGGTATATAAGTAGAATAATAAGAATAGATAAAGGCATCTATAGCCCTGCCTCTGTCTTTGGCCCCTTATCCACTACGGGTGAATTACAATCTTTCCCTTAGTTCTATAGGTTGCAGCTTGATTTATCTACAAGTTTTGTTTTGTCAGTGCACTCAAAAACCTACTCAACAGAGGTAGATCCTCCTGCTTCACACTAAGTCAATCTAGAAGCGAGTTTCAACACTCGAAACAATAAACACCTGTTCGAGCTAGGCCCCTTTTGAGAGATAAGAAATCTTTTAGCCCCATTCAACAATATCATTATATGTAATATATATAGCAAATAATGACAGTACACAGAGCTCGAACGTATATTCTAGTAATAATATATATATATATATATATATATATTAGATTTTAACTTAATTAAATATCATAAGAGAAGATAAGCTGCTTACTATTGAAAGTCAGACTCAGTTTGTCTTCCAGCAAGTTAAGTTGTATCGAGAAAGTTCCATCCAAGGAGCTTAGCCAAGAGTGGACATGGCCTGATGGCAGCACCGCAAAGCTGGTCAATGGGAGCTAACATATGGCTATACTTGTCTAAAAAAAGATAGGAATTAAGAAAGTAGAAATTCGATGAAGATAGAGATATAGAAAGTGTGTTGCGTGTGACAAGTGATCAGCATCTTAGGATTGATACTCTTTACTCAAATGCTACAACCAGCTTTGGGGTATATAGTATGATGAGACATTAAAATACAAAGCACCTTCCTTCCTTTTCTTTTGCCGCATTTTGCTCAAGATACTTCGGTTTAGGTGAAGCAGAAAGTCGATACACCTTCCTTAAATGAATAAAGTGGAGGGGGAGGAGGAATCTACCAAATTATCACTCAGACAAGTAGGTTTGATTACCCTAATTAAGAACGGTTATCTATCCCATAAAAGAACAAAAGAAGGTTAGGCGCCATTAAAGGTCAATTGGGTAGAACGTTTAAGAATAATACATATAAGCATATTAATATACTATAAAGTACTAATCTCGTATATATACTACACTAAAGATATACATAATACTACGTATAGTGTGTGTGTATATATATATATATATATAATACTATATGCTTTGTAAAATGATGATGATTTTTTCCTTTTAATATGAAGTGTTTTCGGAGGATCATGTTGTGTAACGTTAGTTTCTTGCTACTGGTATAGAAAAGAAGTTGGTAAAAGAGAATCAAACCTTCCTAAAGTCTCCATCTTGGTAACGTACGTATGAGGTTGCTTTATGTGCTCCTTGGTTTTCCAGTAGCAATATTTGTCTAGCTTTTGGGTCTAAGGAGTAAGGTAGGGCTATTCTGAAACCTTTGGTAGTGCACAAGAGATATTATCTGTAATCGGTCAAACATGGGTGTGTGGAGAGCACGTATTGTCTTAGCTGCTTTAGTTGGGCTGGCGACCTCCCTCTCTTTCTTTCTGCTATATTGCTTGTTGCTCTCTTAGCCCCTTCAATAAGATTTGCAGTTCTAGTCGAAAGAGAATCAAGCAGGCCCAACAGATAAGAAAGGCTATTCCTAATTTAAACAAGGCTTAGGTTTGTGGTATTTTTATACAAGTCATTTTGATCCCCGCTAAAAGGTAAGCGGGGGAAATCTTTGAAGGGCATCCAATCCTGATTTTTCACTTTTGGGATCGAAGAATCATAGCTATTAGTAATTGGCAAAGCAGAGTCAAAACAGAGAGTACGAGAGAGTTCTTCTTTCAGCTATTAATACTATTGTCGGATGGGCTACCAGTCCATACCATGAGAAATGCAAATGGCTATCAATTCTTACTATGTAAATAGTTGAGGAAGTATTAATACAACATTATTCTTTCTAAGATAACATTAATAGGCCAGCTTCAAAGTCGTAGTTTATCATAAGTGCTCTTTACTGACAAGTTAAAAGCCACATTAACCATTCATGCAGAGCTTTTAACAATCTCTTAACTAACCTTTGTTAATCATATCTCTTCACTCTAAACTGAGTGAAGAAAAAAAGGTAAGCTCCTTCCACGGCTAGAGATTGAAAAAGAGTGTTTGCATGAGAAATATACTTTTAGTACTTCAACCAAGTCGTGAGGAATGTTATCAAGAATAAATCAAAGATGTGAATGTGGTGCTTTCTCACTCTTCAAAGGACCCAATTGGTTATTATAGGGGAAGGAAATTGTTAATCGTAAATTTTTATTTCTAGTAATAAAAGTTTATTTTCTTTTTCCTGTCATTATTCTTCTCTCCAAAAATTGTTGACACTGTTCCATTCCACATACAGTTGCATAGGAGAAAAGGAATTGAACGAAGTAGTTAGGAAGGAAGGGGGTTGATCCTCGATTCGAGTCTCATGTTGTGAGTGTCGTGTGTCGCTTTTAGAATTCATTTTGATTGGAAAAGTGAGTTGATCCAGACCTAATTGATTTAGTTTTTGAGAGCATCAACAAAGCTAAACTCACCGGTTGAAGAGAGCACCGAATCATTCAAAAGGGGAATGATTTTAGATTTTCATAGTTCAATAGAGAAAAGAGATAAGAGCAACCCCATTTAATTTCCTTTATTTTCTTATGTTATGAGCAATTAGCCTCATTGATTTTATTACACGATTGTTGAGAGTTAGACTAAGTCTCAATAGATTTTTTCTATTAGGAATTAAATTAAGCAATCAATAGTTCACGCCCTAGGGTCTAATCTCAACAAAGCTAAGTTTCAATGCTGGAGAAGGATAGCCTAGTCAATTAAATAATATCTTTCCCGAGATTTAATAGTATGTGCTTGGCTGTGATCCCATTTTTATAGAAAAAAATTGTAGTTGATAAGCTGCCAACCTCCTGAATCAATGCTTTTGTAGGTAGCATCTCATGCATTCAACTTTGAGTTGGATTTTTCGGTTATAAAACTTGTTACTATTTTCAACTCCCCGGTTTAGGCCCGGCCATTAGCATTATAAGGTATTAGCGTTGTTACGAACTATAAATAATTTTTTGCAAAAGGATGTGGGAAAGACAAGGTTTAGAATCGTGGTCTTAGGTGTTGATGAATAGATAAGATCCAAATTCAACTACACCTACTCTAGGTGGAGATGTTTGAAGTTCAAAAAATCTATTTTCATTACATTCAGATAATAGTTTTTCAGTTCATCTCTTCTTCGAATAGCCTAGTTCCCTTAGGTTTCTTGCTTAGATGTGAATTTGAAAGTCTTAGTCCTCCTTTTATTCCTAGTTCCACTGTGCGCTATTTTCGTCTTTCATTTCATTCTACCCATACATTAGTTGATTGAACCATCCTACCTCAACACAAAGAACTCCTAATGTGAGGAAGATATGAATTATTTATACTAAGCTCAACTCCCAGGCTAGGCCCTATGCTTAAGAAAATGTGTCTATGAAAGAATGTTTTGCTCCGATCTTTTCTTATAAGAATAAGTTAAATCTTTAAGCTGCTTGTGAATACATCTCGAATAAATTTATATTCTTTGAAGAAAGTATCTTAAGAATTAAGAAATGCATTGCTAGACTTTTTTTTTTTTATCACACTTCTTCTTGTTGTATCGATCAATTTTCCACATCTACCCTTCCTCTGATGCTTAGGTATAGGTTCATGGATTAAGAGTATTGATGAAGACATGGACTCTATCCATCTTGCCAAGAGAAGATGGCCCATAGGCGCCAAATAGCTAGAAGTATTCCCTGATCTCATTTCAAAATGAACATCGATCCTATACGCAAGATATTAAAAATGAAAATTCTTGTATTAAATGTTACAAGACGTGACCGAGCAGTCTGGGATAGAAGATCATGTCCTTGCCAACTTAAAACCAAAAGCCTGAAAGAAGAGAGAAATAGCTACTACTGAAGGTGGAAATGAATAGAGCCACTAAGAAAGAAGGGAGGTTCATCTCTCCTAGGAAATTCACTCTTGGCTAATGCTTCACTCACTAGTAAGAACTCAAAAGAAGAACTCTAAATTTCTATCCAAGCAAAAAAAATAATATTAGGTAAATTTTAAACTTATGTCCAAACTAGGAAATTGAACACAAAAGTGAAGTACCTAGTTTTAGACTAGACTAGCATGGGGAAAAAAAAAAAGGGGATTGAGTGGGCTCAAGGAGTTAAACCTAGCAACACTTAGATAAGGTATGGTACTAATATCAATTGAAGAAGAATGCGTAGTAAGGACACTAGTATCATTGTATTATAGAAGTAATCAATATAGTTTAGATGTTCCTAAGAGTTTTTCAAGCCAATGAGGAATTGGAGAAGGTTGCTTTAAGAGCTCTTGATAGCAAAGCACCGTAGGACAACTAGTATAGTTGGACTGCAAAAGTAACAGATATAGTTTAGATGTTCCTAAGACATTTTCAAGCCAATCAGGAATAGGTTAAGGTTGCTTTTAGAGCTCTTGATAGTAAAGCACCAGCCGCATGCTGGATTACCTTTATTATGCCTATCCTGTTGTCGAAATAAGCGCTCTTTTAGCCTTACTCTTTTCTTTAGCATCCCGCCACTCTTGAATTTGAAAAAGCTATCTTTGAATTAAATGATTAATGTCTTGCAAAAGCGTACTCTTTTGGAGAGTTGGAGCTTTCTCATACTTATTATATAAGAAAAAGTTCTATCATTCTCGCTATACCACTTTTCTGACTTCTCTATTAATAAAATGGATCTCTCGCCTTTAGCTTGAGCCTACTCTTCTTCATGTACAAATGCCTGATCTCTTATTCTGTGTCCGTTAAAATGCCCCTATCTTCTTTATTAATTATGATTTATCAAACTTGAATAGTGAAAAGGCTAAACTAGATTGACACCAATATTTTATTTTATTTTATTTTATTTTTATTATAAATTTGTATGTGACCAAAGCAAAATAATAGATGGCTGTTTGTTCTCAAACTTTGTGACAAATAAATTTTACAATATAAAAAAATCATTTAAAATATTTCAAGAATAATTTAGAATATTTATATTAGTAAACCTTTTAAAAACAAATGTTAGTGGAAAAATGTGTAAGAGAGTTTGAAATATGAAAATATCTTTCTTATGACATGAACTGTATGAAATTTGAAACATCCTTCCTAAACATCACATTCTTCTATAGAAGAATACAATTGTCTTGATAAAGAGTCACCTTTACTAGAAAATCAAATATTCATTCTAGAAAGGCACAACTGCTTCTTTTATTTATTTTTTACAATTATTAGAAAGGCATAATTATTGAATTATGAATGGTCACTTATATATATATATATATATATATATTATTTAATTAATATTCTTTTAGAAAATTCCCAATTATGTAATTCAATTTAAATTTGTCATTAGAAAAATTAACAGTAGAAACTTCATTTGAACTGCAACACTGAAATATCAAAAAATTAAAATTAAGAAGTTTCAAATGGTCCATCTCGAGTGCCCTTTTGGGGCTTAGTGGGTGCTCGCACTAGAGCACTCATTAATCAATAATGATAACACCCAGATCTCTCCCAAATTTATTGAGGGTGCTAAGCTCTTAACATTTGTTTAAAGACTTAGTGAAATCTTTTATGGAGTCATATACGTAATTAGTCAATTATATGAGTTTCCAATGATTATCATTGATGTGAGCACAATATATGACATAATTGTTCTAAGGAGTGCCTCTTTTTTATTCAAATTTCACAGTATGTCTTTTAGGAGGGTCATTGTTAACTTAATAAGGCAGAACACTCGAAAGGTAAGGAGTTAATCTTAAGCATTAATTATGTGGCAATTTGAAGTTGAAGCTTAAGCATCGAGTTAAAGTGGAATTTTCCATATGTCTCCTGAGCATGCAGTAGATTAGAGAGTTGCTTGACTTAGAGGATTTTTCTTTTTCCTTAGTCTTGTGATATTGCCACCTTTCTCTCGAGATGATTCAAGGTGGGCTTCTTTGCTTAGTTGTTGGGTGCCTTCCTTAAGGTCGTATAGTAGATCTTTCTTAGAGTGGCTACCACATGCCTTCAGGAGGGCTTATTGTGGGTTTTTTTTTTAGAGAGAGTACCACATATCTCCCAAAGGACCTTTAGTGGGTTTTCTAAGGAGAGTATTGAGTGTCTCCCTAAAGGCCTTTAATAGGTTTTTTCAAAGTGGCTACCACATGCCTCTCGGAAGGCATATAGTGAATTTATATCGGTGACTACTTGCCCTTGGTAGGCCGTATAGTAGGATTATGATAGGTAGCTACCACGTGCCTCTAGGAAGGCTTATAGAAGGTTCACATCAGAAGGTCTCTAAGTGCACTTAGGAGAAGGGTGTGCAATCGTGAAAAAGGCCAAAGGTATGAGAAAATACACTAAAACGTTAAGAATATATATTTAGTCAAGAAAGCATCAATAAAAAAGGGGATCCCTTCTGAGTGGGTAAACTTTATTCAAATCAAGGCATAAATTTAATAATGATTAAAAATAAAATAAAAACTATAGAATGAGCAAAATGATAAAGGGTGCAACAGGTTGTGCGTCCAAGCAGCAATGAGCATGGTCTCTTAGGGCGAGCGTTGGTGATAGCCTAATTTTGGAGTATGTTGGCGCATTCTGTTTCCTCCATGATTTCATGTAATACTTTCATCTTGCTAGTCCTCATAGAAGGACATTTGATGCTCTTCAATGTGATGGTGTTTTAGATTGAACACCAAGCAGTACTTCTTGAGTTGTTCTGACAACTCCTATTAGAGGGACCAGTGTCATGTTTGTAGGCAATGCATAGTTCCAATTATTGGTGTGGATGCTTGTTGGGTAGACTCCCAAGGTTCTTCTTTTCTTCTAATTTGTGACTGTTCTTTAAAGGAGTTTCTTTGCTCCTCTGCATATTCACTGAGGTACCATTGTTGGATCAACACTTCGATTTTGTCTCTCAAGTTCCATTTTTCCTTTATGGTATGCCTACAGAGTTATGGAAATTACAGTACTTTGGGAGTTCCCACCTTTCAACTATTGGGAGGGGTATCCAATTATACCCTACAATGTGGCAACCTGGAATATCTATGCCTTTTTAGTTGTAAAGGATGTAAACTAGAGTGTTCCCATCTGGTGTATCGTGTGTCAACAATCCATCATTTGCTAAGGTTGGCTCTTACTTCTTGTGCCCCTATGATTACCAACATTCTTAGGAGGGGGGTTATCATTTCGTATTTCCTATCTCATTTGTTCTTATGAGCGTGTAATTTCTTTCAAGCCATAGAAGGGTTGCAGACTAAGGACTGTTGAGGCCTTAGTACCTTGGATCCTATCTAGCAGCATTAGACATCGAGGGTCAAGCTTCAAAGTCTACTAATATAAGGTAAATGACATGGGCTTGCATGCACATACTTGTGTCAGCACCTTTTTAGTATTAGCATCACCTCCATTGGCCAGTCCTTCTTAGAGCTTTGAGAATACCCTAGTAGTGTAGAGATAATTCCGATAAGATAGATACTGCTTATTTTTAAACCTCAAATGTTCATCAAGCTATTACCAACGAGGTTTGCTCTCTCCAGTAGTTGGCGCCTCTTCAGGTTGGCCTAGCCCCTGTGCCTATACTCTTTAAGGTACCCTGTCCTAGATTAACTTCTAGATCTTATTTCTTAAACATTCGCATTATTCTATAATGTGTACGTTGCTACGGTGGAAACTACACCACTTGCCCAATCTTCACTTCATTGGGTCCCTATTTGCCTTAAGATGGATGTTGGATGAGCCTTTGCTATCATAGTTCAGTTAGAATCTCTATTATAAGAATGGTAAATAGCATATAAGTGATGGATGCTCAAAGAGGGCTGCGTTCATGGCCTTCTAGTTCATTGCTTAGGCTACTCATTTAGTCATATGCTTCGTACTTATTAGCCTCATGGACGATTGCAAGTAAGTATGAGTCCCCAATTTCTTTTGCATATAAGAGTTTCAATGAGCGAGTCCATATTCCATCACAACAGACGATGGCCAGGAGGGAATCCTCTTGAAGTAAGAAGTGTAAGTCAGATTGCAGGAAAGGAAGAGGAGAGGCAACACCTTATCTAGGATCAATTTTCTAGGTGGTCTACTCTGGAGGATGAAGTCCCCCAATTCCAATAGCAGAATTGTTCTGGCCTCTCCATGTGCTGGGCGCCCGCATTGGCATGAACTTGAGTAGTGACACTTTTCAGTAGACTTGCTAATATCTCCAAGTTAATAGCAACTAGGTTCTCCAAGGTGTGATGCTTGAGTGTGAGCATATCTTTTGGTGTAATAAGCTCATTTGGAGCTAGCTCCAATATCAAGCACGGTGGTACTATGTGTTGGTAACTCTCCATATCCGCTAACGTCAGGGCTACCTGGTTGCTAAAGTCACGAGCTCCAAATCTCGTTTGTGTCCTCAACATCCTTACTTCATTCTTGAATTTCCCACAGACAGTGCCAAAATAATGCTACATGGAAATGGAATGAGGTCCTTCCTAATGGACAACGGTTCGTTAGTTCTTTTCCTTTGAAATGCATGCATAAAGATCTTTATTTCTTGAAAGTTCTGGAAGTTCGAGGTTCTTTTGTGAATGATTTGTTTTTGTCTTGATAGTCTTAAGCCCATTAGATTTTTTCTACCCTTCTTCGTGGGCTTCACTTGTCTTTGAGCTTTTCGGCTCTTTTACTTATTTAATTAATTTAAGTTATTGAAAGCTAATAAAACACTATGATCCAATTATAAAAACTTCAAAAGTTCAATAAACTAGTGCTTACATGCTAACTAAGATCAAATCATTCTTGAGATTCAGATTAAGATAGAGTGTTAGCTTGAAATGGCAAAATCCAAGGAGAATGAGGTGAACTCTTCACCTATCCAAAAACTGCCAAAAAATGCGCAGCAAAAGAGAAGGCGATTTTTTGCCCCCATCAAATCACCTCCAAAAATCACGAAAAAAATTACTCGAGCTGATCAACACCTTGGGGAACTCTCAGTAAAAAATTCAGACTAAAAATCTTTCTGGATATCCTTGGAGAAAATCGCCAAATCAGACTCTATGCAGTGGATCTCCAAACCGTAACAAACAAAGTAGTTTGCCTCTATTGATATGATCCACACACCAAATAGATCTTCCAAAATCTTTAGCCTATAAGCTAGAATAAGGCCAGAGATTAGCTATGGTGGAGGCTGATTTTGGTAGGGAAGAAGAAGAAGAAAAAGCAAAGCTTTCAACACATGAATACAATGCTTACAAGGATTTTGGAGGGAATGGTGGAGAATCTAATTCTTCACACCTTTTGACATAATAACCAATCCTCTCTCTCTATATCTATATATAGAGGCTGGAAAGTGTGATGCCAAGGTGGCATCACACCTCCCATGACGAGAAGGGGCGGCCAACTTGCATTTGCCAAAGTGGCAAATGTAAATTCAAATCTAATTTGAATTTCACTTGCATTTTAATTACATTTGAAATCTAATTTCAAGTTAATTAAAATGCTAATTCAAATGAACATTTCATTTGAATTTTTCCTCCAAAATGTGCTATCCCTATTAATTAAATTAAACACTTTAATTTAATTAATTAACTTTTGACTTAACTTTTAAATCAAATAAGCTTAACTCTTGAGCTTGAATTTTGTTAACTTAACTTTTAAGTTAAATTGACCAATTGATGGTCATATTGACACCAAATAATTAACTCCTTAATTATTGGTCTAATTTAACTCCTTCAATTAATTGATTAATTTAACGCTTAAATTAATCAAGCCAAAGTCGTCTTCAAAATTGGCACCTCAAAATGGGTCCACTAGGAGACTTTTTCTAACACCTAGAAAACCTTTTCTCCATCAAATAGGAAGCTAATTGGCTTTTGTGTGTGACCCAATAGGTTCTACCATTCATTGGACAGGGGCTCACAACTCCTTTTGACTTTTGAATATCATATATTCAATTTAGTTTAAAACACTTTTAAACTAATCGACTCAATTCAATTAATCTCATTAATTGAAGAGTACTCAATCTCCATGCCGAAAGAGGCATATGGCAAGATATTTTTCGGCTCCCTAATAGCATCGATACTATGCTTCTATTCTCAATGTTCGATTCTCTTGTGTGACCTCATATTTGGAAAACTCCTTTTCCAAATTATCACACTACCTTGCGTAAGAATTTCTTGGAATCGATCATTATAGAATATATAGGAGATGCATTCGCCCTTCTCAAAAGCAAGGAGTCGGATTCTATCTCGGATCTCACGAACCTCCATGCCAAGTAGCTCATACCCAACCTCAACTCAAAAGACCCGCTAAGTGGTCAATGAAGAGTCAAAGCATGAGAACTAGATATAAGGTTACCATGAATCCTCAGGTCAGAGAACTAATAATATGCACCAACGTAAGCTGAAGACTTGCCACTATGGTTATCTAGTGGGTTCTCCGGTGGGTCTCAGTGCCTTGTTCTCTAACAAGCACCCACTAAGATCACAACTGTGTGAAATTTGTTCCATGGTCATCGAACCAAGTCCCATAGTCATAAGTGACTTAGGGGCTTCATCCAAACGCAAGTTAAGTAATAAAGAGCATAAGATGAAGATAGCCATATAAAAAATATCATTCAATCAAAATTGTTATACAAGGAAATAGCTTTTACAAGGCCAATATAATTGGCTTGCCGGGCACTATTCCAACAGTTATTGGACCACTTTCACTAAATTTACCAAATTGCGTTTATAGTCAAAATCATTCACATCAAGTTATTATAGATAAATTGAATATACTAAAATAAAATTAAAAAATAAATTAACAATAAGAGAATTTTATAATTTAATTAAAAAATTCAAAAATTGTGAGAATAGAAAATTCGATCAAACTTGTACAATTATGATAAAAAATCGTTGTGCTATATAAAGAAAAAAAAATACCGCCTCTTTTAATTGTTTCATATTAGAAGACTTGTCTTTTTTCCCCTTTAAATGAATTTTGTGGATGTAGTAGTGTTTGAATGTACTTCTGATGAAATTGAATTTGCTTTTCATAAAAGTCATATATTTACTCTCTAGCTATAGTTTTCTTTTGTATATTTAGTTTCAACAATTACGTTAATTAGACTAACATTGCAAAACTAACTACATTATTTATGCTGACAAATTATTTATGAACATATTGCATAATTAATTATATGATGACATAATTAATTGCATTGATTATCAAACAAGTGAATATTATTTATTAGTTATATAGTATGTAAAATATAAAATATGATGGTAATCAATTTGTATGATTAATAAAAAGTATATAGACAATTAAATAATGATTCGAATGGCTTTAAGATATTTATAAATTTGTTAGCTTTAATAGTTTAAAAACTCTTCATGGATATCAATTTATCTTATCCCACTTGATATTTATTTGCAATGAATAAACGAATGCATTTCAAATCCATTCTATTGTATATAGCATAATGTGGTGGGATTCATGATTGTGTAATTTTCATCAAATTCTAAATTTTTAGAATTTTGAGTTATTTAATTAAATTATAAAAATTTTATTGGTTGTTGATTATTAATTTGATATTGTTTATTCCATTTAAAGATATCTAAATTTCAATTTGAAATCAATTTTTGATTGAAACAAATCATTCTTTATATATCTCTAATATCATAATAAGATTGCATTTTATCTACAAAATCTTTTTTTATCTCTACTCTATATATATAGATGATTCCTTCATCATCTGAACTCTACAGTTCGATAATTTTTTTTTAATTTTTCTCTTATATTTAATAACTAATTAATATCTATACCAATATATGTAGAGTATTTTGAAAGTTGCATTTTTTTTCTCTACCTATTTGCACGTTTCATTATTTCATCCTTCAAGTTATTAATTATTTGCTTTATTTTTTGTTTGTTCACTATTTTGATTTTATTTTATTCGTTTAGTTTTGTTATGTTACATGGTGGAAGAGACTTTTTGAATTTAGTACTTATAATTTTCTCTTCAACCATGAATAAAGTCTATCATCTAACTTTTTATTTGTTGTTAAAATTCCGTACTTTTTATATCTTTTTATTTATTACTTATTCAAGTTACCAATTTATTTATTTAATTTTTTTAATTCTCATTTTGTTCTTTTAGTCTTATAATTTTACAAAATGAGATATATCCATTATTTTTTATATTTTTATAATTTATTATTTTTAATAACTACAATTTTCTCTTTAGCCACTAATAAATTCGGTCGTTTGATTTATAATTTTATTTATTTATCTTATATTTTGTATCTTTCCATTCATTCTTTCCATCAAGTTATCAGTTAATTTATTAAATTTTATTTTTTATATTTAAGCTCTCTTTTTTCTTCCCTAATTTTATAGATGAGATTTATTATTTGGGTCTAATATTTTTAGAATTTTTGATTTTTTTGAATATTTTTAATTTTATAAGTCCATTAATTTTCCCCCCCTCACATGTATGCAGTTATATATGTTCAAATATGTATTATTCTAACTCTTTTTAAAAAAATTATATGCTACTTTATTAATATATGTTCTTTAAACCTATATTGATCTATTTAAAAAATTATGAGAAAATACCCTCATTAATTTTTAAGTTTATCACAATAGACATAATTTAATTCATCAAAATATATATCTAACTTTATTATTTTTTATTTTTTAAAATTTCAATTTTTTAGATTAATTATTTCTTTTGTTGACATTTTTTCCCTACTATTTATGCAATATTATGAACATCGAATTATACTTATACAAAAAAAATTTGAAAATAAAAATAATAATATATTTTATCCAAATTTTCTTTTTACAATCTAATTTGATCCTCATATCCTCTCATTAATTATTTCCTATTTTAAAATCAAAATTTTTGAGTTTATCATTAATTTATCAATCCATTATTATTTTAAATTTTTATTACTAATGACACTCTCATTTTTCTTCACTTACATAATAACTAAGTAATAAATCAAATTAACAAGTATTTTCATTACCTTATATTCTAATATCAGTTTGAAGTTTATAATTATTTTATAAATTTATTTTTATTTTTGTATCTTTACTATCATAGATTTGTCTTGACTTGGTTAATTTAATCAAAAAAATTAAAATAAGATAAGGCTTTTTTTAAAAAAATAAAATTTGTAGACTTCTATTTAATTTTATATATTTTAACTTTCAACATAATGTATAGTCATCTTCTTTTTAATTTAAAATCATCTTAAACTATTACACTTCTAAGTTTTTTCTACCGATTTTTAACCACTACAAGAAAAATTGCATTTAGTGGCATTAAAAATTGCCGCTTAAATAGTGTTATAGTAACAATTTTATATTTCATGGTATTTTTTAAATGTGCCACTTGTAGCGCTGTGGCTAAATGTATAAATGCCATTAATTTACCTCTATTGTGATATTAATAAAATGCAACAAAAAATTGTATTAGATGATACATTAAAGTGTCACAAAATATATATATATATATATATTAAATAACATGTCAAAGTGCCACTAAACATAATTTTAAATGACTTACTAATATGCCACTAAAAATGCATATTTTTTTTTGTTGTAATATTTTTCTATCTTTTGAGTAATTTATAATCTTACTCATAGACTTTTAGTTTTGGAAGTTTTGAGTTTTTTTAACTTCTTGTCGAATAATTTGAAATTCATTTTTCTGTAATATCATTGATGTAAGATTTCATATTATTTTATGTTCTTACATGCTCTAAACTTTTAAATACTAAATTTTGATATGTCTTGGTAATATTTTATGTAGCACCCCCTCTCGGGACAGCACCCAAGTTGAGGCACTACCAATTAAATCTTAAATACAGTTCAAATAATAACTAGGAAACTTGTACTTTAACTATCTCAAAAGTAAAACAATCAAACTAATCCAAAAGAATCATTCCAAAAAGCATAATATATACAACCCAAGTATCAGAATCCAACTCAGTGGAAAATAATTCATTTATCCCAAAAGATTACTTCATAATATAAAATACGTACATATCCAGTATCTTAAGTTCCATACAAACATTCTCATAACACTCTTCAAGTAGTTCTCTTGATCAGGTGACTCATATGAACAATAGCAACACTTAATCTATTACAAAATCACTCTTGTCCAAAACATGCCTCTGCTTCTCAATTTGACCTGTCTGAAGACAATTAATATCAAGGGGATAAGTCCTAAGGACTTAGTGAGGGAGAAGAAAATGAAAGGATTTAAAAGGAAAGTTAATGAGGTACAACTATCGATGAACAACTTAATAACCACGAGAAGAAAAATGATAGACAACAATCAAAGATAGTTCGATAACAATAAAAGCTTCAACACGAATCAACATTTTGCAAAGTACACATGATATCAACTATTTTAGACTATTGGTCATTCCATCCTTATTACTCCCAGATCAATGTATAGTTGCTAGTATCGGACGTCAGTACAGTACAAACAAGATTTCCTTATCGCTCCATTGCTTGAGCACTCAACTCAGGTAGGTAATAGTTTTCTTTTATTGGCATGGTCGACTGCATGCTAGATCTCGTCACTCACAGTTCGCTACCTCCAGCTCCCTATTGAGTCAGGATCGTAGGTGGGTACTAGCTAGGAGATTTGTCAACATCGGTCCGTACTGCCTGACCGTCTTTTCGAACCTAGCCTCGGGCCCAACTTCTTGTGGCGTCCCTCTGGGTTGAAGTTCCCAAGGGCGTCCCCATGGGTTGCACGATACAATGCCAACAAATATCAATTCAACTTTTCAAGCAATAACATGAACATTTCGGAACTTTACATGACTTGCCATATACGAGGCAAAATATTTTCCAATAATGGCCGGCATGCCTATTCTAGTAAACAAGGTACATGGATAATTTAAGAGAACTTTTGACACAAATAGGTCTACCAGACCATTTCAAATATCATTTTCATAAATATTAGGATCATTTTCAAGAAAAGGTAACCTATCAGGCAGTTTCAAATCAGAAGAACCTTACAGGGTTCGACAATTAACAACAATAATGACAGTTTGAACAAATATAAAATTTGCAGTACCTAATGGGTTTAATGATATCATAGAATAACACATACAAGCAAGAATCAATTGGTAGATCCCAAACAAGGGAAATCAATAACTTATAGAGTACGGTAAGCAAACAATTCAAACCCTCACAGGGGTTTATTAATAAAATGATAGGTACAAAAGGTGCCAGATTAGTAGACCCTCACCTCGTAGTCTCAAAATGCAAATCATGATCTGCAGCCTATGAGTCAGTGGGTTCCAATTCCACGTTACCTAATCTAAAAGAATGGGTTCACAATCAAATCCCATTTAACTCTAATAATCCTTAATAATTAAAATCTTACTATTAACAGTCTAAAATCGATAGCTATTCACTGAACGGTAGTTAGGGTTCGATTGGTACTATCATTACGGTATAGCTAATTATGCCGCGAACACAAAAATATTTATGGGGCTTATATTGGTACTAACAAAAGGGCATAATTAGGTCTTTATTTATATAGTCAACCTCATATCATCATCCCAAGTCAAAATAACAGTCCAATTATCTTAATTAATTTAATTATTGTCACTTAAGTCCCAAATCTACAAAGTTAGCGTTTTCTTACTCCAATTAACTCAATAAATCCTAAAATTATCACACAATTAAATTTCTCTATTGTATCTATTTACTTAATTAAATGAAAACTAATTTATGATCAACTACCCGAGTCCACATTTTACTTATATTAAATTCACATGCAACCATTCCAGGCCCATAATCTAAATTTTGGTCCAATTACTCATATTTACTTCAAAAACTAGCCTAACGATTTATTCAATTTAAATCAGGAATCAAATTAATTGATAAATCAAACTTTTACCAAAATGACTGAGTTCAAGGTCAATTCATAATCCAAAACCTCATTGCATGTGTTTGGATCGTCGCCTCAGAGATTCTGGTCGAAAGTCGCTGGACTGCCGCCGTCGGAAAATCTTAGAACTACTATTGTTGACTAAGTCTAATCCTCCTGAGTCCAACAGTCGAATTAGTTTTTAGTTTTGAGGCCTGGATGACCTTCAGCTAAAGCCCACAGCCTGAACACCTCCTTCTCGCCGCTGCACCTGCAACTCCAGTTTTCTCCGTCACCACCGCGCTACTCCTCCATGCAAGGCCACGGTTGTGTTCCTCATGCCTCAAGCTTCTAGAACATCCGCCAGGAAGCTCCTCCCCGCCACTGTAGCTTCGTCACCCGTCACGGTCAATTTTTTGGGTTTCACGGGAAAGCTTCCTTCGCCGTGATGGTGTGCATGCAAGGGTGCTGGGGTCGCTAGAGGAAAAATGAGAGTGTTTGGTGAGGTTGAATGGTAGAGATGGCCATCGGAGATGGCCACCGGAAAGGGTGAGGGTGGTGTGGTTGAATGGAGAAAAATAGAGATAAAGATGATGGTGAATAATGAAAATGAGAAGAAGGATGAAAAACCGTGCTGCCCGTTTTTTTTTTTCAAATCAAAATTTTCATTTTTGCAATTTAGTCCTTAGTCTATTTTAAGTTAAGTCAATTAAGTCCTCTAATTAATTAAAATAGCATATAAGTCGTAGTTGACTAGAAAAATACCATGCAAGCCCCTAAGCTTATAAAAATGTTCCAATTCAATCCTTAAAAATTGTAATTCTAACTCCCAAACTTTATAAACTAATTAAATTAAATAAAATTTCATAAATCAAGAATAAATAAAATAACAATTTAACATAATTCCCCAAATAATAATAAACATGATTAATAAAATAATTAGGGGTGTTACATTTTATTATACTCATTAGTTGATCATTTTTTGCAGCATTTTTATTTTTATATTATTTTTTTAGTTATAACTATGATTTACAGCAACATTTAATATAGTATTTTCAAAAAATTCATGCATAGCACGTAGGGGTAGCAATCGTGTCGTGTTGGGTTGTTTCGTATCAGGTTGAGATAGGAATATTATAAAATTTTGCTCAACTCGAATCCAACCCGAAAAGTACTCAACTCAATAAGCCTCAATCCGAACCCAATCCAAAAATTTTTGTGTCAACCCGAACCCGACCTATTTCAACTTGTGATTATTATTTTTACTAATAATTCATCTAAAAAG
Source organism: Jacaranda mimosifolia (assembly GCA_018894105.1). NCBI lineage: Eukaryota > Viridiplantae > Streptophyta > Magnoliopsida > Lamiales > Bignoniaceae > Jacaranda > Jacaranda mimosifolia. The sequence continues at coordinate 14,201,225 of CM032133.1, read as the reverse complement.
CCTATAATATTTTATATTCAATTTAAATTTTAATAAAAAAATCAACTTATTCTAAAATTTAGAAGAAAGTCAACCTTATATTCTGGTGGCCCATGTTTTGTATCACGAAGTAATTTGATAATTAGACTTCATGTAATTTCCCATACAACATCAACAATAGTAATATTTAGTTCATTACAAACAAATTTAGAATTAAATTATTTAAAACTAACATCAAATCATTAATTAAAAATGCAAAAAGCATAACATATTCTAACTTTTAATTTTAGCTATATCTCTTTATTGCCATTCTCTTCTTCCAATTGAGATTAGGGCCAATGGAGAAGTACACAAAAGTATTAATTCATAAAACATATGCATACATATATACTTTTTTTTTTCTCCTTTCTTAAATATTTGGATCGGCTTAGGTTGGGTTGGGTTGTATCACGTTGGTGGGTTACCCGATAAAATTATCGTGTTTATTGAGTAACCCGAAATTCAACCCAAACCAACCCAAAATTTTCGTGTTGCTTATCATGTCAACCCGATATCAACCCAACCCAATAACACCAAAACCAAACCCAATAACATCTTATTGATTCGTACAATGTTATCGTATCGTGTCGAAAATTGCCACCCCTAATAGCACGGGAACAATGCTTGTATATTATAAATTTATTATGTTAGTCCTTATATATGAATTTATAATATTTTTTTATAAGTTTCAATCAAAGTTGAAAATTGAAGATATTTAATTAGCACTAATAATAGGTTTTGATAATCGTAATTGCTAATCATATTATATTTCAATAAAAAATAGTTAAATTTAACTACATTTGTAGTTATTTTAAATCTAGATAATAATTTTTTTTAAAAGCCTTTTAAAATGAAACAAGTAACGAAAATTATTTTACTAAATGTAATAATATTTGCAATGCAAATATAGTGGTAATATCATTAGTTGTTTCTATTATATTAATAAACTAGCATGTGCCTGGTACAATGCACCGAAAGAATTTTCATATTGAAATAATTTATTTATAAGAGTACTTATTTTACTTCGAGTGATTAAAAATGAACCATAATTATTCTTAGTATTTAAAGAAACAAAATCTATCACTGATTAAATAAAATAATATGAATATTTCAATTTAAAGATATTTTGTTTGAAGATAATTTATGCTTAGATAAGTTGTGGAATATGAAGAATTGCTAACTCTAAGTTTATAAATTATACAAAAAATTTTAAAATGATAAAATTGAAAAAAAAAATGAAAGAATTAAGAAAATAAAAGTAGAGGAAAATATTTAATTAAATACGTTTTTCAGATTAGATATGACACATACATATTTTGATATGATATGTAAGCAAATAATTTTTTTAAAATATAAAATTTTTTATATGATTTCGTAATAATGCGGAAGTTACAGTTACAATTTTCTTGACATTTGATATTTTTAAATTTTAAGTATTTTTTGTTAGAGTAAATATGTAAACCTCTTTATACTTTATCTATGAAAATAACTTACATTATGTTATTATTTGATAACTAATTCAGTATGTAGTATAACACCCCTGGAATTCAGTACTTCTGGAAATAAGGATTTAGAAGTTTAGAGATTTATTGATCAGATTTTAGGGCTCGAAAAAAATAATAAAAATGATTCAATTGCAAGAAATTGGAAAGTTTTGGGGTTGGATTGCAATTTGAGAAGACTTGATTGAACATTTCTTGGAAAGCTTAGGGGCTTCTATGGTATTTTTCTTGTCAACTAGGACCTATATGCTATTTTAATTACTTTAGGACTTAATTGATTAACTTAATTAGACTAAGGACTCAATTGCAATTTGACAAAGTTGGATTTAAGAAGAACAACTTATTTCTTCATTCTTCTCATTCTTCACTATTCACTTTCTCTTTCATTTCCTCACATCACCGCAACCACCATTCCTCCATGGTGAGCTTCCTCCGGCAACCAAATTCCCCAGCTAAACCAACCATCTTCTTCTCCTCCTTACCAGCTCCACGACAACACCACCATATCTCGTTGAAATTTTCGGCGAGAAAGAGAGACCGAGAGAGAGAGAGTGTCACGGTGGGAAGTGGGTTTGTGATTTTCTAGTGGCCAAATCCAATTTTAGGCTATGGTTGGGAAGAGCTGAGAGAGGGGATCACGTGGTATGTTTGCATGGGGGATCGGAGCAACGACAGTGACGAAAATCGAAGAGAAATCAGCGATGGTGAGAAACTTATTTGGTGGTTGAGGAGCTCAATTGAGGATGTTCGAGGTTGAGAAATTGAAATCTGATTAGGGGGTTGGATTCAGGAGCTAGAGAGGAACATTTTGGTGGTGACCGTGAAATTTTCTGGCAGCGGCAGACGGCAGTGCTCCGGCGGCTGGCTACAGTGTTCCGGCAACCCAAGACCAGTTTCTTCTCCTCGTTTCGACGATCGCAGTGGTGTTCTTGGTTTGTGACTCCTAGGTCTAGATAAGCATTTTGGGTAATAAAGAGTTATGGAATAAGCTTTAGTTGGTTGAACCTTGATATATATGCATATGGTGTACCTTCCATTTAAAGCCATGTATGTATGACAAGAATGAGAATGTTGGGATGATTGATATATATATATACACATGTGAGTATAATTCCTAAGCAAGGAGTACCTATAATTTGTAGACCCGGATATTTGTTATGTTAGAATTAATTGAGTCAATTAAAGGATTTGACCCTTAACTTGTGGATTTATGGATATAGATCCAAATGATAGTAATTGGACAATTATTGTGAATTTTGGATGATATGACTAGAACGATTATGTAATTAAGAACTAGTTATTGCTTAGTTATTAGAGTTCATATGAAATCAAGATGTTAGTAATTTTAGATTAACGATAAGCATGATAGTAATTATTACGGATTATTAGGGTTGTATGGGGATTCTGATTCTGAACCTATTCTTTTGGATTAGGTAACGTGAAATTGGAACCCACTGACTCATAGGTTGCAGATCGTGATTTGAATTTTGAGACTACAAGAGGTGAGGATATGCCAATATAGCATTTTTTGTACCTATCATTTTGTTAATAAACCCCTGTGAGGGTTGAAATTGTTTGCTTACCGTACTCTATAAGTTATTGATTTTGCCTGTGTGGGATCTACTGATTGGTTCTTGCTTGTATGCATTATTCCATGATATCGTTGAACCCGTTAAGTTCTGCTAATGTGATATTTGTTCAAATTATCATTATCGTTGTTATTGTCGAACCCTATGAGGTTCTTTTAATTTGAAACTGTCTGATATATTCCCGTTTCTCGAAAATGATATTTGGAATGGTCTGGTAGACCTATTTGTGTCAAAAGTTCCCTTAAATTATTCATGTACCTTATTTACTATTATGGATTATTATTCCAGAACGGCCTTGCTGGCCAGTATATGGATGTTCAGATTATATCTCATTCTATTTATGTTATTGTGTAAAGGTTAAAATTTTATCTGTTGATATTATATCTTTTAACCCATGGGACGCCATGGGTGGTTTTCACCTAGAGGGACCCTATGAGGGGTATGGGCCCGAGAACTAGGTCTGGAGGACGGTCGGGGGGAACAGACTGACAGACACAGGTCTTTTCGGCTAGAACCCACCAAAAATCCTGACTTACAGGTAGCTAACTGTGAGTGTTGGGATTTGGCATGCTGTCGACCATGACATAATATAGGTTAATTACCCACCTAGCTGAGTGCTCGAGCAATGGAGCGATAAAGAAGTATTATTCCTACTGTACTGACGTCCGGTACTAGTATCTATATAGTTTGTTAAATTGATATCATGTGTACCCAGTACAATGTTGATTTATGTTGGAATTCTTATTGTTACCGAACTGTCTTTGATTGTTGTTTATCATTTCCCTTCTTGTTGTTCATCAATAGTTGTACCTCATTAACTTTCCTTTTAAATCTTATTATTTTCTTTTCCCTCACTAAGTCCTTAGGACTTGCCGTCTTTTTTTATTCTTTGTTTTTCCAAACAGGATCGAGTGAGAAGCTTGAGTTCATGCCCTTGGGTTTGGATGTTATCTTGTAATATATTAGGTGTCATGGTTGTGTATGTAGTCAACACCTGATCTAGACAACTACCTGAAGAATGTTATAGGAATGTATGTATGGAACTTAAGTCACTTGATATGTATATATTTTGCTCTATGAAATGTTCTTTTGGGATAGAACGACTTGTTCTCCTTTGAGATGGTTAAATTACATGTTTCTTAGTTATTATTTGAATTATATTTAAGATAGAATTGGTAGCGCCTCAGCTTGGGTGTTGTCCTGATTCGGGGTGTTATAGGGTGGTATCAGAACCTAGGTTTGACGATGACCTGGGTAAATGAGTGTTAAGGGGGTATCTGATGAGTTTGTAGGAAGTATGGGATTATATATAGGGTAGTTGACTAGTTTTTAGACTTTACTTTTGGAAACGAACCTTGGACCTTAGATTGAGTAAAGAACTTTGGTTATTCATATGTGATTAGCCAAGTAGGAATTGGGAATGAGCTTTGGGTGGTAATGGAAGTTGCTAGTTAACCCTTAATGATTTGACCGCCGTTTTATGAACTTGGTCTAATTTGTTAACTATTTTGTGTCTATGTCTGTGAGATTAACAATTTCGATGCTAACTTTAGATGTCATTGTGTAATCTTAGCAGTAGTAAGTGAAAAGGAGTATAGCACGATCTAGGGAAGATAATGGCATCTTACGAGGGTTCACATGTACCTGAACCGCCTCGAGCAGGTCGGCGGGATAGAGGAAGACCGCCTGGCACATGGCTGCTGCATAGTGTGTTCCTAGACAGAGAGCACCAGTTGACCTACAAAATTTGCTTGGATAGAAGGTTTCACAAACCTCTCTGGCTATTCAATCAGATGTGGGCCAACCAATAGAGCACATGTTTCAGATGTGGCAACAATTTATGCAGTTTTTTCAGCAGTAAGGACAAGGTAACCGAGCAGAAAATATTGAAGAGCCTGTAGAAGATCGAGCTTTAGATCGATTCCTCCAGCTGCAACCCCCAAAATTGTTAGGAAAACCTGATGATAGAAAAGCTGAGATGTGGGTTAAGAGCTTGGAAAAGATATTTAGAACTCTGCGTTACCCTGATGGGCAGAAGATTCGATATGCCACATTCTTATTGAACAGTCCTACACATGATTGGTGGCAAATGATTGATCATAAGTGGATTGCGAAGGGAACTCATCGGACTTGGGAAAACTTTATCCAGGATTTTGTGGGAAAATATATACTAGAGGTAACCAAGTATGCCATGGAAAAAGAGTTCATGGAATTGATACAAGGAGCATCATCAGTTAGTTAGTATGAAGCCACATTTAGCCGACTGATTCGGTATGCACCTCACATACTGGCGGATGAAGGATGACAGATTCGCAAGTTTATGGAGGGATTACGACCAGAACTTAGACGGGCCCTTCTCTCATGTGATCTTTCGAGCTACAATCGTGCAGTAAGTAAAGCACAACATGTAGAATTAGATTTGCGGGAGATCAAGAGGATTAAGGAAAAAGGGCGGAAGGGAAGGCTACCACTCGGTGGGGAAGACCACCCCAATAACAAACAACCAAAGTTACAAATTGGGGGTGTCAACTAACAAGTTTATCAGACCGGTGAAGCTGTAGGTCCAATACAAAAAATGTGTGGATATTGTGGAAAACCAGGCTATGAAGAATCAGGATACTGGAGAAAACAGGGTAGATGTGTAGTTTGTGGCAGTGATCAGCATTTATTCAAGGATTGCCCAAATCGAGGAAAGCCAGCCCATATCGAAAAAGGGAAACAAGTCGTAGGAACTGGTGAAAAGCTAAAAGTTTGAGCACGAGCATATGCTCTGACCGGAGGAGAGGCACTTGATCCTTATAAAGTGGCAGAAGGTATGATTTCTAATTTTGGAAATTATAATAATGCCATCTATGATTATGATGTTTGCATTCTTTCATATCTATCATACCTCATCGAACCAAATATGCAACTCGAGATTAGAGTCTATTACGTAGGAGTAATATCTGAATACTCAGAATTATTCCCAAAAGAATTAAATTCATTATCCTAGCCCACGTAGAAGCATTATTTGACTTTTCGCGGGGATAAGAATCTTCTCAAAGCTGGAGTTGAAGTAGGAGTCCTTCCAGTCGAAGACTAGAAAAAACCATATAAAGCACTTATGCATAGTTCTCGGAACATTAAGAATGAATTAGTTGTATTCAAAATCTGCAAGTGCGGATTTTGGATAAGAAGGTGGCTTTTCTTGGATATATCATATATCCAGATGGGGTAGAAGTTGATCCCTCTGAGATAGAGGCAGTACTCAATTGGAAGGGATCAGAAAACGTGATAGAAGTATGAAGTTTTCTATGTCTTGTTGTCTATTAACAAAGAATTGTGCAACACTTGTCTAAATAGCTGACTCATTGACTAAAGTAACTCAGTAAGGTCAATCATTTGACTAAAATGAGGATCTGAACATAAGACAGCATGATGGATTGAAATTCTAGAAGACTGTTACTCTTCCATCACCTATCACCTGAAAAGGCAAATGTAGTGGTCAATGCCTGGAGTTGAAAGGCTAGAATGGCTCACTTACTGGAAGCAGAAGCATCGAAAAGCCTAAGAACGGGTGCTATGTTGAAACCAAAGGAAAGTTGATCCTTCTGGAGAGTCTGAGTGCAATATCGATATTCAAGTTATTCTTCTGTTCCATAAGAAAATATGTGTACCAGAAGAAATAGAAGAAAGATTGTTAGATAAGGCACACAAGTTAAGATAAATGATACATCTAAGAAGTATGAAGATGTATCAGGACTTGAAGGAACAATCTTGATAGAATGTAATGGAGAAAGAATGTAGAACGACAGACCGAATCTACTCATTTTCTGTCAGTTGGAACAGTACTCGGATGAAAATCTGTAGACCAGATTCGTTTAGGGGGGGAATCTGTAACACCCTTGAAATTCAGTATTTTCGAAAATAAGGATTTAGAAATTTAGGGTTTTATTGATCGGATTTTAGGGCTCGAAAAAAATAATAAAAAAGATTCAATTGCAAGAAATTGGAAAGTTTTGGGGTTGGATTGCAATTTGAGAAGACTTGATTGAACATTTCTTAGAAAGCTTAGGGGCTTGCATAGTATTTTTCTAGTCAACTAGGACCTATATGCTATTTTAATTACTTTAGGACTTAATTGATTAACTTAATTAAACTAAGGACTCAATTGCAATTTGACAAAGTTGGATTTAAGAAGAGCAACTTATTTCTTCATTCTTCTCATTCTTCACTATTCACTTTCTCTTTCATTTCCTCACATCACCGCAACCACCATTCCTCCATGGTGAGCTTCCTCCGGCAACCAAATTCCCCAACTAAACCAACCATCTTCTTCTCCTCCTTACTAGCTCCACGGCAACACCACCATATCCCGTTGAAATTTCCAGGGAGAGAGAGAAACTGAGAGAGAGAGTGTTATGGTGGGAAGTGGGTTTGTGATTTTTTGGTGGCCAAATCCAATTTTAAGGCTATGGTTGGGAAGAGTTGAAAGGGGGGATCACAGTGGTATATTTGCATGGGGGTGGGAGCAACGACAGCAGAGAAAATCGAAGAGAAACCGGCAGTGGTGAGAAACCCATTTGGTGGTTGAGGAGCTCGATTGCGGGTGTTTGAGGTTGAGAAATTGAAATCTGATTAGGGGGTTGGATTCAGAAGCTAGAGAGGAACATTTTGGTGGTGACCGTGAAATTTTTTGGCAACGGCAGACGGCGGCGCTCCGGCGAACCGAGATCAGTTTCTTCTCCTCGTTCTGATGATCGCAGTGGTGTTCTTGGTTTTTGATTCCAAGGCCTAGATAAGCATTTTGGGTAATAAAGAGTTATGGAATAAGCTTTAGTTGGTTGTACCTTGATATATATGCATATGTTGTACCTTCCATTTAAAGCCATGTATGTACGACAAGAATGAGAATGTTGGGATAATTGATATATATATATATATATATATATACATGTGAGTATAATTCCTAAGCAAGGAGTACCTATAAGTTGTAGACTCGGATATTTGTTATGTTGGAATTAATTGAGTCAATTAAAGGATTTGACCCTTAACTTGTGGATTTATGGATTTAGATCCAAGTGATAGTAATTGGACAATTATTGTGAATTTTGGATGATATGATGAGAACGATTATGTAATTAAGAACTCGTTATTGCTTAGTTATTAGACTTGATATGAAATCGAGATGTTAGTAATTTTGGATTAACGATAAGCATGATAGTAATTATTACGGGTTATTAGGGTTGTATGGGGATTTTAATTCTGAACCTATTCTTTTGGATTAGGTAACGTGGAATTGGAACCCACTGACTCATAGGCTGCAGATCATGATTTGCATTTTGAGACTACAAGAGGTGAGGGTCTGTTAATCTTGCACTTTTTGTACCTATCGTTTTGTTAATAAACCCCTGTGAGGGTTGAAATTGTTTGCTTACCATACTCTATAAGTTATTACTTTTCCCTATGTGGAATTTGTCGATTGGTTCTTGGTTGTATGTGTTATTCCATGATATCGTTGAACCCGTTAAGTTCTGCTAATTGTCATTATCGTTGTTAATTGTCGAACCCTGTGAGGTTCTTTTGATTTGAAACTATCTAATATATTCCTGTTTCTTGAAAATGATATTTGGAATGGTCTGGTAGACCTATTTGTGTTAAAAGTTCCCTTAAATTATTCATGTACCTTGTTTACTATTATGGATTATTATTCCAGAACGGTCTTGCTGGCCAATATATTAATGTTCAAATTATATCTCGTTCTATTCATGTTATTGTCTAAAGGTTAAAATTTTATCTGTTGATATTATATCTTTCAACCTATGGGACACCATGGGCGATTTTCACCTAGAGGGACGCTATGGTGGGTTTGAGCCCGGGAACTAGGTCTGGAAGACGGCCTGGCGGAACGGACCGATGGACACAAGTCTTTTCGGCTAGAACCCACCAAAAATCATGACTTATAGGTAGCTAACAGTGAGTGTTGGGATTTGGCATGCTGTCGACCATGTCATAATACAAGTTAATTGCCCACCGAGCTGAGTGCTCGAGCAATGGAGTGATAAGGAAGTATTATTCCTACTATACCGACGTCCGGTACTAGTATCTATACAGTTTGTTAAATTGATATCATGTGTACCCAGTACAATGTTGATTTATGTTGGAATTCTTATTTTTACCGAACTGTCTTTGATTGTTGTCTATCATTTCCCTTCTTGTTGTTCATCAATAATTGTACCTCATTAACTTTCCTTTCAAATCTTATTATTTTCTTTTCCTTCACTAAGTCCTTAGGACTTACCCTCTTTTGTTATTATTTGTTTTTCCAGACAGGACCGAGTGAGAAGCTTGAGTTCATGCCCTTGGGTTTGGATGTTATCTTGTAATAGATTAGGTGTCATGGTTGTGCATATAGTCAACACCTGATCTAGACAACTACCTGAAGAATGTTATGGGAATGTATGTATGGAACTTAAGTCACTTGATATGTATATATTTTGCTCTATGAAATGTTCTTTTGGGCTAGGGTGACTTGTTCTCCTTTGAGATGGTTAAATTACATATTTCCTAGTTATTATTTCAATTATATTTAAGATTGAATTGGTAACGCCTCAGCTTGGGTGCTGTCCCGAGTCGGGGTGTTACACATAGCTTGTAACATGCAAATTTTATAAACTAAAATATCTCTCAATATTCCATATAACTATGATAAGTAAAATTTATTTATATATGTAGTTATTCTATTATTTTTAAAATTATCAAATAACATATATTATGCACATAAATAATATAATAAGTAAATTTTTATTATTCAATTCAAGATAAAATATCACTCTATCATATATTTAAGTTTCTTGTATAAATATATAAATATGTACAAATAATTAAATGGATTCTTATTTTTAGTCAAACTTTTTTAATATGACATTATTAATCCATGTAAAAATATTTTTTTATGAATTATTATAAGTAAAAATATTAAAATAAAGTACGCAATATAATTATAAAATTGTTTAACTAAATATATTGAAAAATATAAAAATTGATATTTTTTGTTATTTACGTAGTCATTTATCAAGCTTTTGAAAGTTTTCAATTATGTCAACTATATATATGTCCCATATAAAAGAACTTATTTCAAATAATCGAAAATGATTTCTCTATTATATTGCTAAACAATTAAAATAATTTAAATTAACAATATAAAAATAATGTTCAAAATTTATAATTATTGCAGGACGTAGCTTTTTATATTTGAGATATTCTTCATATTAAATTATTTGTTATATTCTATATATATAGTTTTATCTAAAAATATTTTACATATCTAAAAAATATTATTGTAAAAATAATTAAATTTTAAATATTTTGATAAATTGAGTTCTTATATATCAGTCATTTTATAATTATTCATTTCTCAAACTTCTAGCTCTATAATAAAGATATGAAATATTATTAAATATATTTTGAATTTCGGATGAAAGAAAATTACAGATAAGATACAATATATCAGTTAGAGATAATAATCAATGACTACCAAAACTTTTTTAATTGAATTAAAATACTCAAATTCTAAGAATTTGCCATTTGGACAAAATTACACAATTAAAATCAAAATTACGCAATTATGAGTCCCACACCGTTGTACTATATCTATATTATCTATATTATCGTATATAGCACAATTTTATACTTATCTACTTGTGCAATTTTGATTCTAACAGTGTAATTCTGGCCAAATGTCAAATTTTCAGAATTTTGAATTTTTTTAATTCAATTCAAAAATTTCATTGATTGTTTATTTATTTTTATATTTTATTTTAATACGATCAACTTATCTATTATAACTAAAATATCATGTTGTGTTTATCCAAAATTGCAATATAGATTTCTATCCCATAAGGTAATTCAAAAAATTATCTATAATCATATTTTTATCTCACTAAATAAGCTTATAATTTAAAAAATATTTTATATGCACCATATTAAGTACTCTTATTACAAAATTCTTCCTTACAAATTTAATTTTTCATAAGATTAATAGATAAATATTTTATTTGTTCTATATGTAAATTTTGCTATTTCAATTATTCTTTTTACATTTTATTTCTACATTATTTGTAGTATAATTCTATATTTTTAATTGTGGGACCTCTTTCCCCAATTATCATAATATAATAATATTTTTTTAATTAATTTAAAGTTTATTTATTTTCTATTATATTTAAATATTTTATCAATGCTATTACTTTATTATTTCCTCAATATTTATTCAAAATTAAAGTTCTTAAGGCCAAGTTACGAATGTAATGTCTATATTACTTAAAAACATCACCATGCAATAATTTTTTATTTTAATTAACTATATTTTATATATTTATTTTTTTATACTATTTGCAAATATTTTTGTATGTTCATATAAGAATTTATCTTTGATATTGAATTTTTATTTTACTATTATTTTAGTTGTAGCTCTCTCGATTTATCTAGATAAAAAAATTATATATACTTCATATTTGAATAATGTGTAACACCCCTAAAATACGGTATTTTTTAAAAATAAGGATTTAGAAATAAAAAAAATTGGTTGATCGGATTTTAGGGCTCGAAAAGTAAATAAAAAGAATTTAATTATTGGGAAATGGAAAGTTTTAGGGCCAAACTGCAATTTAAAGAAACTTGATTGAGCAACTTTCGAAAGTCTTGGGTGTTTGCATGGAAAATGTTTTTGGTCAAAGGGGTCAATGTCATGCACTAACATAATCTAGAGGTGGTATCATAACCTAGGTTTGTCGATCACCTAGGCATTTAGGAATGGTTGGATTTTGTAACTGACCTTTTGTTTGGATTAGTTTGAGTATGAATTTTTGGGCATCTTGTGTATTGGGAAGTTCCTGTGTGGTTCAAGGATTTAAGACAAATTTGATCAATTGATATTTAGTAAGATGAGTTTGAGTACTGCAGGTTGTAAACACTTGGGATGAGGAAAACCTAAGTTATTGTAGGATCTGATCATAGGATATGACTTTTAGATTCTAGGAAATAAGCTTGATTTTGGAAATGCCTTAGATATGTATACTTGAGTTAAGGGATAAATAAGTCATGTCAAGATATGATTTTGGAATGTGAAATTTTAGGCAAAAATAAAAAATAAAAAAATAAGGTTCTGTTGTGAAATTGAATGCGGAATTGAATGGGATATGAATATTGGGGGTATAATGCTGTTTGGAATTATGACAATATACGAGCGATATCCGTTAAAGGTTGAATTTGACGAGTGGATGATTATCTTGAGGTGAAGAAAATCTTGTTTATGCTATACCGTGCCAGTATTAGCTGTTACATGTTGATATGGAAGTAATAAGGTCGGAATGACCAACAACCTGTTAAACTTGATATCATGTGTGCTATATGCATTGTTGATTCATATTGAAAAATCTTGGTTGTACCGAATTTGTTTATTAATTATTGCATCTTGAAAGCTTTCCCTTGACTCTTGTCGTTTTCTTTTCCCTCACTAAGTCCTTAGGACTTACCCTCCTGTACTATTTTGATTTTTTGAGACAGGAATAGGGGATGAACTCGGACCTCCAACTTGGACATAAACATATTTTGTAATAAATAAGGTGTTTGAGTTACATATGGAATCATTTGAATACTAAGCCTAGATTTGAGATGTGATACGTCAGGATTGACAATGATAACCTAAAGGTATGTATATGTTTTGTTGAGTGTTAAGGAATGAACCATGGCATGTATTTAGTATTTTGTCAAGGTCTGTTTAAGATGAAGTTTGTTGTTGTCTTTGATAAGTTTTGAAAAATTTTCTTACGAGCCTAATACTTATTTATGGTTTAAGATTAAGATTAAGATTGAATTGGTAGTACCTCAGTTTAGGAGTTATCCGGAGATAGGTTGCTACACAATGTATCTCGAATAATGTGATGTTATGAAATATTTAAAAACATCATAATTTTATTAAGTTGTTGAAATTATTCTAATTTTTTTATTAGATGAATGAAGAAATACTATATATTTTTCTAGAAAAAATACTCATTAAATTTATTAGCACTTGATTTATCTATTTCTAATTATGTGCATACTAGCAAATATCCGGTGCGATGCACCGAAAATGATTATATGATCGAATAATTTATTTTATAATAATATTTATTTTACTTCATGTGATTAAAACAGGAATTATAATTATTTTTAGTATTTAATGAAAGAAAATAAATTACTGTTTAAATAAAATAATATGAATATTTTAATTAAAAATATTATGTTTAAAGATAATTTATACTGAAATAAATTGTAGAATATAAGAATTGCTCACTTTAAGTTTATAAATTATACAAAAATCTATAAAATGATAAAATAAAAAAATAAAAAAATAAGAGAATAAAAATAACAGAGAATATTTTACTAAATATACCTTTTAAATCAAATGTGTATATAAATAATTTTTTTAAATAATATAAAGCTTTTTTGTATGATTTCTTAATAATGTGAAAGTTATAGTTACAATTTTCATGACAATTGAGAATTTTGAATGTTAAATATTTTTCGTTCGAGTAAATAGATTATATATATATATAATATCTTTGTACTATATATATAATATCTATGAAAATAGCTTACATTAATTTATTAATTAATTGATAACTAATTCGATAAGTAGTTTTCAACATAAAATTTTTATAAACTAAAATATCTCTTAATATTCCATATAACTTTGATAAGTAATATATTATTTATTTTTATTTATATAAGTAGGTATTTTATTATTTTTAAAATTATCAATTAACATGTATTACATATATGAATAAAAAAAAATTCAATATTTAGTTTAAAATAAAATATAAATCTTGTAAGCCCCTAACTCAAGACAGTATCTAAACCGATGTGCCACTCAGTTCAATCTTAAATTGAATCTACAATTCAATCAATATGCCCATAACATTCAATCTTAATTTACCAAAAGTAGTGAAAATTTCAAACTTAATTGACTCGTCAAATCATTAAGTAAATTCCATGATTCACCTTCTTATATCTAGCCACATTTACATCCTTATGTCATCAGCATCAACGTGACATTATCACAACATCTCAAGTCCAAGCTAAATATTTAGATGGTTCCATATATATATATATATATATATATTCAAACACTTGTTCTTATTACAAAGGATAATTTTGCTCCAGTTCAAGCCAGAAGTCCGCATTCATCACTTAACCATGTCTGAGAAAATCAATGAAATAGGAGGGGTGTAAGTCCGAAGGACTTAGTGAGGGATAATCATAATAGTAACTATAAGGATCTGTCGAGGAATAATCAACTCAACAGATTATCATTAGTCAATCAAAACAAGAGCATATCAAGCAATTACAGGTAGAGTACAATCAGACAAAATAGATCAAACTACGGGCAGACCATATACAAATAGACAAACAGATCAAATTAGGCAATTAGAATACAGTCGGGCAAAACAGACATTTTCAAATTCCAAGATTATCAGTAGGAACTAGCTTAGGAGTTGTGGTTGTTAGCTCGAATGGCCTGAGATTGTCTCAACCAGATCAGTTCGGGAAGAATGGTTCATCTCAACTGAATCAGTTCGGGAGGAAATACAGACGACTCATTCGGCCTGGACAATGGCCCGATCTAGACCAAGAAACTTTCTCAACCTTGTTGCTCCATGAACAGAATACGAGCAATCAGAATACAGTCAGAAAATGAAACAGAACATGTCGATCAAATTTTCTTATCTCACGAGTTTTGGGCTTACGGCTTATCCCATGCACCTAGCAGGATTAACGTCCATGGCTTACGGCTTATCCCAGGCACACAGATGGGATTAATGTCTCGTTACTTAAACATAAATTCAAGGCTTACGGCTTATCCCATGCTCACACATAAGGGATTAACGTCCTAAGGCTTACGGCTTATCCCATGCTCACATAGCAGGGATTAATGTCCTGAAATAACAGTATAGATAGATAACATATAGTCAAATAACTGATCAAACAAATAACAGACAGTTGGATAGCAGATTGAATAGATAATAGTATAGACAATTCAGAACAGTATAGAAGTGAGGACAAGGTAACAGATAACAAAACAAAACAGAACAAATATTAGACAGTAATAGATAACATATCGAATAGATAACAGACAAGATATTCTAGGTTGTTCTTCAGTCAGAACAAGACATATCAAGAAACAAGCAGTAGAGCGATACAGATAACATGAAAGAATTTTTGGTGCCAGAACGGATAGAATTCAGAATCAGTAATAGACAATAACCTGCACAGGGGTGTATAATTCAGATAACAAATATCAATCAATAATTCAACAAATCTCAGATTTCAACAAAACAGAATACAATCAGAAACAGGAACCTTTACAAGGGTCATTCCACAAAAATAGATAAGTATAATCGAGGCCATAATGACAGACCCTCATAGGGTTCAACAATTAATGAATAGTTGTAATCAAAACAATAACCCAAAGTGGGAGACCCTCACAGGGCATACAAAAATAAACACCCAGGAGGTTGGACCTTTACCTTTGTAGTTCTCAGATATAGCAACCACAATTAGCAATCATACTGGTCAGTAGGACCCACTTTGTCGTCACCTGAACAAAAGGGTATTTCCATAGTCAAATTCCTATTCATCTCTAATAGCCTTCTAGAATTGCATCATAAGCATTCTAACATTACTAACTTATTGATCAACACGATTATATAGATTCAATAGGTAGTATATACATAAAGTACCTCAGTGAATCAACTATTCTAGAATAAGCCATGATGGTCTATATCTATTCCAAAAATAGCATGATATCTCATTCTTAATTACAAAGTCATTATCATATCATCATCCTAATCAAATACCACTTAGTCTTACATTATGTAATCCTTAGTACAATATATACATATATATATATCAAGGTACAACCAACTAAATTCCAAGATTGGCCACTGGAGTTCCAAAACCACAAACTAAATACACGGATGCATTCGTTGTGTCAAGGAGGTAAAACTGGCTCTCCACCGCCACCGCCGCCGGAGTAGATTAACGTCACCACTAGAGTGCTCCTCTCAACCTCCTGAGTCTAATGCCACCACTAATTTCAAGTTCTACAGCCAAAATTACCTTCAATCGAGCTCAAATTTCAATTGGGTCTCTCTCACCTCCATCCTCAGTTCACTATTTTTCATTGCTGCCGCTGCATCAAACTTGCATGCAAGGGTGTTTTTAGCGTCTCACACAGAGAGCTTCCGAAATCACTGCCCAGAAATGAGTTTCAGCCACAGTTCCACTGTTGTCTGTCAAGTTCGCTGCTGTCGAGTTTCAACTTCCTATTTTCAATGACTCACTGCCCGTACCGCCGTGCATGTGGTGTGCGAGCGTAGTTGGGAGTGTGGGGAAGAGTTTAATTAGTTTAGTTTGGGAAAATTCTGACTGCCGGAGAAGATCGTCAAAGTGGAGGGTGGTGTCGCTGGAGAAGATGAAGAAAAAGGAGATGGGGTAAAATGGCAAATGTCATTTTTTATAAACTGATTTTTTTTTTTAATTTTCAGATTTGAACCAAAAAAAAAAACTCAATTAAGTCCTTGCAATTATTGAAAAATAGGGCTTTGACCCCATTGACCAAAATTCTTTCGTGCAAACTCCAATATTTTCAAAAAGTGCTCAATCAGGTTTTCTGAAATTGTAAATCTGACTCCAAAAATTTCAATCTTCATGCAATTAAGTCCTTTACTTCTATTTTTTGAGCCATAAAATTCAACCAATCAAAATCTTGTTTTTCCTAATTCCCATTTTTCCAAAATTCTGAATTTTAGGGGTGTTACAAATCTCTTATAAGTTTCTTTTATAATTAGAATATAAAAATTACAAATAATTAGATGGATACTTACTTTCAGTCAAATTTTTTGATCTGACATAATCAATCTATAATATTTTAATGAATTATTATAAGTAAAAATGTTTATGTGAGATGGATTATTATATTATTATAAAATAAATTATTCAATCATATAATAACTTTTTGTGCATTGCACCGGGTATATGCTAGTTATATATAGCACAACAGTGTTGACCCCTTTCCCCTTTTGAATAAGAGCATTAAGCTAGAGTTTAAGCCAGTGGTGTGGGATCCATAATTGTGCAATTTTGATTCTAATTGTATAATTTTGGCCAAATGGCAAATTCTTAAAATTTTGAATTTCTTAATTTAATTAAAAAAATTTCATTGGTTGTTGATTATTATCTCTAATCGATATAATTGTATCTTATCTCTAATTTTCTTTCATTCGAAATTTAAAATATATCTATCTGATATACTATTATCTATCATTCGAAATTCAAAATTCTGAATTCTTATAATTTTGAGTTTTTTAATTAATTTAAAAACTAATGTTTGGTTATTAAATTTGATATTATTTATTCCTTTCAAAGATATCTAAAATTTTGAAATTATTTTTATGATTAGAATAAATTATTCTTTACTTATCTCTAATACCAAAAAATGATTGTATTTTATCTACAAAATCTATTTCATCCTTACTCTTAATACTTGGTAGATTCCTTGATCATTCGAACTTTATAGTTTGATAAGTTTTTTCATATTTTTTCTCTTATTTTTAATAACTAATTTATATATATACTACTATATATATAGTGTTTCGAAAGTCATTTTATTAATATTTTTAGTTTCTAATTTTTTTTCACTATATTCTTTATGTGCTTCTTTATTTTCAGATTTTTCCCCCCATCTATCTCTTGGTATGTCTCTCTATTTCATTTTTCAAATTTTTTATTGTTTGTTGGATTTTATTGTTCACTTCTTCTATTTCATTTTTTTTTTAATTTTAAGTATGTTATATGATGGAAGAGATTTTTTGGATTTTGATACTATAATTTTCTTCTAATTGTTTATGTTTGTTTGATTTTATAGTTTATTTTTTTATTTCATTTATTTTCCATGTATGTTACATGATGGAAGAGGTTTTTTAGATTTTAATACTATAATTTTCTTTTTAACCATAAATAACATCTATCATTTAGCTTTTATTGATATTAAATTTGTGAACTTATATATATATATATATATATCTATATTTGTTTATTACTTAGTTTAAGTTATCAATTTCATTTATTTATTTTTTATTTTTAAATTTTCTTTTTGTTCACTTAATTTTATAATTTTACAAGATGAGATATATTAATTGCTCTTAAAATTTTTTAATTTTGTTTCATTTTTATTAGTTGCATTTTTTTTTCTACAGTTATTGATAAATTTTGTCATTTAATTTTTATTTTATTTAAATTGTTATACATTGAGTATGTTTTTACTCATTCTTTGAATCAAGTTATTAATTTATTTGTTAAATTTTGTAATTTAGTTTTAAATTCTCTCTCTCTCTCTCTGTATATATATATATATATATATATCTTTTTGGTTCATGTAAGTTTATAAATTTATAGGATGAGATCTATTCTTTAGTCTTAATATTTTTAAAATTTGTTTCATTATTTTAATATTTATAATTTTAAATATATGCCATTTAATTTTTATTTTTTATTTATATAATGTAATTATGTATGTATAATTTGAAATCTTTTTAAAAATTCTATATACTAATTAATTCATCAATATATATTCTCAGATCTTCTTTTACCTATTTGAAATAATTATGAGATGATTATTTCAATAAAAAATACACCCACTAATTTTTTAGTTTATAACATTGGGCAATAATTATTTTATC
This sequence comes from Jacaranda mimosifolia, assembly GCA_018894105.1. Taxonomy (NCBI): domain Eukaryota; kingdom Viridiplantae; phylum Streptophyta; class Magnoliopsida; order Lamiales; family Bignoniaceae; genus Jacaranda; species Jacaranda mimosifolia. The sequence goes on along the minus strand of CM032133.1, from coordinate 14,182,355 downwards.
CATCAAAGTATATATCTAATTTTATTTTTTTATTTTTATATTTTTCAAATTTTTATTATTTGAAAGAATAACAACTTTTTTTGTTATTCACTTTTTTTCCTACTATTTGTGAAATATAATATGAAGATCCAATTGCATTTATACGAGAAAAAAAAAATGAGAATGACCATAATAATTTATTTTTTCCATATGTTATTTTACATTCTAATTTCATCCTCCTATCCTGTCACTAATTTATATTTTAAAATCAGTTTTGAGTTTATAATTACATTATTAATTTACTATAATTTTAATTTTTTGTTACTAATATCACTTTTTTCTTCACTTAATTATTCGATAACTAAGCTATGAGTCAAATTAAAAGATTTCCATTAACTTATACACTAATATTTATTTTAACTTTATAATTATTTTATATATTTATTTTAATTTTTAATTTTTTTATCTTTACTATCATAATTTTGTCTTGGCTTAATTGATTTTTAACAAAAAATTTAAAATAAATAAGATTTTTTAAATTCTTGGGAGCTAATATATTATCTAATTCTTTGTATATCAAGTTTTAACTTAATGTATACTCATTGTCTTTGAAGTTTAAAGTAATTTTGAAATATTATAATTTTAAGTTTTTCCAAACAACGTTCTTTTAAGCGATCAATCTTGTGTCTATATTCTTCTCATATATTTTTATTTTTTAATGCAACTATCTGCTAAGTTTTCGTTACATTTTTCTTCTTTTGTATATAATTATATTCATAAAATTTTAACTTCGAAAGTTTTGAATTTTTTTAACTTCTCACTAAATAGTCTTAAAATTTATTTTTTATGATTTCATGTATATGAGATTTTTTTTATATGTTCCAAGCTTTTAAATACTAAATTTTAAAATTTTAAATTTAATTTTACTTGACTATTTTTTGAAGTAATATTTAATTTTACTAATTACTTGACTATTTTTGTGACATTTTTATTTTTAGTCATATTTAAATATATTGTAATTTTAAAGAATCCATACATAGCATGGGGATGATGCTAGTATAATAGTATAGATAATCAGTACAATTAATGTGATATTAGAATTTCTTTTCCTATTAAATGCTTTGAAAAGAAAATTTTGTTTTTATGGAATCATTTGAAATATATATTTTTTTAATTTAAAAAATTGACAAATATTTAATGAGTTAAAATATCGCGACTTTTCAAATCATGAGCATGTTGCACACGTATGAATAATTTAAAAATTTTTTCTTTAAAGAATCCAACTAAAATATCTCTAATTCTTAAGATGGAAAAAGAAAATTGCATTAGATATGAAAAATAAATCATTATTTATTTCAAAATTTAATTAATCTAATAGTTCTAATTATGAGATTGCATTATTTTAAAAATTAATATTTTATAAAAATTATTCAAATACTTTATATTTTTTTTAAAATATTTGTATACTCTGAGTTGACATCGGTTATAGCTATAGTTATACGTAAAGTAGAAATAGATCAGTAGATATTATGCAGCATTATCATTTAGTTATTTGAAATAATAATTTTAAAAAGATAACAATATTTCATAAATTAAATAAAAAAACTGTAATGTTTTATTTGTAAAAACACAATAAATTAATTGTACAAATGAGTTTATTTAATTTCAGAGTACTAGCGCCTTCACTCTATGTATTAGCAGAGAGGCAGGCAAGTTATTAATTATGAATAGTATTTTGAATATCAATTGTGCGTGGTTTACTAACAATCAAGTTAATTATTTATTGATAATATGATGCAATTCAAATTCAGCAGAACACTGAACATGTTTGAACGAGTGGTGCACGGTACAGCACTTTTAAAATTATTTCAATATTAAAATTATTTTCAATGCATCACACCGACCACATGCTTGTTATAATATTAATTAAAGTAATTATTTATATTTAAAATTAAATTGATATAAAATATAAATAAAAAAATTATATTTTTCAAATAAATTAATAATAGTATGCTTAAAGTTAGTTCTAAGGATAAAAAAATCCACCTACTTGCTACTGCTCATCATTTTTTAGTCACTAAATACTCTAGTATTACTGCTCATCATCCTTAGTCACTCTATACTCAAGTAAATATCTTTATGAAAACTTAATTAGAATCACCAAGTTTCATTGATATATGTAACACCCCAGGAATTTTTATGATTTCAGTTATATGTATATTATTAATATTTGAAATTATTGAATTTATTTATTAATTATTTTACAATTTTGTGGTTAAAAGTATAATTTTATATACTCAATTGCATGACTTAAGTTTCCTAGGGACTAAATTGCAAAATGCAGAAATTGAATTTGATAAAAATGGGCAGCAGCATTTTCTTCTTCCTTCTCTACTTTTCTTTTCTTTTTCTTCTTTCTCCTTCTTCCTGCGGCCAACCCAACCACCACTGGCGAGCCATTCTCCACCAAACAAACCACCCAAACCCACTCCCCTCACCTCCAGGACTTCACCTGCACCACCACACACGGCGGCAGACTACCGGAGTTGAGCGACGGAGAACGGCCGAAATTCCCTTCAAGGTGAGCAACTGGGTTACCATTTTTTCGGCATCAAACGGAGCAACTAAGGGGTGGTTTAGCTAGTTCTTGACTAGGTGAACATGGTGGTACCATTGCATGGCGGAGACGGCGAAAACTGGCGGCGGAGCTTCGAACTGTGAAGACTTCGGGGTGGATTTTAAGGGGTTTTCTGGCGGCTAAATTGGAAACCAAGGGTACCGTTGGAAAGCTCTCGGCAAGAGGATTTTGTGGGTGACGCTATCTCATTTTACGGTGACGGTAGACGGTGGCGACTGGTGGCGGCGGTGCGGTGGCAGTGACAGGGCAGAATCTTCACCTCGTTGTGGTGGTCACATGCACGCGATCTGATCGTGAAGATTCCCCTTCGTTAGTGAGATATTGGTGTATAATGCTATTCTCATGTATGTATTTGCATGTATACATTTAGACGTTCTGATCTTCGTGAAACTATGTATTTTCGTATATTATGATGGTCTTGGTCGATCAGAACACTCATGCATTAGATTAAAACAACTTTGACTGATTAAATAGGCCTAGTAAATCCATAATGGTATTATTTCATGTAACTATAGGTTATATAGCATACTAAGTGTAGAAACCCTCATTTTTATGTCATCAAGATTAATCGACAAAAGTTTGGACGTTTACTGACAATTGAATTATTATGATTAATATTGAAGATCGATATATACTATATATATATAAGCGAACCTATATACATCTATATCCGATATTACTAGTATTTTAGAGCAGTAGTATCGAAACAAACCTTTAAATGCATATCAATAGGATAATCATTTAGACTTGGGGTTACTGTTGATATGATTCTAAGTGTTAGTGATTGTTAGGATGGAACATGGATTTTAATAAAAGGTTACCTTTTGAATAGGTGATGGAGGATTTGACGTTGAGGATCAGTAGAGTCTGACTGCACTGATTGACTGATTAAGGTGAGGATCTACCGCTTTGGTACTTGTTTGAGTAAAGTAATGTGATTGTTGATTCTAAACCCTGTGAGGTTCTATTGATTATTGATTCTCGTTATCGTTTATTGTTGCTATCTGAACCATGTAAGGTTCTATTATCTTGATTCTCGTTATCGTTATTGTTGCTATCTAAACCTATGAGGTTCTATTGTCTTGATTCTTGTTATCTGAACCCTGTGAGGATTCTCCAATCTGGCAAACCTTTGGACCTATTGTCTCTTTGATAAACCCCTGTGAGGGTTGGTATTGCTTTGTTTATCGTACTCTATTGATTACTATTATCTCTGTCAGGATCTACCACTTTGGTACTTGTTTGAGTAAAGCAATGTTATTGTTGATTCCTGAACCCTTTGTGGTTCTATTGATTCTTGAATCTTGTTATAGTCATTATTGTTATCTGAACCCTATAAGGTTCTCTTGTCCTAAATCTTGTTATCGCTTACTGTTACTATCTGAACCCTATAAGGTTCTATTGTCTTGATTCTCGTAATCGTTTATTGTTGCTATCTGAACCCTGTAAGGTTCTATTGCTTGATTCTAGTAATCGTTTATTATTGCTCTAATCATTTATTGTTGCTATCTGAACCCTGTAAGGTTCTATTATCTTAATTCTCGTAATCATTTATTATTGCTATTTGAACCTGTGAGGTTCTATTGTCTTGATCTGGCTATCTGAACCTGTGAGGTTCTATTGATTCTTAATTCTCGTAATCATTTATTGTTGCTATCTGAACCCTGTGAGGTTCTATTGATTCTTGATTCTCGTTATTGTTTATTGTTGTTATCTAAACCTTGTGTGGTTCTATTGTCTTGATTCCTGATATCGTTATTGTTGATATCTGAACCTTGAGTGGTTCTATTGTCTTGATTCCTGATATCATTATTGTTGTTATCTGAACCCTGTGTGGTTCTATTGTCTTGATTCCTGATATCGTTATTGTTGATATCTGAACCTTGAGTGGTTCTATTGTCTTGATTCCTGATATCATTATTGTTGTTATCTGAACCTTGTGTGGTTCTATTGTCTTGAATCCTGTTATCGTAATTGTTGGTTTTTGGACCCTGTAAGGTTCTATTGTCTAGCTACTGATACTGTTGTCGTTAATCATTGAACCCGTGAATCTTATTGAGTTAATCATGTATCGATACTGATTGAATCAATCAATTGATTACTATTTTCTCCTTGAACATTTCCTCATTCGTATGTTATTCATCAAAGTGAACCTGTACTTGGTCTTGTGATCTGCCATGACGGCATCGTTGGAAATCATTTTGTAAAGTTCATTGTTCTGCCATGTTGGTAACTTATTGATTGAACTACCGAATTGAAAGATATGTGTACAGGAGAACAGTCAGGCCGAGTGCCTTGACAAGTTGTTATGCTTGAGCTATTGTGATTGCCAAGTTGTTATGCTTGAGCTAGTGTGATTGCCAAGCTGTCATGCTTGAGCTATTGTGATTGCTAAGCTGTTATGCTTGAGCTAATGTGATTGCCGAGCTGTCATGCTCAAGCTATTGAACTGAACGGTTATTGAACTGTTATGGAGGCACAATGATGTTCCGATATGCATGTTTTTTTCAATCCATTGACTTGCATATGTGTAGGGTTTGCTATTCTTGTAATTCCATTCTACTCATAGAGCAATAAGGCTGGAGTGGTATCCCAGTCTAGATCGAACTGTTGTTCTGGGCAAACGAGCCACTTTTATGCCTCCCGACCGTGATCGGTTGAGATGCCCCTAAACCTCCCGAGCAGGATTGGTTGAGATGATCCCTCCCGACTGTGATTGGTTAAGATGTCCCTAAACCTCCCAAGCAGGATCGGTTCAGATGAACAGGCCGTAAAGCCGACGATCACAGTTTCTGATCTAGCAATTGTTATTAACTTTGTTTCTCGATGTTCCTTCTTGCTGTGACTTATCATTCTTATACTGAGAAATCATTGATCATTATTTGTGTACCTTATATTTTTAGATTGGTTATGCATTGCTTACACTATCCTCACTGAGTCTTTATGACTCACCCTCGTATATTCTTCATTTTTACTCAGATAGGTATGAGACAAGAGATTTTGAGGATTGATGAACCGTGTAGAGAGGTTTATTTTGGAGCTTGTTTTATATAAGTATAATTTACTGAGTTTGGGATGTTTTTAAGAGATGTTGTAATATGTCATGAATACTGTTATACTTATGGATGTAAATTCTGAATCTCGATACTAGTAGCAACCTTTTGGCTTGGATGCTGTTGAACCTTTTTATGATGGTATTTTAAGCACTCTGATATTGCTTCCGCATTTGGGTTAAGTCGGCTATAAGGCTATATTTTTGCTGATGTTATATTGGGAAATTGTGAAATTTTTATGGGTCTAAATTAGCGCCTCAGTTTAGGTGCTATCTCGAGAGGGGGCGCTACAATATATATACACACACACACACACACACAAAAAAAAAAATCCCCATTTATTTACATATATTAATATTTAAATAATTTTTTTCTTGATTATTTCAATAAAGTGAATAATCATAAAGTGAACGAACATCACTAAATATGATGTTTAATTAATAAAAAAAATATTATCACAATTGAGTAAATTATCTATTCCACAAAGCTCATATATTAAATATGTCAAAAGATAATATCTTTAAATAATAAAAAAGAACAAACATTGTGATTTTGTTGTAAACCAATCGCAGATATTCAATATTTTTCTTGATTCTCTTAGTATTCCCTCTATCCTGCACATAAATTACATTAATACCTAAAGTCAATCAATTTCATATAACGAACAAAACATACAATTAAAACTTGAACAACAAAATCAATGGACGAATATAACTAAATAGCAAAATCTTTTTCTTTATTTACATAGAAAAATTCTTATGGATATACTTAGTAATTTCTCTTCTTCAAGATGTGAAATTGAAATATTGAATGAGAGTTATTTGAGACTTGGATGTGTTTTTATTTTTTAAATTGTATTTATGTATATAAAGTATTAGAATTTTAATACATTTAAACATCTTTGGCATTATCTCGTCAATATATATAATACCATATAGATAATATCAATCCTCTGCTAGATAAAGACAATATAAAGTATTACCAAATACATTTTGAATTTCGGATAAAAGAAAATTAGAAATAAGATCAATCATATCATTTTGAGCCTTTTTTAATTGAATAAAAATACTCAAAATTCTAAGTGTTTGACATTTGGCAAAAATTGCACAATTAGATGAGTACAAAACTGTAACACCCTGAAATTTTATGATTTATAGAATTTAAATTTTATTATTTTCAATTTTGTGAAATTTAATTATTCCTTATATTGTTGTTATTTTATTTAATTTTGGGGCCAATTAGTAATTTTTGTAAACTTTATTGATCAAAAATTTAAAACCTTGGGGTTTGCATGAAACCCCTCTAGTCAACTAGGGCTAGGATGATATTTTAATTGACCAAAAGGCTTAATTGAATAACTTAACAGGCTAAGGACTAAAGTGCAAAAATAAAAAATTGAATTGCATGAGGTGGAGATGTGTCTTCATTTCATCACCACCTTCACTATTCCTTCCTCATTTTCTTCACCCTCTCCACAACATCTTTCTTCTTTCTCTCTTCACTCTGTCTCTCACCAGCAACACCCTTTCCGGTAGCTTTTCCACCACCCAACCTCACCAACCATCTACCCTCACCACCCCCAGCAACACCATCACCACACGTACACAAACCCAGATGGTGAAGCCCCATAGTTTGAAGACCCAGGAAACTAACCTCACGATCAATGGCTGACCGACATCCGATGAACAATCCGGACGGTGGTTCTGAAAGTCCTTGGTGTAGAGAATGAGCTAGTAGCCTTTCATGGGGGAGTAGAGCAGCGGCGGTAGCTAAAACGACTGTTACAGGCCTGGTGCTGAGAAGTGAAGCTGAAACTTTTGGGCCACGATTGAGGGCCTCCCAACCTTGAATCTGGAAACTGAAGGCATAGTTGGATTCATGAGGAAGAAAGGAAGCGAATGGTGGTGGTCTTGACATTTTTCGGTGGCGGCAGATGGTAGCAACCAGCGACTGGTGGCGGGCGACGCGGCAGCGCCCAGACAGAAACTTCTCCTCATCACGGTGGTCATGGTGGTACGATCGGATCATGATTTTTAGGCTTCAATTGTGTGTTTCTGGGTAAAGATTAGTATTGAGATTAGGGTTTTTGTTTATATACATTTTCATTCACTCACAGCTCTTGTATCTTCGAATAAATAATTCAAACTTGTATTAGGTAGTGAAATGGCTGATGTATGGTTGATGTTAGGCTTTGGACCCTAGAATTGTATCAAATGTGATAATTAGGAAATTATTGAGTTAATTGAGTTAGAAAAAAATCCTAAATTTGGAAATTTGGACCTTAATGACAATAATTAGGATACTGATATAGAATTAAATTGATTATATTTATTTCTTGTATCATTAAGAACCTATAACCGATGGTAAAGTAGCCGTATTTTTAAGAGTATTTCTTAGTGATAATTCCGTACGGAGTCATATATCGAGTAAATTGAGTGGTTATCAATCTTAGACAATTAATGGTAGAGTTTTAATTATTGGAGGTTATCCTGGTTGAATATGGGTTTTGATAAGTAAATCACTCTCGTGGTTAGGTGACGAGGAGTAAGAAACTGCGAATCAATAGGCCATTGACTGTAGCTGCCTTTTGAGGATTTTGGAGGTGAGGGTCTGCCAATCTGGCACCTTTTCTAAATATCTATTATTTGTGACAAGCCCTTGTGTGGGTTTTCTATTTTGTACCGTACTTTTTTTATTTAAAATCTGAGTTTTGTTTAGAATCCGACTTGTTATTCGTTATTTGATTTAAACACCCCTGTGAGGGTTACTATTTTCGAACTGACTGTACTGTTATTGAAATCCATAATCTGTTAAGATCTCTTTGATTCTGTTATCTGAGTTGGACACCCCTGTGAGGGTTATCTTTGATACCGATTCTATTTTCTGATTGTTCTAGTGCCCAGAACTTTCTTTACCTTGTAAAAATTATGTCTCTTGTACCCTACAACCTTGCCGATTGTCCCCACAAAACTTGCTAGCTTCTTACAAGTTTGTTATTTGTTAAAGGAATCGTGTCGATCTGTTGTTCTGTTATGATACATGGTTGCCTTATGTTATGAAACCTAAACGGCCTTGTTGGCCAGCATACATTCTTGGTTCAACTGAATGTTTAAAAGTGCAACTTATATCTATTGGCATTACATTATATTAACCCATGGGACACTATGGGCCAAATATCACCCGAAGGGACGCCACATGGGGGTTTGGGCACAAGGCTAGTCCAGAAAGACAGTTGGGTGGAATGGACCGATGGTGATAGGTCTTCCGACTAGTACCCACTTACGATCCTGACTTACAGGTAGCAAACTGTGAGTGGCGAGATCCGGCAAGCGGTCGACCATGCCATACAACAAGTTGTTACATGCCGAGTTGAGTGCTCGAGTAATGGAGTGATAAGGAAATTCATGTTTAAATGGTACCGATGCTTGGTACTCGAAATTATGATTTGATCTAGGAGTAATAAGGATGGAATGACCAACAACCTATTAAATTTGATTACATGTGTATTATGTATATCGTTTATTCATACTGACTTTCTTGTTGCTATCAAATTGTTCATCAATAGTCGTACTTCATTAACTTCTTTTTAAATCTTATTCTTCTCTTTTCGCTTACTAAGTCCTTATGACTTATCCTCTTTTGTTATTTGATTTCTTTCAAATAGGTAAAGATGGTGAACAAGGTCTTCAGGCTTGAATGTATTTTTAAAATGTACTAGATTCTTGGCTGGGTATATAGGTTTCCATATATGCTAAGTTGATTTTGAGATGTTCTGATAGGTCATGAATGGTCATGAAGGCCTAAACTTGTATATATTTTGCTAATGTTATGTATTTGGTTATTTTTCTAGAACGTGTTAAGTTAAAGTACTATGCCTTTCTTGAAGGATTTGAAGAGAAACTTTATGGGCCTATTGGTTGCTATGAGCAAAATATTGAGATTGAATTGGTAGTACCTTAGCTTAGGTGTCGTCCTGAGAAGGGGTGCTACAAAACCTATGCTATATATAATAGTACTACCATCATCCCTCTGCTATGCACGAATTCTTTAAAATTTCAATATATTTAAATATGACTAAAAATAATTATATAAAATTAAAAATATCACAAAAATAGTCAAATAATTAGTAAAATTAAATGTTACTTCAAAAAATAGTCAAGTAAAATTAAATTTAAAGTTTTAAAATTTAATATTTAAAATCTTGGAACATATATAGAAAATTTCATATACATGATATCATAAAAAATAAATTTTAAGATTATTCAGTGAGAAGTTAAAAAAATTAAAAACTTCCTAAGATAAAATTTTATGAATTTGATTATATACAAAAGAAGAAAAATGTAACCAAAACTTAAAAGATAGTTGCACTAAAAAACAAAAATATATGAGAAGAATATAAACACAAGATTGATCGCTTAAAAGATCGTTGTTTGAAAAAACTTAAAATTATAATACTTTAAAATTACTTTAAACTTAAAAGAAGATGAGTATATATTAAGTTAAAACTTAAAATATAAAGAATTAGATAATATATTAGCTCCCAAGAATTTAAAAAATCTTATTTTTTTAAATTTTTTTATTAAAAATAAATTAAGCCAAGACAAAATTATGATAGTAAAGATAAAAAAAATTAAAAATTAAAATAAATATATAAAATAATTATAATGTTAAAAAATATTAGTATATAAGTTAATCGAAACCTTTTAATTTGACTCATAGCTTAGTTATCGAATAATTAAGTGAAGAAAAAAGTGATATTAGTAATATAAAATTAAAATTATAACAAATTGATAATGTAATTATAAACTCAAAATTGATTTTAAAATATAAATTAATGATAGGATATGAGGATGAAACTAGAATGTAAAATAACATATGGACAAAATAAATTATTATGTTCATTCTCATTTTTTTTTTTTTTTTTTGTATAAATGTAACTGGATCTTTATATTATATTTCACAAATAACAGAAAAAAGTGAATAACAGAAAAAGTTGTTATCCTTTCAAATAATAAAAATTTGAAAAAAATAGAAAAAATAAAATTAGATATATATATATATATTTTATGGATAAAATGTAGGTGTGTATGGTACTAGGATCCAAAAATTTTCACAAAACATGAATATGACCAACCCACACACACCCCCAAGGATCAAGACATGCATAGCAATCATATTTACGGTGGGGAATTACCTTGGTCAAATCAGAAAATTCAAGGAGCAAGAAAACTCTTTTTCAACCGTTAAAGAAACTCCTCACTGGCTCAGTAGATGCACCAACGTTTTTCTTCTAGCTCCTAGAAAACTCTCCTTCCTTCAATAGGTCAAGCTCTTGGCTTTTGTATGTGACCCAATAGATTCTACCATTCATTAGACATGAGCTCCCAACTCCTTTAACTTATGGAATATCAAACATTCACATTAGTTTAAACTCCTTTAAACTAAAGGACTCAATTCAATTAATCTCATTAATTGAAGAGTACCAAATCTCTATGGTCGATGTTCAACATCAAGTCCATGGAGCCCAACTAATTGGCCGAAATGAATGCTCTTAGAGAATGATTCTAGCATTACATGTATCATGCAAATACGGTCCTTCGTCTTCTATTTCTCGAAAGAGGCTTAGAGCACGATATTAGTTGGCTCCTTAATAGCCTCGATGCTATGCTTCTGTTGTCAATGTTTGATTCCCTTAGTGACCTCATCTTTCGAAATACTTTTTCAAATTATCACATCACATTGCACAAAGATTTCTTGGAATCAACAATTATAAAATACATAGGAGATGCACTTGCCTTTCACAAAAACGAGGAGTTGGATTCCATCTTGGATCTCACAAACCTCCATGTCTAGTAGCTCATGCCCAATCTCGACCCGAGTGGCCCGCTAAGTGACCAAGGAATAGTGAAAGCATAAGGACCAAATACATGGTTACATGGATCCTGAGGTCAAATAACTAATAATATACACTAGTGTAAGTTGGAGAACTTGCCACTTCGACTAGCTAGTGGTTTATCCGAGCGGGCCTTCAGTGCCTTGTTCTATAATAAGCACCTACTAACATGTATCCATATCTCATATGGGATTGCTCATAGAACATAGCAACATCCAACCTTTGGATTTATGCATCGTTAGTGTAAGACCTATTCCATGATCACCATCCGATGCATGATCAAGTCCCATAGTCTAATATGATTTAAGGGCTTCATCTAAATGCTAATGAAGCAAATAATGAGCATAAGATAAAGATAGCCATATAATGAATATCACTCAATCAAGATTATCTTATAAGGAAATAGTTTACAAGGCCAATCTAATTGGCTTGCAGGGCACTATTCCAACAACTCCCACTTGCCCTAAAGCCAATTCCCATGGTCTTAAGGCCCATCTTTTCAAGATGTCCTTCAAAGATCGTTTGTATTTAGGGGTTTAAATAGTAGTTCTACTATACTCTCTTTTGAGGCAACCTTATCTACTTAGTTGTCACCTCTATCAATTGATATCATATATCAAATGATAATGCATTTACTGTGTTTGGATTGTTGATGAGATCTAGGCTCAAGTCCTAAGTTGTCTTCTGAAGACAACTATGGGCTAATGTAAGCTAGGCACTACATCCAACTCTTGGATGAAGTTTTTCATACAAACACATTTCTTTGCGATTTCCAAAACCACAAATTATTTCACCTTAGTGGTTATCTTGGTTGTAGTGTCCAGTTTGGAACTGTTCCAACTCACCATGCCACCATTGAGGCAAAATATAAATCCAAAAATGGATTTCAGGTCATCTACATCGGATTGGAAACTAGAATCCAAAAACCCCTCGAGTTTTAATTCTCAATTGCCATATACCAAAAACATGTCCTTAGTCCTTCTCAAGTACTTAAGGATCATTTTAATGGCTATCCAGGGATTCTCACTGGGATTGGATTGGAACCTACTCGTAACACTTAGTGAGTGTGCCGCATTCAGTTTTGTAAATTGAACTACATATATTATGCTCCCTATAACAGATGCATAAGGCATATGGGACATCCTCTGTCTCTCGTCTTCAGTCTTGGAGGCCATAGACTTGGAGAGATGAATGGCATGTCCTATGGGAAGGAATCCCTAAATAGATTCTTCCATACTAAACCTCTTTAGTATTTTAATCAATGTACTGGGTTTGGGCAAGCCCCAGCATCCTCCTCGATCTATCTCTATAGATATGTATTCCTAATACGTAGAATGCTTATCCCAAATGCTTCACATAAAATTGTATAGATAACTATACTTTAGTACGCTATAACATTCCTACCTTATTCCCAATGAGAAGGATGCCATTCACATAGAGCATAATAAACTGTATACTACTCCCACTAGCCTTCATATATACACATGGTCCATACGCCTTTTTGAAAAGCCAAACGATTTGACTTTCTAATCAAAACGTATGTTCCAATTTTGGGAAGCTTGTTTAAGTCCATAAATGGATCTCTAGAGTTTGCAAACCTTTTGCTCACTCTTCTTGGATGTAAAAACCCTGTGGTTGTTCTATATAGATTTCTTCTTCAATATCTTCATTGAGGAAAGCAAATTTCACACCCATTTTCCATATCTCATAGTCATAATATATGGCTATGGCAAGTAGAATCCAAATGGACTTAGGCATAGAGATCGGTGAAAAAGTTTTCCCAAAATCGATGCTAGGTCTATGAGTGTAACCCTTTGTCATTAGTCGTGCCTTAAAGGTCATTACCTCTCCATTTACTCCAAGCTTCCACTTATAGATCCACTTAGAACCCGATATTAATCATTTATCGAGACCATCGTGATTTGCACGTTTTGTGATGTTTAAGATGAACGAACCCTAATTATTGTATAAATCGAGTGATTATCAATTTTAGACTATTAAGCGTGTAATCATATTATATGGTCGAATAAGGAATTTGATAGTGAACCTATCTTTTGGTCAGGTGACGAGAAGTTGGATCTAGCAAACCAGTAGGCATTGACTTACACTTCGAAGGTTATTAAGGTGACGGCCTACTGCTTTGGTACTTGTATTGATTAAACCTATATGTTCTTCGTTTTGAAAACCCTGTGAGGGTCTCCCACTTTGGGTTATTATTTTGATTATAGCTATTCATTAATTATTGAACCCTGAGAGGTTCCACCAACCAGGTAATTGTATTGATTGATTATTATTTATTATTGATTGTTGAATGCCCTGAGAGACTATCACTTTGATATCCATATCGATTTAATTTATCTGTTATTGAATTTCAAACCCTATGAGGTTCTATTAATTTGATACATGTCATTGACCATCGTTATTCATTGACTTCCGAACCCTATGAGGTTCAATCAATTTGATATCTGTCATTATTCATCGTTATTCGTTGACTTCTGAACCCTTTGAGGTTCTATTATCTTGACTATCGTTATCATTTATTGTTGCCTTTTGAACCCTGTAAGGTTCTATTATCTTGATTATCGCTATCGTTTATTGCTAATTTCTATACCTTATGAGGTTCTAATAACTTGATTATCGTTTATTGAATATCGTTAATCGTTGAACTTGTTAATCGTATATCGAAACTATTTTGAATCAATTGATTTTTACTATTTTGGCGCCATGAACATTTCATTGTTTCAGATGTTATCGTTTAGATTGAATCCGTATCGTGTATTGTTGTTTAACCGTGTTGGCTTCCTTGATTGATTTTGTCAATCGTTGTTCGCCATGATGGCATTAATAAAATTGTATTGTGAAGTTCATTGTCTTTACCTTGTTGGCTATCGATTGATTGAATGTATTGTTATTATTTCTACCTTGTTAGTTATCGATTGATTGAATGTACTAATTAATTGATTGTACTAAAAGATTGGTATGGGAGAATTGATGGGCCTAGTGCCTTGCCAAGCTGTTATATTTGAGCCAATGTTATTGCCAAGCTGTTATGCTTGAGTCAGTGTTATTGCCGAGCTGTCTTGCTCGAGCCAATGTTAATATCAAAATAATAGTATTGAATTAATGAATTGTTACGAGGGTAGAAGGGTAGTCTGATATACATGCTATGCTTATTTTATTGAGTTGTATATGTGATTGAGTTTGCTATTCTTAATTGTACTTTGCTCAAGGAGCAATAAGGCTGGAGTGGTTTCCCAGTCTCGATTAGGCTGATGTCGCAGGCCATATGAGCCAATGGTAAATTTCTTCCGAACTGGGATTGATTGAGATGTCCCTAAACCTCCCGAATAAGATCAAAGAAATTCCTCTTGACTATGATTGGTTGAGATGTCCCTAAACCTCCCGAGCAAGTTCAATCGAGATAACCATGCCAATGAGCTAATAGTTACAGTCTTCAAACTAGCAGTGACTAATTATTTGAAAACATTTTTTATCTGACATTCATGCTTTTCTTATTTATTTATGCCAGTTGTGCTATGTTGAATTACTGATTCTTCGACAGATCCTTGTATTGTTATTTATTATCCCTCATTGAGTCCTTAAGACTCACCCTCATGTGTCATTTGATTTCTCTCAAGCGGGTATGAGATATGGTACACTGATCGATGGCAGAATTGACAAGGATATGATTTATAATAGTATTTTGGTAAATGTATGTATATATATGAAGTCACCCTTGATTATCTTGGGTTAGAGATGTTGTAATATGTTAGGTTGAATTAAGACTTATGGCATGTATGTTTTGATATTGGAGATGACATTTTGGTCTCAAGTACTGTTGAAAAGTTAGTATAGTTTATAACACTCTGATATTAAGTTTGCATTAAGTATGAAGCATGCTGCGTATTGATAATTGTTGATGTTATTGGAAAAATATGGGCCTATCGGATATGTTGTTGCATATTAATAGGACTGAATTAGGTGGCATTCTGCCTTGCGGACTATATCCCGAGTCGGGTGCTACAGGCGTGGTATTAGAGCTTGGGTCTGAAAATCCGAGCTATACTGGGACAGGATCCTAAGATACAAACCTTAGGTTTTTTGCATATTGAGAAAATTCTATGTGATTCGAGGATTTGAGATGAAGTTAAATTGTTTGATATTGATAAAGGGAGTTATGTACTGCATGATGGCTAATGGACGTAGAGAAAGAAAAGAGCTTAGATTTCAATGACCTAGATTATCTCAAAATTGACTGTTGTAACTGGAATCGATGGGTTACTAGAGATTAAATTTGAATTGGGAATCATCCGAGATGCAAACATTTGGGATAAGGAAAACCTAAGTTGTTGTAGAATCTGATCCTAGGATATAATTCTCGAACTATAGGAAATAAGTTTGATTATGGAAACACTTTAAACGAGTATGCTTGAGTTAAGGGATGTTTAGGGTATACTGGGATACAATCCTTGGATATGAAATTCTTGTTTAGTGCATGTTAAGCTTGACTTTGGAATTGCTTAAGTTGGGAATGAGAAAAGGAAAAGGACAAGAGCAATGAAATCTTTGTTCGAATTGTAGGATACTGAACGGTCTGCATATATATATATATATATCCTAACCCTTGCGCATCAAGAACTAACAACGACTATATTTTAACTGATAAAACATTCTGTTTAATCGTTGTAGATAAATGCGGTTTACTCTTGAGAAGATTGCAGCCCACCAAATGGCATCACCAAAACTATCCCTAACTCCTTCTCCTGGTTAAGAAAATTCGAAAGAAGATACCTCAGAATGGAGACATCCAATGAATGTTGAAGAAGGGACACGAGACCCACGGGTACATTCAACAGCAAGAGGAGAGGATATAGAATAGATGAATGTGATATGTCAGCAACAAGGTCAGATAGATAGCCCTAAGAGAAGCGAAGAGCCTCCAGATTTTGGGATTTTAGCACATTTTCTTAAGTTACATCCCCCAATGTTTATAGTTGAATCAGATCGCCAAAAGGCAGAAGCTTGGATCAGGTTGATAGAAGATATTTTTCAAATGTTAGGTCACCCAGATAACCTCAAACTTATATTTGCCATCTATCTGTTGGAAGGAGCTGCATGACAATGGTGGACCTTGGTAAGTCAACGAAGGGAGCAGAAAAAGATACCTTATACCTGGGATAACTTCGTATAGGAATTTATGGATAGATTCATACCTTAAGAAGTAAGAGATGCTCAGAACAAGAATTTGAGAGTTTTATCTAAGGAGATATAACAGTGTGGCAATATGAAGCAAAATTAATAGGTTGATTCGGTATGCACCGCAAATATCGGGAAAATGAGAATATAAGAAGGAGAAATATGTTATGGGATTGAGATTGGAGATACAACAAACCCTTGCGCCTTACAAGTAGTCTAATTTCGAGAAAGCCTTAGCGAAGTTGGAACACAAACCTCTTGAAGTATCTACCTATGAGAAAAAGAGCAAGCAAAGGAAAGTTTCTGAACTGAAAATCACTACGAATAAGGAAAGTGGTTTAGGTAGGAAATGATAGAAGGTCCAAACTGGGATGCCAAAAAAAGATTATGGATTTTGTAGAGGTTTGAATCATGAGGAATCTAACTGCTGGAAGAAGTTAGGAAGGTGCATGAGGTGACGCAGCGATCAGTATCTCCTCAAAGAATTCCCTAAACCCAAACAGACAACTACAAAGGCTCAAGAGGATAAGGGAAAATAGGTGGTTGAAGGTTCTACCTAAGTTTTTGAATGGCGAATATCGAGTCTGTTATCACTAATATGGGGGATTAGAGCTAGATGATTTGGTATTCGTAGATACGGTTGTACAGATGTATATCGAGTTGTAGTAACTTCTGACCACTAGGATGCATAGTATTTGCTGGGTAACTTAGATGTATGGGGCGTACCCAATACTCGCTCTATCATTTTGGTTTCGATCAGGTAGATAGTTAGCTTAACCATCTTCACACTTTGAACATGTGTACATACTAATGTATAACTCTAATCCAATATATATACATAAATTCTACCCTTTAATATTAATAATAGATTCTCTTTCTTTTACTGCTATAAGGTTATTGAATTTTGTTAAATTTATATTTCTCTTCTTTTACCCTGCGTAAGCTTGAGAAATTTGAAAGGGTTGAGGATTAAGGTATTGTTTCACAATTAATGACCCAGGGTTAAATGCTTAAGAAGCATCAGGTGTAATGGCATCCCATGGAAGCACGGACACCCCTGCACCTGCAATAGCAAGTTGTAGGGAAAGGCTACCAGGTTGGTGTGGCCAACGTACCACGAGTTCTTAGGTGGGAAGTACCTATTTACCAACAACCTTTGTCGAATGAGGAAGTTTCACAAACTCCTCTGGTTGACCAACTGACTATAGATCCATCAGCAGAACCTATTCATCAAGGAGAATAGAGGTTTAGATAGCATGACCATTAGCCAGGTGGTGAAATAGGAGTTATCAATGAGATGGCTAAAGATCGGGCATTGAAATGGTTCCTTCATCTCAATCCCCCGAAGTTTTTATGGTGTTAAGTAAAGCCAACCAATCAAGCTTTGATTCGAGACAAGCACCACAACATCCCCCATGATCAAGTGTATGATGTGTGGGCGTTCTCAAATCAAAGGTGCATCTCATACTAAGTATGTATGGTCACAGCTTTCCATCTAAGTGTGACCCTCATGACTGGATGTATATCACACAATGATGATAGCATCGTCATGCCACATACTATTGGTATAAGGCATGGATTAATTAAAACTCTTTTAATTTATATCCATTTTGACTTAATATTTAAAAAGCACTTAGACATTCTAAGTGGAGGGTTTTTGCTTGCAAAGATCTCATCATTTTATCTTCTTATTTATGTTCTCTATATTCTAATCATGCATTTCATATATCAATAGGATACGGAAAGCATAAATAAGTAAATGTGCCTAGCATGCTCCTAGGGTGTGATGACCATGAGCCTAACCAAGTGGTGCACTTAGAGCCATAGGTGCACCACTTAGTTGATTTTAAGTGGGTTGATTAAATCTAGCTATTACATGAGTGTATCTCATACATTCATGGGTCTTCATGCTTCCAATGGTCTTCTTTACTCCTTGTAACATTTACACGAGAAAGAAATCTTCACTCCTAGTAATTCTACTCTCATAACATTTACAAGATAGAAATAAAAGAGGCATGCAAGCCCCAATTAATACAACTCTTTTCAACAACTTGAAACAAATAAAATCAATATTAAAGGCTCATGATCATCCCCATTCATTCACCATCCATTCAACACTTAAATGAACAATAAATAAATCAAGAATTGACATTCAATTCCATCAATTAAATGCTAATCAAATTAACAAATAATTGGTCAAGCAAAAACAAACATAACAATTATACATCATATTTTTGCCACAACTGGAAATTAACTTTAACAAGTTTTAAAAGCAACCAAAAGTGTCCAACACAATTTTGAAGCCTTGCACAACACTTGTGCAATCAATGTGTGTGTTTCAAAACCAGTTTGGTCACTAAAGGAACCAAAGGAAAAGCTCAAAACCCATCCCAAACCCTACTAGGGGCTGCTGGCCGAGACTTGCACATTGCTGGGTAATAGCTGTCAGCCACTGCCCTGCTGTGGGCTGCCAAGTGCCAGCAGCTCCCCTGTTTTGGGGTCACGGCCAAGTCAAGCCACCAAGAATGTTAGAACAACTTCTAAACATCAAAACACACAACATACGTGACGATTTCAGATTAAAACAGCTTTTAAAATTGAAATATCAAGTGCCCAAAGATGCTTGAAAAACAAGTTTAAGCAAGAATCATATTCTTCAAAAATCTCCAAAAATATCCAATCATATTGGACCGAAAAATGACCAAAACAACTTGAGACCATTCACAACAAGCTATATCAACATATAACACCCACCAATGCTAAATCAATATTCAACATTAGGCAAAATGAATTAAAACATACCCATCACATGATTTAACATTTAAAGCACATAATAGCATGATTTAATCCATCAATCAAGGAGCCACAAACAAGATCATCCATATACGCCAACCCATCATATGGATTGAGTACATGGTGATGTTGATCAATTCTTCACAAGAACCAATCATCCAAGCCAAGCAAAATCCAAATCCATGCATGAATACAGCTCCGATACCACTTGTAGGTGTGTATGGCACTAGGATTCAAAACTTTTCACAAAACATGAAAATAACCAGCCCATACACACACCCAAAGATCAAGACATGCATAGGAATCAGATTTACACTGGGAAATTACCTTGGTGAAATCAGAAAATTCAAGGAGCAAGAAAACTCTTCTTCAACCATTGAAGAAACTCCTCACTGGTGCAGCGGATTCACCAACGTTTTTCCCAAGGTTGGACTTCTCCTTTTAAGCTGAAATTTTTACTGGAATGTCATCGCACCCTAAGGATATAACCCTCCACAAATCAGCCAAAAAAATAAGATCAAAAGGCCTCCTAGAATTGCCCACAACCGACTGCCAGAAACTGCCTCAAACAAGAGCAATAGCAACCAAACGGTTGGCCTCTAATGACGTAGTTCACACACCATAGCTAGGACCTTATCTATACAATATGGCTGGAGATATTTGCAGAGAGTGGATAAGAGTAGGCTTGGAAGAATGGAGGTGGAATGTGTGGGAGGTTGGAGAGAATAATGGGGATGCTAACAAATTAGATGTCCACTACTCAAATTTGTTGGGAGAATAATCACACCTTGCTTGCAAGACCAAGTGGGCGCCCATACTCATTCCATATGTAAATATAGGAGTGGGATGTTGTGTGGTGACACACCATCCTCAAGGAAAGGGTGCCAAGTGTCCATGCCTAGGTGGCCACTAACATTTAGTGATTAGTGAATAAGAATATTAATTGAAGCTTACATTTCATCTTATGAAATGTCTTCTAATTAAATTCCAATTCCATATTAAATGAACCCTTCATTTAATAATATTCTCCTAAATAAACTCTCCAATTAAATTAAATTAAACATTTTAATTTAATTAATAATCCTTTGGCTTAACTCTTAAGTCAAATTGCTTAACTCTTTAAGTTAGTCAAAATTAATTTGACCAATTAATAGTCATTTGGCATCAATTAATTAACTCTTAATTGATTGATCTTAATTTAACTCTTAAATTGATCAAGCTAAAAATAACTCCAATTTTCACCTCCTCCATAATTCGGTCATGAATTTTCTAACTCTTAGAAATTCTCTTTCCTTCAATAGGTCAAGCTATTGGCTTTTGTGTGTGACCTAATAGGTTCTACCATTCATTAGACATTGCTCACAACTCCTTGTGATTTATGGAATATCAAATATTCACATGAGTTTAACTTTTTTAAATTAAGCGACTCAAATTAATTAATCTCATTAATTGAAGAGTACCCAATCTCCATGGTTGATGTCCAACCTCAAGCCCATAGAGCCTAACTAATTGGTCTAAATGAATGCTCTTAGAGAACCATTCTAGCATTACGTGTACCATGCAAATATGGCCCTTCCGTCTCCTATCTCCTAAAAGAGGCCTAGGGAAAGATATTAGTTAGCTCTCTAATAGCCTCGATGCTATGCTTCTATTCTCAATGTTTGATTCCCTTAGTGACCTCATCTTTGGAAACACCTTTTCAAATCGTCACGTCACCTTGCGCAATGATTTCTTGGAATCGATCATTATAGAACGCATAGGAGATGCACTCGCCCTTCAGAAAAGCGAGGAGTCGGATTCCATCTTCAATCTCACAAACCTCTATGTCCAGTAGCTCATGTCCAATCTCAACCCGAGTGGCCCGCTAAGTGACCAAGGAAGAGTCAAAGCACAAGGACCAAACACAAGGTTATCATGGATCCTCAAGTCAAAGGACTAATAATATGCACTAGCGTAAGTTGGAGAACTTACCACTACCGACTTGCCACTTTGGCTATCTAGTGAATTCTCTAGGCGGGTCTTCAGTACATTGTTCTTTAATAAACACCCACTAACATGTATCTATATCTTATATGGGATTGCATATGGAACAGAGCAATATCCAATCATTGAATTTATGCATCGTTAGTGCAAGTCTATCCTGATCTTAGATACCCTATCTCATAAGCTCTTATGACTTGAAAGATTTAAGATCACGACCGTGTAAGACTTATTTCATGATCACCATCTGATGTGTGATCAAGTCCCGTAATTTAATGTGATCTAAGAGCTTCATCCAAATGCCAGTTAAGCAAATAATGAGCATAAGATGAAGATGGCCATATAATAAATATCATTCAATCGAGATTGTCTTACAAAAAAATAGTTTACAAGGCCAATCTAATTGGCTTGCGGGGCACTATTCCAACATAAAATAATGTCCAATGTTATAAATTTAAAAAATTAATGGGTATATTTTTTATTGAAATAATCATCCCATAATTTTCTCAAATAGGTAAAAGAAGATCTGAGAATATATATTGATGAATTAATTAGTATATAGAATTTTTAAAAAGAGTTCGAATTATACATACGTATACATACATAATTACATTATATAAATAAAACATAAAAATTAAATGGCATGTTTTTTAAATTATAAATATTAAAAAAGTGAAACAAATTTTAAAAATATTAAGACTAAAGAATGGATCTCATCCTATAAATTTATAAACTTGCATGAACCGAGAGAGGGAGAGGGGGGGGAGAGAATTTAAAACTAAATTACAAAATTTAACAAAAAATTTAATAACTTGATTCAAAGAATGAGTAAAAACATACTCAATGTATAGCAATTTAAATAAAATAAAAATTAAATGACAAAATTTATCAATAACTAAAGAAAAAAAAAATGCAACTAATAAAAATGAAACAAAATTAAAATTTTTTAAGAGCAATTAATATATCTCATCTCGTAAAATTATAAAATTAAATGAACAAAAAGAAAATTTAAAAGCGAATAAATAAATAAATGAATTGATAACTTAAACTAAGTAATAAACAAACAAATATATATATATATAAGTTCACGAACTTAATAACAATAAAAGCGAAATGATAGACTTGATTTATAGTTAAAAAGAAAATTATAGCGTTAAAATCTCAAAAACCTCTTCCATCATTTAACATACCTTAATATATATATATATATATATATAATCAAACAACCATAAACAATTTGAAGAAAATTATAGTATTAAAATCCAAAAAATCTCTTCCATCATGTAACATACCTAAAATTTAAAATTAAAAAAAATGAAATAGAAGAAGTGAACAATAAAATCCAACAAACAATAAAAAATTTGAAGAATGAAATAAAGAGACATACCAAGAGATAGATGAAAAAAAAATTTGAAAATAAAGAAGCACACAAAGAATAGAGTGAAAAAAAATTCTAGAAACTAAGAATATTAACAAAATGACTTTCCAAACACTATATATATCATGGTATATATATATAAATTAGTTATTAAGAATAAGAGAAAAAATTATGAAAAAACTTATCAAACTATAGAGTTCAAATGATCAAAGAATCTACCACGTATTAAGAGTAATGATGAAATAGATTTTGTAGATAAAATGCAATTATTTTTTGGTATTAGAGATAAGTAAAGAATAATTTATTCTAATCATGAAAATGATTTCAAAAATTTAGATATCTGTA
This sequence comes from Jacaranda mimosifolia, assembly GCA_018894105.1. Lineage (NCBI taxonomy): Eukaryota > Viridiplantae > Streptophyta > Magnoliopsida > Lamiales > Bignoniaceae > Jacaranda > Jacaranda mimosifolia. Next base: position 14,159,100 of record CM032133.1, on the reverse strand, counting down.
AAAGGAATAAATAATATCAAATTTAATAACCAAAAATTAATTTTTAAATTAATCAAAAAACTCAAAATTCTAAGAATTCAGAATTTTGAATTTCGAATGATATATAATAGTATAGATAGATAGATATATTTTAAATTTCAAATGAAAGAAAATTAGAAATAAGACACAATCATATCAGTTAGAGGTAATAATCAACAACCAATGAAATTTTTTTAATTGAATTAAAAAAATAAAAATTTTAAGAAATTGCCATTTGCCCAAAATTGTATAATTGTGGGTCTACATTGCCGTGCCACCTGGTGTTCAGGTTATAATCACCTGACACCTGTACTTCTTGTACTAGCTAGTTATCATCATATATTTTAATTATATATTAATTTATGGTGCATTAAACCAAATATATCCTAGCCAGTCATTGGTTATTGAAGTTTTGGTCCATCTGTCAAAAGAGTTTGAGACGTGATATATGTATCACCACTTCCCGGGATAACTCCTAAGCTGAGGTGCCACCAATTCAATCTTAAATTGAACCTACAATACAAGTGTTAGGCCCAAAAGAAAATTTTCTAGAACTTATCAGAGATAGTACCAGACTTCGTCTTAAACAAACCTTGACAAAATACTAAATACATGCTATGGTTCATTCCTTAACACTCAACAAAGCATGTACATGCCTTTAGGTTATCATTTTCAATCCTAACATATCACAACATCTCAAAATCCAATCTTAACATTCAAATGATTCCATATATACATTCAACACCTGATCTATTACAAAATATGTTTATGTTCAAGCCGGAGGTCGCACTTCATCACCTATTCCTATCTCAGAAAATCAAAATAGTACAGGAGGATAAGTCATGTGGACTTAGTGAGGGAAAAGAAAATATAAGATTCAAAGGAAAGCTATTGAGATACAACAATCATTAAACAATTCAGTAACAAGCAAGAATTTTTAATGTGAATCAACAACGTACATAGCACGCACGATATCAAATTTAATAGATTGTTGGTCATTCCAATCTCGTTACTCCTAGATCAATTTATAATTGCTAGTACTGGCCATCGGTATAGCATAAATAAGATTTTCTTATCGCTCCATTGCTCGAGCACTCAGCTCGGCGGGTAATAATTTATTTTTATGGCATGGTCAACCGCATGCCGGATCCCGTCACTCACAGTTCGCTACCTCCATCTACTTATAAGTCCGGATCATAAGACGGTACTAGCCGGAAGACTTTTCACTGTCGGTTGTTCTGCTCGATCGTCTTTTCAAACCTAGGCCCGGGCCCAACTTCCTGTAGCTTCCCTCCGGTTTGAACTTCCCACAAGCGTTCCCATGGGTTGATATAATATAATACCAGCAGATAAGAGTTTAATTTTTAAAACAATAAACATGAATATAAGAAAGTGCAAATCTTAATCATTCAGTATATGCAGTACACTGGCTGGTAAGGCTATTTCAGGGCTACAAAATAAGTCAACAAGGAAAAATACAATAGAACACTAGACCGACAAGATTTCTTTAACAACCAACACATTATAAAGAGCTAACAGAAATACAGGGTCAGCTGATATGGCTACAAGGTACAAGGGACAAAAAATGAATAACATAATAAGAGTTCTGGATGCCATAATGAATAGGATTCAGAATCAATAACAAATGATAACCTTCACAGGGATTTATAAAGCAACAATCGATAAACACAAGGAACTCAAGCAATCATGGATTTCAACATTTAAGGAATATTACTTCTCAGGAAAATAGATCTGATAGGCCCTCACAGGGGTGTACATATCAGAAAATAGATAGCAATCGAGATTTGAAGCAATATATGAATTTCAATAAACACAATACAGTCGGTATAGAAACAGGAACCCTCACAAGGATTTATCACAACAAGATATATTTATAGTCAAGGCCAGAGTAGCAGACCCTCACCTTAGTAGTTTCAGAAAAAAGGCAATCACAGTCAGCAGCCTATTAGTTAGCAAGACCCACTTCTTTGCCACCTAATCAAAAGAGTATATTCATAATCAAAATCCCCATTCAACTCTAATAGTATTCCAAAATTACACTATTAGCATTCTAAAATCACTAACATATCGATCAACATGATAATTAAGATTTAATAGGTACCATCGATATAAAGTGCTCTAATTAAGCCTATAATTTCAGAAATAGCCACAAGGTTTTGTATTGATTCCAATAATGGCATGCAATCAAGTCCTTAATTACACAATCATTCTCATAATATCCTCCTAAAACCATAATAATAGCTTAATTCCTTCACAATTAATCCAACCAATGCCACTTAGGTCTTAAATCCATGAATTAAAGTTTAATAATTCATTAAACTTATTTAGTCCAAGTTTGGCATATAACATGACATGTTTGGGTCCACTAACTATATAATACTCCTTACATGGGAAACATATATACATATATGGATTATGAGACTTTTAACTAAAAGTATAAATAATATATTATTTAATAAATATGTACTCAGAGCGGATATTAAACGGATCAGATACGCATTTACCATATCCGTATTCATTTATAATCAGATATCTACTACTTGAATATGGCTAATATCCGCTTTAAATGGATGCAGATAAATTTATATAAACAGATACGAATGTAAATGGTAAATAAATTCTTGAATATCCATTTATAGCCCTAATTCTGCTGAACTTCCTCATGCTTCCCTAAAGTCCATGTACTATGTTCATGTTGGGAAGTTGCCACCAACTCAGAGGAATTATAATATGCTTTTTCAAAGTGGCTACCATGTGTCTGCTAGAAGGCTATATAGTGGTTATATACCAGAGAGTGCCATCAATTTGGAGGAATTACATTAGGCTTTTTTAGAGCAGCTACAACATGCCTCACGGAGTGCCTATAATGGGTTTATGCTTAGAGATTGCCACTAATCTAAAGGAGTTTAGTGGGCTTTTTTTAGAGTGCCACCAATCTAAAGGGTCTTCAAGAACACCTTGGAGGAGGGTGTTAGTTGCTAAAAAGATCAAAGTCATAGGAAAAGACATTGAGATATTAAGAATATACATTTATTCAAGGAAATAGTGGTGACAAAGAGAGGGGCATCATTCAAATTAAAGTAAAAATCAACTTTCTATTCGAAAAGAAATATGCTTTAAGGCAAATAAACAAAACTCAAATCATAAATCGTACTAAAGAAAAAAAGTAATACTCAGATAGCGCCACAAGCACCGTGTTTGAGTGGCATAAGGGGCAACCTCCAGCATTCATGTGTAGAACTTCCTCAAGTTGGAGATGCTTCAAGTTTTGAGTATTTCTTTCCCTCCCTGCTATAACTTGTATGTTCTCAGGCTAACAATCTAGTTATTTTGTAAGGGCTTTTCCTCGTGGGATCAAGTTTGCCGATGGATTCTGATGCTTCTGCTTCTCTTATCTCCAAGTTACCAATTTGGAAATTTCTGGGATGCTCTCTAATGTTATAAACTTCGACCATCTTAGTTTTGTACCTTTCTGCACATACATATGCTACGTTCCTCCTTTCGAAAATCATCTCATAGTTAGCTCTCAACTCCTTGGAATTATGGGAGATACTATAATTTTTTACTCTCCAGCTAACTTTTGCAACTTCTATCGGAGTCATTGCTTACATTCCGTACACCAGGATAAACGGGAATTCCCTAGTAGATGTTTGCAGCATAGTTCATCTACCCATGCTCCTTTAGCATCTCCAAGCCATGTCTTCAAAAGTTGTAGGATAGTCCTATTTGTGACCTAGCCTATGCATTGGCTCAAAAGTCAATAACCAACATGAAGAATTACTTGATAGAAAATTCTTAGCACTATTCTTTAAGTTTTATTTTAGTGAACTAAGTCTTTTTGTCAGAGACTGGTGCCTGGAGAATCCCAAATATATAGACAATGTTCCGTTGAAGAAATCTTATCACTTTCTTTTTGGATATTCTTGCTAAATGTTCCCCTTCCATGCACTTTGAGAAGTAGTCTATTGCTATGATTAGAAATTTTTCCTAGCTTGAGGCTTGAGGGAAGCACCTACAATGTCCATTTCCCATTGCATTAAAGGACAAGGATTATTGCCAGGCTGAAGAAGGGTGCCAAGTTGATGATTCAAGATGAGGTGTTCTTGGCTAGGTTTATAGGTCCTCACCACATCAGCACTACTGTAAGAACCCTAAAGGGGGCACATGGAAAACAAACTACTATAAGACCCCTAAAGGGGGGTTGCAACATAAAGAATACTATAAAACCCCCAAGAAGGTGTATAGCAAACTTAAAAAGACCATTGTAAGACCCCCCTTAAAGGCTAAGTTGATCCAATTGATGATGAATTTAGATTGTGCTTAATGTTTCAAATGTTAAGATGTTAAAGATAGTGGGGAAACTTCCAGAGATTCTAGAACTCTCTTTGCTATATAGTTCAGAATTTTTGCAGATGGATAAAAGAAAAAGACAGCACGCCGCTGATAACTTCTTAGCTCCATTAGTTGAGACATATAACCTAAGAAGGTTACTATGCCTCTTCTTCGACAATAAGACAAATAATGGTAGAACATCTCATCAAACGTGTATTTGCAACGGTTAATACCATCCTTAAGCAAAAGCCACCAATAACACGATAATGCTAGTTTCTAGTGTCAAGTTCTATAGTAGTTCTTCCATTGCCTATGTTCTGAACACATCCCCCCATATAGATCTTGCTAATCCTCCAATGAAATCCAAGCTTAAAGGTCATCGCAAAACCACATAGAGATAGAGGTAATAACCAAGAGTTCTATATCAGTGCAATCAAGAGAGGAAAGAAATGGGGTAAAATGTCAGGCTAACATCATAATGGAGATAGAAGATATGAGAAAAGAGAAAAGAAAAATAAGGAGAAAAATAGCAAGAGAGTTAAAGGAAGTCAAAAGATCCTCCCCCTTCGAAGAGGCAATCCCAATAGATATATTACTGGCCAACTAAAAGTTTTTCTTATGCTCAAATAAGCTAGAGGTAAGGGTGATAATTTTCGACATGACACAATAACACAATACGAATCGACATGATGTTATTAGGTATAGGTTGGAGATTATTGGGTTGGGTCGATATTGGGTTGACTCGATAAGCAACATGAAAATTTTAGGATGGTTCGAGTTACCCGATAAACACGATAATTTTAACGAGTAACCCACCAACCTGATATAACCCAACCCAACCTAAGTCGATCCAAATATTTAAGAGAGGAAACAAAAAGTATATATGTATGCATATGTTTTATGAATTAATACTTTTGTGTACTTATTCATTCGCCCAAACCTCAATTGGAAGAAGAGAATGACACTAAAGAGATATAACTGAAATTAAAAGTTGAAATATGTTATGTTTTTTGCATTTTTAATTAATAACTTGATGTTAGTTTTAAATAATTTAATTCTAGATTGTTTGTAATGAAGTATAAATATTACTATTATTGATGTTGTATAGGAAATTACATGAAGTTTAATTATCAAATTGCTTTATGATACAAAATATGGGATACAAGAATACAAGGTTGACTTTTTTTCTAAATTTTAGGATAAGTTGATTTTTTTCAAAAATCTTGGTATAAATTGATTTTTTTGTTAAAATTTAAATTGAATATAAAATATTATAGGTTTTTTAAATGATTGATAAATAAAAAATAATGACAAGTTCAAATGGGTTTGGGTTGGGTTGAGCAAAATTTTATAATATTCCTATATGAACCCGACATGAAACAACCCAACACGATATAATTGTCACCCCTAGTTAGAGGATTGGATCCGACATGACTTTAGGGGCTTCATAATTGCCACCCGACATGACTTTAGGGGCTTCACATTTGGCGAGCTTTGAAGTGGTGAATCAAGATCTTCCAAGTTTGTAGCTGTTTTTGGTATTGATTGTCAACCTGCAGTTTTACATACACTCTTGTTGTTTTGACGCCTATCTTAGCACTTCTTAGAGGAGATTTTTCCAGCAAAAGTTGCTAGAGTTGCTGTCCATTGGAGAGGGATAGGAGATCCTTGGAGAAAAAGGAGAATTCCTTGCTTGGAAAGAGTTCCATAGTGAGATCTTCCTAGTTTGCCTTCCATTTTCATGATTAAGGTAATTTTTCTCCATCTTTTTAATTCAATTTTGAGGCGTAGCATAGATCCTTGGGCAGAGGATGTGTTGGTTAAGTTTTTTTCTATTTTTGCAAATTATTGTGGATCCTAACACCTCTTCTACTTTCACTAACTGGGGTCATTCACTGAATCCTTAATTAGAAAATCTTATGAAAACCCACTATGGTGAGTAGAAAGTACATACATATAGAGAAAGCTTGTAACGCCAAACTAAAGGAGTGACGCGAGAGAAGAAAAGAAAGAAGAAAGAGACAGTCTCAGCTAAAAGTTCCAAGTTGGAGGAGAAAATGTGAGCTATCCCATTCTCTCAAAAATTTGAGTACTATACCTACTTGGATGTCAAGGGAATAATTTATGATGGCAATTGAACCAAGGAATTTGTAGTGATGGCCATAAAAGCAAAGAAGGCCCCTAGCATATCTAGATTTGGAAAGTTTTAGAGGTTTCATAATGAATACGAATATGTCACAGAAAAGTGAGGTCATCTGAAGAATGTACTAGAAATTCCGGTAAATAGTGGATAATTGAACGAGTTTTTTAGAGTGGTGTACCTCCCCAGCTCAAGATAATTACCATAAGCACATCAATCTCCATTAAAAGGATTGAGAGTGAGAAAATGCCAACATAAGTGAGGTAAACATAGGAGAGAGCAACCCCTTAATTAGAGAGTAATCCATATGAGGTTTGCAAGACCATTAGATGGAAACACATACCAAGCCTGACGAGCTCATGCTAGAGAATTGATGCACCGAGCAGATAAAGAGTAGCAATAATTGTGACTTCAATATAAGTCCATGTAATCTAATTTGTACCAATGATTTTGATGGAGAAGAGTTGTGCCATTAGTTTACCAAACTTAGTGGTTTTAGACTCGAGGCAACTCAGCTTGGTCGCCAGTTTTTGCATCTCAATCTCAAGCTTTAGTTGTTCCCTCTTCTATCGAGCTAATATATTTTTTGCTAGGATACTAGCATATAAAATATTGTCTCCATTAGATAAATAAAACCAAAACAAATCAATAGAAGGGAGCAAAGATTACCTTGGAAAGATGCAAGCAAATTATGCCCCCAAATCTTTGAAAAATATGTCGCCCAATTAGCAATTGGAGTTGGTAGATTACCCTCCAAAAAAGTCCTAACCTAAAGAGTGAGAAGCATCAATCAAGACTGAGCTACCCATGATTAATAAGTATTGGGGGGCAAGCTCAATGAAGATTAAGTAAGCTCAACCTCAAGCTATCTCTTATTGATCCTCCATATGATTAGGAACCAAGAAAGGTGGAACACAATTGGTGGAGTGCAGTTTAGGCATAGGAGTACCTTCATGGGCATCAACTAATATTTTTGAAGCTGACAAGCTTGAATTGCCAGCTCGGCTGAAGGATACCCTAAACTAACGCAAGAGCAATTGTTCTTTTTCTTGCCTTAGTTGTTGGTTGCAGCCATCAAGATAAAGGCTTTTTATATAAAGTCTCTCTGCAAACAAAAGACTAATTAGAAAAACACACAAGAATAGACATAATAACATAAAAAAGATAGTTGATAAGAATACCAAAAGGCTCAAAAAGCTCTTCAGCATTAAGACTAATAGTTAAACGGTAAAGCAACCTAGGTTGTTCAAGGTAAGACTAGTGAAGTTGATACCTATTTAGCTGATCTAAAATTTGTTTTCAAGCTACAGGATGAGGTTCATTGCAAGAATAGCTAATGTCAAGAAACCATCTATCCAGGAGGTCGAAAAGCCCGAAGAATGAGGAAAAGAAATGAAGAAATGGCTCTCCTTTCAATATTTAATAAAGGTGGCATACTTCAACTGAAGTGCACTTCTTCTTAAAATGCAATGTAAAATAGTCCAATCCCTAAGGATTTGGGATAGAAGAAAGAATAGAAAATGTGGTTATAAGCTTTACTAAGGCATAGTGACACAGAATAATGAAAGTTACCATCAGACAAAGGAATTGGAAGTTGATACTGCATGGAAATGGAACTAAGGTCCTTCCAAAAATCAACAAGTTTGATAGGGTTTCTGCTTCTAGAATGCATTTGCGTGGAGTTAGAGCTTGAATTTTTTTGTAAATAATTTTTTATATTAATTTTGGCATTGAAAGTTGATATTTATAGTAGCTAAATGCTTAGTGGACTTTTACCCATTTAGGTATAAGTGCCCATCTTGATGGGCTTAATTTATTGGGCTGATTGGCCTTTTACTTAAGATTATTTATTTAATTGAGCTCTTTTATTTTTTTTTTTCACTTTTTTTTTATCTGTAGGGTCATATTTTTTTCATATCATTAAGGCCCATATTTAAAATTTAAAAACTTATTTACAAATTGAAACTTAATATTAATTTTTATTTTACCATAATTAAGTAATTTTATTAGATCTTGATAATTTATTTTTAATTTTGACTATAGGAAATTGGAATAATTTGACAATTAATTAAGTCAAAGATTCTTATATTTCCTTAACTGGTTTGTTTCTAGAACATATCTTGTCCAATACTTTGTATCCTTAAAAGGACGTAGACAAATTTTGACAACTTTAGGTTTCCAAGAAGTAATCGTTGTTGGTGATACAAGATAAGTTCCTAAGGGAACTTTTATACCCTTTTTTTGTCACTTTATTCCCTTGCGCGTATTTTCCAACTCCTTAGAATCAGTACAAATTTTCTTGGGAAACTTCAATTTGAGAGTGCAATATATCTAGTTTTGAGAATGGGATATTGGTTGTGGGAAGAAGTCCATATCAAAGTAAAAAAAAATATATGTAGGTCCAATAGGGATAGGCAATGGGGTTACTATTGCCACCCATGTGGCATCTGCTAGCGAGTGTCCAGCCCTCAGGCAGCACTTGTGGAACATCAATAACACGGGTGACTATTTCGACTGACACCAATTTGGGTTGTCGAGGTTGTGTTACGGTTGTTCGGATTCTCGGGGGTTGTGCACCTTATGGTGTCATCGCATTTTTTGAGTTTAGGATCCTCTCCTCATATGCGCCATGGAGATCAAATTTGGATTATGGGGCCATGCATCAAGAACACATTAGTTAATCCTTGGTTTTTAAGTCATCTCTTTCATTATAGTCCAATTCTAAGTCTAAGTAAAGAAAAAGGATTCTTCTGGAAGAGGATTCGAAGATGCTCCTCATGTCGATAGTAGTTTTGATGGTGTTAATGAACAAACTAGTTCACTTTCTTTAGGAGAGTTAGAATTTTTAAAGCATAAGATCTATACCTCTGTAAGTTTGACTTTGTTCTTCTTTTTTTGGAGGATCATATTGTATTGCCTCCTCCAGATACTTTACCATTTTCAATTATTATTTTAATAATAGGTTTTCCTCCTTATCCCTTATTATTGAGGTAACTGGATTTATGGGATGGTGCTTAAGTTAAATCTCTATGACCTTTTTTGCATACTTTATGGGATTTCAACACTCTTTGGATAGTTTTCATTCCTTAATCATGATGTAGAGGATACTGAATAAAGTTATTTTCCATATCTTTCCTAGACCGAATTACAAATTCAGTGAGTGATTTTCCTTCTTCTGAAGGACCTTGGAAGTATCGATTTTTCTTTATGCAAGATGAGGGTTGGGGGGTTCCCCGAGTTTGGAGTAGTTCACCATTGTTGATGCATATGTGGAAGTTTCACCACGACCTTCACCAGTGCTTCTAGAAGGCTAGATTATTTATTTCCCCTTTCAATATAACTTACATATTTCTAGCAGATACTTAGTTAATTTTAAAGCTCTTATTTGCTTGCATACTTCTGGTTGCATTCTTACTTTCTCCTTAGCACTTTCATTATTTTTGTTGATTATTTGTTAGACTATTGAGCTTGTCAAATTTGCATGTCCTTGGCAGGAAAAAAGGTTGATTTGGCCAAGATCAGCACTAGAAGGGCGAATCGAGATTCTTACGAAAGACGTGTAGAGAAGCAATATTACAAGGACTCATCCCTAGAATAGCAATATCCAAGCCCCCCTTGGAAGTATTATGAATAACATCATGCTTTGTCTCCTTTTGTGGTGCCTGGCGTAAGTGATAGTTTCGAGCAAGTAATTTTGTGATCTACTATAAAGCATGCTCAGGAGTCCACTACTGGAGCTACTTGTCTGAGGTTCTGTTGTTCTTCTCATGCTTGTGAAAGTAAGGGTTGGTTCTACAATGGTTTTCACAGAAGTTGGCATCAACTCTTATTAGGATATTAATGAGACTGTTTTTAGCATGGAAATTTTGCAGAGCGGGATCAACGAGTATGTCCAAGGAAAGATAGAGATATTCTTCTCTTCCCAGTTGGCTTAGTTTGCAGCTGAAAACTTAACTTGAGTATCAAAGGAATTTATTGTTAGAAAGGCTTGTACTGAATAAGCCCTAACCCCCTATTAGTAAGGTGAAATGAATGCTAAAAATAATAATAATAAAGACCATGTTATTATAACAATAATACAATTTTAAAATCAATAACAAAATTATAAAAATATAAATATAATTAATTATTGAGAGACTAGAGAATCAGGCTTATACTGTAGTGTGTAGCCAGCAACATACTAGAATATAAGAGAGTACCTTTCTTCTTACTTAATTTATTTTACTTGTGCTTTATATTTGTAGTTATATGCAGTCGTTTGACTACATTATTTATCATTCTTGGAATAGCTTTGGAACCTAGTAGTGGAAATGTCTCACCAGTAGAAGGGCCCGCACCTAAGATAGCTCATAGCTCAAGTTAAGGAGAAGGCTCGTCCAATAGCATTCTCAAATTGGTGAGGAGTTCACAAAGTTGTTAATGAAGTACGAGTATCTGAATGAGTAGTATGGTAAGGGGGTACAGATTGGGAGAAAGTTCTTGGAGTCTTCTACTAAGAAGGCACTAATGTCTACTACCTGTGAAGAGGCGGTGAAGAATTCATGGGCTTCGACGAATTCTTTGAAGTGGTTGGGGTGGAAGATCCTATTATCTATAAGCAGACTATCCAAGGTTGTCATCGCGTGCTTAGTGAGACTGGGCAGCACCCTCAAGAGAACTTATTACTACTTGACCTAAGTATTCTAGTCAATCTTTCTACTAGAGCTTCTAGTAGAATTTTAATGCTAACACTAATGCCATGGTGGAGGATCCGGTAGTTATATCTCTATAAGAGTAAAGAAGGACTTAGACTAAGAGTTTATCATTTTCTCTTTTTCTTTTGTTAGTAAAATGTTCCTTCCTTTTTACGTTGTCTCAGAAACTTCGTTAGTTAGTTTTATTTTTAGCAGCTAAGTCTGGTTCAAACATTGATATATTTCTACATACTTTAGCTTTGTTGAACTTTTCATTCTTGTATGAGATTAAGCTATTTTGCTCTCAATTTTACACTTATTCATTTCGATGACTTTCTTTTTTCATGCTTTTTTTTTTATGTTTTATATTGTTTTCATGGTATTGTGCATTTACTTTCATTTGAAATTTTATCCTTTTCTTGGGACTGGGTCTCAATAAGAAGCCTTAAGGAACCCCTTTAGGGGCTTTTCTACAAGTGACTTAAGTCTTTTCTCGATCGGAGCCGCCTATAGAGGATCTTATCATAGTGTTGCTACTTGTAATACATCCCATTTAGAGGGTCGTAGAGTGGTGTTGAAGATTTATGTCCCCCCTGGGGGTTTTAATAGAGTATTATCAACACATGCTCCCCTAACAGTCTCTCGAAAAATTCCATCGTTATGTGTTTCTCTTAAGGATGCTGCTGAACTTGTAGTTGTACATTCCCGGGGATGTTGTTGAGTTCACTGTTATCGCATGCGCCCTTGAGTGTCTTATAGCAGATTTTTTTGTGCCACATATCCCCTTGGGGTCTTATGGTAGTTTTCTTATCACACCACGTGCCCCCTAAGGATCTTATAGTGGTTTTTATTTGCCACACGCCTCTTTTCAGGTCTTATAGTGGTTTTTGTTCTTGCTATGTACCCTTTGAGGGGTTTTATAACAATTTTAAATTATTTCCACATGCTCCCTAAGGATCTTTTGTGCTGATGTTGTCACCACATGTCGCCTTGCTGGCCTTATAGTAGTGATGATGTAGTGTACTTATCAATTTCTGCACGGCATCGCTGTTTATATTATAATTTCATAGTTAACATCATACACTTCTTGTTGTTTGTGTGTTTTTTCTATGTACGTGTACCTCTTAGGTCTTATCATGAATAAGAAAATCATGTAATTTGTCATTTGTAGTAAAAGAGTGGCAATAGTTGTAAGTCAACATTAAAAAAAATTATTGAAAGAAATAAAGAAAATAGATGCCGTTCCTCATCTAGGATGATATCTTAAATAGAGCAATTGAAGAAAAACTTTTTAAGTATGTAGGACTGAAATCTTGAAATGGAAAGGGAAGTCCTAACTACTAAAATAACTTAGAAAATAAAACAAGAACTTCAGGGTGCCAAAAAGGGAGTGTCTATTCATTATTAGGGATGTCTCCCTTCTCTACTATAGGTACTAAGTAGTTGACATCAATGCTCTTCTTGCGAAGAGTTTTCTTGAGTGAGATCTCACACCATGTCGACTTTCTCTCCAGAGATGGCTTCTTATGGCAATGAGGTAGGCTTCTTGGACTACATCCTTACCTCTATCTTTAAACTTGCTTCGCAACTTCCCTTTGCATCACTCAGATCGGTAGTTAGGACTTTTATTCCTTTTAGGATGATAACGTAGCATTCCCTGGTAGTGCATCAATAGCTTCTCTCATTCTGTTAGATGTAGAGAACTTTATTTTTATATGGTCGGTTGAGATTACTGCTTGGAAAAGGTTTAGAGTGGATCTTCTCAATATCACATTGTATGTGGATGGGGCATTGACAACTAAGAATTTCACTATCTTTATAATCCACAGGAGATGAGTGCTTAAAGAGAGAAAAACAAAGAAACCTCTAGGGGTCTCCAATGTTTTACTAGTGAATCCCACTAGAGAAGTGTTTAATCTTCTACATTTCGGACTTATTCATGCCAAGCTGGAGGAAGGCATCATGGTAGATTATGTTCGTCAAGCTACTATTGTCTACCAGGGTCTTCTTCATCCTAGAATTAATGAAAGAGACAGATATCACCAGGGCATCATTATGTTTACTTCTCCTGCCCCCCCCCCCCCACATCTTCTTATTCAAAAATAAAGCTAGAGAATGGAAGATGCATTTCACATATTCCCATTATTGGGTCTATATAGGCTTGTATTTACCTTGCCGCCAGTATCAGCGTCTTTCTTACATTGAGGAGTCTCCTCTTACAGGTCATCCATGTTGGAATAGTGCCCTGCCCTACAGCCAATTAGAATTGGCGTGTAAATACTACTACAATTGTGAGATAATTTTGATTGAATGATATCTTATAAAATGGCCATCTTCATCTTATAATTTTTATACATCATTTGCATTTGGTTGAAGCCCTTAAACCATACAACATTATGGGACTTGGTTACGCATATGATGGTGATCATGAAACAAGTCTCTAAGGTTATGATTTTAAACATTCCGAGTCATAGAATCTTACAAGAAGGGCATCTACGATTCAAATAGACTTGCACTAATGATACATGCTCCAAAGGGTTGGATTTTGCCTCATTTTATGAGCAATCTATATTCGACATGGATGGATGTTAGTGGATGCTTGTTGGAGAACAAGTTCACTGAAGGCCTACTCAGAGAATCTACTAGATAGCCGTAGTGGAAAGTCGGTAGTCAAGAATTTTCAAAGCTCACGATAGTGCATATAATTAGTCCATGGACTTGAGGATCCATGGTAACCTCGTATTTAGGTCTTTATGCTTTGACTTTGCCCTGACCACATAGCAAGTAGGTCATCCGGGGTTTAGATTGGGCATGAGCTACTTAAACATAGAGGTTTGCGAGATCCAAGATGGGATACATTTTATCATTGTTGTGAAGAACAAGTGCATCTCCTGTGTATTCTATAATGATCGATTTCAAGAAATCCTTGTGCAAGGTAGTATGATTATTTAGAAGATGAGGTTTTCCAAAGTTGAGGTCATAAAGTGGAATCGAACATTGGATGTAAAGACATAGCTATTGAGGCTATTAGGGAGCCGACAAATATCTTGCCTTATGCCTCTTTCGAAAGATACGAGACAGAAGGACCGTATTTGCATAACATAAGCTATAATAGTTCATCAAGATATAATTCATTTATCCAATTAGCTGGGCTCCATGGGCTTGTTGCTAGACATCAACCATGGAAATTGGGTCCTCTTCAATTAATAGAGATTAATTGAAAAAGTTACTAGTTTAAATGAGTTTAAACTAATTTGAATATTTTAATATGAAAAATCTCACAAAGAGTTGTGAGCCCATGTCCAATGAATGGATGAACCTAATGGGTCACACACAAAGCTTATGGAAACTCTTACTTGATAAGAGAAAGTTTCTAAGGAGTTAGAAAATTACCTAGTAGGCATTTTTGCCTAAAGAGAGAGAGATCAAATTGACTAATTATCAATTGGTGATTTTGGCTTGTTTAATTTAAGTGTTAATGTAATGTAATCAAAATAATTTAAAGAGTTAAATTAGGCCAATTAAATTAAGGTGTTAATTTAATTGGTGCCATATGATATTTTCATTAGTCAAGTTAATTTAAGGAGTTAAGTTAGCTCAATTAACTTAAATAGTTAAGTTAATTAACTTAAGGAGTTAAGTTAAATTAATTAAATTAAAGAGTTAATTTAATTCAATAGGGGATTCAAGTTTTGGAGGGAAATCAAATGGAAGAGTCCATTTGAATTATGCAAGTTGGCATTTCAATTTGTGAAATGAAATGCAAATGCAAATTCAAGCTAAATGAGAATCTAGCAAGTTGGCAAGTTGGCACATGTATGTGGAAGGTATGAGGCTTCCATCACCTCCTATAAATACACACATGGCCAGCCATAGGGTGTGATGTTCATACTCCTAATTTTTCCCTCCAAAAACGTAGTATAATTCATGTGTTGAATAACTATCTCCTTGATTCCCTCCCCCCTCTCTGCTTCTCCATAGGCCGCCACCTCAATCATCATCTTCCTCATCTCTTATCTAGCAAAGAGTGTGTAGATTGAGAGACCTTTCTTCCTAGCTGTGTGGACTATTCATTAGAGGCTTCACGCTTGGGAAGCTTAGGATTGGTGATTGAACCATCAAAGTGGCCAATTCTTAAGCTTGTTTGGGCGAAGATTTGGAGCTATTTTCCTCTATTGTTTTGGCCATTGAGAGGCTGCGTTGGTGGTGATTTTTTGTGCAAAAGTTGCTAGTTTTTGGAGGCCTTGGTGTGGAGAAATCGGGTCAAGGTAGAGAAGCTTGTTGATCTTCATTTGGAGGTGTCATTTGGCAAATCTACTTGATTCCTTTGATTTCTTCTTCAAAGTTAATTTTTCAGCCTTTAAATCTTAATTTAAGGCATGTAGATAGATTCTTGGGATTGAGATAACTGTTGGAATAGTGCCCCACAGCCAATTAGATTGGCATGTAAAATATTTCACTTGTGATATAATCTTGATTAAATGATATTCATATTCAATGGCCATCTTCATATTATGCTCATTTACTTCACTGGCATTTGGTTGAAGCCCCTATATCACACAACACTATGGAACTTGGTCACATACTGGGTGGTGATCGTAAAATAAGTCTTACACGGTCCTCGTCTTAAAATATTCCAACTCATAGAATCTTATGAGAGAGCCCATCTAAGATTGGGATAGCCTTGCACTAACGATGCATAAATCCAAGGAGTTGGATATTCCATTTCGTGAGCAATCCATGTTAGACATGGGTACATATTAGTGTGTGCTTGTTAGAGAACAGGTTCACTGAAGGCCCACTAGGAGAATCCATTAGATAGCCATCGTGGCAAGTTGGTAGTAGCAAGTTCTCCAGCTTACGCTAGTACATATAATTAGTCCTTAGACCAAAGGATCCATGGTAACCTTGTGTTTAGGTTCTCATACTTTGACTCTTCCTTGATCACTTTGCGGGTCATCCGGGTTGAGATTGGATATGAGCTACTTAGATATGGAGGTTTGTGAGATTCAAGATGGGATCCATCTCCTCGACGTTGTGAAGGAGGAAAGTCAGTGTAAGTCAAGGATCCAATGTAAAACACTTAAAAACCAAAAATAACGTGAATTGCACCACCACAAGGATCTAAATTCATGCCTATAAAATGGATCTAGGTCAGATTACTACCTTATAAGCAAAATCCAACCAAAACTTGAAGATGTGCTTCCGTTCCCGGAAACAAACTGCTTCTGTGGCAGCAAGGTGTGATCACATTTTGATAGGGAAAATAACCTCCGATTTGAGCCAAATATGGACCAAAATTTCTCCAACTCCTTGAAGAATTTCCAGTAAAAAATTCAGCTCCAAACAACTCCAGCAAGGCAGCGAACAAAGTCCAGAAAGTCACTACTGGAACAGAGGATACTAAAAACCTAGCAATCCAAATGTCTTGCCTCTAATGTGAAAGTCCACACACTAATGGAAAATTCTTTTCTTCCTAGTTTAGATAGAGAAACTAAGAAGAAAACAAGAGCTTGATGAAGGCCAAAATGTGAGGGAGGGAGGTGAAGAAGGTGTGAAGCCTCAACTCATGAGAGAATCACAAAATCGGAGGGAAATTTGGATCTAACAATTAGATCTTTATGCTTGCAAATCTATCAAGTTGGCCGCCCCCTCTATATATCTATATGAAGAGGGAGGATGGTGTGATGCCAAGGTGGCAGCACACCTTCCTCAAGGAGGGGCGCCATATGTGCATGCCAACTTACAAGCAAGTTACAAGTTGCATGTGCATTTCTTGCAAATTTAAATTTCATTTGGAATCTCCATTTTATCATACGAAATGTCATCCAAATTAATTCTAAATTCACACCAAATGAACCATTCATTTGAATTTTCCCTCCAAAAACAGTTTTTCACTTTAATTTAATTAAACTTTGATTTAACTTTTAAGTCAACTAGCTTAACTCTTTAAGCTAGCATTTGTTAACTTAACCCTTTATGTTAACTTGACCAATTGATAGTCATGTGGCACCAAATTAAGTTAACACATAATTTAATTGGTCTTAATTTAACTCCATAAATTAATTAGATCAATTTAACAATTAAATTGATCAAGCCAAGATGACTAAAAATTGCATCAACCGTAACCCTCAATTTTCAGTCACTAGGAATCTTTCTAACAATTAGAAAATTCCCTTCATCAAGTAGGATTTTCAATTGACATTTGTGTGTGACCCATTAGGTACTACCGTTCATTGGAAATGGGCTCACAACTCTTGTGACTTTAGAATATCAAATATTCAAATTAGTTTAAACTCCTTCAAACTAATCAACTCAATTCAATTAATCTCTATTAATTGAAAAGTACCGAATCTCCATCGTCAATGTCCAACCTCAAGCCCATGGAGCTCAACAATTGGTTGAATGAATGTTTTTGGTGAACCATTCTAGCTCTACGCACATTATGCAAATATGGTCTTTCCATCTCCTATCTCCATGAAAGAGGCCCAGGGGCAAGATATTTGTTGGCTTCTTAATAGCCTTGATACTGTGTATCTATTCTCAATGTTTGATTTTGATTTATGACCTCATCTTTGGAAAACTCTTTTTCCAAATTATAATACTACCTTGGCCAACAACTCCTGGGAATCAATCATTATAGAATATATAGGAGATGCACTCGCCCTTCACAAAGGCGAGGAGTTGGATCCAATCTTGGATCTCATAAATCTCTATGTCTACGTAGCTCATACCCAATCATAACTCGAACAGCCCACTAGGTGACCAGGAATGAGTCAAAGTATGAGGACCTAAACACAAGATTACAATGGATCCTCAAGTTAGAGGACTAATTATATGCACTAGCGTAAGCTGGAGAACTTGCCACTACCAACTTACCACTATGGCTACCTAGTGAATTCTTCGAACAGGCCTCCAGTGCCTTGTTCACTAACAAGCACCCACTAACATGCACCCATATCACATATGGATTGCTCATGGAATGGAGCAACATCCAACCTTTGGAGTGTGCATTGTTAGTGCAAGTCTATTCAAATTTTAGATGCTCTATCTCTTAAGATTCTATGACTTTAGATGTTTAAGATCATGACCGTGTAAGACTTATTCCATGATCACCACCTCATGCGTGACTAAGTTCCGTACTCTTGTGTCATCCAAAGGCTTCAACCAAATGCCAGTGAAGTAACATAAGCGTAAGATAAAGATGGCGATTTATAAAGAATATCATTCAATCAAGATTGTATCACCAGGTGAAATAGTTTACATGCCAATCTTATTGGCTACGGGGCACTATTTCAACAATCTCCCACTTGCCCTAAAGCTAATTCCTTATAGTCTTAAGACCCATCTTCACAAGATGTCCTTCAAAGACCTTTTGTGATAGGGGTTTAGTCAATAGATCTGCTGCTATATTCTTTTCTGGGCCAACTCTTTCCACTCTAATTTCGCCTCTACATATGATCTCCCGAATTAAATGGTATCATCTCAAAATGTGCTTAGATCATTGATGAGATCTTGGCTCCTTAGCTTGTGCAACTGCACCGTTGTTGCCACAGAAGACAGCTACAATCTCAGACATGTTAGGTACTACATCTAACTCTTGGATAAAGTTTTTGATTCAAACATCTTCTTTTGCAGCTTTCGAAGTCGCAATATATTCTGCCTCAATAGTTGAATAGGCCGTGGTGTCTTATTTGGAACTCTTCCAACTCACCGCATGGCCATTAAGGTAAAATATAAATCCAGAAGTGGATTTTAGGTCGTCTATATCGGATTAGAAACTTGAATCTAAAACCCCTCAGGTTTCAATTCTCCATTGATGTATACAAAAACATGTACTTTGTCCTTGTTAAGTACTTAAAGATTATTTTCACGGCCATCCAGTGATATTCACTGGGATTGGATTAAAAGCAGCTCGTGACACTCAGAGTGTATGCTATATCAGATCTTGTACATTGAACTGCATACATTATGCTCCCTATGGCGGACACATAAGGTATATGGGACATCTTTTGTCTCTCTGTCTCAGTCTTAGAAGACATAGACTTGGAAAGACAAATACTATGCCCCATAGGAAGAAATCCATTTTTGGATTCTTCCATACTAAACTGCTTTAGTATTTTGTCAATGTACAAGGTTTAGGATAGCCTTAGCATCTTCTTTGATCTATCTCTATAGATACTATTTCTAATACGCATGATGCCTCTCCCAAATCCTTCATAGAGAATTGAGTATATAACCATACTTTAGTACACTCTAACATGCCTAACTTATTACCAGTGAGAAGGATGTCATCGACATAAAGCACAACAAACTGTACACTATTTCCACTCACCTTCTTATACACATAAGGTTCATACATATTTTTGATAAAGCCAAATGATTTGACCATTTTATCAAAACATATGTTCTAATTACATGAGGCTTGCTTGAGTCCATAAACGGATGTCTCAAGTTTGTAAACCTTTTGCTCACTCCCTTTGAATGTAAAATCTTGTGGTTGCTCCATATAGATTTTTTCTTCAATATTGCCATTGAGGAAATCGGTTTTCACATCTATTTGCCATACGTCATAGTCATAATATGCGGCTATGGCAAGCAAAATTCGGATGGACTTAGGCATTGCAACCGGTGAAAAGGTTTCCTCGAAATCGATACCAGGTCTTTATGTATAACCTTTTTGCCACTAGTCACGCCTTAAAGGTCGTTACCTCTCCATCAACTCCTAACTTTCGCTTATAAATCCACTTGCAACCAGCGGGAACGATTCCCTCCGGTGGATCTACCAAAGTCCATACTTTGTTGGAGTACATGAAGTCCATTTTGAATCTCATGGTATCAAGCCAACATCCTGAGTCTATGTCCAACATAGCTTCCTCATAAGTCTTCGGATCGATATCTGATTGGGCCCATCTCATGAAGAAATCCAAACTTTTCAAATTGCTTCTTGATTCGGTCCGACCTTCTTAAAGGTTGTGTGCAAGGCACTCCACTTGTTTCCATCGCTTGTGGGATTTGATAATCATCTTGAACTTCATCAAGTTCAACAACAATGTCTTTTTTATCCAATAGAAATTTCTTTTCCGAAAAGCTAGCATTCCTCAAGATAAACATCTTTTGTTCGAAGGGATTATAGAAATAATAACTCATAAACTCTCTAAAGTATCCCACAAATTTACACAAGGAGGATCGACTATCCAACTTGTCTCCCACTAACCGCTTGATGTAAGCAGGATACCCCCAAACCTTTAGATAATTGTAAAAAGGTGATTTGCCATACCACATCTTATGCAGTATCTTTGGCACCGACTTTGAGGGTAGTACATTTAGTATCCTCACCGCCGCTTTTAAGGCGTATCACCAAAAGGATATAGGCACATCAGAGAAGCTCGTCATGGAACGTACTATGTCCAATAAGGTACGATTTTTCCTTTTAGCTACTCCATTATGTTAGGGTGCGCTGGGTGGAGTCCATTGAGAGAAAATCTCATTCTCTTTTAGAAATCCAAGAATTCGATACTTAAGTATTCTCCTCCTCAATCCGATCGAAGAATTTTGATACTAAGTCCCTTTTGCTTTTCTACTTCATACCAATATTCTTTGAACCTTTCAAAGGCTTTGAATTTATACTTCATAAGATACACATGTCCATACCGAGTGTGATCATTGGTGAAGGTAATGAAGTAAGAATAGTCTCCTCTCGTACTAACTCTTAGTCGGTCACACACGTCTGTATGGATCAAATCCAAATGACTAGTGGTTCATTCCAATTGCCCTACAAAAGGAGCCTTGGTCGTTTTTGCCTTTAAACAAGACTCACAAGTAGGAAGTTCCTTAATGCCACTAACTTTTAGTGCTCTGGGAGCTTCTAACTTGTTCATCCTATTTTTAGAGATATGCCCAAGTCTTGCATGCCAAAGAATGGCATCTTCTTAGATATCTAACTTTCTTTTCACTTGATTGAATGTACATCATTGAAGTTTGAGAATCTAATACACATAATCCGTTATTCAATATACCTTGAGCAATTAAAGAATCGTTCTTTAATGCCTTCAATTTCCCATTAGATATAGAAAAATCAAATCCTTCATTATCCAAAATGGGAATTGAAATTATATTCTTCATAAGATTGGGTACATAGAAACATGGATCAAGTATAATAATAGATTTCCCTAAGTCTAACTTGATACACCTTGGACTATGGCAGCAACGTTTGCTCTATTTCCTAGCGGAGGATCATATCCCCTTTATTGAGACTCTTTCCTCTTTTCATCCCCTATAACAAATTACAAAGGTGAGAACCACATGCGGTATCAAATACCCATGAGGAAGAATTAGTCGTCAATTGCACTTTAATAAAGTACATACCTTTCTCAAGGGTTGAAAGACAAGCTTTGCAATTTTTTCTCCATTGCCCTTTCTCACCATGATGGAAACATTTAGCATTGGTTTTAGCCTCTTTATTCTTCTTAACTCCTCCTAAACCTTTAAAGGGTTGTTTCCTTTTCAAAGAAGAACTTTTCTTCTTCTTACCTCCCTTTTTAGGACCCCTAGGGCCCTTCGACTTGAAGGATGATGCAAGTATAAGAGATTTATCCTTTTTCATTGTCGCCTTGGCAGTAACAAACATGTTCACCAATTTGTAATCATCACTTTGTTCTAGGACATATTAAAGTTCATAACGAATTGGTCAAACGAATTTGGCAATGACTGTAGGATCAAATCCACATAGATGTCATTGTCCATTATCACGTCAAGTTGACCAAGCTTTCTATAAGCCCGATCATTTTGACCCTGTGATTATGAACACTCATGCCCTCAGTCATTCTACTATAAAGAGCTTCCTAGATAAAGCGAACCATTCGTGTCTAGTTTGGATACCATACAACTCTTGTAGGTGTGCATAGATCTCACTTGCATGCTTCATATGCTCATAAGTCTTTTGCAACCCATTAGATATTGTTACCATCATGAGATACCTTGTTTGTAGATCATCATTCACAAACTTCATGAACAATTCACGGGCCTCATTGGTGGTGTCATCGCCAATGGTTTCCAGTAGACTTTGATCAAGGACATAAGTCCTCTTTTTGGAGTCAATCACTATTTTGAGGTTCCTCAACCAATCGCAAAAATTGAACCCGGTGAGTTTATTGGTTTCCAAAATGATTGTAAGTTGATTCTTAGCTATTTTGAGTTTTGAAGATTTCAAAAATCTACACACACAAAAAAAGCGATGAAAGATAATATAAGCATGTGATTGAATATTGATATTTGAAAACATGTTTATGGTCTTTCAAGCATGTTTTTCTCCCACTATTTTATCACATCCTTCACCCCCTAGAAAAATTCGGGAAATCATATTTCCTAGTGAGAATCAAGACCTTAATGACTTATAAGTGGACCCCTTGACCTAGTGCCATCCACAAATAATCACAAGGTAAGCAACATTTGCTAATTGCATCAGATGCGACTCTTGATGTATTTTGCCTCACTTTTCATGTAGACCCACGTGTCGTGCGCCATCTACACTACTAAGTATTAAGTCGGACTTACCAATCAAGCTTTAATTCAAAATAATAATATGTCATCCCACTTGTCATTTGCCAATATGTAAAAAGCATCAAATCAAAGGTACATCATATGCTAAGTATATGATCACATCTTTCTACATAAATGTGACCCACGTGTCATGTGCCATCACACAAAGATAGTAGCATGCCATGTCACATACTATTGGTAGAAGGCATGGATGAATTAAAACTCCTTTTAATTTGTATCCATTTTCACTTAATATTTTGAAGCAATTAGACATTCTATGTGGAGGGTTTTCAACTTGCTTGCCAATATCTCATCAATTTTATCTTCTTATTTAGGTTTTCTATATCCTAATCCATGCATCACATACATCAATAGGATATGAAAAGCATAAATAAGTACATGCACCTAACATGCTCTTAGGGTGGGATGACCATGAGCCTGACCAAGTGATGCACTTTAGAGCCATAAGTGCACCACTTAGTTGATTTTAAGTTGGTTGATTAATCTAGCTATTACATAAATGTATCCCCATACATTCATAGATCTCCATGCCTCCAATGGTCTTCTTTGTTCCTTGCAACTTTTACAAGAGAAAGAAATCCCCACTCCTAGTGATTCTACTCTCATAACATTTACAAGATAGAATTAAGAGGCATGCAAGCCCCAATTTAATACAACCCTTTTCAATAACTTGAAATAAATAAAATTAATATTAAAGGCTCATAATCATCCCCATTCATTCATCATTCATTCAATAATTAAATAAACAATAAATAAATCAAGAATTGACATTCAATTCCAACAATTAAATGATTATCATATAAACAATCAATTGGCCAAGCAAAAACAAGCATAACATTTATGCATCCTATGTTTGCAACAATTGGAGATTAACAAGATTTTAAAAGCATTAAAAAAAATGTCCAACATTATTTTGACAACTTGCACAACACTTGTGCATCTATTACGTGAGAAATAAAATATTTTTGATCACATAAAGGAGCGAAAAAAATAATTCAAAACTCACCAACACCAAACTAGGCTACTGCCTGCGCCCTGTGCCGGCTAGCGCCCAGCCAAGCTGCGCAGCACGCCATATTTAGTATTTTGGTCCGACTCATCTCACTTTTAGCTCAACTTTTTGCACCAAAAACTTTAGAACACCTTCTAAACATTTAATCACACAATATAGATGAAATTCCGTATCTAAAACACCTTTTAAAACTGAAATTTCAAGTGCTCAAACATGTTTCAAAAATTAAGTTTAAGTGAGAATCACATTCTTCCAAGAACCTCCAATTAAATCCAATCCTATTGGATTCCAACAATGACCAAAACAACTTAAGGTCACATAAAGCATGCTATATCAACATATAACATCATTTAATGCTAAATCAAAATTTAACATTAACTAATCATGAATCAAATTACACTAACATATGAATTAACAATTAAAACACATATTAGCATAATATCTATTCATCATCAAAGGAGCCACAAGAATCATCATTCAAACACTCCAATCCATCATATGAATCAAGTATTTGAAGATCTAGATCAATTCATCACAAGAATCAATCAAAAGAAAATCCAAATTATAGCATGAATCAAGGCTCCGATACCACACCGAGTCAAGGATCCAATTTAAAACACTTAAAAACTAAACAAAATTTGAATTACACCACCAATAGAATCCGAATTCATGCCTATAAAATGGATCTAGGTCAGATTGTTACCTTATAAGCAAAATCCAACCAAAACTTGAAGATGTGCTTCCTTTCCCGGAAACAGATGGCTTCTGGCACAGCAAGGTGTGATCAACTTTTGATTGGGCAAATAACCTCAGTTTTGAGCCAAATCTGGACCCAAATTTCAAAAACCCCTTGGAGAATGTCAGTAAAAAATTCAGCTCCAAAAAACTCCAGAAAGGTAGCAAACAGAGTCCAGAAAATCACTGTTGGAATAGAGGATCACCAAAAACCAAGCAATCCAAATGTCTTGCCTCTAATGTGAAAGTCCACAAGACAAAGGACAATCCTTTTCTTCCTAGTTCAGCTGGAGAAACTAAGAAGAAAATAAGAGCTTAATGAAGGCCAAAATGTGAGGGAGAGAGGTGAAGAAGGTGTGAAGCCTCAACTTATGAGAGAATCACAAAATTGGATGGAAACTTGCACATGGGCTCACAACTCTTGTGACTTTAGAATATCAAATGTTCACATTGGTTTAAACTCCTTTAAACTAATTGACTCAATTCAATTAATCTCTATTAATTGAAGAGTACCAAATCTCCATGTTCGATGTCCAACCTCAAGCCCATGGAGCCCAACAATTGGTCGAATGAATGTTTTTGGTGAACCATTCCAGCTCTATGTGTACCATGCAAATACGGTCCTTCAATCTCCTATCTCCATGAAAAAGGCCTAGGAAAATATATTTATCGGTTCCCTAATAGCCTTGATATTATATATCTATTCTCAATGTTTGATTCCGATTTATGACCTCATCTTAGGAAAACTCTTTTTCCAAATTATCATACTACTTTGGCCAAGGACTCCTGGGAATTGATCAATATAGAACACATAGAAGATGCACTCGCCCTTCACAAAGGCGAGGAATCGAATCCCATCTTGGATCTTATAAACCTCCATGTCTAAGTAGCTCATACCCAATCACAACCCAAACGGCCTGCTAGGTGACCAAGGATGAGTCAAAGTATAAGGACCTAAACTCAAGATTACAATGGATCCTCATATCAAAGGACTAATGATATGCCGTAGCGTAAGCTAGAGAACTTGTCACTACCAACTTGCTACTACATCTACCTAATGGATTCTCTGGACAGGCCTTCAATGCCTTGTTTTCTAACAAGAAGCCACTAAGATCCACATATATCACATATGGATTGCTTATGGAACGAAGCAACATCCAACCCTTGGGGTGTGCATCATTAGTGCAAGTTTATCCAAATATTAGATGCCCTATCTCTTAAGATTCTATGACTTGGTATGTTTAAGATCATGACCGTGTAAGACTTATTCCATAATCACCACCTAGTGCGTGACCAAGTCACGTAGTCTTGTGTGATCTAAGGGTTTCGACCAAATGCCAGTGAAGTCACATAAGCATAAGATGAGGATGGCCATTTATAAAGAATATCATTCAATCAAGATTGTATCACTAGTGAAATAGTTTACATGCCAATCTTATTAGCTGTGGGGCACTATTCTAACAAAGGGCGAATGCATCTCCTATGTATTTTATAATGATCGATTCTAAGGAATCCTTGCACAAGGAAGTATGACAATTTGAAAAAGGAGTTTTCCAAAGATGACATCATAAATTGGAATCAAACATTGGAAATAGAAACATAGTTATTGAGACTATTAGGGATACGGCAAATATCTTGCCCTAGGCCTCTTTCGGGAAATAGAAGATGAAGGACTGTATCTGCGTGGCATGCGTAGAGCTAGAATGGTTCACCAAGAGCATATTCATTTTGACCAATTAGTTGGACTCTATGGGCTTGAGGTTGGACATCGACCATGAAGATTGGGTACTCTTCAATTAATAGAGATTAATTGAATTAAGTTATTAGTTTAAAGAAATTTAAACTAATGTGAATATTTCAATATTCTAAATATCACAAGAGTTGTGAGCCTATGTCTAATGAATGGAAAAATCTAATGGGTCACATACAAAAGTCGAAAGGGAGTTCTATTTGGTGAAAGGAATTTTCTAAAAGTTAGAAAAGTTCCTAATGACCGATTTTGTGCAGAAAATGGTTGGCTAATTTTTAGTCATTTTGGCTTTATTGATTTAATGTTAAATTGATCAAAATAATTTAAGGAGTTAATTTAATTGGAGCCACATGATAATTAATTAGTCAAGTTAACTTAAGGGATTAAGTTAACACCTTCTAACTTAAGTAGTTTAGTTAGTTGACTTAAGGAGTTAAGTCAAGACCAATTAATTAAAATAAAGAGTTAATTTAATTAATTTTGGAAGAAAATTCAAATAAAGAAGTTCATTTGAGGTACATTTAGAATTAATTTGGACAACATTTCATGAGATGAAATGAAAACTCCAAATGAAATTCAAATGCAAGTGAAATGATTTCACATTTCACATGCAAGTGGCCTCGCTTAGCTAGCAGCCTACCTCATGGGAGATGTGATGCCAACTTGGATCAGACCTCCTCATCTATAAATAGAGGTGGTTGGCAACACGCACACCATTCATGCTAGATTTTCTTTTTTCCCTCCAAAAGTGTGATCCACTCATGTGTTGAAGTTTCACACACTTTCCTTACCTTCTCTACCAAATTTCAGCCTTCATTCCTTCTTCATCCTTTGGTGATCCAGCTGACTAGAAGCTGGCAGGTGTTTGCCTTATGTGTGTGGATTATTTCATTAACATCTTCACAATTAGGAAGCTTGGCTCTTGAAGATCCACTACGGTGCAGAAACTTTGGAGGCAATTTTGATGATCTTGCCGATTTTTGTTTTTGCTGAAACTTTTACTGGAGATCCTCAAGGGTTTTACAAATCAAAGGTGATTTGCTAGGGCAAACATTGCCGGATTTTTTCTACGCCATGAGGAGACAGCTTTGAAGAGTTCAACATTGTCATCCTTCCAACCTTAGATTTTAAGCAATCAAGGTAAGTTCTGCAACCAAATCCATTTTAGAAACATGATTAGATCCTTGGATGAAGTGTATCCATGTTTTTATTTAGCTACTTTTGCTTTATAACTTGGATCCTTATGCTACACTTTACTTCAAGTGGTATCAGAGCCTATTTCATGCTTTAATTTGGCTTTTTTGTTTGATTGATTCATGTGATGAATTGATCTAAATCTCCAAATATTTGATCCAATTCATAGATTGGTGTGTTTAGTTGATGTTTCTTGCGTCTCATTTGATGATGAATTGAATTATGCTGATATGTGTTTTAAGAGTTAATTCATATGTTAATATGTTTTTTATTCATGGATGATTATGTTAAATGTTGATTTAGCATTGGATGATGTTATATGTTGATATAGCATATTAAATTTGGCCTTAAGATGTTTTGGTCATTTTTGGATCCAATTGGATTGGAGCTAATTGAAGATTTTTTTAAGAATGGTGATTCTTACTTGAACTTGATTTTTGAAGCATGTTTGAGGACTTGAATTTCCATTTTTAAAAGGTGTTTTAGATTTGAAAATTTGTCTAAAATTTGTGATTTAGTTTTAAAGAGGTATCCTTAATTTTTTGGTGCACAAAAGTTCAACCAAAAACAATTTGACTCGATCCAAACCATATAAAATAGGGAAGTTGTTGTGCTTCGGGTGGCCACTGGCTAAGCAGTGGGCACTCCTGGCGCACGCCTGCTGTGCAGTTATGCGCCTAAATCGAGCAGTGGTGCCTAGTTTAGGATATGGGCGAGTTTTGAGGAGTTTTTGTGTTATTTTTGTGACCAAAATTAATCTAAATCATGCTAATTAGATGCACAGGTGTTGTACAAGTTCTCAAAATTATGTTTGACATTTTTTTTTACTTTTAAAATCTTGTGCAAGTTAATTTACAATTTGGTGCAAAAATGAGATGCATAATTGTTATGCTTATTTTTGCTAGCTTAATTAATTGTTTATGAGATAAGCATTTAATTTTGGAATTGAATTTCTATTCTTGATTTATTGTTCAACTAATTGTTGAGTAGCTGATGAATGAATGGGGATGATCATGAGCCTTTAGTATTGATTTTATTTATTTCAAGTTTTTAAAAATGATTGTATTAAATTGGGGCTTGCATGCCTCTTAATTTCTATCTAGTATGTGTTATGATAGTAGAATCACTAGGAGTGAGAATTTCTTTTCTCATGTAATTGTTTCAAGGAGACAAGAAGACCATTGGAGGCATAAAGACCCATGAATGTATGGGGATACATTTATATAATAGCTAAATTTAATCAACCAACTTAAAATTAACTAAGTAGTGCACATATGGCTCTAAGTGCATTACTTGGTTAAAGCTCATGGTCATCCCACCCTAGGAACATGATAGGCACTTTTACTTATTTATGTTTTCCATATCCTATTGATGTATGAGATGCATGGTTAGGATACAGAAAACTTATATAAGAAGATAAAATTGATGAGATCTTTCAAGCAAGAAAAACCCTCAACTTAGAATAGTCTAAGTGCTTTCAAATATTAAGTCAAAATAGATACAAATTAAAAGGAGTTTTAATTAATCCATGCCTTCTACCAATAGTATGTGACATGACATGCTACTATATTTGTGTGATGGCACACGACACGTGGGTCACACTTATGTAGAAATATGTGATCATATACTTAGCATATGATACACCTTTGATTTGACGCTTTCTATGTATTGGCAAATGACAAGTGGGATGACATAGTATTGTTTTGAATTAAAGCTTGATTGGTAGGTCTGATTTAATACTTAATAGTGTAGATGGCGCACGACACGTGGGTCTACATGAAAAGTGAGGTAAAATATATGAAGGGTTGCATAAAGATGCAATTAGCAAAAGCTGCTTACTTTTTGATTGTTTGTGGATGACACACGAGTCGTGGGTCCACTACAAGTCCTTAGGGCCTTGATTCTCACTAGGAAATGAGATTTCTTGAATTCCTTAAGGGGATGAGGAATTTGATAAAATAATGGGAGAAAAACGTGCTTGAAAGTCCATAAACATGTTTTCAATATCAAATATTCAATCACATGCTTATACTCTCTTATTCGCTTTTGTATATTTTTGAAATCTCAAATCAAATGACTAACAATCCACTCAATATTATTTTGGAAACCAAAAAACTCACCGGGCCTAACTTCCAAGATTAGCTTAGAAACCTCAAAATTATTCTTGATTCCGATAGAAAGATATATGTACTTAATCAAAGTCCGTCGGACACCATTGGCGATAATGCCAACAATGAGGCACATGAAGCATTCATGAAGTTTGTAGATGATGACAAACACATTGCCTTATGTTAGCTTTTATGTCCAATGAGCTCCAAAAATCTCACGAGCACATGAAAACCACTCACAAGATTCACTTACACGTACAAGAGTTGTACAGTGTGCAAACTAGACATGAATGGTTCACATAGTCTAAGGAGCTCTTCTGGACTAGAATGAATGAGGGCAAGTGTCCATCACCATGGCCTAAAGATGATTGGTCTCATTGAGAAGCTTGGTCAACTGGACTTAGTCATGAACAATTAGCTCCATGTGGATTTGATCCTTTAATCATTGCCTAGCTCATTTGACCAATTCGTTATGAACTTCAACATGATAAAGCAAGAAATAACGATTAATGAGTTGGTCAATATATTGGCGATTGCCGAGGCGACAATGAAGAAAGACAAGCCTCTTATGCTTGCTTCCTCCTCCAAGTCTAAGGACCCTAGGGGTGCTAGAAAGGGAGGTAAAAGGAAGAAAATTTCTTCCTCCAAGGGAAAGCAACTCTTGAAAGGTTCCAGCGAAATCAAGAAAAGGGAAGAGGCCAAAGCTAATGCTACTTATTTCTATTGTGGCGAGAAAGGCCATTGGAAAAGAAATTGCAAGGAGTACCTAAGCACCCTTGGGAAGGGTATGTACTTTGTTGAAGTGCACTTAATGATAAATTCCTCATCATGGGTATTTGACACCGCATGTAGTTCTTACCTTTGTAATTCATTACAAGGGATGGAAAGAATGAGTCTCAATTATAGGGATATGATCCTACATCTAGGCAATAGAGCAAAGGTTGCGCCATAGTCAAAGGCATTATCAAGTTAGACTTGGGGAACTCCTACGTTGTACTTGATCCTTGCTATTATGTACCCAATATTGTTAAGAACATTATTTCTATTCTCGTTTTGGATAATAAAGGATATGATTTTTGTATATATAGGAATTTGAAGGCATTAAGGAATGATTCTTTAATTGCACAAGGAACATTAAACAATGATTGTACATTTTGGATTCTCAACCATCATTATTGCACATTCAACAAAGTAAAAAAAAAATTAGATAACCCAGAAGATGCCGTCCTATGGCATGCAAGACTTGGACATATTTTCAACAATATGATGAATAAGATAGAAGCACTCAAAGCACTAAATGTTAGTGGCATTGAGGATCTTCCTACTTGGGAGAGTCTTGTTTAAAGGAAAAAATGACTAAAGCTCATTTTATAGGACAAATGAAGCGAACCACAAGTCCTTTGGATTTGATCCATATGGATGTTTGTGGAGCACTAAAAGTTAGTGCGAGAGGAGGCTATTCATACTTCATCACCTTCACCGATGATCATACTTGGTTCAGATATGTGTTTCTTATTAAGCACAAGTCCGAATCTTTTGAAAAGTTCAAAGAGTATAGGAATGAAGTAGAAAAGCAAAAGAGACTAAGTATTAAAGCTCTTCGATCGAATCGGGGAAGAGAATACTTAAGTACCAAATTCTTGGATTATCTAAAGGAGAATGGGATTCTCTCTCAGTGAACTCCACCCGACACACCCCAACACAATGTAGTAGCCGAGAGAAGAAATTGTACCTTGTTGGATATGGTACATTCTATGATGAATTTTTTCGATGTACCTATATCCTTTTGGGGATACGCCTTAATATCGGCGGCGAGGCTAGTAAATGTTGTACCCTCAAAATCAGTGCCAAAAATACTGTTTACGTCAAGTGGCTAGTGGGAGACAAGTTGGATGTAAGATCTACCTTGTGCAAGTTTGTGGGATACCTAAGAGAATCTTTAGGTTATTATTTCGATGATCCCTTGGAACAAAAGGTGTTTATTTCAAGGAACGCCACTTTTTGGAAAAGAAATTTTTATTAGATAGAAAGGGCATTGTTGTTTAACTTGATGAAGTTCAAGATGATCAACAAATCCCATAAGCGGTAGAAACAAGTGAGCATCAAGAGCCTTACACACAACCTCTAAAAAGGTCAGACTGAATCAAGAAGCAACCCGATAGGTTCAAATTCCTTTATGAGATGGGCCAATAGGATAGTGATCCGAAGACCTATGAAGAAGTTATGTTAGAGATAGATTCAAGACATTGGCTAGATGCCATGAAATTTAAAATAGACTCCATATACTCCAATAAAGTATTGACTTTAGTAGATCCACCGAAGCGTATAGTAACCATTAGTTGCAAGTGGATCTATAAGCAAAAGCTAGGAGTCGATGGAGAGGTAATGACCTTTAAGGCACGACTACTGGCAAAAGGTCACACTTAAAGACTCGGTATTTATTTTGAGGAAACCTTTTCACCGATTGCTATGCCTAAGTCCATTAGGATTTTACTTACCATAGCCGCTTATTATGACTATGAGATACGCCAAATAGATGTGAAAACTGCATTCCTCAATGGAAACATTGAAAAAGAAATGTAAATGGTGCAACCACAAGGTTTTACATCCAAAGGAGTGAGCAAAAAGTTTGCAAACTCGAGAGATCTATTTATGGACTCAAACAGGCATCCCAAAGTTGGAACATACATTTTGATAAGACAGTCAAATCATTTGGCTTTGTCAAAAATTTGTAAAAACCTTATGTGTACAAGAAGGCTAATAGGAGTAATGTATAGTTTATTGTGCTTTATGTCAATGACATTCTTTTCATTGGGAATGAGAAAAAAATGTTAAAGTGTACTAAAAGTATGGTTATCTACACAATTTTTTATGAAAGCATCCTACGTATTAAGAATACGTATCTACAGAGATAGATCAAGAAGGATGCTGGGGCTTTCCCAATCATCGTACATTGACAAGATACTAAAGAGGTTTAGTATGGAAGAATCCAAGAAAGGATTCATCTCTATAGGATACGGTCTTCGTCTCTCCTAATCTATGTCCCCTAAGACTGATGACGAGTGACATAGAATGCCCCACATACCTTATGCATCTGTTATAGGGAACATAATGTTCAATGGATAAGGCCGAATGTAGCACGTGCTCTAAGTGTTACGAGCCACTTTCAATCCGACCTTGATAAATATCATTGGAAAGCCGTTAAAGCAATCTTTAAGTACTTGAGAAGACTACGAATTTAATTTTGGTATATAAAAATAGAGAATTGAAACTCAAGGGGTTTTTGAATTCCAGTTTTCAATCTGATGTAGATGATCTAAACTCAACTTCTGGATTTATATTTTGCCTCAATGGCAGCACGATGAGTTGGAAGAATTTTAAACAAGGCACCACGGCCAATTCTACCATAGAGGCGGAATACATTATGACTTTAGAAGCTGCAAAAGAAGTTGTTTAGATGAAAATTTTCATCCAAAAGTTTGATGTAGTGCCTAGCATTGCTGAGCCTGTAGTTGTATTCTGTGACAACAATGAAGCAGTTACGCAAGCTAAAGCACCAAGATCTCATTAGCGATCCAAGTACATCTTGAGGTGATATCATTTGATTTGTGAGATCATTCATAGAGGCGACATCTGAGTGGAAAGGGTAGCCTCAGAAGAGAACATAGCAAATCTATTAGCTAAACCCCTAACGCAAAAGGTCATTGAAGGACATCTTGAGAAGATGGGTCCTAAGACTATGGGGAATTGGCGTTTGGGCAAGTCGGAGATTGTTGGAATAGTACCCCGTAGCCAATTAGATTGGCATGTAAACTATTTCACTTGTGATACAATCTTAATTGAATGATATTCATATTCAATAGCCATCATCATCCTATGCTCATTTACTTTACTAGCATTTGGTTGAAGCCCTTAGATCACACAAGACTACGGGACTTGGTCACGCACTCGGTGGTAATCATGAAATAATTCTTACACGATCACGATCTTAAAATATTCTAAGCTATAGAATCTTATAAGAAAGGGCATCTACGATTCGGATAGACTTACACTAATGATGCATAAATCCAAGGAGTTGGATATTACTCCATTTTATGAGCAATCGATGTTATACATTGGTGCATGTTAAAGGATACTTGTTAGAGAACAAGACCTACCTGGAGAATCCACTAGATAGTCATAGTGGCAAGTTCTCCATCTTACGCTAGTGCATATAATTAGTCCTTAGACCTGAGGATCCATGGTAACCTTGTGTTAAGTTCTCATGCTTTGACTCTTCCTTGATCACTTTGAGGGTCATTCGGGTTGAGATTAGGTGTGAGCTACTTAGACATGGAGGTTTGTGAAATCCAAAATGGGATCCATCTCCTCGTCGTTCTGAAAGACGAGTGCATCTTCTATGTATTCTACAATGATCGAATCTAAGAAGTCCTTGCGCAAGGTAGTATGACAATTTGGAAAAAGGATTTTTTAAAGATGAGGTCATAAATCAAAATCGAACATTAGAAATAGAAACATAGTTATTGAGGCTATTAGGGATACAGCAAATATCTTGCCCTAGGCATCTTTCGGGAGATAGGAGAAAGAAAGACCGTATTTGCATGGCATGTGTAGAGCTAGAATGGTTCACCAAGAGTACATTCATTTCAACCAATTAGTTGGGCTTCATAGACTTGAGGTTGGACATCGACCATGGAGATTGGGTACTCTTCAATTAATAGAGATTAATTAAATTGAGTTATTAGTTTAAAAGAGTTTAAATTAATGTGAATATTTCAATATTCTAAATATCACAAGAGTTGTGAGCCCATGTCTAATGAACGAGATAACCTAATTGGTCACACACAAAAGCCTAAAAGAAGTTTTATTTGATGAAAGAAATTTTCTAAGAGTTAGAAAAATTCCTAATGGCCGATTTTGTGGAGAAAATGGTTGGCTAATTTTTTGTCATTTTGGCTTGATTGATTTAATTGTTAAATTGATCAAAACAATTTAAGGAGTTAAATTAGATAAATTAAATTAACGAGTTCCTTTAATTGGTGACATATGACAATTAATTGATCAAGTTAACTTAAGTGGTTAAGTTAACACCTTCTAGCTTAAGTAGTTTAGTTAGTTGACTTAAGAAGTTAAGTCAAGACCAATTAATTAAATCAAGGAGGAATTAATTTTGGAGAAAAATTCAAATGAAGGAGTTTATTTGAGATGCATTTAGAATTAATTTGGATGATATTTCATGAGATGAAATGAAGGCTCCAAATAAAATTCAAATGCAAATGAAATTCACATTTCACAAGCAAGTGGTCTTGCTTAGTTGGCACCCTACCTCATGGGAGGTGTGATGCCAACTTGCATCACACCTCCTCATCTATAAATAGAGGTGGCCGGCCACATGCACACCATTCATGCTAGATTCTCTTTTTCCCTCCAAAAGTATAATCTACTCATGTGTTGAAGTTTCACACACTTTCTTCACCCTCTCCTACTTTCTCTCCAAAGATTACCAAAACAATTTTATCATTAGGTAAGTTCTCCAAGTCTTGCTAATGTCGCCATATCCTTAGCTCTAATTGTTCATCAAGGAGTACTAGTAGTCATTATTGTTTCCAACTCCAGATCTCTTCTTAGGATTACCTTGCCTTTTAGCCACATATTCCTTCAAGTATCTTCACTAGATTAGTCTCTCGATTTTACCTTTTAGGTGTCAGCACTCTTTGGTAGTATGTTTGTGGTAATGGTGGATGGCACCATTTCTTAGACTTCTACCTCTTTGGATTGTCTACTATCTTTCAAGGGTGTTGGATCAGACCTCATTATTTCGCCATAACCAAGATGTCCATCCCAGATACCACGAAAGGGTGCATGTTAAGAATTCTTTGGTAGGACTGTGCCAATAGTCTCCCAACTTCTTACCTCATTCGCCTCATACTTCGCACATGCTGGCATCATGTCGACTCATAGCATCCTCAATCTAGATATACTCTGCTCGGATGAGGAGTTCTTCAAAAGTGACTAATGGCTTCCTCAATATAGACTCTCGAAACTTCAGATGCCTCAGGTTTTGTCAGATGATATTGGGCAAGAGCTCCTAGCTGATGTAAGAGATCTCATGCTCTACTTGGACAAAGCAATTGATGTAATCTCTCAAAGACTCTCCATCTTTCTACCTAAAAAAATAGTTAAGGTATTGTCTTGGGGTACTTGACGTTGATGGAGAAGTTGTGGAGAAAGTGTTATGATAGTTGCTCCTAACCCATAATGGATCCAACTAGAATCTATTTGAACCATATTAGAGCATGCTTGGTGATGATGTTGCGGGACACTTTGGTGAAGGCAATTTCACCTAGATTGTAAAGCTCCAACCTTGCAAGAAAATTATCTAAATTCTCCTGAGGGTCCATCATGCCATCAAACTCTAGCAAGTAGGTGATGTTTGTGCCCCGAGGGAGCGACTTCACCAGGCTAGCTAGGCAAAAAGTGTTGTATATCAAAAACGTGACAGCTAATTAAAGGTACTAGCTTCATATTTCTCATGAGCAATAAGGTATGATTTAGTGAGATTGAATTCCAGTTGCAGTGGGCAATCGCCAGGATAAGTAAGTTCGAAGGGATGAATGCATGTCCACTTGCTGAGATAGAGAAGGGACGGTGCCCCAATCTTAGCTTTTCCTTTGTTTTGTCCTCTTTAGGGATGATGATGCTTCCCGACCTCAGCGAGAGGACTAGGGTTGCTCTTAAAGGTGGCGCACTCTTGTATACTAAGCGACTACTTTAGTCGCAACTTGTGTGGATGCATTCGACAATAGTACCATCAATTCCACTTGAGTCATCTATGATACTAGTCCTCTAGGTAAAGCCTAGTGTTTGATGCCTCATCTGGTGGTGGATGTACTTTCGGTGTTAGCCCTAGTACCAATAAGACTGAGCTTTAGGTAGGTTGTTTTCTGCATTCTCAATCTTGTGGTGTAGCCTAGGTGCTGAAATCTCAAGCTCTAGATCTCATCTGCATCCTCAACATTCCTCGCTTTAGCTGAGAGTTTCGAAAAGACAATGCTAAAATGATGCTGTACAGAAATAGAGTTGCGATCTTCTTCAGAAATTAGCACGTTTGATATGGTTTCTACTCTTTGAATGTGCTCGTGTAGAGTCAGAGTTTGGAATTTTTTGTAAATTATTTTTTGTGTTTGTTTCGACTTTTAGAGTATTTATAGCATCTAAATGCTCCACAAGTTTCAGTCCACTTGGGTTTGGGTGCCCATCTTGATTAGCTTAATTTATCAAGCTCATTGATCTTTTATTTAATTATTATTTATTTAATTGGATCATTTTATTTTCTTTTACTTTTATACCTTAGATATTATTTTTTTCATATTAAGAGTAAATTAGTTTAAGGGAATATTTAAAAATCGAGGAACTAACACAAATAGCTCAGAGATAGGAAACCTTAAACCCCCCGTGCATCTGTCTAGAATAAAAGTATAGAAATCCTATTGGGGGAAGATGAGGCCAATCTCTAAATCGGAGTGCTACAATCCTGAACTCAGGAGGAACCCCATGATTTCCTAAGACTCATAGCCTAGTCATCCTATAGTAATACACTTCATAAAATGCGAATTGGCACCCGAAGCCATCATCCTGTGTTCAACTTCTTACATGGTCTTATGGTCTGTACTAAGGGAAGAATTCAAAGAATCTATGTTTGAAGAATGATCAGGGGCATGATTATTAAGTCAAATGTTTGGTATGAAGTAGAGAAAGGCATCATTGAAGCAATGATCATACAAGAAAATGCCCAAGAAAATGGCGAAAACTACGATTTTGCAAACTATAAATAAAAAATAGATAAATATGCAAGAAATTATATGGAACCTAAATTCATCTAATTAGGTGGAAGAAAACTCCGTATGAGGTTGATATGGTGGTGCAGGCAAGAGACATGGTCGTGCGAAGAGGAGAAAAAGCTTGAGAGAGAAGGATGGCAGAAAAATATCGTTGGGTGAAAAAATGACCCTATTAGTAAGTTCGGTTGCCTAAAGAAGAAATAATGTCTTTTCATGTGAAAGATCTTAGCCGGGGGTGGGGGGTACCCGAGGGCTCGGGTATCATTTTTTGATACCTGAGTCCCGACCCCCATTTTATGGGGGTACCCCCATCGGGTACCCCCAAAACCCCCATTAATTTTTTTTATATTTTTAATAAATTAAAATTAAAATTTTGTTTATTCATTATTTATTTTTTTTGTGAATCAATTAATAACACTACAATTTATTATTCACAAGTTCTAAATCCCACTTAAAATATAATTTTAAAACTTAAATATAAACATTAATATCTAATATATGATATAATATATGATATACATCATATGTTAACACTTCAATTAAATATATAATACTTAATACTATAATTAATTTTTTAAAAATAAAATGGGGGTACTCAATATAATTTTAAAACTTAAATATAAACATTAATGTATAATATATGATATACATCATATATTGGCACTTCAATTAAATATATAATTCTAATAATATAATTATTATTTTTTTTTGTTAATAGAATGGGGGTACCCGATCGGGTATCGGGTACCCCACCCCAATACCCGATACCCGACCCCCAAAATTTCGGGTACCCCCATAAACACCCGATCGGGTTGGGGGATTAAAAATACCCGACCCAAACGGAAAATACCCGATCGAGACGGGTCGGGTATGGGGGTACCCAAACCCGATGCCCACCCCTACCTCCACGTGTTGTTAAGTGTGGGCAAGGGATTAAGGCCACCTATAAGCGTAAGTCTTAATAGAGAAGCCATCATGAGGGTGGCTCTAAAAGCACACTGTTTGCTACACTACATACAAAGTGTCTATGACAAAAGAGAACTCTTGAAGGCACCAAACAACTTAGGAGAAAATACATATGTATATTTACGTCATTCAGTTGAAAAATAAGTTTTTGAGCTAATGAAGTTAGGGATTGATAATACCAGCCCCAAGTCCAAGCCGCTTAGATCAAGTCTAAATCCAGCAAAGGAGGTTTAAGCCCATACTAGGGAAAGAAAGCCTAGCAAGAGCCTTGAAATCAGCTAAACACTTGTCCCATGGAGTAAGCCAAGTTAAGGGCGCTTAAACTAAACTGAAGGTTGTCAGAGTTGACGCTTAAGAAAAAAGTTGATGATGGATACAACAGGAAGCATGACTTAGCAAGGTTTGCATAGAAGCCTTCCTATATGACCTAGCTGAAGACCAATAGTTCTGAGATTGCGGGCACCTGGTTAGCATGAGACAGGGTAGTTTTAAAATTTATGTGATAAACAATTACAAAAATAGTAGAAAAGAGGTTAGAGATAGTAAGAAAACTTCCCAAAGATTCTAGGACTCTCCTTTATATGTTTATATATATATATATATATATATTAATATAATCCCT
Source organism: Jacaranda mimosifolia (assembly GCA_018894105.1). Classification (NCBI taxonomy): domain Eukaryota; kingdom Viridiplantae; phylum Streptophyta; class Magnoliopsida; order Lamiales; family Bignoniaceae; genus Jacaranda; species Jacaranda mimosifolia. Next base: position 14,120,126 of record CM032133.1, on the reverse strand, counting down.
TTAGAGAATTTTGTAGACAATTTAAATAAAATTATATTGTGGGTCTCCTTGCATTCTTTAAGGTTTCTTTGTATTTTTTCTTTCGTATATTTCTATATCTCCAATTTTTTAGGTTTGTTGATGCACCAAGTTAAGTTGCATCAATACCTACAAGTGGATAAAGAGTTCAAATTCAACCATTAGGGAGTTGTATCTATAATGATAAATTGTATGTCTTGTCAATTCATAAAGCTAGAAATCTAATAAAGTTGTATGAAGTTGTTTCTTTTATTTTTCCTTAATCAACAGAAAGAGTATGTGTGGAAGAACATAATCTATTGAAATAGATTAGACCACATACACGCACATACTATAGCAGCCAAGATTTTTGGTGCGTGAAGGACAAATTAATTTGAAGTCTTTATAATTGTACTATATTACTATTTGAATAATTTGTATTGCATTATTTGTATTATGTCATTTATAGTATATGAACATATTATACTATTATTTAGCTTCGGAAGAAATCATGAAGGACTGCTCTTTTTCAAGTATTGGGCAGATATTTGTATTGACCTATTACCTAATTCATATAGAAGTTGGTTATTAAGGTACTTCATATGAGGGTTTGTAACTCATCTCCCCACAGACCATGTTGTCGTCGCGCCTTCCCCTCCAACCATTGCGTTGCCGCAGCTGTGAGAAGCAATTATCTAATCCTATGAGGAAGATCAAGGTACAGAAGGTCGTTCTTAACATATTCGTTAGTGAAAGTGGAGATCGTCTCAATGGCCAAACCATTGTTTTCTCTAAAGCAAGATACACTGTACGGTCTTTTAAGATCAGATGTAATGAAAAATTGGTTGCTATGTCACAGTTGGAGGCGAAAAGGCAATGCAACTCCTTGAGAGTGGCTCAAAAGTCAAGGAATATGAACTATTGAGATGGAATTTCAATGAGACTAGTTGTCCTGGTTTTGGTATTCAGGAGCATATTGATCTCGAAATTAAGTATGAACCTTCAACTGGCATTTATGGTATAGACTTCTATATTGTCTTGGAATGACCTGGTTATTGTGTTGGCCGCCGTCATAGATGTAAGTCTCGTGTTGGAATCCAACACCGCGTCATCAATGAGGATGCAATGAAGTGGTTCCCAGTGAAATATGAAGGTGTTATCCTAAACAAGGCATCCAGCATTAGAGCTTCTCAGGTTGAGAGAGCAATATCTAACATTATGATCTATGTGGTTTCAATGGTTCTCTGTCCTTTGCTCAAAATTTCTTAGAATCTCATTAATAGACAAGTTATTTTACTTCCATTAATATTTGGAAGAAAAAAAAAAAAAAAAACTGGTTATTAAAGTATATGTTATAGGCTGCTGAAATATGCAGTGTTCTTCAAGATATATATTCTATCAAAATTTATATATACAATACTAATCATTAAGAATGTAGCACGAAAAACTTTGAGAGTTGTCATTTTACTTTGCTAATAAGAAAATAATCTTAAAACTAATATTTTTATGTTACTATGGTTCCAATAATAAAAATAAAAAATACCTTATTTTATCTATTAAGTATCTTCATTTTAGAAAAAAAGTACTAACTTATATACAATGAATGCCTTATGTTCTGTATTACCATATTATGAAAAAGTTATACTCAAATGTATTTTACGGCCTATTTGGCTCAATAGAGTAAAAATATTTAATACACAGACGAGCATTAATAGTTTAGAGGAAGCAAGTAACTAATGCTTGGTAATAAACTATTTACATCCAATGAACTATTTTCTCCTTTATACTAATATAGTACAATGTTGAAGCAGATAACACATGAAGCTACTTTAATATTGTAGAAGTTGTTGTTGTTTATTACTAAAACAATCTTAAACCTAGTGATATGTGTTATGATAGTCGACTAAGACTAAAAGAAGTCAAAATAAATGTGTTTTTAACAGTAAAAGAAATACTATATTTAATCAATTTAGTACCTTCTTTTTAGGAAAAAGTGTTATCTTATAATACAATAAATAACTTATGTTCTGTATTTAATACAATATTATGCCAAATTTTTAATCAATGTGTCTTTAACTCAAAATATTTTGCAAAAACATTTATAATGAATGTGCTTTGATACTAATAGTTTAAATAAAGCATATGTATGAATGGTTGGTAACAAACTATTTTCATTCAATAAATTACATTCTCCTTGATGCTAGTATAATATAACACTGAAGATAATAACACATGATGTTATTTTAATATTTTCGCAATTGCTATAATTCATCACTAAAACAATCCTAAAATTAGGAATTCATATTATGGTAGTCGAACAAAGACTAAAAAGAGTGAAATTCAATATATTCTTAATAATAAACTATAACACGAAATTTCTTCTATTTATTTTCTTCTTTTTAGAAAAAAGTACTGATATATGATACATGAATACGTTATGTTCTGTAATTGATATGATATGCTGCAAAATTTATACTCAATGTGTTTAATGACCTATTTTGACTCATTTTTCCATGCCAACAAGAAAACGATATTATAATTAAAAGTTTAGATTTTGATGGTCTAATGAGGACCAAAAGGAGTCAGATTCAATATATTTTCACGAAGGAAAAAAAAATGAAAACACATTTGATCTATTTAGTATCTTCTTTTCAACAAAAAAGCACCAACTTCTATCTAATAAATACCTTATGTCCTATATTTAATATTATATTATGAGCACTGATATATTTTATCACCTATTTTTGTCAATATGTTACGTGAAAACACTCAACACACATATTAAAGCAGATAACGTGTATTGGTGCTGATAGTTAAAAGAAGCATGTGTATTAATGGTTGATAATAAATTCACATATCCAATAAGTATGTCCTTCATACTAGTATAATACAACATCAAAAGTGATAACACATTGCTTTATGTTATAGTAATTATTGTCATTCATCACTAAAATAATCCTAAAACTAGATCATTCATGTTGTGATAATCAAAGAGAACTAAAAGAAATCAAATTCAACATGTTTTCAACAATAAAAAGTAGTACCATATTTTATTGATTTAGTACTTCTTTCCAAGAAAAAAAATGTATTAATTTATATACAATGAGTGCCTTCTGTTCTGTACTTAATACAATATTGTGCTAAATGTATATTCAATTTGTTTTATAACTTATTTTAGCTCAGTATATTGAATACAAATATTAAATAGATGCACTAAAATATATAATTCATATGTTTGGTACTAATAGTTTAAAGGAAGCAAGTGTATTAATTAGTTTCTAGTTTTTATTTGTTATTTTTGTTTTTCCTTTTTCTTTTAGCATGTATCCTATGGTTGGCAATAAACTAGTTACATCCAATAAGTTTTATTTTCCTTCACACTAGTATAATACATCATCGAATGTGACAACACATGATACCACTTTAATTCTATGGCAATTGCTATTGTTCATCAACGAAACAATCTTATAACTAGATCCATGCTATGCTAATTGAACAAGAACTAAGAGGAATCAAATTCAAATATATTTTCAAAAATCAACACAACATTCAATCTATTAGTGTATCTTCTTTGAAATCAGTAACAACTTATGGTATGATGATATCTTGTATTCTGTATTTAATATTATATTGTACAAAATTTACACTCAATATATTTAATAACCTATTTTGATTCAATATATTGGCAAAAAAATTAACATACAGTAAAATATATGAAGTATAATGTTGCACAATATGTTATTAATTACAAAATATAAGGTATTCATTTTACCATATGTTAATATTTTTTCTGAAAGAAGGTACTAAATCTAGGGAATATGGTACTTTTTTATTGTTGAAAGCACGTTGAATTAACTCATTTAGACCTCGTTCAATTATCTTAATAGGAATTTCTAGATTTAGAATTATTACAGTAATGAATGATAGCAATTTCTACAACATTAAAGTAATATCATGTATTTATACATTCAATTTTGTATTACACTAGTGTGAAAAAGAACATAACTTGTTTCATATATATAGTTTGTTACCAATCATTAGTATACATGCTTCCTCTAAACTATTAGTATAAAAATACATCAATTATGTATCTTAGCGTATGTTAAATATTTTTACCCAATATATTAAGTCAAAATAGGTCATAAGCACATTGAGTATAAATTTTGCATAATGTTGTATTAAAAACGAAAAATAAGGTATTCCTTTTACTATGTGATAGTATCTTTTTCTGAAACGAATATACTAAGCTAATCAAATGTTGTATTATTTTTTATTGTTGAAAAACATACTTAGTTTAACTCATCTTAATTCTCTTTGAACAATCATCGTATGAATTCATTAATTTTCAAGTTGTTTTCTCTATAGCATGGTAAAATTACAAGCCCTAAGATTTTCATATATATATATGTAAGCAGTTTTTTTATATATGTAAGCAGTATTCTTAGTCTTGAATATGTAAATTTTGATTCATTATGTCTTGAAAGATACTACATATTCCAGCAACATGTAACATATGCCCTGATAACAATATTCACTTCCATACATAACAGGCATCTATTTATAGAATTACACCATCATCCAAAAAAGTTTACAAATTATAATCATCATCCGTAGTAAATAAGGTCTCTCAATATTCAATAGACACCCACTGAATTGCCAAAGAACAATCTTCCAGAGAATAATTTAATTCATCAAACCACGATCAGTTCAAAATTGATGCAGCTACATACGATCAATATGCATCCATAAACAACTTTGTGCATAATTTCAAAATTCCTTCGTGTTTTTTGGCAAAAAAGCTGTCCAAGGACAGATTGACTAATATGATTTTGCAAATTATTTTTTCAAATACTATATCCCAATAAATATCAAATGTAACCAGCTAAAGACTTGCTTGCAAAAATATTTTGTTATATCAATCAATATTTTTTCTCTAATATGTTGCATGAATATATCAAGAATATAAATTGATACCACTAGACTAGTTCTGCTCCTGGTATATAAACTAACTTGCTAAGCTAGAGGCGAAGCTGACCTGGTAAACTGGAGGCAAAGCTAACCTACCAAAACTGGCTTGCTCTGAAGGCAAAGCAGACCTACTCTAAAAGCAAAGTTGGTTTGTTTCAAAAATAAAGTTGAGCACCAGATGCGCTATCCCATATCCCCGCGTAATCCCCTGATTTTCGGAAATTACCATATCCCCTCATAATCCCCTAATTTTTGGGAATTTAAATTGGTAAAGATAAAATGGAATGAATCGCAAACTTGTAGCCAAAATTTGAGATATGCTTATCTCTAAGAACAATATCACATAAAAATAAGGTAAATTTTATTTCTTTAGGCCAAGCACACACCATAACGTAATTCTCGATATTCTATTCCCTTTCTCCATCAAAAATTGAGAACTAACTCAAGCATCGGAAGGTTTTCATTAGAAACCTTTCCGACACCCCTAACCAACTCTATTTTGCAGGATTATCCAGTGTGCACAAGAGTTTGTCCAGTGTTGACTCATTGTGAAGGTAAAATATACATCAATTGGCACCATTTGTGGGATCATTTAAGTTTAAGGTGTGAGGAAAAATATGGCAAATCGGGATGTACAACGTGAATTGGAAGATGATGCTCAATTTGCTCCCAAGCCTAGGGACCTCATATGAACAAACAGCAAGGTCGTAATTTTAATCTGGCTCAGTTTAACGTGAAACAATTTATGAATTTAGTAGCCGTCAATGTTGATGTTGTGTTGGCCAGGTATGGGCTAATTCCTCATGCAGGGTAAATTCCAAGGAGAATGCCTCAATCCTCGCAAACTACAAGACAAACACACCCAGATCTGATTCTAAGAGTTGACCCGTCGCCTCCTAATCCTCGAGGACTAGGAGATTTGGAACATGAGGGTTCTCTTTCTATCCAGCCAGATGGTTGGACAGCAAGATTTGCCTTCAAAAGTGGCCGAGATCAGGTGCAAGATAGAAGAAATACGTAGAGCTTTTGCTGGAAGGCACCCCATCAAACAAAAAAGAGTTACTTTTAGTGATGAGATCATGGCCAATCGTGTTAAACTTTTGCACTATAAACATACCATATTACTCAGGATTATCATATCCCACTGAACATCTCTACAAATTCAAACATTTCGTTTTGTTGTATCAGTATACTAAGGCTCTCAAGTGCAGAGTGTTTGTCAACTTTTGCAGGTGTGGCCTAAAAGTGGTTTAGTCAATTGCCCCCTACTTGCATCCAATCATTTGACCAACTTAGCCAGATGTTTCTCCATTAATTCACTACAGCAAGTAGTATCAAAAGGCATCCCTTAGCCTATTTAACATATGTCAAAAAGAAGGGCAATTTTTGCACAGCTATATTAAGAGATTCACTACTGAGGCCTTGAAAGTATCAACCACCTCGCAAAAGACATTGGCTAATGCCTTCGCCAGGGGATTGAGGAAAAGACCATTCTTTGACAATCTGGTTACGAAACCTATCTTGGATTTTGATAACTTTTGTCGAGTGCAGAAAATACAGCAATTTGGAAGAGGCAAAAACAGACAAAGATTTGGTGGACAAGTATAAAGATCGCAAGGATGATCAGTCAACGACCAAGAAACCTCAAGTGGAGGAGAAAGATAAGGAAAAGGAAAAAGTTGTTCCTTTCTCATGACCTTGAAAAAGTTTTTTCCTTGACACTTATGCTTGTCTATTTATGACTTTCGTTTCTTAGACTCATGATCTTTTGAATAATTGATTCCCTTATATGATCAATAAAGTTGTTACCTTCAACAATTTATGTTCTTAAGAATACTGGATTCTAGCGCGTATATATGAAAGATAAGGGTGTGAAGGCAAAGATTCTCATTGAAAATAAGTCTATTGAGACTTAATATGATCTTGAAAGGCCTTTGAAATTAAGGTCGGGATTGACCTCGATGAAATTGCAGCTGAAGATGCAGGATTTGCATCTAGTTATTGAAGTTAAGGTCAGGATTAACTTTGATGAAATTGTTGTTAATGAACTCTTCCAGAGAAATGTTAGTAATTGCTACAAAAAAAAGAGGTAAAAAAAGAGCGAGAATCAATGATGTGCGACCCTTGATATGGAACTGAAAAGACTTTTTAATTGGTAAATTAAATGCTAACTACCTTAATTTCCCAATGAAATTGGGGGAATAGTGATACCATCAGACTAGTTGTGCTCCCACTGCATAAACTAACCTAGTAAGCTACAGGCAAAGGTAACCTGGTAGCTAAAGGCAAAGTTAACCTACCAAAGTTAGCCTACTCAAAAGGCAAAGCTGACCTGCTCTGAAGGCAAAGCTGGTTTGCTTATGAAATAAAACTGAGCGCCAAATGCGCTATCCCATATCCCCACGTAATCCCCTGATTTTTGGGAATTACCATATCCCCACATAATCCCCTAATTTTCAGGAATTTAAATTGGTAAAGATAAAATGGAAGGAAAGAGATATAACTAAATCGCAGATTTGTAGCTGAAATCTAAGATATGATTATCTCTAAGAACAATATCACATAAAAGTAAGGTAAATTAGCACACACCAGAACGCAATTTTCAATATTCTATTCCTATTTTCCACCAAAAATTGAGAACTGATTTAAGCATTGGAGGATTTTCATTGTAAACCTTTCTGGCACCCCTAACCGACTTTGTTTTGTAGGATTATCCAGTGTGCACAAGAGTTTGTCCAGTGATGAATCATTGTGCAGGTAAAATATTTACATCATAAACAAACTTACAAAAAATTTTATATTTAATTTCATTTGAAAAGACTAGAATGAATTCATATATATGAAATTTTCAAATTACTTTTTGATACCATGGACTATTTCTGCACCCACTACATAAACTAACCTGCTAAGTTAGAAACAAAGCTAACCTGGTAAGCTGGAGGCAAAGGCTATCTGGTAAGTTGGAGGCAAAGATAACATACCAAAGTTGGCTTGCTCTAAATGCGAAGCTGACCTGCTCTGAAAGCAAAGATGGTTCGCTTTTGAAATAAATCTAAGCACTAGATGCGCTATCCCATATTCCAGCATAATCCTTTGATTTTTGGGAATTACCATATCCCTACGTAATCTCCTAATCTTCGGGAATTTAAATTGGTAAAGATGAAATGGAAGGAAAGAGATATAACTAAATCACGAATTTGTAGCCGAAATCTAAGATGTGCTTATCTCTAAGAACAATATCACATAAAAGTAAGGTAAATTTTATTTCTTTAAGACGGACACACACCAGAATGCAATTGTCAATATTCTATTTCCTTTTTCCATCAGAAACTAAAAACTAACTTAAGGATCGGATGGTTTTCGTCAGAAACTTTTTCGGAACCCCTAACCAACTCTAGGTGTGTGCATACATCAAGAAGTTAGTGAGAGACAAGTTGGATGCAAGATCCACCTTGTGCAAGTTTATGGGATACCCAAGAGAGTCATTAGGTTATTATTTCTATGATCCCTCTAGGAACACCATCTTTTTGGAAAAAGAATTTCTATTAGATAGAAAAGGCATTGTCGTTGAACTTGATGAAGTTCAAAATGATCATAAAATCCCACAAGCGATAAAAATAAGTAAACATCAATAGCCTAGCACACAGCCTCTGAGAAGGTCAAACCAGATCAAAAAGCAACCCGAAAGGTTTGGATTCCTTCATGAGACAGGCCAAGCGGATAGTGATCCTTAGACCTATCAGGAAGCTATGTTGGACATAAATTCAGATATTGGCTTGAGGCCATGAAATCCAAAATGGACTCTATGTACTCCAACAAAGTATGGACTTTGGTAGATCCATCGGAGGGTATAGTACATGTTGGTTGCAAATAGATCTATAAGCGAAAGCAAGGAGTTGATGGAGAGGTTACGACCTTTAAGGCAAGACTAGTGACAAAAGGTTACACTCAAAGATTGGGTATTAATTTCAAGGAAACCTTTTCACTGATCACTCTGCCTAAGTCCATTAGGATTATGCTAGCTATACCCACATATTACGACTATGAGATATGGCAAAATGAATGTAAAAACCGCTTTCCTCAATGAAAACATTAAAGAAGAAATCTATACGGAGCAAGCACAAGGTTTTTACATCTAAGAGAAGTGAGCAAAAGTTTTGCAAACTCTAAAGTCTTATGGACTTAAACAAGCATCCCAAAGTTCGAACATAGGTTTTGATAAGACGGTCAATTGTTTGGCTTTATCAAAAATATTTATGAACCTTCTGTGTATAAAAAGGCTAGTATGATTTTGATGCAATTTATTGTGCTTTATATCGATGACATTCTTCTCATTGGAATGAGAGAGAAATGTCAGAGTGTACTAAAGTATGGTTATCTTCACAATTCTCCATAAAATATTTAGGATAAGCATCATTCGTATTAGGAATACGGATCTATAAAGATAGATCAAAGATGATGTTGGGGCTTTCCTAAAACTCGTACATTGACAAGATACTTAAGAGGTTTAGTATAGAAGAATCTAAGAAGGGATTCCTCCCCATGGGACATGGTTTACGTCTCTCCAAGTTTATGGACCCTAAGACTAAAGACGAGAGAGAAAGAATATCCCACATACCTTATGTGTCCGCCATCAAGAGCATAATATATGTTGTTCAATGTACAAGGCTGGATGTAGCACATGCTAAGCGTTATGAGCTACTTTTAATCCAACCCTGATGAATGTTACTGGCAAGTCATAAAAGTAAACCTAAAGTACTTGAGAAGAACTAAGGATTTGTTTTTGTATATGGTAATAGAGAATTGAAACTTGAAGGGTTTTTAGATAATAGTTTTCAATCCGATGAAGATGACCTTAAACCCACCTCAGGATTTATATTTTGCCTCAATGGTAACGCGGTGAATTGAAAGAGTTCCAAACAAGACACCATGGCCGATTCAACCACCGATGCAGAATATATTGTGGCTTCTGAAAGTGCAAATGAGGGTGTTTGGATGAAAAACTTTTTCCAAGAGTTAGATGTAGTGCCTAGTGTGCAAGAGTTATGGTTATCTTTTGAAGACAACTTAAGACTTAAGCCAATATCTCATCAGAGATCCAAACACAAGTAAATGCATCATCATTTGATCTATGAGATCAATTGATAGAGGCAAACAATTTAGTGGATATAGTTACCTCATAAGAGAATATAGCAGAACTACTGAATAAACCCCTAGACGCAAAAGGTCTTCAAATGACATCTTGAGAAATAGGCCCTTAGGACTATGGGGAATTGGATTTAGGGCAAGTGAGAGACTATTAGAATAGTGCCCCGCAGCTAATTAGATTGGCAAGTAAACTATTTCACTTGTGATATAATCTTGATTGAATGATATTCTTATAAAAATGGCCATCTTCATCTGACGCATATTTTACTTCACTGGCATTTGGTTGAAGCCCCTAAATCACACTATGACTATGGGACTTGGTTGCACATTGGGTGGTGATCATGAGATAAGTCTCTGCGATCGTGATTTTAAAATATTCCAAGCTATAGAATTTTATGAAACGGGGCATCTAAGATTCTTATAGATTTGCATTAACGATGCATAAACCCAAGAAGTTGGATATTGCTCCGTTTCATGAGTGATCCATGTTAACATGGGTGCATGTTAGTAGGTGTTTGTTAGAGAACAAGTTCATTGAAGACCCACCCAAAGAATCTACTAGATAGTCAGAGTGGCAATTTGTCCAATTTACGTTAGTCCATATAATTAGTTCTTTGACTTGAGGATCCATGATAACCTTGTGTTTAGGTCCTCATAGTTTGACTCTTCAGCGACCACGTAGGGGTCATTCGAGTTGAGATTGAGTATGAGCTACTTAGACATGGAGGTTTGTGATATCCAAGATGGGATCCGTCTCCTCGTCGTTGTGAAGGGTAAGTTCATCTCCTATGTATTCTATAATGATCGTATCTAAGAAATTCTTGCACAAGGTAGTAGGACAATTTGGAAAAGAAGGTTTTCCAAATGATGAGATCATAAAGGGGAATCGAACATTGGAATTAAAAACATAGTCATCGAGGCTATTGGGGAGCCGACAAATATGTTGTCTTAGGCCTCTTTCGAGAGATAGGAGATGGAAGAACTGTATTTGCATGGTAAGTGTAGAGCAAAATTTGTTCATTAGGACATATTTATTTCATCCAATTACTTGGGCTCCATGGGCTTGTTGCTAGACATTGACTATCGAGATTGGGTACTCTTCGATTAATGGAGATTAATTGAAAGAATTATTAGTTTAAAGGAGTTTAAACTAATGTGAATATTTCAATATTCAAAATATCACAATGAGTTGTGAGCCCACATCCAATGAATAGATGAACCTAGTGGGTCACACACATAAGCCTAAAGGAAGTTCTACTTGATGGGAGAAATTTTCTAAGGAGTTAGAAAATTCACCTAGGCCGTTTTGGAGAAGAATTCAAATGACCAATTTTGTGGTCATCTTGGCTTCATTAATTTAATTGTTAAATTAATCAAAATAATTTAAGGAGTTAAATTAGATCAATTAAATTAAGAAATTAATTTAAGGCTGATTAGACCTGTTCTTGGATGTGTGGATTATTACATTAGAGGTCCAACACTTAGGGGACTCATTGCTCCTTGATGATCCATTGTTGTTCACCTTTTTCGTGGCAGATCTAGTAGACTTAGGAAGTTCTGATTTGCACGAAATTTTTATAGCATCTTCCTTGGTATCTGGTGGTGCACTCTACAAAATTTGAGCATTTTTGGAGTTATGGAAGGTGTCCAAACATTGATCGCTTCTGTTGTGTGCGAATTGATCCTTTGAAGAGTTCATTGGAGTCTTCTTCCGCTTACCTTTGGATTTGGCATTCAAGGTAAATTTTCTAGACTTAAATCCTTGTTATAAGCATGATTAGATCCTTGAAGTGGAGTAGCTAATTTGTATTTAGATTTTTATTGTTTTATATTATGGATCCTTAGCATACTTTCACTTTCACTATACCCTCTGATGGATCTACTAAAGTCCATACATTACTGGAGTACATAAAGTCCATTTTGAATTTCATAGCCTCAATCCATTGTCCCGAATCTATGTCAGACATAGCTTTCTCATAGGTCTTCGGATCATTATCCGTTTGCCCTGTCTCATGATGGAATCCAAACATTTTGGGTTGCTTCTTGATTTGGTCCGGCCATATAAGAGGTTGTGTGATAGGCTCTAGATGCTCTATTGTTTCTACCGCTTGTGGGATAATATGATTATCTTGAACTTCATCAAGTTCAATAATAACACATTTTCTATCCAATAGAAACTCCTTTTTTCCAAAAAGGTAGTGTTTCTCTAAACAAACACTTTTTGTTCCAAGGGACCATAAAAATAATAACCCAAATACTCTTTCGGGTATCTCACAGACTTGCACAAAGTGGATCCCGCATCCAACTTGTCTCCCACTAGTCTCTTGACGTATGTGGGAGACCCCAAACTCTTAAATAAGAGTAAGCGGGTACTTTATCATATCACATCTCATACGGTATCTTTGGCACCGACTTTGAAAGTACTATATTTAGTATCTTCGAAATCATTGTCAAGGTGAATCCCCAAAAGAAGATAGGTACATCGATAATACTCATCATGAAATGTACCATGTCCAATAAGGTACGATTTCTCCTCTCGGCTACTCCATTATGTTGGGATGTGCTGGGTGGAGTCCATTGTGAGAGAATCCCATTATCTTAGATAATCCAATAAATCGGTAGTTAAGTATTTCCCTCCTCGATCCGATAAAAGAGATTTAATACTTAGTCCTTGTTGTTTTTCTACTTCATTCCTATACTTCTAAACTTTTCAAAAGTTTTGGACTTGCACTTTATAAGATACACGTGTTCGAACTGAGTATGATCATCGGTGAATGTAATGAAGTAAGAATAGCCTCATCTTGCACTAACTTTTAGTGGCCTACAAAAGTCTGTATAAATCCAATCCAAAGGACTTGTGTTTTGCTCCGTTTGTACTACAAAAAGAGCCTTGGTCATTTTTCCTTTAAACAAGATTCACAAGTATAAAGGTACTCTATGCCACTAACATTTAGTACTTTGAAGGCTTCTATCTTGTTCATCCTATTCTTGGAAATATGTCGTAGCCTTGCATGCCACAAAGTGGCATTTTGTTGGTTATCTAATTTTCTTTTGTTGCTTTGAACGTGCATAAGTGATGGTTGCGAATCTAATATGTATAATCCATTGTTTAAAGTACCACAAGATATTAAAGAACCATTCTTTATTGCTTTAAATTTTCCATCTCCAATTGAAAAATCATATCCTTCATTGTCTAAGACAGAAATTAAAATAATGTTCTTAACAAGATTGGATACATAAAAGTAAGGATCTAATACAATGCAAGAATTCCCCAAGTCTAACTTGACTACGCCTTCAATCTTGGTCGCAACCTTTACACCATTTTCAAGGCAGAGGATCATATCCCCATCATTGAGCATCATTCTTCTTTCCATCCCCTGTAACGAGTTGCAAATGTGAGAACCACATACAGTATCAAATACCCACAAGGAAGAATTTGTGATTAAGTGAACTTCAATAAACAACATACCTTTCCCAAGGGTTGCAAGGTATTCCTTGCAGTTACGCTTCCAATGCGCAATTGCGCCACAGTAGAAACATGGGGTGTCCTTGTTGTCCTCTTTCTTCTTCTTCTTAACTCCTCCAGAGGGCTTCAATGGTTACTTCCCTTTTGAAGAAGAACTCTTCTTCTTCTTACCTCCCTTCTTATTACCCCTAGGGCCATTAGACTTGGAGGATGATGCAAGCATCAAAGGCTTGTTCCTTTTCATAGTCGACTCGACAATCACCAACATATTAACCAATTCGTTAATTGTTACCTCTTGTTTGGACATGTTGAAGTTCATAACGAATTGGTCAAATGAGCTTGGTAATGATTGGATGATCAAATCCACATAAAGGCCATCTTCCATGACTATGTCCAATTGAGCAAGCTTATCAATGACACCAATCATCTTAAGGCCATGGTCTTGGACACTTGCCCCTTCAATCATTCTAGTCCTAACGAGCTCTCTAAACAATGAGTAATGCTCATGTCTAGCTTGCATCCCATACTGAAGGCAAGAGTAGCATTAGGATCCATAAATCAAAACTTCATAAGCTTGAAAATGACTAAGCTATTCAAGCATCCAGTGATCTATTCATGTTACAGATCTGAATTAGGAAGAAGAATTACCTCTTGTAGCACAAGATAAGGAAAAGATCAACTATCTCTCTCGGATCCAAAAACTATCTAAAATCAGCACAGCGGAAAGACGGCAACCTTTGCCCTGGCTATACTACTCCAAAAATTACTAAATTAAATCTAGAACACCTCTACACAAAGGGAAAGCTACTATTAAAAAAATTGGATGCAAAAACCTTCTGGATCGCTCCAGAAAAATTCGCCAATCAAAAGTTGTTGCAAGTGGATCACCAAAACCAAGCAAGTCAAGTGTCTTGCCTCTATTGATATAATCCACACACCAAACAATCTTCCAATTTCCCCACACTCGAAATTGGAGTTAGAGAGGAGAAAATGAGATAGAGGAGGCTGATTTTCAGGTTGGGAAAAATAAGGAATGCAAAGCTTCAATACATGATGCAATGCACGGAAAGAGAGATTTTGGAGGGAATGCAAGAATCTAATTCTCACACTTTCAGCAATGTAAATTAATATTTTGATTTTTTTGAATTTTGCTTGCACTCTATATCTATATATAGAGGGTGGAAGGTGTGATGCTAGTTAGCATCACACCTTCCTCAAGGTGACCGCCCAAGTGGCATGCTAAGTTGGCAAAATTCAAATTCAAGTCTTACTTGATTTCATGTGCATTTCAATTTTATTTGGAATCTAATTTCAAATTAATTAAGATGCTAATTTAAATGGACACTTCATTTAAATTTTCCCTCCAAAAAGTATTCTTCCCATTAATTAAATTAAACACTTTAATTTAATCAATTAACCTTTGATTTAACTCTTAATCAAATAAGCTTAACTCTTAAGCTTGAATTAGTCAACTTAACTCTTTTAGTCAACTTGTCCAATTGATGGTCAACATGGTACCAAATAATTAACTCCTTAATTATTGGTCTAATTTAACTCTTTAAATTAGTTGATTAATTGAACACTTAAATCAATCAAACCAAAATTGACCGTCAAATTGAATCCTTGAAAATCGGTCACCAAAGGGGTGATTTTCTAACACTTAGAAAATTTCTCTACCAATTTTGGAAGCTATTTGGCTTTTGTGTGTAACCCAATAGGTTCTACCATTCATTGGACATGGGCTCACAACTCTTTGTGACTTTTGAATATCTTATATTCATTTTAGTTTAAAACTCCTTTTAAACTAATCGACTCAATTCAATTAATCTCATTAATTAAAGAGTACTCAATCTCCATGGTCGATGTCCAACCTCAAGCCCATGGAGCCCAACTAATTGGCTGAAATGAATATTCTGGAGAACCATTATAGCTCTACGCGTACCATGCAAATACGATCCTTCCATCTCCTATCTCCCAAAAAAGGCCTAAGGCAAGATATTTGTTGGCTCCCTAATAGCCTTGATACTATGTCTCTATTCTCAATGTTTGATTCCGTTGTGTGACCTCACCTTTAGAAAACTCCTTTTCCAAATTGTCATACTACCTTGCGTAAGGATTTCTTGAAATCGATCATTATAGAACACATAGGAGATACACTCGCCCTTCATAAAAGCGAGGAGTCAAATTCCATCTTAGATCTCACAAACCTCCATGCCAAGTAGCTCATACCCAACCTCAACCCAAAAGACCCGCTAAGTGATTAAGGAAGAGTCAAAGCATGAGGATCGGACACAAGGTTACCATGGATTCTTAGGTCAGAGGACTAATAATACGCACTAGCGTAAGCGGGAGAATTAATCACTACCAACTTGCCACTACGGCTATCTCGTGGATTCTCTGGAGGGTCTTTAGTACCTTGTTCTCTAACAAGCACCCACTAATATGCACTCGTATCTCATATAGATTGCTCATGGAATTGAGCAATATCCAACTCTTGGATTTATGCATCGTTAGTGCAAGTCTATCCGGATCTTAGATGCCCTGTCTCATAAGATCCTACGACTTGGAAGATTTAAGATCACGACCACATAAGACTTATTCCATGATCACCACCCGAACTGACCAAGTCCCGTAGTCATGTGTGATCTAAGGGCTTTATCCAAATGCAAGTGAAGTAATAAAGAGCATAAGATAAAGGTGGCCATATAAAGAATATCATTCAATCAAGATTGTTTTACAAGAAAATAGTTTTTACAAGGACAATCTAATTGGCTTACTGGGCCCTATTCCAACACATACAACTCTTATAGGTGCAAGTGAATTGCAGAAGCAGCATTCATGTTTTCATGAGATTTTTGAAGCTCATTGGACATAAACGACATCATGAGGCAAAGAGTTTGAAGATCATCTTCTACCCATTTAGTGAACACTTTGCGTGCCTCATCGTCAGCATCATCACCAACGGTGTTCGGTGGACTTTAAGGACATATGTTCTCTTTTCAAAGTCAAGAATAATTTTGAGGTTTCTTAGCCAATCGGGGAAGTTAGGCCTGGTGAGTTTGTTGGTTTCCAAAATAACACTTAGTAGATTCTTTGCCTTTGATTGAGATTTCAAAAATCTACAAAAGCGAGAGAGAATATAAGTGTGTGATTGATTTGATATTAGAAACATGTTTATGGACTTTCAAACGTGTTTTTCTCCTAATATTTTATCAAATTTCTCACCTTCTAAGGAATTCGGGAAATCGTATTTCCTAGTGAGAATCAAGGCCCAAAAGGCATCATTTGTAGACCCACAACTCGTGAGACATCTACAATAAATTCTAAGGTAAACAACTTTTGCTAATTACATCTCTATGCAACCCTTAATTTGTTTGCCTCACTTTTCATGTAGACCTACGACTTGTGCGACATCTACACTACTAGGTGTTAAGTCATATCTACCAATCAACATTTAATCATAAACCCCACCATGACATTCCATGACTCATGAGAGAATGCCATAGTGAGTTCATCATATGCCAAGGAAGTGAATATAGCTTTCCTCTAATAAAGTGTCCCACGGCTCGTGTCTAAATTAGGGTAGCATCTTATGTCACCTCCTATTGGTAGAAGGCTTGGATTAATTAAAACTCCTTTTAATTTGCATCCAACTTGACATAATATTTTGTAAAACTTAGTTTCTAAGTTGAGAGTTTTTCTTGCTTTGAAAGATCTCATCAATTTTATCTTATCTTATTTAGGTTCTCTATATTCTAACCATGCATTTCATACATCAATAGGATAAAAAAAAGCATAAATAAGTAAATACGCCTAGCATGCTACTAGGGTGGGATGACCATGAGCCTTTACCAAGTAGTGCACTTAGAGTCATAGGTGCACTACTTAGTTGATTTTAAGGGGGTTGATTAAATCCTATCTATTAGATAAATGTATCACATACATTCATGGGTCTTCAAGCCTCCTTGATCCTCTTGACCTCATTTTCCTCCTTGCAACTTTTATAAGAGCAAAGAAATCCTCACCCCTAGAGTTCTACTCTCATAACATTTACAAGGTAGAAAATCAAGAGGCATGCAAACCCCTATTTAATACAATCCTTTTGAAACAACTTTGAAACAAATAAAACCAATTTAAAGGCTCATGTTCATCCCCATTCATTATCCATCATTCATTCAACAATTAAATGAACAATAATAAGAATTAACAATCAATCCATCCAATTAAATGCTTATCTCATAAACAATTAATTAATATGCAAAAATAAGCTTAACTCTTTATGCATCTCATTTTTGCACCTAATTGAAGATTAACTTAAACTTGACTTTAAAAGCTAGTAAAAATGTCCAACATTATTTCGAATCACTTGCACAACTTTTGTGCATCAAAATTGCATGAATTAGAGAAGTTAGGAGCACAAATTTACACAAAACAAGCCCCTAAAGCATCCCAAGGCAGCCCGGCCGGCCACTGCTCAACCAACCCGCGAGGCGGGGCAGCAAGCGCACACACAGTGCACCCACTGCTCGGCCAAGCGCTGGCAGCAGGGCAACAGCCCAGCCAACGGCCACCTACGGCGAGTCTAAGGCATATTTTGTGCTCTTTTCAAAACTTATGGGCACTTCCACAACTCAAATTCACACAATTTAAGACAAATTTTCAGATTATAAACACCTTTACAATTGGAAATTCAAGTGCACAAAATGCTTCAAAAATCAAATCTAAGTGAGAATCAACATTCTTCAAAAATCTCCAATTAACTCCAATCCAATTGGATCCAAAAATAGCCAAAAACACATTAAAGCTATAATTAACATGATGTATCAACATATAACATCATCAAATGCTAAATCAACATTTGACATCATAAAATTTGAATCAAAATCATGCCAACATATAAAATAACACTTAAACACATATTGATATATTTCAATTCAACACATAAAGAGCCACGTACAAAATCATCCAAACACTCAAATTCATCAGTTGAATCAAGTATTTGGAGATCTAGAATCAACCCATCACATGAATCGATTCACAAAAATCCTAATTTAGGCAAGAAGATGGCTTCAATACCACTTGAAAGATGGAGATTGATTAGGATGCAATTATAAAACCAAAAATTGGCAAAAACAAAACTAATCATCTCCTTCCCAAGGATCAACTACATGTCAAAAATTAGGATTAGAAGACTGAAAATTACCTTTGATGAAAAATTCAAAGGAATCAACTAGATCACTCTAAGGGCTCCTCAAATTGATGATCTACAAGCTCCAACCCCTTGATCCAATTGTTCCCTTTCCAAGGCTCCAAAAATCAGCAAAACTTGCACACTTTTTCACCACTGGAATAGCAACCTACGGGCCAAACTTCACTAAAAAATTCAACTCCTTGGTCACCTAATTGTAGCACCAAAATCGGCCCAAAAATCAGTTCACCAATGAACTCTAAATTCCCCAACTATTGAACCTCTAATCTTAAGTCCACACACCTAGGATGAGCTCTCAATCAACCTCACTTTGCTAGAGAAGAGAGGAAGATGGTGATGAAAGGAGTGGCGGTTTTTGGAAGAGAGAATTTTGGGTGTGATTATTCAACATATGAATTATACCACACCTTGGAGGGAAAATGTGAGGGATGCCAACTAAACACAAGTGGCCGGCCACATGCTTACTTATAGCAGGATTGGAGGCTTCCATCACACCATCCATGCCTGTGAGCCAACTTGTCAATTTGCATTTGCTTTTAATGTGCATTTGCATTCACATTAGCATTTACATTTCATCCCATCAAATGCAATGCCAACTTGCATAATTCAAATGGACTTCCATTTAATTTCCCTCCAAAACTTAAATTCACAATTTAATTAAATTAAAGAACTCTTTAATTTAATTAATTTAACTTAACTCCTTAGGTTAACTTGAGTTAACTTAACTTCTTAAGTTAATTTGACTAATTAATTGTCATATGGCACCAATTAAATTAACTCCTTAAATTATTTTGATTAATCTAACACTTAAATTAATCAAGCCAAAATGAGCAACTAAAATTAGTCAAACATTTTTCTCTCCTTAGGATAAACCACCTAGAATATGATTTTCTAACTCCTTAGAAAATTCCTCCTATCAAATAAGAGTTTCCTTAGACTTTAGTGTGTGACCCATTAGGTTCATCCATTCATTGGACATGGGATCACAATTCATTGTGATATTTTGAATATTGAAATATTCACATTAGTTTAAACTCATTTAAATTAAATAACTCTTTCAAATAATCTTTATTAATTGAAGAGCACGGAGATGCACCCTATCTCCATGGTCAAGGTCTAGCAACAAGCCCATGGAGTCCAATTAATTGGATGAATGAATTATATCTTAATGAACAATTATAGCATACGCTTATCATGTAAATACGGTCCTTCCGTCTCCTATCCCCTGAAAGAGGCCTAGGGCAAGATATTTGTCGGCTCCCTAATAGCCTCAATAACTAGGTCTCTACATCCAATGTTCGACTCCTCTTTATGACCTCAACTTTGGAAAACACCTTTTCCAAATTGTCATACTACCTTGCGCAAGGATTTCTTGAAATCATCATTATAGAATATATAGGAAATGCACTCGTTCTTCACAACAACGAGGAAATAAATCCCATCTTAGATCTCACAAACCTCCATACTTAAGTAGCTCATGCCCAATCTTAACCCCGGATGACCCACTATGTGGTCGGGGAAAAGTCAAAGCATAAGAACCTAAATACAAGGTTACTGTGGATCTTCAAGTCCAAGGACTAATTATATGCACTATCGTAAGCTTGAGAACTTGCCACTACCGCTATCTAGTGGATTCTCCTGGCAGCCTTAAGTGAACTTGTTCTCTAACAAGCGCTCACTAACATGCATCCATATCTCACTTAGATTGCCCATGAAATGTGGCAATATCCAACCCCTTGGAGTATGTATCTTTAGTGAAAGTCTATTCAAATCTTAGATGCCCCTTCTCTTAAGATTCTATTATTTGAAATATTTAAAATCATGACCTTAGAAACTTGTTTCATGATCACTATCATACATGTGACCAAGTCCCCTAGTCTTGTATGATTTAAGGGCTTCTTTTTTTTTATAAGAATGATTTAAGGGCTTCAACCAAATGCAAGTGAAGTATAAAAAAGGCATAAGATGAATAAGAATATCATTCAATCAAGATTGTCTCACAATTGGAGTAGTATTACACGCCAATTCTAATTGGCTGGGGCCCTATTCCAACAATCATCCACTTGCCCTAAAGCTAATTCCCCATAGCCTTAAGGCTATCTTCTCAAGATATCCTTCAAAGACTTTACGCGTTAGGGTATAGTTAATAGATCTGTTATATTCTCTTTTGAGGCTACCATCTCCACTCAAACGGCGCATCAATCAATGATCTCACGAATCAAATGATACCGCCTCAAAATGTGTTTGGATCGTTGATGAGATCTTAGCTCTTTTGCTTGCGCAACGGCTCCATTGTTATCATAAAAAATAACAATCGGCTCTGCAATGCTAGGCACTACATCCAACTCTTGGATGAAGTTTTTTATCCAAACACCTCTTTTACGATCTCTAAAGCCGCAATATATCGCGCCTCAGTGGTGGAGTCGGTCGTGGTCTCTTATTTGAAACTCTTCCAACTCATCATGTTGCCATTGAGGCAAAATATAAATCCTAACGTAGATTTAAGGTCATCTTCATCAAATTGGAAACTAGAATTCGAAAACCTTTCAAGTTTCAATTCTCCATTGCCTTATACTAAAAACAAATCCTTAGTTCTTCTTAAGTACTTAAGGATTGCTTTACAGCAGTCCAATGACTTTCACCAGGGTTGGATTGAAAGCAGCTCGTAACACTTAGAGCGTGTACTACACCTGATCTAGTACATTGAATAGCATACATTATGCTCCATATCGCGGATGCATAAGGTATGTGAGACATTCTTTCTCCCTTGTCTTCAATCTTAGGGGCTATAGACTTGTAGAGACGAAAACCATGTCCCATAGGAAGGAATCCCTTCTTGGATTCTTTTGGGTACCCCACAAACTTGCACAAAGTGAATCCCGCATCCAACTTGTTTCCCACTAGTCTCTTGACATATGTGGAAGACCCCCGAACTCTTAAATAAGAGTAAGTGAATGCTTTGCCATACCACATCTTATGCGGTGTCTTTGGCACCGACTTTGAAGACTAGAAATGCGTCTAGCCTTTGAAATTAAGGTCAGGAATGACCTTGATAAAATTGTTGCTGAAGATGCAGAATTGCATCTAGCCTTCGAAATTAAGGTTAGGATTAACCTTTGGTGAAATTGCTGTTGAAGATGTAGTATTGCATCTAGTTCTTGAAGTTAAGATCAAGATTAACCTTGATGAAATTGATGTTAATGAACCCTCCGAGAGAAATGCTAGTAATCGCTACAATAGAAGGAAAAGATAAAAGGAGTGTGAGAATCCATGATGTGCAACCATTGGAATGGAACTGAAAAGACGTTTTAATTGGTAAATTAAATGCTAACTGCCTTAATTTCCTAATGAAAAGAGGGGCATAATGATACCATCAGACTAATTGTGCTCCCGTTACATAAACTAACCTGGTAAGCTATAGGCAAAGCTAACCTAGTAAGATGGAGGCAAAGCTAACCTGGTAAACTAGAGGTAAAGCTAACCTACAAAAGCTAGCCTGCTCTGAAGGCAAAGTTGACATGCTCTGAAGCAAAGCTGAGCACCAGATGCACTATCCCATATCCCCGCGTAATCCCCTGATTTTCAAGAATTACCATATCCTCATGTAATCCCCTAATTTTTGAAAATTTAAATTAGTAAAGATAAAATGGAAGGAAAGAGATATAACTGAATCACGGATTTGTAGCCGAAATCTAAGATATGCTTATCTCTAAAAACAATATCACATAAAAGTAAGGTCAATTTTATTTCTTTAAGACGGGCACACACCAGAACATAATTTTTAATAATCTATTCCCTTTTTTCACCAGAAACTAAGTAGTGACTTAAGTATCAGATGATTTTCGCCAAAAACCTTTCCGACACCCCTAACCAACTCTATTTTGCAAGATTATCCAGTGTGCACAAGAATTTGTCCACTGTTTTGAATTATTGTGCAGATAAAATATTTACATCACTTCTAATAGAAGTCAACTACAAAAATTTGAAAATTTTGGGCACAAACTGGTTTCACAGTTCACGAGAAATCAACTCAAAGTCGAGAACGTCAATGACGGATGATTAACGACAACAATGCGAACATAATGATGAATGACTTCTTTTGAGAATTCAACTCAAAGTCGTAGGAAGAGAGGAAAGAAATATAGGCGAATGGGCAGAAAAACCATATTTAACATGAAAGTGGAGCTTAATGGAGTCTCTTTTTTCCAAGGGAGGAGTGAAAGCAAAAAAGATAATTTCAATAGAGTACAGAATGAGGAAAACTAAATTGTGACTGAATAAGGAAAATTATAACTTAAGTAAAACTTTTAAATGCAGATATTAGATAAGTTTTTCAAAAGTACAGGAAAGTTATAAAATTTGGCATCTGAGAGAAGTAATTCACCACTTTTTATGAACAAGTACAACTTCTTATTTAAATATTTAATTTATTTATTAAAATTCTAATGGAGTAGAAAGAAATAATTTAAATTTTTTATTTTTTTTAAAATTAATAAAAACAAAAAAGGTCTAAATTACCAAACAAACCTAGCTGAATTATTTTAGTATGGAAAACACACCACTCGATTGAAAGCGTATTTTGATCCCAGTAAATGATCAAACTACTCATGACCAGAAAGTACACATTTTGAATTGTTTAAGTGTACCTTATCTATAATTAATTATTTTTACAAAAATATTTAATACGCTTAGACACTTATTCACGAAGTCGAATAAAAAATAAAACAGAATCCAACCTGGGAAGTCCAGCCATAAAATTGAATTTTCAACACTTTCTTTCTGATGACATCAGCATATCCGGTGCCGGTTTGTCCGCTGGGGAGATCTCCTATGAAAATGAAAATATGCGAACAATAGGAGTATTTTTCAGTTACACCAAACTTTGGGGGTATCTGTAACTAAACCTTCAAATTTTCGGACAATTTTAATCCTGACACTTATTCTAAGAACACAATATGCAAAACATCCACAACATGAAGATCACAAAGAGAGTAGCCTATCGATGAGTGGTAGAAAAATTGCCCCGTAGTGAGGTTGATGCTTTTGTTTGCTGATCAGCTTCTCCGGAAATTTGTTTGTCTATCAGGAACGAGTAGTTGTTTGTTGGGGAAGTGGCCGGTGTACAAGGCGTGTCCTTGCACAAGCTCAGTGGCAATTCTACTTGTTCATATGAGGGCCCAACAAGATTCTCAATTCTTGCTGCAAACAAAATGTAGATTGCCTTCTGCAAGAGCTCCTTATAGATCACTACAGAATACAAGATAAGAAGTACCAGCTCATCTAATCATATCCGCCGGTGCTACTCAGCTGCATTCTCCTTTCAGGATGTTCACGTCAACAAAGGGCAGAGCTTAGACGCTGTGCACTATGCTCTAAACTGAGTTTATGTTGCCGTAACCCATGCCACATCTCATGTGAACGAAGCTTGGCAATTCTATCATGCAAGAGGTCCAGGTTGACGAGAGGAACAGTTGTTGGTCGCCCGTGAGCACACTGGAACAAGAAGAAAAGAGATGGGTGAGGCGGGAGTATAGATGGTTGAGGGCCTCTAGTTTCCTCACAATCATCTGCTCACCTGGAAACAGAGTGAAGTCCGTTTCAGCTCTTCGACAATGAGGGAACATTCTGAAGGCAGCAATGTGTCTCCAAACATAATTGCCCCTGCATTATGGTGTCAATTAATGATGTTAGAAACCATCACTTTCATTCCGTTCTTTCTTTACATCCTTCATCGCCTCTTTTAGTGCTCGGGCTTTTGCCCCAGGAAGAGGAATGCAAAGTAGACTTTTAAATTATATTGAAACAACAGACTTTTAGTTAGCACTTAAGATGCTGGACTGTACCCCTGCACGCTTTGTTATTAAGGACACGAAGAACAGATGGGGGTATGGTTGATGACCCATCTGTATCAGCAAGCTGCACAATGCAGAACATGGACTAAAGGTTGTGAGAGAGATATTATGGCGACTGAAATTCTGGTCACGCATGAATAGTAAAGGCAGTGATAGAAATATAATAGGAAAAAAAGGGGTACTGCAAATCCAGCAAAAAGTTTTACCTGTTGAAGGAATTCTAGGAGATCAACATCAGTTAAATTAACACCTAAAATGCAAGGTACCTGAAATTAATTTTGAACATGTTGCTTTTAGGCAAAACTATAAAGAAAAAAAAGATAGCAACCAACATTGAGGAAATTCTGTGAAAGAATTTGAGTTGAAAACGATCATAATAATCAGGGTAAGCTAATGACATATATAGATATAGAAAAAGTATACGTTCAGAGCCCCCTAGAGTACTGAAACGCCAAAATTATTTGAAGACATATAAAAGCAACAACTTGCTCCAGATAGTAGTTAAAAGGGAGACTTGTCCACTTACACGAAACAGAGAGCAGAAAAAAGACGAGGTTAAAAGGGGCAGAAGAGGAAATATAGCAGCTATGCAAGATTGCACTATTCAGGGTCGTGGATTAGAATTTCTGTGTGTTATCCATCAAAAATTATGGAAAAGTTCTGAATATTGAATTAATGGAAACTTAAAATAGAAGGTAGTTTCGAAAATTTTCAGTTTTCCTATTCTCCCCCTAAAACTCTTATATTTCTTCTAGTCTTCTACTGCCTTTCAATATACAATTCATTTTTCCTATGAACTATTACAAATACCTTTTCCAATGATTACTAATAAGAATATTGTATAGTGCCATAAAAAAGGCTGCACCATATATCTATTAACTGTGAAACTATTGGCTGGTCACAATAAATAATTTGTCTTACATATTCACCTTGTTTGTTGCCACAACACTGAAAATTTTGATTAACATAGTTGGCAGAAACAGATTTAAAGATATGGTTTATATGCTAAAATTTCACAGGGATTATATAATTTTATTCACAATTTTCGGCATTGTTTCAATTGTATAATATTTCTATAAGTTTCTGAAACTTCAGAAAAAAATTCTAAAATTTAACAACTTGAAGCACATCCAAGAAACGAAATTTTAATCTACGGTCAAGCTATAAAAAAATTGAGGACATATAGAACACGCAAAGTGTGCTGATGGCACCAGCTACATGTAAGTACTGAGAGAAGTTAGGGCCTTACCGCAAAAAGTTTAACCACAGTTGGCTGTTTGTGCAGAAAATCTAAATGTCTGCATGCAAATGCACTTTATAAGGTGAGAATAGTCTATCCATGGATATTAGAAAACTATGCAACAGTAGAAGCCCATGTAGGAATAATGTTTATACGATTGAGTTATCTGGGTGTTTACTGTTCTAAGGTCAAGAATGTTTTTCCGCTGAAAAGCATGCATGTGAAACATATGACGCTATTGATGGACAAGAATGATGATTACTTTGAAAAGGAACTTGTTTCCTGGGAGTGAATATTGCAGATCCAACCCCAAGTCTGAATTTGTTTACCATAATTGTGCAGCAACTGATAACCAATTTCAGGCAAGACCTGTGTCCAATATTGGAAACGCCAAGATCAATTCCAGAATAACTTGGGAAGAGAGGTTTGAGCTACAGAAATCATTATAAATCTCACACAAGATAATTATAACCTACCAATTCTCGCTCTGTATCCAGATACGTGATTGTCCTCATTTCGCCGGATAACACCTGATTTGTCAATACACAAATCACACTAAGCAAGCATTTTCAGTTTTTACAACCTCAAATCAGAGATATTTTACCTTGTGATGTAATTCTTCCAGTCTAATTCTTTCATCAGCAGCATGCTGTAAACAACCACCAATACATGTTGTCATTTCATTTCATTCCTAATAGCAATCTTCATACAAAACCATTTGATGCAGGGCATTTCCATAATTGTTTAAAGATTGTCCTGGGTAATATTAGAATGATAAGGAAAAGAAGGGGAATAAGAAGAAAATAATGTAACTATGGAGCCCCTCCAAAGTTGAAGTAAAACCTTAGGAGATGATTGGTTGTGTTTTAGAACAACCATTTTCCATTTTACACTATTTCGAAAATAAAAAAAATATGATTGTTTATCCCAAAGTCCAACAACATTCTCCAACCTAGGAACACAACCAAGCAACCCAGATATTCTCCAAGGGATTATTTGAGAATGGGTTTTTCCTTTTCAAGATTACCTCCCCCAAAACATAATGCAATGTATTCTCCTAAGCTCTCAAAAGTTTGTCCTCTCCATCTCTTATTCCCTTCTCACCCAGAGAGTGAATGATGCCTTTTTCACATTTACTTAGTGGAATCGATTGAAAATTTCACAAATTTCGAATCCTTTTGGATGGATATTTCAAGGCAGAATGAGATGGGTCCTATTTTTGTTGTTTTTCTCTGAAAAATCGCTCAGATTTACTAGTTTGCACTACGAGCGAATTCTAGCTATGTGGACTCAGTCGTGGCTCTCTCATGATCTTTGCTTGGATCGGTCGGGGTCGGGGTCATTCCCAAATGGGCTAGCCACTTGTTCCCCAACATCCCATAGTTGGGCCGCATGTTGAGCAATATATGTGCACTACATCCCAGGCTTGGGCTCTTCTGCAGATTCTGTTGGACTAGCCTCTCTCACCCTATTGCTGTCCTCTAGTGTCGATTTTTTTTTTTTTTTTTTTTTTTTTGGGTGTGGTGGAGTGGCGGGCCAAAGAGAGAGAGCATGGCTTGATTTTTCTTATATTTTATTGTTTTTGTAAACTCTTGTTGTGTGCTTGAGTATTTCAATAAGCCAAGTCATCGGCTATAAAGAAATATGTGGTTCGTGTTGATCTACATACGAATTTTTTGTTAGATGATCTATCTACTCAACATATGTTTCTTTTTCGTATGTATGTGCAAATCTGACACATACATGTTCCTTTATTCGAGATTTTTTACTTGCAGGTTGAAGAAAAAAAATTCCTCACTCGGGGCCCTTGGGTTTAGGGATCTAATTCAAGTTTGATTGGTTGTGTTTTAAGTATTTTGTTGAAAATGTATATTACATTAAAAAATAAAAAGAATATATTAGGGGAATATCACAATAAAAAATAAAAAGAATTTACAATTTATACAAAATAAAATGAAACTATAATTATAGATTTTGTTTTTTCAGTCAAAATTTTTCTATTATTTAACTATATTAATGCAGCAGAAACAAAAACTACTATTATAATTCATCTGGCTTGTGATAAATTAAAAAAAATTTAAAATTGTTAATTATAATCATCAATCGTTTATAAGGTCTAATAAATTATTAGCGACCAATTATAAATGATATAAATATAACGCAATTAATATTCAAATTTATAATCTTAAGACTTAATGTCCAAACAGTAATGCAAAAAAAGCAACAAACCAATTTCAGAAAATATGCATCGTAAAGTACAATAATATTCTAAAAATGAACTACTAAGGATAAGGAAGAGAGTGCTAAGCTCACTGGTATTAGTGTAAACTGATAGATGTGGTCTCAACTGACACACGAGATCATGCCAAGTGGCCACCCCACCAACCCCAATATTGATAATCAACGTTATCAGCAACATGGGGAGCTTGGGATGTTGGTTCATCTCTCGCATTGACGGTCCTACCATTAAATAGGTTGTGCTACAGCTGCACAGACAAAATGAGGTCCTAGATGCATCCAAATATTCCCATCAAACCTTATACGTGCATCATCGCCAAGGACCCTATAATGTAAGTGATCTATAAGAAGCGATCAGCAAAGCAATAAGTATCTCTTGCCATAAATCAAACCTAGGTTCCCCACACCTAAAATATTGCAACGCCAACCGCTTTATCTGCACACGCTTTTAATCCGTCAATTAACAACAAATTTATCGCTGCATTCGTGATATATTACAGTTTTCATATAAAATAATATTTTGCAATATAAATATGGACCTGGTCAATGTCTCCTACAATCTCGGTGGCACATACATGGTCATAGTAGAAAACTAATTTTTGGAGGATTCTTTCAATAGTATTATCTCTATCTTTCAAATCATAGAACTTTTAGGTGATAAATACTGTAATAAAAACACATTGGCAGTGACGCGTTAACTTATATGCAATATCCTGCATATGAAACTGTGCATATGGCTAATTAGTCAATTACTCTATAGTATTAGCATCGATTAGCATATGAGTAATCCTCTCCTCCACTTCTAGTTCCCAAACATCGAGGATCTAACTAGTAGTAAAATCTAATGATCTCCTACAACTCACCTATGATAATATAAACGAGTTATAATAAAAAATAATAATGTATTGTACAGTAATAAAATTTTATAATTTATAGATAAGTTAACAAAAAAATAATAAAAAAAAGAGACGGATGTCAAATATGGTACACAAAAGGTGTCATAAGTCATTAAAATACATATGTCATCATCTGTTATGTTATATTTGTAAAAGTTATTACACAATTAACAAAAATGATTTATGATTAGAAAAGTTCATGATACTAATAACTTCACAAGCACAGTTATGACAAAAATAAAAATGGAAATATTGCAAATAGAAAATATCCACATAGCGGAAGGATGACCAAATGGCCAGTGAGGTCGACCCCCATAACATGCACAGGTGTAGTAGGTGCAGCCTCCACTACAATCAGCACAATGGGCACTGTGGGCAAAGGATGGTTTCCTAATAACATTGGTCTAAAACTAGTAATATATAATCCTACACATGAAAGTGCTGAAAGTGGAAGTATTGTGTGAGGAAAACGAGCACGATGCATCCACATATCAACCCACCCACACACACATGCCTGGTTGGAGGGGATTATGCTAGTTCCTTCATGTGAGTTGATACATAGATGCATTGATGCATTGTGCTTGTTTCCTTAGGCAACACAGTACTTGCACTTTGAGCTGCTCACTCGCAAGATAGTTTTATATAGGACGCCATCAGGAGATCAACCTTCATGCAGAGCCCATGCTGGTCGTAGTTACGCTACACCTATTGTACCTGCGCATGCTACGTGTGCCGACCTTATACGCCATTTGGTCGTCCTTCCAATATGTGATTGTTTCTTATTTACGATATCTCTCATATTGATCCTTATCATGATTGTGCTTGTCAAGTTACTAGTATCATGAAATTTTCTGATAATAAATCATGTTCGTTAATTGTGTAATAAGTTTTACAAATATAAATGAAGTAATAGATGATAACCTATATATTTCAATAACTTATGGCACCTTGTACCTGATTTAACATTATTCCTCATTTTCTCGTATAAACTTATTTGTAAATTGTAAAAGTTTATTACTGCACAATACATTATTATTTTTTTATTATAACCTATTTCTATCATCATAGGTCTATACATGAGTTATAAGATGTCATTAGATTTTACTACAATTCCCAATGCTTAGATATTAGAGATGGAAGAGAGGTTTATTCATATGCTACTTGATGCTACTACTACGGAATCACTTAGAGACTAATGAGCTATATGCGCATTATTGTATATCTAACATTACATACACGGTAACGGGTCACTTCTAATTCTTTTTACTACATTATTTGTCACCCAAAAAATTTTGGGGCTGAAAGAAAAACACAATACTATGGAAAGAATCCTCATAAAACCAAATGTCTACTATGACACAAAGGTCGACATACCTGTATGCGCCGCCCACATATCACACGAGACATTGATTTAGGTCCATATTTATGTTGCAAAATATTGTTTATATCAAAACTATAATATATCATGATGCGGTGATAAATTTGTAATTAACTGAAGGATAAAACTATACATAGATTAAACCTTTCGCAGCACAATACTTTAGGCAAGGAAAGCCCAAGTTTGATTTGTATGAAATATTTACTACGCCATTTCTTGTAGATCATCTGCATCATACGGCCTCAGAGCTAATCAACGCTTAAGGTTCGATGGGGATTATCATCACCCCATTATCATCTCGAATTGAGATATATCTCGAACCTCCTTTCATTTGTAGTGCTCTAGCAAACCAAATTTATCGACAAGTTGAAGAACCACATCCATCACCTTCTACTAATATTAGTAAGCTAAGCATTGCGAGGTCTAGAACTCGCAATCTTCCCTCTCCATAATAGTACATTTTAAGGACATTATTGTACTTTATGATATATATTTTCTAAAGTTGGTATGTTGCATTTTGCACTACAGTTTGGACATTAAGGTTATAAATTCGAATATTAGTTCCGGTATATTCATATTATTTATAACTACATTAATAAAATTCATTAGCAATTATTAGCACTTATGAATGATTGATAATTATAATTAACAATTATTGAGAGTTCCTTTATTTATCAAAAGCCACAAATAAATTACACATAATAGTTTTTTTTCTTTCTACTGTATTAATTTAATTAAATAATGAAAAGTTCTATTTAAAAAATGAAATTTATAATTTATAATTATAATTTCAATTTATTTTCTATAAATTATATTTTTAGTTTATTTTCTGATGTAATTTCCCTTGATATGTAGCATAATAAAATTTTAACTATCTTATTTCCAAAAAATAAATGAAACAAAAAACTTTTGAGGCTAAATATTAATACCACTACAAGCCATATACTCATTTTAATTAATCAATGTTAATATCTTTATTTAATAACCAATAAATATATTAATATTTATAATTATTTAAAATATAAACATTATTCATCTCATTCATTTTCATATTATTTCTCACAATCATCTATTAATAATTACGCAAATACATATATACACCATTTTTTTTACACTACATACACCAATTATTATAACTATATATATATATACATAAACAATTATTATAAAAAAAATACATTTCACTCCACTAACCCAACGAAAAGTGATTGATGTAACATCTATAATAAAAAAATGTCTTTCCCAAAATCCTTTCAAACAAACCAATTCCTCCCAAAACATTCTCCAACAACCTCCAGAATATAACCAAATAGCATTACATTCCCCAACCCACTACCCAGAACATGTTCTCCAAAAATATTTTTCACAAAACACCTAAAACACAACTAACAAACCCTCATTTTCAATGAAAATGCCACCTTTTTTCAATTCTATGCCTACGACTATCATTTAAAATACAAAATACCTACTAATTTAAAAATAATTAAAATCCACTAACTAATTAAATAATTTTTTTTTATCCGCCCAAGAAATGGATGCTTACTAAATTTAACAACAATTATTTATTGCAATATAACCCACTAACTTATTAAATAGTAATTTCTTTTTTTATCTCCCCAACCATGGACCCCATACTAAACACAAACATCATGTAATTGATAAGACATAATAAAGATATAGGACCCACAATAAATTAACAATATTATTATATTAAATTAGTTAACATTATCAAAATAATATATTATTTTCGATTCAACTTTTTTTAGAATTCCTACACTATTAATTCAATCATATTTTATTTCACTCGAAATCCAATACTTGAAGTGAAAATTAGTTGAAAACATTGAAAATAAAGAATGAAAATGAAAACACAACCAATCAGGCCCTTACAGGCCCGTTTGGTTTCATTTCCATGGGCCCTTTTCATTTTCGTTTGGAAATGAAAAATGAAAACTCACTTTCTATCAATTTCCATTTCAAAATATTCTTTTTTTCATTTTCAAATTCTTTCTAAACCTACATATCATCCTACTCTTACATCAATCAAATTTAAATTTAATTTGACATAAAGTACCCACTATCATTTTCAAATTAATAAAATATACATATATCTTAAAAAAATAAATAAATCTTTTTAAACATAAATAAATATAAATTAACCTACTTTTCAAACTTATACTTATTTTAATCATTACTTTCCAATATTTCATCCAAACACATCTCAATTTTCCTCTCCATTTCATAACTACTTTTCCAACTTTTGAAAATGCAATGAAACTGGAAATGCCTCTGCAAATAAAACTAAACGGGCTGGAGTTTTTGCAAGGCCTTCCAAGATTCCTTCTCAAAAGAAGGTGGAGTCTCGCCATTAAAATTGTAAACTTGCAAAACCCACACTCCTTTATTGATGAATTGAAACGAGAGAGTTGACAATATTTATAGACTTCTAGACACCTAATTATACTAGGAAAACAACTAGGAAGCACCATGATCAAGGAAATCCTTGAACAAAGTGTTTGACTTACCTATTGACTCATGACCCATTCCTAACTGGAACTAGAATCCGAAATATGAGATAAGGAAAAGAAATAAAATACTATTAAGTTACCAAAGTGCCTGTGAAATCATTAATTTTGCCAGAATCATCATTACATATGTTTGTCTTTTTCCCTTTCTTCTGCTAGCATAAATTGCAGGCCCTACGACACAAGTCCTAGGTATGAGCATGCTTTGCCATCATCAAGAAGTAAAAGACTAAATGTTAGATATATATTTGTTAAACTAAACTATTGTTTTAAATGCAATGTTCAAGAAATAATCAAGGAATTCAAAAAGAGATGAGGCAAAAATGTTTTGCAGGGGTTTCAAGAAATGAAATAACCTGGTCAATTATAGCAAGGGTTTTTCTGGCCACAACTGCAATGAATTTCTTGTCAACCTGATTGAGAACTCTGGCATCTTCAAGGGACGTCCTGTCAATTGATTTAGGAACCAAGCAATCACCAGCAAGGTGCAAGATGTCCGAGGAGATGTCAAGGATGATATCCTGATTCTTTTTACTATCTGATCCGCTTCCACCCTATACAATAATAAAGCTCATTTTACTGGTATAGTATATCAGAGAACTTGTAACATCACCAGAGGTACAAGATGAGTCAAGCAGGCTTCAACAAGGCTTTTTTGGCTCAATCTCAAGCTTATCGAGTTTGAGCTCCTTAAAGAGCAGAGCTCAAACTCAAATACTAGTGTTCTTTTCTATTTTTTACATTTTAAATATTTAATTTTTCAATTAGTAATAGAGAAAAAGAAAATAACATTACTATTTTCATTAACAACAAATAAAGCTTTATCAATAAATAATATATATATATATATATCAAAATTATCTTAAAAAGGTATTTATTGAAATAAGATAAGAAGAATATTATTTTACTAAACATAATAATCGTTATGATGTATTTTTCAATTAAACAACATAATAAAATTAACATATAATAATAATGATGTTAAGGATGATTAAATAATTGAAAAGAAATACTGTTTAAAATAATAAAATGTTAATCAAAGTTAATTTTTTAAATGAGCTCGAGCTTAATTTTACAACTCGTTGAGCTTAAAAAAATTTCAAAGCTCGAGCTCTGAATATGAAACAACCGTGCTAATAATTCATAAATTGACAGCAGGATAAGGTACTTAACTATAGTTGGTAAACAACAACTCCGCCATTTCCACCCAGGGTCAAATGAATCCTGAGCTTCCTTCAAATTCAGACCTGAAGAAATAGAACATTGTCATTGCCGAGGCCTGTAACAGATGATACTTATAATCCCATTTTAATGGATTTCATGCTCTAATAATTTGTCATACAAAAGTGCAGGTAATTTGAGCTAAGAAAAATATCAGTACATCCAGAGAAGACAACAGAAGTAAATTGTTCTTGGTATAAAGAAGAATCTTACATTCAACAGACTCCATGTTGATAAATTGCCCCCTTTTTTGTGCTCCACCATTCTGAATTTCGATGACTTCAGGTGTTGTCTCCAGACCTGGTCTGCAAGACAGCAAAATTAGATAGAGTTGAATTTGATCTAAAATGTTTAGAACAATGTCATAAGAATCTAAACCTTTCAGCAAATGAGAAATCCCTGACTGATCTTTCCATTGCAGATGGGCAGTATTGACCAAATGATTTCTGCAAACGTTTCAAGTTCCCAGTTTCTGCACGAAGATGTCCATGACTGGACCTGCTAGGTTCTGCACAACATAAAGTGTTGGTTATTCCCTTCTATATTTTAAATTTATTTGAATCAATGAACAAATATTAACATTGAGACAGACCCGTAGAGGCAATTCTTAGACAGATGTTCTGGAAATTGCTTTTTGCAGACAACATGGTGGAAGAATCAGTTAAATTCAAATATCTCTTCTTCCCTTTGTAAAATGGTGGGGCTGAATGGCTTCTTACGGAGCTTTTCTTTCTGTTGAACATCATCTTTTGATTCCTACTACCTGGTCTTCCACATTCATGCTCCACTGGAGGAGTGTCATATAATGATGGCATTGAGTAATGTTTGGGACTTGCTTCACCATACAAGGCTAAAGCTGACCGATCCGTTTCACTAAATCTTTTGAAAGGCATTGGAAAGAACATATTCTCAAAATCCTCCCAATGAAATTCACTAATTTCCCTCTTATTATCAAGGGAAATGTTCATAAAGGAGCAGTTTTGCTGCTGCCAACTATCTTCAGCATTTAAATTCCTGAGTTTGAGATCTTTATCTTCTCCCTGAGCAGAATATCCATGTATAGCATTTTTACCAAATTCAGAACAACCTTCACCTAAATTTTTGTAAATAGCATCATCATCATCATTAAGAAACTTCATCCCAATAATTTCCTCTGCTGTTAAAGGAGACCTGAAAGACTGCCAACTAGAACTGGATTTCCAAACTCGTTTGGAGGAGTCAGGTAGAATATTTCTAAATACTGATGAATTTACCAAGTCCATTATGGGATACTCCGATATTTCATGCATGTCATATTGACTCATCAGACAGGATTTAAATGGTGGTGGAGCATCACAACATAGATCTCTTCCACCAATGGACAGGTCGATTTCATCTTCCATGCTTTCATCAGCATCAATCCACTTTTTTTTAGTTCTCATGTCATCACTTCCAAATTCAAATGTCCCATCTCTTGCAGGTGATTTTCCCTCCTGCAGCAAGCTTCGTTCAAAGGAGCAACTCCTTAGAAAGGATTTGGTCGGATCCTTGTCAATATGAATATCATCACTAAATTTAAGACAAGCAGCAGAGACCCCCCTCACTATTGATTTGTTTTGTATTTTATCATCGAATGCTGGTGAGATATTCCCCAGAGGTGAAGATGATATGCCGTCATGTATTTTACCAAATGTATATGCCACATGCGTTGGAGAGAAAACACTGAAAGGAGATGCATTGTTCCTAATCTCTTCGTTTGTAGTTACCCTGTAATCGGCAAGAGATCCATCACATGATCGACTTCGGTAGTCGGTTTCAGATAGTAGGCCCGCCTCTATCTGATGCCTTTTAGGCTCAGAAACCTTTCTGGAAGGCTTTTCAAATGAAGATACACACTCTTCCAAATCTGGCACGTCATTATAATTTTTGTATAGCTTCTTCTTCAGTGGAGAGGGAAGAGTTTGGCAGTTCTGCTTCCTGCACCTCTTTTTTCCACTTCGAAAAGTATCTGGCATATCTTTTCCCAGCGTAGGCAAATTAATATCAGCAACCAAAATGGAGCAAGAAGAAGAA
This sequence comes from Jacaranda mimosifolia, assembly GCA_018894105.1. Lineage (NCBI taxonomy): Eukaryota > Viridiplantae > Streptophyta > Magnoliopsida > Lamiales > Bignoniaceae > Jacaranda > Jacaranda mimosifolia. Next base: position 14,083,936 of record CM032133.1, on the reverse strand, counting down.
CAGAAATATCAGAACAGTACTCCTTCCCATGGTCAGGGCTTCAATTTGATAGAATATAGCACACAAAAACTACCACTTTTCCTTTTTCTTTTTTTTTTTTTTTTCTTTGGTTTGAGGGGCGAGGATTGGGGGGAGGTGTAGGGTGGGATTGGGGGGAGGCAGTAGGGGGAGAGAAGGAAAAGAAAAAGATAAACAAAGAAAAGACAAAGGAGATTAATCACTAGAAGTAGAAACCGAGTCTCGTATTCACTATTCTAACAGAGCTTAAAAAAGGAAGTTAACTGTCAAACAGTTTACTGTTAATAAGGTATTCGGAAGCATATACTAAAAACAGCTTCTGAAAAATCTGCACAAGGCATATGCAGTTCTACAGATGATATTTTATTGATGGATTAGACACAAACACCTACTTTTCAACTTGCACTTGAGCAAAGAGCATCTTGAAACACACGGATTTGAAGTAGGCCTATGCACATGGAGTGAGAAGCACTTGTACCAAGTTCGTATGCATGGGGAAGTCACGGAGATCCCACACAGAAATTCCGACTAGGCAATCAATGAACACATGTTTATCTAAGGATTAAGTAGGTTCACTTAAGGAGTGCTTTTAGAATTTTGTGAAACCACCATTTTGCCCAAAGATTAAATGTGTAATTGAATAGAACTGCTGAAAACTTGCAATATGAAAAATCTGCACACAAATTAGGTTTGTTAAGATAGGAATGTCAAAGTAGATTTGTGGGAAAACAATGATCGCAAAGTATATGGCGCAATCTCAAGTTGGTCATAGTATGCCCCACCAAAATAGATTGCACTAGAACTGATTGAGATGGTTTCAGGCACAACACTGTCAAAGAGGATTGCCTGATCAACCAGCTTCAAAAGGTGTTTAGATGGTAAGGTATACCTAGGAGTAGTTAATTAAGATTACATGATACGAGATAAATTAGAAAGATTTGAGCTTTGTGGTTTAACTTCCGAAAACATCCAGATGGCACTGAACAATGAAGATTAAAAGACAAGTCCTCCATATGGTTGATTAGATAAGCATGGGAAAAGACTTTGTTGGGAAATTGAGTCAAAAATTCTTTCTCATGGCAGAGAATTTTTTCTTTGAAGGCACAACAGAAATTATATAAAGCTCAGTATATGCACCCAACAGATAAGTCATCCATTACCATGAGAGATATTTTTGGTCCAAAGATGCATGACGCCATTCTCAATGAAAGTAAGTACAGGACCCCAATCCTGATACAGAAAAACACATGAAAACAATAAATACAGGGATCATCCACATGCTCAACTAAATTTCATCAATTAAAAAATCCATGTCTTTCATGGGCAGATAAAATTGCTAAAAAAGAAGCAGCAGAGATAACAATTCAATTCAATGCCTGCAGTTTAACAAAAAGCACGTCCAGAGATGAAGTTGAGACCCAAAACACGGTTCATGTAGCCTCTCCGCATAATTACAATGAAGTTGATTTAAACTCCGCATAAAATCCTAAGGACTAGAGCTTGCATTTTCTCAAGCTGATAAACAAGAACATAAGCAAACAGAATAGCATGTATGATGTCATAATTGTATGTGGAATTGTTCATTCCTTTTTTCCTTTCCATGGCATATTGGCAGGGCAAAAGACAATCACCATTATTTTCACAGTTTTGCAGAAGGCATGATAGTTCTTTAGGCCTGAATGTATCGAAATTCAAACCTGACATAAATTAACAACCACCACGAGGAAACACTACCTTAAATTCCACTGAGGTCCTTGATCGCTCAGAAGTAATTATATCATAATAAGCTCTTGGGCAGTGTAGGTTCAGAATGAACATTGGACATAAGTCATATTTATTTCGCTTCTCACTTTGGGAACTAGTGGCAGGCTGCCAGCAATTCAACAAATCAAATTTAGCAGGCAACTGATTCAGTAGCTTATGAATCAGTCCCTTGTAGATAAATCTTGAGTTGATATCTGCATTTAGAATTAAGAAATACAAAGACTAACATATTGCATCTTCCAAATACCAGTTCCACCAAATAACTCTAAAGAACCATCGAAGAACCATCGAAGACACGGATACAGACATACTGGATTGCCTGCATACAAGCAACCATCTATCAGAAAACAGAAGCCATTTTATACAGTACACGGTCAAGAACTGAATGAGCAGTAGCATACCTTCAGAGAGAAAATTTCGCGAGGATCAGAAATATACCCAGAAAGCTTCAATTCACCATCCAATAAATTCAGTTTGTAGAAAGTAGCTAAATTGTCAAACCCAAAATAACTAGAAAGTATTGCTAGCGGAGAAGATGAAGGTCCAGTATGAAGCAGCTCATCTGCACTGAATTAGAAGGAACAAAACATGAAATATAACTTAAAATAATTATAAGCAGGAAATTGAGAAGGGACATCAAGTCAGCTCCACTGCACAGCTTTTTAAAGCAACAAAAGATGAAAAATAACCTTTAACTAGTTATAAATAGAAGGTGAAGAAGAATGATACCTCTCCACATCCACAACTTTGAAGGAAACATTGACATGAACAAGGGCGACCCTCAGCACACTCGTTTTAATTGAATCCAACACCTTCTTGGGGCTGCCGTTTCAGATAAATGCATCACAACCGCATCAAGTTAGTGCAAGACCCTTGAGAGCAAACCCTAAATTACTAAGATGGCACATTTTATATTTTGCCAAAAGACACAGTTTCATTCGCCAAATGAACCTGGATTCCATCTGCTTCCTTCGAACTGGTTGATTGTAAAATATATCACGGACAGTGACTGCAAAAAGAAAAATCCAAGAATAATAGATAGAGTGGATGAAATCTCCTCCATGTGGCTAAGAGCAACACATGACATCTACAACCAGTTGAAGAAGCTAATAACTGATATACAATGTCAAATTCCAACTCTACTTAATAAATTGGATAAGTTAGTCACTAAAGCACCAAAAAAATGTAAATGAAGGACAACTGATGCAATCTATGGTTTCCAATGAGCAGCAGGAGCAATATAATTTTATTAAGATATTTGGACTTACTCTATTTTCTTGGAGATGGTCCTCTGCAGGATTTTTCGATTTAGCAGATGCAGAAATCACTTATATAAAGGATTTCTATTCTCATTTAGTCATTTTAAAAATAGCATCCATATTGTGATAAGTAGCTGAAGTTAAAGGCACTGCAGGAAGAACAAACTAAGAAATTCTCAAATCCAAAATCCTCTCTTACATGGTATGCATGTTTTGCCATATTGCTTCACTTGATGATCAAAGTTAATTTATTTTCTCCTTCCACTTCGTACATCAAAAGCATTTTTCATTAGTTTATCTAGTAATGCAGCTTACAATGGCACCATTACTGTAGTGGCAGGCAAAATGAAGCTATACAATCTCAATGGCTTGTTAATACACTTGCAAGAGCATCTTGGACATATCAATGAAATAGTCAGAGAGAGGTTTTCCAATAGTTTCACAAAGTATAGAGGTTATATTGTATTAATCATCCCGGAAAAGACTAAACTACATTTCATAAAATAGTATAGAACGTCGAATACTTTTGTAACACCCCTAAATTTGGTATTTTGGGAAAAATAAGGATTTAGAAATCAAGATATTGGTTGGTAAAATTTTAGGGCTCGAAAAATAAATAAGGACTTAATCGCATGGAAATTGAAAGTTTTGGGTCAAATCGCAATTTGAGAAGACTTGTTTGGATCGCATTTTAATTTTGGGGGTTTGCATGGAATTATTTTAGGTCAAATAGGTGGAAATGAGGCACTCAATAATTGAAGGACTGAATTGAAGGGTGTCAAAACCTTGGAGGACTTGATTGATAGCTAAGCACAAATCCTGGGGTCAATCTGTGAAGCTGGAAAAATGTTCCTTATATAGCAATTTTCCCCCATTTCTCCCTTCTTCTCCACCGAGCACCCATCTCTCTCTCTCTCTCCCCGGCAATCACCTCGGTGACACCCCGAAACAGAAAACCAAGCCAATCAAAATACTCCCCACCTCCTTAGGAGTCGAACAGTACCACATGCAGAGCGAAAGCACTGGAGGACGGCGGAGCAACGGTGGACCGAACCCGAGGAGCGACAGCGAGTGATGAGTCCGGCGAAGCAACGATGGAAAGGGATTTTTGGGCGGCGATTCCTGTAGAGGGCAGCTCAGGGAACGTTTTGGTATACTGAATTGAAGATTTGGACCACCGTCGACAACGAGAGAAGGAGGAAACCGAGGCTGCGGCGAGTGGTGGTGCTGGGGCTTTCGAAGCTCTATTGGTGGCGCTACAAGCAACAAAACATGAAATTGACCGGAGAATTGGACTTGTGAGGTTGAAACGCAGTGAATGGTGGTGGTGGTGGTATGCAACTCCGACGGAGAAAGGCGGCCAGCGGCCGCAGCGGCGTTGAGACAGTCTCTTCAGCTCATCGCGACAATCGTGGCAGTGTAATTGGTTCGTGGTTTCGAAGTTCCAATAAGGGCCTTTTGGGTAAATGACCGGGAGTTTGGATTTAAGCTTTGTACCGTTATTTCTTACCAAACCTTGTATAAGGTTAAGGAAAATGAAGAAATTGATGTGTGATTTGTATACATATCCCCCGTGCATAGATTATTATATAGCTTAGTGGGCCCGAATTTGTATTGTTATAAGATAATTTTAGGTTAATTGAGTTTATTGGAGGATAAAACCCTAATTTTATGAATTTGAGACCTAAGTGACGAATTTGAGTTATTAAAGATAGTTAGGCTATTATTATCATTTTGTGTATCATTATAAGGTTAATTGTAAAATTATGGGACTCAATTATAACCCTTAACCAGACTAGATATATGAATCTCACGAATATTCAGTATTAACGGTATAATTAGCATATTCCCTAATGATAATGCCGAGACGAGCCCTTAAACTACAATATTAATCGAATAGCTATTGATTTTAAATTGTTAATAGTGTGATTGTAATTATTAAGGATTATTAAGAATGAATGAGGATTTTGACTGTTAAACCTATTCTTTTGGATTAGGTGATGAAGAGCTGGGTCCCGCGGACCAATAGGCCGTGATTGCTTTTCTGAGACTTTTAAGGTGAGGACCTACCGCTTTGGTACTTGTATTGATTGAACATGTTTGTTATCCGTTCCGAAAACCCTGTGAGGGTCTGCCAATCTTGCACTTGATTATACCTATCTATTATTGTGATAAGCCCCTGAAAGGGTTAAACTGATTTCTGTACTATACTGCATCCTAAATATTGACATATGTGAATTGCTTGAAATCTCGATTGGTATCCGTATATTGATGAGTATACCCCTATAAGGGTTGTTCTGTTGATTGTGCTTCTGATAGGAGCTTAGTTGTCTGTTCTAGCGCCAAAAACTCTCGTCTATTATTCATTACCGTCCCGTTACCTGATACTGTCCTATTTTTTTATACTATCGTGTTACTGTCCTGTTATTTGTTACTGTCCTATTATCTGATACTGTCCTATTATCTGTTACTGTCCTGTCAATCCGACACTGTTTTGCCTTGTCGGCAATCCATTTGTTTGTCCTTGATATATACCTAGAGACCTGTTGGGCCGAGTGTCAATCCTAGCGGAATGCTTAGATACTTGGGACACGCGAAGCAGCCCGCTTGGGTGTCAGCGATACCTAAGTAGTCCGCTTAGGTATCCGCAATGCGCCATACAATCCGTATGGGTATCTGCCATGTACCAAGCTATCACACTTTGGTAAGACTGACTGACTGACTAACTGACGGACTGGAATAAGGAGAATCCAATATGCATGTCATGTTATAATCTGTTGGACTGCATATGTTATTCAGGTTTGTTTTACTGTGACTGTATCCTGACTGTTTGTAATCTGCTCATGGAGCAACAAGGATGGTGTAGTTTCTTGGTCTAGATCGGGCTGTTGTCTGGGCCGAACGAGACATCTGCATTTCGTCCCGAACTGATCCGATTGAGACGATCCCGGGCCGTTTGCTGAACGAGCCGTCTATATTTCCTCCTGAACTGATCTGGTTAAGACAATCTCGAGCCATTCGAGCCGAGGGTCACAACTCGCGAGCTAGTACCTACTAACAACCTTGGATGAGATAATGCCTATTTGCTAAACTTGTTAATGCTTATATCCTGATATGTTCTTGTTCTAACTATTAATTGATGATTTGTTGAGTTGATTCTTCCTTGACAAATCCTTACTACCTGTTGTTAAAAATTTTCCTCACTAAATCTTTTGGACTTACCTCCTATATTATTCATCTTTTTTTTTTTTATAAGACAGGGATTAGGTGATGGACTTGGACTCCAAGTTGGATCAGCAAATACATTTTGTAACAGAATAGATGTTTGTATCTGCTTTTGGGTTAACTTGAATGTTAAGCTTTAACTCAGAGATATTGTGATATGTCAAGTTGAGTTATGATCTGCAATATGTATAATATGATGCATATTATGGGATCAGTGATGGTATGTATATAGCACTTTCGTTGAGGTTGCTTAAGTTGAAGTCTGCTACTGTCTCTGATAAATTTTGAAAAGTTCTGATGGGCCCATTGATTGTTTATAGGTTAAGATTTAAGGTCTGAACATGTGACATCTCAGCTTAGGGATTATCCTGAGTGGGGTACTACAACCTTGATCTCAATACTATTTCTATAGACAAGATAATTTTTCCATCTCAAGAGCCCTAAGAGATTTTCTAGTTTGTTTATCCTAAGAATAAACATACATACAGGATATTGGAATCTAGAAACCAGTTCTTTATGCACAAAGTGATAGAAATCTCCATAAGTAATCATGCATGCACAAAATTATTGAATTACAAAAAGACTAGACCTAATTCTATTTCAGAGAGATCCACTATATAGTGCAAAACTTATCTCCATGCTTTGACCCTTAATTTTAGAGTGAGGCCTGAGCATGAAAAGCTTGCCTTCTTACATTCTGGTTCGGCATCATTCAATCTCAGGGATGACTATTTTAGCATTCCAGGAGTGATATTTACTCCTATTTTATTTTTTATACCTCCAAAATGCACAACGATGATGATCTTGAGAATTTGTTCATAATGTCCTTTACCTCTCTTAATCATCATTATGAGATCAGCATTGGCATTTCAGTCATAATGGTCCACTACAACATTCTTCAGGTTCCCAATATTCATTCTTCCACACATTTCTATTCTTTTGCAAGTATATTGATAGCATCCTCTCCAACAATGCATAAGGCCGCAATATGTCTAGGTAGTTTGTTTTAGTAAAAGTGCAAATCTGAGATAGTGAGGTAACATATCACAAGGATCTTCAAAAAAATACACTACAGTAGCCTAAATTGACCACTGGACTGGACTGTGTTTTAGCGTATATGGCCCATTTGGTTTACATCATATTTTCAATTGAACCTATAAACTTGAATCAAGCAGGCTTTTAATCCAATGCACTGTTTGTTTAGGTTTAGAAAATTGACGAAGAAAAAGCAATTCATTGTTTGATAAGGTTTTGAATTCACTAGATCCAACCATAGGATAAGTCTCAATATATATAATATTTTAACATAATTCATGATTTGACATGGGAGAGCACAAGATTCTGTTAACAAGAAACCCATTTTCACAAACTACTAACAAGGAGGGAAGCTTCCTTGCAACACCAATATCATCTTCTCCAAAAACTATTTGCTGCTACTGAACTAGCATATATTGAGATGAAGAATTTGCCAAGCCCTGAGTTTGTAACAGGCCTAGAGCTGTTTTCTTCTACGCCTCATGATTAGAGATTTGGATAGGGATTGATGTCCATATTCTTGGACTAAACGAGATAACGAATTAAAAATGTTCACCATAGTCTAACAACTATGTTCCTTTATTTTTCTGTGTCTTATCAGAGTGTCAACAACATTTTTCAGTTTGATATTAATATTTAGTTAAGTTAAAACTAATAGTAGATATTAGAGCAGAATGAGGAAAAGATTGTGAAAGCCAGCTATTAGAATCAATATAAATGATTACTCAGATGCTGATGGTGATAACCATAAAAAGATTACCTGCAGTACCCACATCTTGTCTATCATCATTGATTCCAAGAAACAAACAATTAGAGTTCTGCAGAAGAATAAGAAGTCAGTTAACCACAGTAACAGTTGCATTAGAAAATAGAATATGTGCAATTTAACTAAAGTCAATGATCCCTCTACCTTCATTATCTTTCTGTATCCATTTGGCTTTCCACGTGACTTTGTCACAATCTCCAACAAAGCAATGTCAGAAATTGAGCGCAGAGCTTCTCCATGAAAGTCTAAGTATCCAGTACCAGTATCCATCAGAGTCAAATGGTCAACTTTTGATGTTGCTATTTTCCAGAATAAATAACAAAAATTAAAAAATATAGAGGTCAGCATGCAAATAAGATATCTCATGAAGATTAAATGAATGTTCTGAAAATGCTTCATTTAGATATATTTTCATTTTCATTTTGTCTCTAGTATTTTTAAAAGTTGAAAAGTTAGTTATAGTTTTGAAAATGAAAATAAGATTGTATTTGGATCCATTTTCTAAAAATAATGATTAATGTAGGAATAGGATTGAAAATTTAGGTGATTTATAATTTTTTAGGTTTAAAAAGATTTATTTTTTAAATATATGTATATCTTATTAATTTTAAAATGATAGTGGGTACTTTATGTCAAGTGGAATTTGAATTTGAATGATGTAATAATAGAATATTAGAATAGATTTAAGAAAAATTCAAAATGAAAATAAGAAATATTTTCTACGAAAATGGGCAGTAGATGGTTTTTCGTTTTCAAATTGTGCTGAAAATGAAAAGGAGCCCTAAAATTGAAAACAAACCGCCCCTTAGAGCTTGTTTGGTTATGTTTTCATTTTCATTTTTCATTTTCAATATTTTTAAAATTTAAAAAGTTAGTTAAAGAAAATTAGTTGGAAATGAGTGTTTTTGTATAGTTTGTTGGAAAAATAATGATTATATAGGGTTTAATAGGTTGTAGGTGGAGAGAGAGAGAGAATAATAATGAAAATAGAGAGAGAAGATATATAGGTTATTTGGAGAAGATATATAAGTTATTGGGGATGTGTTTTGAGATGAAAATGAGTTGGAATATTAGTGAAAATGATGATAAGTTGTTGATAATTTATTAAATAGTGAAAATAAGTGAAACACAAACAAACAAGCTGTTAGTTTTTGGACTCAATCCCACTCCTCTACCATATGCAAGCGACACACGCTTCAAGCAAACTCCCACAGTGAAAACCTAATTTTCATCAACAGCAGCATAACAAAACTCTAAAGCCTCCCATTTTCTCCTATAAAAGGAAGGCATAATTTTAACTATGATTTGATGATCTTTGAATACTTGTCAATCTCAAAATTGCTATGATCAGAATGAACCATCCTTTTCTAATACTGAAATTGCAATTTGCAACTATATTTATTAGCAGAATTCAGCCTATGTGGTAACTGGCATGAACAACTCATCTGATGCGTACACTGGTCTAGAAATGTAAACATATGGAAAACCACAGTTATTAACTTTCAAATAGAAACCAAGCTTATGCATTTGCTGCTTGGTAAGGCATTAAGTACTGTATTCCTCTGGACCACAAATCCTAGAAATCAAAGAGATGCTAGCCTGAAGTGCATGTGTTTCTGCTGGATTTGTTATGTTTAAAGCCTTTACAAGCTGGCGGAAGTACTAAGCAATAGTGTTTTGCATCATAGCATGTATTGATTCATCCATTTTTAATCTTCAAATGTGTGTTCACGAACTAAAACAAACTTTTGATGCAAAGGTAAGCATGTTCTTAGTGTTTGTTTTGACATTAAACTGTCTGCCATTCATGATAACTATAACACTACAAAAATTGCGGTTCAACATTATTTATTTTTTAAAAGGAGGACTATAATTCTCCATTCTATAATTCTCCTTGAATGGCTCCCTAATTACACATCTGAAACGCATTGCAATGTCGAATTTCACTTTAGAAAATACATACGAATTTTGTCTGTCAATCTCTTGGGACCTTTTTAACCATGGACAATCAGGATGGAAGAATTATCTACTCCATCATTCCCAAATTGAATTCTACAATTCCCTTTCTAGGATGCCTGTAAACAACGTCCTATTTCCTAAATTATGACAATTTCTTTCCAAAATTATCCTCATTCAAAGTAATGATATAACATCATTTATTCTCAACCACAACTTTTATGTGCAAAACATTCACCTTTTCAACTCTCATTTAAAACTCTGTGAGCAATCAAATGCGACATTCCAACTGGAAAGAAGAGAGTACTATTTGAGCAAAGTGAATAGCTCGCCAATCCATTAACATCAAATGAGAATAACTTAAGAATCATCATCCAAGCATGGGCAAGTGAATAAACATACCGAGCCATCTGTTTGGTGCTGTTTTTATGTCATTCTGAGGATTCTACAGCTGACAGATGTGCTAAATGGCAGAACTAATGGGCAATTAAATAGTTAAAATTGGACTATGGTCTTTATTTCATTTGAGATACCCACTTGTACCTATGGGCCGTACTTATTATTTTCCATATCATCTCTAATGCAATCAAGATCAGCTGACCACCATTTATCAATCACACATCAACAAATACATTCAGTGGAAAATAGAATGTTAAGCAGATAATTTAACAATGACATGATGATATTGAAATGCATAGTTACCACTGCACTCAATCATGAGTTGAGCCTTAACCAGATTCCAAATAATCACTTAGGATTGAGTGTGTCCTCAATTTGATCTCATTCAATGCCCCCAACTGGCAATCATATGTAGTCAAAACACATACAACACATTACACACATTATGAATTTAATCATTCATAAAGATCTTTTGATAGAAATAATTAGTTATCTTTGCTAAATGCAATCTTGCGCTCAGATGACAAAGTTCTCATATGCGAAGATACAGATGCAGACAGCAACCAAAGGAGAAAGTTCTCCACATGATTAGACATTACCGTATCGTTCTCCAAGCAGCACCAATCCATCCCGTGTGATACCAGATCCTTCAAAATATAGAGTATGTACATGACAGAATTACTCATCAATTTTCTATTCCATGAGGGAAAGAGGGAAATATGTATGAATTTGCTTATGTGTAGAATTGAGGAAGCCAGCTCAGTTATTTTAGGGCAGAAGAGAAGGGAAAGAAAGCCATAATTATCTTGAGAGCAGTGGAAAGCAACCAATGTTTTTGACAAATAACAAACAATTCAAATTATTAAGCACTCTCATCCCATCTCTTTTACTTGTCAAAACACAGACATTATAAAGTCTCCATTCACCTCACTTCCCATCTATAGTCCTCAAAGTAAATGAAGCAAAAAAAGGAAATGGAACTCACCATTATCCACCACTTTAACATAGCAGCTACCAACCCCAACTGCCACAGAAACCTACCGGAGCAATGGAGTTAGATTTGAGAGTAAACCATTTCTATTAGGAGAGATCAAAACATGACTATATGAGCCTGAAATCACAAAATTCAGTGGCAGTAATATGTGTTCCATCACCAGAAAACTTATTCCTATACTATTATCCTCGTGGTCAAGCAACCAGTTTCCTATATAAACACATGTATGTAACGTGCAGAGAGAGGGGGTAGGAGAGGGCATGCAACATGAATGCGTGACAAAAGTTATTGCTTGCTGACACAGACATAAAATGAGGAAAACAGAAACTTAAGGAACATGCTCCCATAAAAATACTTTCCCACTAAACCAATCATATTTCTTGCCAATTGCAATATTAGGGCCAAAATTTTCAATTTCACCCTCCCTGAATAAAGCTGGAAAAGTTCCTCCTACAAAACCCCATCCCTATACGTTCAACAAACTCTCGGGAACCACAACACCATAATTTCTACGAAACTTCAAAAAAGAAGTGGGGGAAAAAAGAAAAAGAACTTACCTTTGTAGCACCTGCATCAAGGCTGTTAAAAACCAGCTCCTCAACAATCCTTGTCAAATCACATATCACAATCCCTGAACGCACAGAGTTGTGGATGGCCTCGGGCAACCGTTCAATATTCCTCATCTAACAATACTCAAAATAATTTCATCAGAACCCAATATCATGAGAATGGTAAAGCAACAGATAGCACAATATACCTCATTTACACTAAAAAAAATAAAATAGATTGTTAAAATTGCAACGTATGGCCAATACTTTCTGCACATAACTACGGTACTGTACGAGTATTCCGACGAATCAATGAACTATACAAAAACTCTATTTGCAAGTTCTTGTAAACATGGCCATCACACCTGAGCTGCATATTCTGAAAACTGCAGGAGATTTAGATGGAAATTAGGGTTTCTATTCTGGAATGGACTAGTATTGGTTGCCGAACTAAAAGAAGAGGAAAAGATTTCGAATTCCAAACCCGAAAGGTGGCGGTGTGTGCCTCGGTGCCACTGGGCGGTTAAGGTTAAGCTGGGCAGTATGGCCTTTGGTATGGAACACAACTGTGCGAAAAGATTTATGGGGTCTGTTTATCTGTGTTCCAAATTCCAATGACCCCTTATTTTAAAAGTCATTTTTATTTTTAAATTATTTGTAAATCGAGATCATCAACTTGTGAATGAAAATACGGTTAATTAGGATAAAATTCATTTACCTACTTTCATTTTATATTTTACTCCCCACTTAATTTTCTAAACACTAAACTCTTTACTTTTTCCAAAATTTTAGGAATCACACCCCAAAAGTTTGAGAAAGACTTAAATACCTTTGTACCTAGCCAAAATAACAAAAAAAACCAATGAATAGCGGTTTTCTTCTCCCTACTCTATCAAATGACAACTTTTCTTCAAAACCACGTTTTTTTTTGTTTGGAAACCATTTTCTCCTCTGAAGAACAAAAGGCGCGAAAAACAGTCTTGCGTCTGCCAACAAAATGGTGTGAACGAAAGAGAGAACAGAAAAGGGAAAACGAAATCGATGCAAGAAGGAAAAAAAAAAAAAAAGCCCTACTAGTCTGCAACTTGCGAAAATGGAACAACCAAAAACACCAACAAAGAGCGAAGAACATAGTTTAGAAAGGTATGTTTTCTATTACTCATATCGTGGACTTTGCTTTCTTTCAAATGTGCATATTTTTCAGTTTTATAAGTTTTGCATGTAGATTTTCTCATCTTTCTTTGTTTGAACTCTTTTAGTTGTCAAAAACTTTAACCCATTTGTTATATATATTATTTTTGTTGTAATTTAAAATTCTCTGATTTACACTTGAAAGGCATGAAAGTTATACTTCACTTTCTTGGGGTTTATACTTGTTATACCTGAAATTATACCTTAAAATTATCTGAAAATGGTAGTATATAATATGTTTGTGTAAAGTACATTTTAGAAGCAAATGTAGTACAAAACATTCAAGCTTTCAGTACACATTATCTAAAAGTGGTAGTATATTATATGAGTATCTGAAGTACATTTTAAAAGCAATTGTAGTACAAAACATTCAATATTTCAGTACACATTATCTGAAAGTGGTAGTATATAATCTGTGTATCTAAAGTACATTTTAGAAGTAACTGTAATACAAAATATTCAAGTTTTCAATACATATTATCTGAAAGTGGTATTATATAACATGTTATCTGAAGTATATTTTAGAAGCAACTATAGTACAAAATATTCAAGTTTTCAGTACACATTATCTGAAAGTGGTAGTACATAATCTGAGTATCTAAAGTACATTTTAGAAGCAACTGTAGTTCAAAATATTCAAGCTTTCAGTACACATTATCTGAAAGTGATAGTACATAACCTGTGTATTTGAAGTACATTTTAGAAGTAACTGCAGTACAAAATATTTAAGTTTTCAGTACACATTATCTGAAAACGGTAGTATATAACTTGTGTATTTGAAGTACATATTAGACGCAACTGCAGCACAAAATATTAAAGCTTTCAGTACACATTATCTCAAAGTGTTAGTATATAACCTGTGTATCTGAAGTATATTTTAAAAGCAATTGTAGTACAAAATATTCAAATTTTCAGTACACATTATCTGAAAGTGATAGTACATAATTTGAGTATCTGAAGTATATTTTAGAAGCAAATGTAGTACAAAATATTCAAACTTTCAGTACACATTATCTAAAAGTGGTAGTATATAATATGAGTATCTAAAGTACATTTTAAAAGCAACTGTAGTACAAAATATTCAACATTTCAGTACACATTATCTGAAAGTGGTAGTATATAATCTGTGTATCTAAAGTACATTTTAGAAGTAACTGTAGTATAAAATATTCAAGTTTTCAGTAGACATTATCTGAAAGTGGTAGTATATAACATGTATATCTGAAGTATATTTTAGACGCAATTGTAGTACAAAATATTCAAGCTTTCAATACACATTATCTGAAAGTGGTAGTATATAATCTATGTATCTGAAGTACATTTTAGAAGCAACTGTAGTACAAAATATTCAAACTTTCAGTACACATTATCTGAAAGTGGTAGTATATAATCCGTGTATCTGAAATACATTTTAGAAGCAACTGTGGTACGAAATATTCAAGTTTTCAGTACATATTATTTGAAAGTGGTAGTATATAGCCTGTTTACATACTAATTTTTCTTTATTTGATTGCAGCAAAGGCAAGACATAATGAAGTCTGCTCTCGTTGCTCCCCCAATATTTTCAGGCTAAATTGGAGCATGTGAAATCCAAAATGGAGTCAAAACATTTTGATGCATTGAAGAAGATTCATTTTTATACATACATGGATATGGTGTTATTTTGAAGTACCATTCAATTAAAGTGAAATATTACAACGAGGTTCAGTATAATATGCGGGAAATCAAGTACAAATACAGAACAAACGAAGTATATATCATGTTATGTTGAAGTATTCTTCAATTAAACTAAAACATTGTAGTGAGGTTCAGTATAATATGCGGAAAATGAAGTATAAATATAGAACAAACAAAGTATATATGGTGTTATATTGAACTACACTTTTATTAAAGTGAAACATTGTAGCGAAGTTCAGTACAATATGTGGGAAATGAAGTACAAATACAGAACAAACGAAGTATATTTGGTGTTATGTTGAAGTACACTTTATGCAATTGAATAATTACTCTCTAATAATTGTAGGGAGGGTCAAGTACAATATTTTGAGACTATCGAACCAGATGAAGTACATATTTGTACGGGTGATAGGATGGATATGATTGTCAAATGCTCATGTGTTTACAACTTTCAATGCATAAATATGCTTTGGATACTACGAATGATAACTCTAATCCGTTAAACACTAGTGGTTATCACTTTAATACTTTAACATTGTTTTATTTATACCATACTAAATATTACACACATTTTTAGAGTTTTGGTTGTTAATTACCAAGAAATAAAAGACAAATCATGGAACAAAACTCAAGTTCATCACTATTAGTACAAAAAACAAGAAATCAAGTACATAATTGCCGCAATGAAGTACATATGTCCTGAAATCAAGTATAAATATCCCTTATTGAAGTAATATCTCACGCATTTGTTAATGCTCTGGTAGTATATTTTCAGTATAAATGAAGTATAAATATAGAACAAACGAAGTATATATGGTATTATATTGAAGTACACTTTGTATAAAATCTCCCTTATCGAAGTAATATTTCACGCATTTGTTCATGCTCTCGAACAACATGCACATGCTACCTTTTCACTCTAAATCTAGTACATAATTACTGCAATGAAGTACATATATATCCCAAAATCAAGTATAAATCTCCCTTATTGAAGTACAAAAGCATTGATATCCTAGACAATATGCACATGCTACATTTTCATGCTAAATCAACAAATAGAACACTTGAAATATAGAACTTCAATAATAGAATACAATTTTAGGTAAAATGAAGTATAAAATGAAGTGCAATTTCAGATAAACGAAGTACAATTTTATAAAAATTGAAGTACAATTCCAAAATACTTAAAGTATAAGACGCCAGTAATTACAGTATAATT
The DNA here is from genome assembly GCA_018894105.1 of Jacaranda mimosifolia. Lineage (NCBI taxonomy): Eukaryota > Viridiplantae > Streptophyta > Magnoliopsida > Lamiales > Bignoniaceae > Jacaranda > Jacaranda mimosifolia. The sequence goes on along the minus strand of CM032133.1, from coordinate 14,067,885 downwards.
TTGGATAATCAATTAGCAGAACCCTTGAAGTATAAAACTTAAATAATAGAGTACAATTTTATATAAAATAAAGTATAATTTTAGGTAATAAAGTACAATTTTATATAAAAAGAAGTACAATTTTAGAACACTTGAAAAATAAAACCATAGTAATTGCAGTACAATTTTGGATAATTAATAAATAAAACACTTGAAGTATAAAAATTCAATAATAGAGTATAATTTTATGTAAAACGAAGTATAAAATAAAGTACAATTTCATATTAACGAAGTACAATTTTACAGAAAAAGAAGTACAATTCCAGAACACTTGAAGTATAAGACGCTAGCAATTGCAGTATAATTTTGGATAATTAACTAGTAGAACACTTGAAGTATAAAACTTAAATAATGTAGTACAATTTTAAGTTGAAGTATAAAACTTTAATGTTTTGTGCTATAATTCCTTGTAAAATTTACTTTACATAAACAAATTATATACTCCTGTTTTCAGATAATGTGTATTGAAAAGTTAAATGTTTTGTACTATAATTGATTGTAAAATGTATTTTACATAAACAGATTATATACTACCACTCCTAGTAATGCGTACTGAAATGTTGAATATTTGTACTGCAATTGCTTGAAAAATGCACTTAATATAAACATATTATATACTACAATTTTTAGATAATGTGTACTGAAATGTTGAATATTTTGTACTGCAATTGCTTGTAAAATATACTGTAGATAAACAGATTATATACTACCACTTTCAAATAATATGTACTGAAAGGTTGAATATTTTGTACTATAATTACTTGTAAAATGTACTACAATTGCTTGTAAAATGTACTTTAGACTTGATGAATCTATCATATTTTCAAATTTTAATTTAAAATCAAGTTATTGGCAAATTCAGATTGCTGAGGAAGACAGGTATAAAACTGCTTTTAATGTTCCAATAGGACAATTCGAATAGAATGTTATGCCATTTGGTCTGAAGAATGCTCCTTCAAAATTTCAAAAAATCATGAATGATATTTTTATACCTTATAGTTCATTAATTATAGTATATATTGATGATATCTTAGTTTTTTCTAAAACTATTGATATGTATTTTAAACATCTTGATATTTTTAAGAAGATTTTTATTCAAAATGGTTTAGTTATATCTAAAACTAAAATGAACATTTTTCAAACAAAAGTTAGATTTCTTGGTCATAATATAGAAAAAGGAAAAATTATTCCTATTAATAGAAGTATAGAGTTTGCTTCTAAATTTCCTGATAGAATAACTGATAAAACTCAGTTACAAAGATTTTTAGGAAGTTTGAATTATATTTCCTCTTATTATAAATATCTAGCAGAAGATACTGCTATTCTTTCTGATAGATTGAAAAAGGATCCTAAACCTATAAAACAGAAGGTTAATAATCTTCCTTGTCTTATGCTTGCTAATCCAAATTGGATGATGATTATAGAAACTGATGCTTCTGATATTGGTTATGGAGGAATTTTAAAACAAATACATCCATATACTAAACAAGAATATCTTGTTAGATTTCATTCTGGAAAATGGAATAATAGTCAGAAAAATTATTCTACTATTGCTAAAGAAATTCTAGCAATTGTTAAATGTATTTTGGAATTTCAAGATGATTTATATAATCAAAAATTTATTGTCAAAACAAATTGCCAATCTGCAAAATACATGTTTAATAAAGATTTTAAGCATGATATTTCTAAGCAAATGTTTGCTAGATGGCAAGCTCATTTAGCTCATTTTGATTTTAATATTTATTATAAAAAAGGCATAGATAATAGTCTGCCTAATTTTCTTTCTCGTGAGTTCTTGCAGGAATGATCCCATGAGGAAGGGGTCAAAACTTCCCCCATAATAGAGGAGGAAGAGGAAAAACCATAATACAGCATGGTTATCAGAGGTTAATATCCTCTAATATTGCATCAGCATCAGGAAATATTCCAGATGATCCTATTTTCAAAGAATTTCTTGAATACAAGAAACAGAAAGATAAAAAAGAAGGTAATACTCCTTCTTATGCTAATATTACTGCTGAAGAGGAAAATGATGATTCTTCTACATATGAAAAAAGTTTATCCAGATAAGTAATACTACTTTTGGAAAATAAAGATCTTCAATGGCAAGATGAGCCATGGACCTTAATGCAAAGGTACCTTGATACAGCATCATATGCTGCAGCATCATATAAACAAAGAATACATTATGAGAATATACTCATAAGTACTGGATCCTGTGAGATCAATCATTTTTATCCTGCTAATAGTAGATCCATTTATAATTTTATCAAAATTATAATTAAGAAGATTATATCTTCTGAAGAATGGGGAATTAGTACCCTAAGAGAAAAAAATTTAATTATTGGGACTATATTGAGGCATTTAATAAAGCCCTTTTATATGAAAATTCAAAAAGAAAACATTCTTGGTTTATAAAGGTTTGCTCTGAAGTTTATAAACGAGAGCTTCCAAATTGGGTTCATGAATGGTGGATTAATTATGGTCCATCAATAAAAATTCTTCCAGAACTTTTTAAAGGTTTATATACCGAATGGGTTGATTGTTCACCCAAACTTATAAATATGGAATACCATAATAAATGGATTGAGGGAATTGCCCCAATGTATTTCTTTGTTGAATTCTCCATCCCATGGATATGGAAGTGGGCTACTGAAGTGGCTTATACTCAGCAGAATATTCCTTGCTTGAAGAGAGTATTCTTCACCAAATTCTGGAATAAATTGCTTCTGAAGAATAAAGAAACAAGAGTTTTTCATGGACAGGAAACTTTGGATCATATTCAAGAAAAAATATCAGAATATCAACAGCTAATAAAAGCTAAGCAGCAGAGAGAATCTCCTAGTCCATTTCAACATGTGATGAGAAAAATTCAAATCACAAAAGGAGATATCTCCAGACATGAAATCATCGATTCTTATATTGAAGAAATGAAAAAAGATTTAATAAAAAATCTTGATGCTGAAATGGACAATAAATCCAGTTCATCAATGGAACTTCATCAAAAGGAGACAATCAATTCAATTGTCTAGCAGGAGAATCTCAAGACCCAGATGATGAAGAAAATATTTCAATTGAAGAAATTGATAATGTATTTAAGAGTTTAAAAGAAACTCTTAATAATTTGAAAAACTCAGAAGGATCTACGTCAAAACAGGGATCAACTACCAGATAATGATCAGACAAAAGAGGAAGATGATTCATCAGACAAGAATGGACTTGCCAGCAAAATTTACTGTTGACTTTTTGACTTTTATAAAGTTACTTTTGTAATAGTACTATTCGGATGTGAAATTTCCGCAAAAGAGTTTTGTATAGAATCTGAAGTCCGGCCTTAATTGTCTATAAATAGGAAGGGCCTCTTTAGGTTTAGGGGAGAAGCTTTCCTAGTACCTCCCTTACTCTCCATTATATCACCCTGTAAATTTTTCATATCTTTCAAATATAATAGAAGACTGAAGTTCTTCCAAGTTCTTTAGGTAATTTTTAAATTTCTATTTTGAATTAATATTTCTTTATTTTGCTTTGTATTAGCTTGAATGACAGGCTAATTTAATTCTGTGTTGGGCTACATATTTCTTTACACTAATAAGGCATGATGATTCTCATGCTATAAAGGCTAAGTTTTAGGAAATGTTAAGAAGAATAGGATGATAAGGGGGTTTTGGGATCTTAATAGGCAGTTTTAATTATGGATCTTGGGGTTTGCCCGTTGAAGCCGTGTGGAAGGCGTTTAGGGCGTTGTTGGGCCTAATCTTGATCTGTAATTAGGACTTGACAGTTAGAGTTCCTGAGCAAAACACCACCTTCATGGCTGGTTCTTCCCTTGTTTGCCACCTTTCATAGCTGGCTGGTCCTTATGTCCTTGCATTATTAAAACTACTCATACTCTCAATTCTATTAGAAACAGAAAGGTAATTATCCCACCAACCTTTTAATTGGCCAGTGAAACATGTAACCATCATGTTAGCAACAGTTTTATCACTATTACCATTTGTTTTTGAAATGGTACTATACATGAGCATTCTATGAACAAGATTATAAATCTGTCTTTCAGTATAACCATCTAAATTCCATTCATAAATGTTTTTTCCATTATAACTATTATTGAAAATATACTCTTGTTCCTCATGAAGAACATCTTGGGGTGAAGGTCTGGGATAATAATGCATCCTCATAGTAGGCTTATCAGCATACTTTTCAATTTTATTAATCTCATCTTTAATATAATGTTTATAACTATCAATATTAATCATGCCATATTCAAACTCTTTATTAAGAGTATTCAATTTTAATCCCTTAAACTTATTATCAAGGATTTTTTCTAGTTCACTAATAGATTTTAATTTGAAAATATGAATCTCATGAGGAGGTTGAATACTAGGAGTAGCAATAACCTCTATTGATTGTGGTTGTCCTTGATTAAGGTTTGCCACACTAATCAAATTCTTAACTTGATTAACAAGAGAATATAAACTTTCAACTCTATTATGAGTAGACACAATTTGTTCTCCTAAAATATTAAGATACATATTAGCATAATTTTGCCGTTTTACTAAATTATTAATAGCAGCAGTAGTAATTTGGAGAGTTTCATTTTCAAAAAAATTTTGAAATGCAGAAAAGTATAAATTATCTCCATTATTATAAATTTGAAAAGGTTGTTGAGGTGGATAAATTGCTTTTAAAACTTGTTAATAAATATATATAATATTTAATTTGAAATGAATAATTAGAAAGAAAAAATATATAAATAAAAGTTATTTAAATTTTATAGATAAATTTATATATATGTATTTAAGTATAAATAAAAAAAAATGTTATATATTTTTATGAAATTTAAATTTTATTTACTTTGGAATGAATTGATAGAAAGAAAGATTAATATAATTGATAAGGTAAAAATAAAAGTGATTTTATTTTTATAAATAAATTTATATATGTATAAAATGAAAAAATATAAAATAATGAGAAATGAGAAATAATAATAGATTTATATATATGTATAAAATGAGAAATATATGAAATAATGGAAGAAGAGAGAAATGAGAAATAAAAAGAAAAGAAAAGAATGAAAGAAAAAAAAATGATAATAAAAGGTTATTTAAATTGAATTGAAAATATATTAAATGAATAAGGGTAAATTAGTCTTTTTATATTAAAATTATATTAAATGGGCAGAAAATGAGAAGGAGGAGGCGGTGTGCATGGTTTCTTAAAACATAACGGGTTTTTTGTACGTTTATTTTTCACGGGGGGTCGTTATGAACATTTCATATTTCACAGGGGGGTAAATTGTTATTAGCCCAAGTTTTATACTTCAAATGTTCTACTAATGGATTATCCAAAATTGTACTGCAACTTCTAGTGGTTTATACTTGAAGTGTTCCCAAACTGAACGTCTTCTATCTAAAATTATACTTCAAGTGTTCTGAAATTGTACTTCATTTTATCTAAACTTGTATTCAATTATCTGAATCTATTATTTAAGTTTTATACTTCAAGTGTCCTACTAATGGATTATCAAAAATTGTACTGTAATTGTTAAGGTTTTATACTTCAGGAATTTTGAAATTGTACTTCACTTTATCTAAAATGATACTTTTATTTTTTGAAACTATACATCATTTTACCTAAACATGTCCTCTATTCATTAAAGTTCTATACTTCAAGTGTTCTGAAATTGTACTTCATTTTATCTAAACTTGTATTCAATTACCTGAATCTGTTTTATACTTCAAGTGTTCTACTAATGGATTATCCAAAATCGTACTGCAATTGCTAAAGATTTATATTTCAAGTGTTCTGAAATTGTACTTCTTTTTATATAAAATTGTACTTCTATTTTCTGAAATTATACTTCATTTTACTTAAACATGTACTATATTCATTGAAGTTCTATACTTCAGTGTTCTGAAATTGAACTTCATTTTGTCTAAACTTGTACTTCAGTTATCTGAATCTATTATTTATGTTTCAAGTGTTCTATTAATGGATTATCAAAAAATTGTACTGCAATTACTAAGGTTTTATACTTCAGGAGTTCTAAAATTGTACTTCACTTTATCTAAAATTGTACTTCAATTTTCTGAAACTATATTTCATTTTATACATAATTTTACCTACACCTATACTTTATTCATTGAAATTCTATATTTCAAGTGTTCTGAAATTGTACTTCATTTTATCTAAACTTGTACTTCAATTATCTGAATCTATTATTTAAATTTTATACTTCAAGTGTTCTACTAATGGATTATCCAAAATCATACAGCAATTGCTAAGGATTTATACTTCAAGTGTCTGAAATTGTACTTCTTTTTATATAAAATTGTACTTCTATTTTCTAAAATTATACTTCATTTTACCTGAACCTGTATTCTATTCATTGAAGTTCTATACTTCAAGTGTTCTGAAATTGTACTTCATTTTATTTGAACTTGTACTTCAGTTATCTGAATCTATTATTTATGTTTCAAGTGTTCTACTACTGAATTATCAAAAATTGTACTGCAATTGCTAAGATTTTATGCTTCAGGAGTTCTAAAATTGTACTTCACTTTATCTAAAATTGCACTTCTATTTTCTGAAACTATACTTCATTTTATACTTCATTTTACCTAAACCTGTACTCTATTCATTGAAGTTCTATACTTCAAATATTCTGAAATTGCATTTCATTTTATCTAAACTTGTACTTCAATTATTTGAATATATTATTTAAGTTTTATACTTCAAGTGTTTTACTAATGGATTATCCGAAATTGTATTGCAATTGCTAAGAATTTATACTTCAAGTGTTCTGAAATTGTACTTTTTTTTTATATAAATTGTACTTCTAATTTCTAAAATTATACTTCATTTTACCTAAACATGTACTCTATTTATTGAAGTTCTATACTTCAAGTATTCTGAAATTGCACTTCATTTTATCTAAACTTGTATTTCAGTTATCTAAATCTGTTACCTAAGTTTCAAGTGTTCTACTAATGTATTATCCAAAAATTTATTGCAATTGCTAAAATTTTATACTTCAAGAGTTCTGAAATTGTATTTTACTTTATCTAAAATTGTATTTTAGTTTTCTGAAATTATCCAAAATCGTACTGCAATTGCTAAGGATTTATACTTCAAGTGTTCTGAAATTGTACTTCTGTTTTTTGAAATTATACTTCATTTTACCTAAAGTTGTACTCTATTCATTGAAGTATATACTTCAACTGTTCTGAAATTGTACTTCATTTTATCTAAATTTGTTCTTTAGTTATTTGAATCTATTATTTAAGTTTTATACTTCAAGTATTCTATTAATGGATTATTCAAAAATTATACTGCAATTGCTAAGGTTTTATACTTCAAGTGTTCTGAAATTGTACTTCTTTTTATATAAAATTATACTTAACCTTTTACGTAAAATTGTACTCCATTATTTAAGTTTTATAAAGTTCTATTAATTTTATACTTCATTTTATCTAAAGTTCTATATTTCAAGTGCTTTACTTATTGATTATCCAAAATTATACTGTAATTGCTGGCGTTTTATACTTCTATTATTCTGAAATTGTACTTCATTTATTTGAAATTATACCACCATGCTAAATTATTCTACATATTGTACTTTATTTTACCTAAATTGTACTTCATTTGGCAACCTCAAGGGATGTAGTTGAGGAGGAAATTGGTTCGACCAATGCATCGCACAATAAATTGACTTTAATTAGCAACTCAATTAATGCATGGAAGAATTGCATATTTGGAGAGGGTCAGACATTCAAGGATGCTCAGGAGTTTAGAATTATGCGGTGTCTACTTTGCGGTCATTTAAATACAAGAAAAATGAAAACAAAAAAGTCATAGCCATTTGCAGTGATGAAAATTGCAAATGGAGAATCTATGCATCAAGGCATGAGGCTGATAAATTATTTAACATTCGAAAATGCAATCTAGAGCACACATGTGGTAAGGTTAATCTTCGGACAAGGGACATTCTAAAGCTAATTCCACTTGGGTTGCTAATATAGTGAAGGATAAATTGAGATCAGAGCCATGTTATCGGCCCTCTACCATATTGAAAGATATCCATAGAGAATACGGTGTGGAACTCAGGTACCATAAAGCATGGATGGGTAAGGAATTAGCTATGCATGACTTCCATGGAGCTGAGAAGGGATCTTGTGATAAGTTGAGGTGGTACTGTGATGCTGTGAAGAGGATAAACCTTGGAAGTATTGAAGACTATGAGATTGAACCAATTAGTCAAAAATTTCGTTGGCTATTTATATGTTTCAGTACCTGCCTTATTAGTTTTCTCAAGGGATGCAGGCCGTTGATATTCTTAGACGACACCCATATTGAAAATAAATACAAAGGAAGCTTACTCAGTACTGTCAGTAAGGATGCTATTGATGACTTAGTCACGCTAGCATATGCAGTTGTTGACTATGAAAATGATATTAATTGGGAGTGGTTTTTCTTTAAGCTAAGAAGTGTCTTAGATTCTCAATATCTGCCTAGCTTATCAATGTTTACTTTCTTCTCCGATTGACATCCAGGTCTTCTTAAGGCCCTTCCCGTGATATTTCTTGGTAGCCACCATACATATTGCTTGAGACACATAGGGCAAGTTTGGTTGGATTTTAAATTTATCTCATGATAAGTTATCTCATGAGAATGTGGGATAATTTATCACATGGATGGGGGTAGGATTAATAATACCATATGTTAAGTTTATATATACGGCCCAATGATAAATCACTGGCCTGTGTGTATACAATCCCACAAACCAAAATTAGATTGAAAAGGATTATTTTCTCTAATCCCATGTAATCCCACCAACCAAACTTGCCCTTAGAGGGTGTTTGACTAAGCTTATTTTAAACATCTTATAAGCTCCTATATCTTATAAGATATTTTTTGAGCTTATAAGATGTTAGATCTTATTTTTAAAATAAGTTGTTGAAATGTTTGGATAAAATAAGATTTTGGAGCTTATAAGATGTTAATAATGATAATTTTTTAATTAAAATAGTTAAAAATGAAGGAGCTTGTTAAGATCTTAAAAATAAGTTATGGTTTTCTTATTTTTTTTAAAAGAGTTTATAAGCTCTTAACATCTTATTTTAGGATCTTATAAGCTTTTTTTAAAAAAAAATTACAAAACACTTTTTATCAACTTATAAGCTCTTAAACATCTTATAAGATGTTTTAAGGAGCTTATAAGCTCACCCAAACACCCTCTTAGTAGATAACTTTAAGAAACAAGTAAGAACTTTATCTTTGCTTGTGAAACAATTATGTGAAATAAATTCTAATTCATAACATTTAGCAGATTACTGTTCTATTATTTTAAATTCAGGTATTAAGGAAGTACCCTTTACATAACAAGAAACATTGGTGTTATGTTTTTATGATAGCTGCATATAGGCCTACAAGGCAGGAGTATACACGACATATAGACAGCATCTTAGAGTACTTGCCGCTTGCCAGAGACTTTGTTATGTAGTATAACCCACAATGTTGGGCAAATTCCTTATTCAGTGGAGATCGATGGGGGTAATAAACAATAATCAAGTAGAATGTTGGAATAATTGGGTTAAACCAGCCCGATTTATGCCAATTGTAGCCATGGTTGATCACATACGCATGCAAATAATGGTTATGATGCATGATCGACAAGAAGAATCTCATAAGATGGTTGGTCAATTATGTCCCCAGCAAGAGAATAAGTTGGCAATCAATCATATGCATTCTTGTAACTTAAAAGTTGTCATGTCTAGCTGTTGGAGCTTTAAGGTGATTGAGCAGGATAAATCATATGTTGTAGATTTACATAGCAGGGTTTGTTCGTGCAGAGCGTGGCAGATTGATAAAATACCATGCAAACATGCTTTTACTTGTATCGAGTCAAAGTTATCTTCACCGTATGACTTTACCGATCAATATTACCGAATTGAGATGTATCAACAAGCATACCAAGTAGTGATAAACCTTATTCCTACGTATGATAGGCGTCTGTTCCCTCTAGATGATGATGGCGTCATTAATGCACCTGATTGCCAATCCCAGCCTAAGCGTAGAAGGACACAGAGGATTCCATCACAAATTGATAAATGTGTAATTAAGTATAAAAGGTGCGGTAGAACAGGGCATAATCGTTGAACCTGCAAAGAATCAGTAAACTAGATAAATTTGTACCTTAATATGAGAGATTATATTTGATTTCTTGACAATTGTACTTCATTTAGGCAATTATGTATTTGATTTAGCGTGAAATTAGCATTTTGCATGTTGTCCGAGATATCAATGATTTTATACCTCAATCTGGGATATCTATACTTGATTTCTTGACAATTGTACTTCATTTAGGCAATAATGTCTTTTATTTTGCGAGAAATTAGTAGTTTTGCATGTTGTCCGAGATATCGATGATTTTGTACTCAAATTCACTGCCCAGTTTCAAATGAATTGAAGTGTACTTCAACATAACACCATTTATACTTTGTTTATTCTATGTTTGTACTTCATTTTCATTATATTGTACTCAAATTGAATCCCAAGTTTCAAATGAATTGAATTGTACTTCAACATAACACCATTTATACTTTGTTTGTTCCACGCTTGTACTTCATTTCTATCATATTGTACTCAAATTCACTCTCCAGTTTCAATTGAATTGAATTGTACTTCAACATAGCACCATCTGTATCTATGTTTGTTCTACGTTTGTACTTCATTTCCATCATATTGTAATCAAATTCACTGACCAGTTTCAATTAAATTGAATTGTACTTCAACATAACACTATTTATACTTTGTTTGTTCTACATTTGTACTTCATTTCCATCATATTTATTGTACTCAAATTCACTGCCTAGTTTCAATTGAATTGAATTGTACTTCAACATAGCACCATCTGTATCTATGTTTGTTCTACGTTTGTACTTCATTTCCATCATATTTATTGTACTCAAATTCACTGCCTAGTTTCAATTAAATTGAATTGTACTTCAACATAACACTATTTATACTTTGTTTGTTCTACATTTGTACTTTATTTCCATCATATTTATTGTACTCAAATTCACTGCCTAGTTTCAATTGAATTGAATTGTACTTCAACATAACACTATTTATACTTTATTTGTTCTACGTTTGTACTTCATTTCCATCATATTTATTGTACTCAAATTCACTGCCTAGTTTCAATTGAATTGAATTGTACTTCAACATAACACCATTTATACTTTGTTTGTTCTACTTTTATACTTCATTTCCATCATATTATACCCAGATTCACTACCCAGTTTCAATTGAATTGAAATGTACTTCAACATAGCACAATTTATAATTTGTTTGTTCTACTTTGTATTTCATTTGCATCATATTATACTCAAATTCACTGCCCAGTTTCAATTAAATTGAAGTGTACTTCAACATAGCACCATTTATACTTTATTTGTTCTACGTTTGTATTTCATTTCCATCATATTGTACCCAGATTCACTGCCCAGTTTCAATTGAATTGAATTGTACTTCAACATAGCACCATTTTATACTTTGTTTGCTCTACGTTTGTACTTCATTTCCATCATATTGTACTCAAATTCACTGCCCAGTTTCAATTAAATTAAAGTGTACTTCAACATAACACCATTTATACTTTATTTGTTCTACGTTTGTACTTCATATTGTACTTAAATTTACTGCCCAGTTTCAACTGAATTGAAGTGTAATTCAACATAGCACCATTTATACTTTGTTTGTTCTATGTTTGTATTTCATTTCGATCATATTATACTCAAATTCACTGCCCAATTTCAATTGAATTGAACTGTACTTCAACATAACACCATTTATACTTTGTTTGTTCTATATTTGTACTTTATTTCTATCATATTGTACTCAAGTTCACTACCCAGTTTCAATTGAATTGAAGTGTACTTCAACATAACACTATTTATACTTTATTTGTTCTACGTTTGTACTTCATTTTTATCATATTGTACTTAAATTTATTGCCTAGTTTCAACTGAATTGAAGTGTAATTCAACATAGCACCATTTATACTTTGTTTGTTCTACGTTTGTATTTCATTTCGATCATATTATACTCAACTTCACTACCCAGTTTCAATTGAATTGAATTGTACTTCAACATAACACCATTTATGCTTTGTTAGTTCTAAGTTTGTATTTCATTTCTATCATATTGTACTCAAATTCACTGCCAAATTTCAATTGAATTGAAGTGTAATTCAACATAGCACCATTTATAATTTGTTTGTTATATGTTTGTACTTCATTTCCATCATATTGTACTTAAATTCACTGCCCAGTTTCAATTGAATTGAAGTGTACTTCAACATAACACCATTTATGCTTTGTTTGTTTTACGTTTGTACTTCATTTTCATCATATTATATTCAAATTCACTGCTCAGTTTCAATTGAATTGAATTGTACTTCAATATAACACCATTTATACTTTGTTTGTTCTACGTTTGTACTTCATTTCTATCATATTGTACTCAAATTCATTGCCTAGTTTCAATTGAATTGTACTTCAACATAACACCATTTATGCTTTATTAGTTCTAAGTTTGTATTTCATTTCCTTTATATTGTACTCAAATTCACTGCCAAATTTCAATTGAATTGAAGTGTAATTCTACATAACACCATTTATACTTTGTTTGTTCTAGGTTTGTACTTTATTTCCTTCATATTGTACTGAAATCAAAATATTATAAATACTTGATGGAAAATTACACTTACATAAAAAATAATATTATAAACAAAGTATGCTTCAATTTACATATGTATTTACATACAAAGTATGATTCAAGCCCTAACATTTTCATGAATCAAAATCGTATATGCCATATGTCCACGATGTTCATCCATGTCAATTGTTTTAGCAGTCCTCTAGAACTCGACGATGTCTATAGCAAAACATTCTGCCCAAAGGCACACATTGACACCACAATCTACTAAACCCTATTGCTGTCTGCTTTTCTTTTACCCTCATGTTTTCGTCTATACGACACCCCAATGAAAGCTTCATGTACTGAGAATAGAATGCAACCTACAAAAATATTGATCAGTTGTTGACTCCCTACTTTATGAAGAAATCTTAGGGAAATGAAGCAAACTTACAATGACACTAGCTATCGATTTGTATCAGGGGGCCATTATTGAATTCATGTACAAGAAAAAATGAGTTGAGGTGTTGAGGACAACCAAGAACCAGTGATGGTGCCGACAAATCGGTAGGATTATGAAATGACACTAGTTTACAACATGCAACGTGAGCTCTTCCAAATCATTACAGGTGGAGGAGTTAAGTGTATTTATGAACTCCACAAATTCTACATCCATAATATCCTGGATGTTGCGTCCCTCGAGTCGGTCTAATATATCATCCTATGAAGTATAAAACAAATGGTTAGACTTAGTGGAAACGTGAACTAAATTAAGTTAGGAAATCGCCACATATCTGCGCTATTGTGGACGTAAACCACACCTTATGGTGACTCTCGTTGCCGAAAGATGGGCTACATAATATCAACATGTAGCAATCCAATATGTCACTGGTATGTTCTCCTCCAAATAAGAGCTCACAAAAGTTTCTTCCATCTAGAAAGTGTCTTTCTCCCTCCTAGATAGTCACCCTACACAATTGTTAATTGTTAGTTCAGACACTAATTTATTGAAAAGAAAAATAATAAGCAGATTTTGTTACCTTAAATTATCTCTTCTGAGAAAATTGTCGATGACTTCTCGCTTTCTACTGGAATACTAGCACCACCTCTATAATCAGTCATTCCTTTATAGGGATCAGACGATTCGATCTTTGAGTTGGGTGGTTCATCTGCCACCTGGATTGGGCCGATGTCTTTTGTCTCCTGGGATACAAAACATAACATATTAGGTACAAAGTATAAACTATTGAAGTACAAAAGATCAGCACATTAAGTACAAATTTCACCAACATGGAATACAAAATATCAGCACATTAAGTACAAATATCTCCAACATGGAGTCTAATATATTAGTACATTAAGTACAAATATCACCAACATGGAGTACAAAATATCAGCACATTAAGTACATATATCTCCAACATGGAATACAAAATATCAGCACATTAAGTACAAATATCTCCAACATGGAGTACAAAATATCAGCACATTAAGTACATATATCTCCAACATGGAATACAAAATATCAGCACATTAAGTACAAATATCACCAACATGGAGTACAAATATCTCCAACATGGAGTACAAAATATCATCACATTAAGTACAAATATCACCAACATGGAGTACAAATATCTCCAACATGGAGTACAAAATATCAGCACATTAAGTACAAATATCACCAACATAAAGTATAAGATATCATCACATTAAGTACAAATATCTCCAACATGGAGTACAAAATATCAGCACATTAAGTACAAATATCTCCAACATGAAGTACAAAATATCAGCACATTAAGTACAAATATCACCAACATGAAGTATAAGATATCATCACATTAAGTACACATATCAACCAATCAAGTATAAGATATCATTACATTTAATACAAGCAGATAGTTTACAAATGAAATGCAAATAGCAAAAAATCAAAACATTAAGTAGTTTACAACACTTTCTTCTCTTCTTGTTCTTTGTTTTTTTGTGCACGAGCACGAGGACGATAGATCTTTGTCACTTGTCTTGCACGTTTGGCTGGTGTGGTGGTCGAGGGGCTGAAAAAATCTGGAGATTTCCTTTTTGACTGTTAGCTCGATTACGCACATCTGTCACAATCAAGGACATGACATTTTCTACTTCAATCTCAGATTACTCGAACTCTGCCACATGAATTGGCATATTAAGTTATGTCTGCAAAGGGATGGGGGAATCTAAAACATCATGGCGGTGTTTTGTTCGACTTTCTTCATCCACCGTACCTTCAGATTCATCTCCTTCTTTCTTTGCATCATCTACCAAATTATGTCCCCCCTTATGTACATACTCACCAGCTTCTTGTTCATGCTCCCCCTCCTTGGCTAGATGCTTCTCTTCACCCTGCTCCTTCATTGCCATCATATCGAATGAAGCAATATTTTGTTTCAATGTTTTAATTTCTTCATCTTTCGCTTTAATAATTGCTTCATATATTATATGATCACAAATATGGACTTCACTGATAACAGTACTGGCAGCCTCTGATTTCTTAATCAAAATTTCCAATTCTAACTCATCTGGAGCAGGGTTGAGGGCTACAACCTATTACAATGAAAATAATTATCAAATTCAAATTATTATACAAAAAACTAATACTGAATTATTACAATGATTACCATATCTGTTGTAACTTGTTTCAATTTATTCTCTACCTCCTCCACATTATTTGGGAGTTTGCTATCCTTCCACCGGTAAAAGCATGAAAACTCAAACAAACTCTCTGGTGAACCCTGTGACGGGATGCGTTTGTAAACCCATGTCTGTCATTCATAAATCGAAAAATTATACTCACTTAAATATAAATATAATCAATGTTATTAGAAAAATGAAGCAAACACTTACCATCAAACCAACTGTGCACCCGTCAATGTACTTCTTGGTTCTTTCTCCACCTCCTTCTAAATGGTTCCTCATATCTTGGACAAGAAAATTGTATGCAACTATGCCCATGCATACAGACCAACTCTAGACAAATTGTCTAAGTATGGTAGGAGAAATCATGGAGTCCAATAATTAGATGTTGGAAACAGAAAACAATTAAAAACAAAAAGTATGTACAACCCACAAAAATCATTCAATTCCTCATCACTATCCTTATATACATACTTCTCAAACTTTTTTGCTATTTCAGATCTAGTTATATTCTACAACTTTTCGGAAAAAAATGTGGTTAGGGGTTGAAGACTTCATCTTCAATGCTATATCAACAGATTACCCCACATGTGGCAACCCTAAAATCGTAAAAAATTTAGCTGCAGAAAAAGGAACCTCAACCTCCTTCACAAAAAGAAATGACAGCTTTTTTGGGTCAAACCTCCTAAGTATAGCTTCAATCCGAATAAAGCTTGAACTTAACTTAGGCATATCTATGTATATATAGAGATGGGTCGTCTTCGATGCATCAAAATGTTTTGACCCCATCTTGGACTTTACAAGCTCCAATTTACTCTGAAAATATCAAGAGCAGACCTCATAATGTCTTGGCTTTGCTGCAATTATATAAAAAAAAGTATATAAACAGATTATAAACTAACATTTTTAGATAATGTGTACTGAAAGTTTGAATGTTTTATACTACAGATACTTCTAAAATGTACTGCAGATACACAGAATATATGCTGCACTTTTAATTAGTGTATACTACAAGCTTGAATATTTTATACTACAGTTGCTAAAATATACTGCAGATACACATATTATATACTACATTTTCAGTTAGTGTATACTGCAGCTTAAATGTTTTGTACTACAGTTGCTTCTAAAATATATTGCAGATACACAAATTATATACTACACTTTCAGTTAATGTATATTGCAGGCTTGATTGTTTTTGTACAACAAATGCTTCTAAAATGTACTGCATGCACATAGATTATATACTATAATTTCATTTAATCTGCAGGCTTGAATATTTTGTACTACAAATGCTTCTAAAATATACTGCAGTTACACAGATTATATACTACACTTTCAGTTAATGTATGTTGCAGGCTTGAATGTTTTTGTACTACATATGCTTCTAAAATATACTACATGTACACATATTATATACTATAATTTCATTTAATCTGCAAGTTTGAATGTTTTGTACTGCCAATGCTTATAAAATGTACTGCAGTTACACATATTATATACTACATATTTATCTAATGTGTACTGCAAGCTTGATTGTTTATACTACATTTGCTTCTAAAATGTATTGTAGTTACACATATTATATACTACACTTTTGCCTAATGTGTACTACAAGTTTGAATGTTTTGTACTACAGATAATATACTACCACTTTCAGATAATTTCACCATATAATTTCAGGTAAAATGAAGTATAAACTCCAAAAAGGTGAAGTACAACTTTCATGCCTTTCAAGTACAAATCAGAAACTTCCCATCTCACAACAAAAATCATATATATATATATATATATCAAATGAGTTCAAGTGTTTAACAACTAAAAAAGGAACAAAAACCCTAAACATGAGAAAATAGACAAGAAATAAGTGTAACATTGAAAAATCACGGACATTTAAAACTGTAAATGCAGAAAACATATCTTTGTTTCTTTTGATGACTTCTTTTTGTACTTCGCTTTTTGTTGCTGCTGTTTCTCCTTCAATTGTTGCAGAAAAATGGCAGAAATTTTGGTGTCTCTTTTTTTCTTTTTTTTTCTCTCTTATTCTTCTCGTGTCAATGGCAGAAGAATGGTTTCGCGCCCTTTTGTTTGGCCGCTTGGAGAAGTCATCGATTTCAGGGGAAAAAAAAAGAGGAAAGCGTTCTTCTTGAAGAGAAAAATGCATTTCTCAGGTATTTTTGTTGTTTTTTCCAGCTACAAGGATATATGAGTTTTTCTAAAAGATATGGGGAGTGATTCCTAAGTTTTGTGAAAAAGTGGAGAGTTTAGTGTGTAAAAATTCAAATGGGGACTAAAATGAAAGTAGGGTTAGGAATTTGTTTCTAATTAACTGTTGATATAATTAGTGATGTAGTTATATAATTATTATATAATTACATACAAAATTGGTCTATATCAAAATTATGTATCATTGTATTTAAATATAATAATATTATAAAGTGAAATACTAACATTATCAATTTAATAATTTATTTTAATATAAAAGCAAGTAGATGGCACAACATGAGTCACAAAAACAATAATCATTCTTGTTTTAACAACCTCAATATCTATTATTTAATTTATTGGAAATAATTAACAGATTCTTGTATATGATAGAAATTTTTTATTTTATTTGTATATTTATTTAATTTTTCACAATCATACAAAGGAATAACATTAAACATACCTATGTAGGATATATATTTATTGATGGTATAAGCATATGGAAATTTGCTAAACCATTATATATTTTCACTTTTAGCAACTAACCGTTGTAGCACGTTCTCCATGCGTGCATTAAATATTTATAAATTATTTTAAAAGTATGAGTGGAAAGTTGGATACATGAGTGGGTGGAAAGAAGTTATTGGATATGTTGGTGGAAAATAGGAATTACGAAATATTTGTAGGAATGTTTTTGGTAAAAAACTACTTGGTGTAGCAATCTAATAATCGTTATTTTATGAGTACACGGGCCATTTTCTTTTTATATAGTATTGATGCTATTTGGAAGTGGAGCGAGATCTTTTTCAAAAAACAACAGATTATCGGTTTGTTTTCTCAGGAATGTGCACAGAGAAGTCTGCTCTTCTTTAAAGTTTTTCACTCTAAAAAATTTTATAAATGATTTCTTGTATTTTATTTATCTCTTAAATTGGTATTTATAGATTTTAGCCTCGTTGGACTTAGGCTATTAGGGTTTTCTGCCCCCTTTATGGGCTTGACTTGTCTTTTAGGCTCTTTAGCCCATTTACTAATTAATTAATTTTAGAGTCTATTTGTTATTTTTAGTCAATTTATCAAAATGTCCTTAAGTCTAATTTTAGTCACATCATCAAGCACTTCCCCCCCCCCCCCAATTTTCGTTGAGAAACTTTCAATTTTACGTTAAAAATATCTTATAAATTTAATTTATTAAATTTTTTTATGTTAATTTGAGTAATTATTCTTGGCTCAAGAGTTTGTGAATTCTTAATTGTTGTCCAAGTTAAGGTTGAGTAGGTTTCAAAATTTTTGAGTCTTCTAAGAAGTGCTCCATAAAGGTGGTCTTGTTGGCACCTAGAGAGTTGGCGAAAAGATAGGGTTCCATCTTGGCTAGGAAGAGAAGGAGGGAAGACAACTCTATTAGGAGTGTCAATATGAGTCATCAAGGTAAGTCTTCTATATACTTTGGACTCTTGATTTATTTCTTCCTTCTTGGTTTCTTCGTTTGTTCATTCAATCACAATTTCTTTTAACTTAGCAAGAACTTCAAGGCCTTAGTCGAGTCAAAGAACGTCTAAGTCTAGTTCTGAGTTGAGTTTAGGAAAGAAGTCTTCAACCAATCGGTCGAATAGAAGCAAAGGAGAAGCCAATATGATGGCCATTTGGCCAATCAGCCATCCACACATAGCAGTGGTGCCAGGCGCTCGTAAGGCGTTTGCAACTGGTACTTGTTGGATACTGGCCTTAAGCTCGCATGTTGCTCATGGGTTGGTTTATACTCGCAGAGATCATTCTCCATGTAGTGTCACAACATATCCCAGTTCTGCTCTTGAGGTGTAGTTAGTCCAGGCTTTAGAAAACTTTGAGAAATCTCTTAGTGAGCGTGAAACCAAGGAGTCATCTTTATCATCTAGTTCTGATTCCGAAGAGCGGGGTTATTCTAATGAGGAGTTTGAGAACATTCTTGCTAGGGATGATAATTTCTCAAAAGCAGTAGTTCATCTGGGTCACGAAGATTGCTAATTTGCCAAAGTTTGATGGTCTGCAGAACCCTAAGAGCACCGAGAAAACCTCCTCATGAGGATGGAGCTCTATGACCTAAGTGAAGCTGCCTACTACAAGATGTTCCATACTACCCTCACCAAGCATGTTCTGAGATGGTTCAATCAGAGTGCAAAACTGTTTAAATCTCCATAACCAAAAACACAAAGTGTAACAATGCCCAAATGTTTAGATATATAAATCAATATCTAGCCTATACTTGATCGCCATAAAAGAAACCACCTAGTAAGCTTCCAAAATAAAGTAAAAAGTAAGCAGTCATTGACCAACAAAAGAAAAGAAAAGAGATGAACTCCTAGCCTAAATCCTACTCTACTAGTGTGGAGCCACAACAGTTAGATCCTTTGCCATGGCATTAGCTCCAAATTCCAATGCTCCGTCAGCTATCATGGTAAGGAGATTAACAGAAATGGTGAGTTTAAGCAATAGCAAGTCCTTTGGAGAGTACTACCCAGTCTCACCAAGCATGCATTGACAATCCTGGATAGTCTACTCATAAATCACAGTAGCCTTCACCTCGACTGTCTCAAAGAACTCATTAGAGCCTTTGAACTCATTCATTGCCTTTTCATGCACAATAGACACAAGCACCTTCCCAACAGAAGCCTCCAAGAATTTCGTCCCAATCTTCACCTCCCTAACATACTCCTTTAGCTGCTCATGTTTCTTCAACAGCTTTGTGAACTTCTCATACTTCTGAGCATGTTGTTGGGTGAGTCTCGCAACCTTCTTCTTAAGCTGAGCTACCATAGCTAGAGTCCCTTTTGCTCGATGGGACATCTATATAACTAAGTTCCAACTTGTTTCAAAAATGACAAATACAATAGTTAAATGATCGTGCATAACTACAAATATACCATGCAAGCGAAATAAACTAAGTAAGAAGAGAGATACTTGCCCAAGTTAGATCTCCAACGACAAACTCGGACAGCTAAGAAGAGGAGAATATCTCTATCGTCTCTTAGTTATATTCGCTAATGCTTTCTACAAGTTGTTAGTACTAAAAGTAGTCTCATTGATATTGCAATCAGAGTTAATACCAAAACTCCTATTCAAACCTAATGGGAACAAACCCTTGTCATCACCAGCATGAAAAAAGGCCAAGATGATCTTGGGCAAGTAACTCTATTAATAGTCGTTGAGCTCAGTTGCGTGGGCATGTGACCATAGTGGGGACGACGTGGGGGCCAAAGCAACCTCAATTGCATAAATCCTAGCCCTAGATCGGGGGTGGGTCTGAGGCTGCTGGGGTACTTAGAGCAGATTGGGGACATCCCGCACCCAAATTAAAAAAAAACGTAACTCTAGTAATGGATTCCCAAGCATGCACCCCGACTGGTCTTGAAATCACTGGCTCAAAATCATCACCTATGCTAGTGTGAGGTGCCGTATAAGGAGCTGGAACATAAGGCTCCCTAGAATGCTTTCTTGGGAGGCTCGGACAATGCCCCCCCCCAGTTCTCCATTGTATGCATCTCATAAGAATCCCGATTCACACTCTTAGCATGAATCCTTGCCAAATCAATCTTCTTTTTTTCCAAGAGTAAATGAATTGGATTAAACTCAATTATTCAAGAAATAATCAAGAAAAATAATACAAATGTCAAAGAGAAAGCAAAAATACAATAATAAACACACAAGCAAGCAAAAAGCCAAAAAGAATTAACTACCTTAAGGAAACATGTATACATATCGAAAGGAGAAACAAATAAACCTGCCTCCTCAAAGCGCTAGCGAAGGTCACGATGAACCTACGCCGACGCATTAATAACTACGAACTACTCCAAACACAGGGAACCCCTCAACCCTCATCTCGTAGAAAGAAAGAAAAAAAACTCTTCCAAGGCATTCTAGAGGAAGGCTAATCACTCAAAAATTTACAATTCAGCCAAGGATAAAAGGTGGAAAAAGATCTCATTTGGTATCCTTTACACCATGAAAATAGAGTGAAAACTATCTAAGGAGAAAGGAAGACCCTAGTCCTCAAAATGGTACTGAAACCCTATAAAATATGTGAAGGAATTCAGAACAAACTAACTCAAACACATCCCATAACTCCTAACTATCTCCAACAACAAAGCATCCAGAGGAAGAGAAAAAACACTACTAAAGTAACTGTTGAAAACGATGTTTCCTTAAGGAGGCAATACATATGATCCTCCGAAGAAGGAATAACAAACTCAAACGTGTTAAAGGTGTAGACTTTACGTCTCAAATGTCTAACTCTTAAACACGATAATTCATTAACACCATCAAAACTACTATCAACATTATGAGTGTTAATTAAATTGCATTTTTGTCGTTTAATTCATATAATTTTCCCTTATGATTAATAGTAAAAATGTTTAATTGTTGGATTTTAACTTTTATTTTATATTTTGTCAAGCAAATTGAAGATTCGAGATAAATGCAGTTGAAAATTGAGTATTTGACATGCTTGGAGCAAAAATCGCATTCCCGAGAATATGAGAAATGGAAGAAGAAAATAATTTGAGTGTGGACGTGTTTTGGCAGTTGTACATTTTTGGAATGTTCTAATTTATATTTCTTTAATTAGGAGAATTTGAGCTTTCCTACTTTGGTAGGACTCTTAATTAGTTTCTCAGTTACATTAGGAGTAGTAGGCTATTTATAGGGAACCAGAAATGTTTCATAGAAGCTTTTTCATATATTTCATTCAACATATTTTATTTTTCTTGTGTTTTTCTCTCAAATATGAGTTGCTAAACTCTTATTCTAGCCTAAGGGATTGTTGAAGTTTAGGTTCTTCAGTATTTGTGAGATCTAAATAATTTATTCGTATTCCTCATTTCTTAAGTATTTACTTATCTTCTGTTTTCATTACGAATATTCAGGTTTATTGAATTTAGGTCCCAAATTTGATAGTTTAGAATATTGCTCTATCAATTAGAATGTTAAATCCACAATTGTTTAATTGTTCTAATGCGTGTGGCAAATAACATAGTTATGTGTGGGGATATGCATGATTTATGTTATGTGGATAAATAATATAGTCTAAGTGAACCCCATCTATGTGTGTTTGTTGGCTAGGGCTGGGTCTCTCTAGTTTTTAATGTTGTTGATAAATTAAATCCTAGGAGCGTTTCTTCAGGGTTGTTTATTGGCAAAGGAAATAACTAACGAACTTCTCTTAGTTATCAAGATGGTAAGGAGGGATTGGTTATTAGGACATCCGAGTAACTATAACCAGTCTATTCAAGAAAAGAGGAATTTATCTTTGCATCAATGATCAATTCTGTTAACCAAACTGAGATTTTACCTTAGGCTAGATTTCCTTCTTATTGATTTCTTATTTTATTTGTGATTTATTTACTTTTAAGATTCTAGGTCTTCATCTTTATAAAAATCCCCCATTCTATTTTATTTTATTTAGTAAACTTGAAAGAAATAAAATTTACCAATCTCTGTGGAATACAACCCTACTTACCACTTATTACAAATCATATCTTTAGAGTAGGAAATTATTTTTGTTGGATTCGACACCCACCAAGGAGCATCCACAGACCCTTCCTCAAAAGAGTCTTGATGTTCTCCAAATTTAAACTCAAAACCAAACTCTGACACTGATGAAAGGTGCGACTAAAAAATAAAGGAATGGCTAATGTGGTCTTGATGTGCGACTCCATGATCTAAGACTGGACTAGATGATGCGCCCAAAGAAGGGTTCACAAACTTAGAAGATGCAGTGACACCTCAAGGAAGACAACCCCCATAAACACGGACAACTTTGATATAATTGTGATTGCCCAAGACACATTAGTTTAAGCGGTCGCCTATGCTGGGGACACCCCACGAGTGCCAGCCCAAGGAAAAAGGATGCCCCATAGGTGCCTGCATCGTGGGCGCTTGCTACACACACCCGACCGACTGGCCACTCCATGATGGTGACAACCTCGCTGTTGACCCCTATCGAACCCTTAGCTTTGATTTAGACTTGGTCCCGCTATTTGACATCCGGCTCTTAAAAGTAGACATGTCTCGCTCCCAAGTTAAAATTTTCAAATTTTTTTTTACTAAATCTAAGGAGTTAGAAAATATAAGGGAACGGTGAAAGCAAAGAAAAAAAAGGTGAAATATTATCTTAGAAACTCATCTTGGTTCAAAAAAAGCTTAGTTTCTAAAAACAAAAATCCATCAAATTAGCTAAATCTTTTGCAAAATGCAATGCGTTAAGCAAGACATCTCCAGGAAACAACCAATCAAGGAGATATAAGAATCTCCAACTTAGACCATTATTGAATTGTTCAAATTTTCCCAAGGTCAAAATTTAAAATCAACTACATTACTAAAATTTAGTAAAATCAATTGTTAAGTTCAGATAAATTAAAATTAAGTTTATGATATAATTCGAATATGTAAATAAAATTTTCAAATTGAAAGTAGAGAGGTTTAATGATATGAAAAAATAAGACTATGAGGTAAAAAGTTAAAAAAATAAAAATAAAAATGCCAACTAAATAAATAAATAAATAAGAAAAAGACCAGCGACTAACAAATTAAGTCAATCAATATGGGCACCCAAACCCGAATAGAATGAAAGTCACCATAAATACCAACTCTCAAAAAGACATCTAATTGTTCATGAAAAATTCTCGAGCTTTGACTCTATTGTAAGCGTTACAAGAGTAAAAACATATAACACCCTAAGTTCGTAAACATGGAATTTTTTTAATAAAAGAACTCAAATTTAATGAATTGGATTAACGTTAAGATTTTAAAATAAAATAACAATAAATAAAATAATAAAATTGGATTAGGTTCAAGAGAGTCGCATTTAAATTCTATAACATCCCGTCTTTTCTCGTAAGTAATTCTTCTTTAAATTTTTTTTTTATTATTATTATTAAAATTTGAAGATTTGAAAGTTTTAGAGAATGAAAATTATATTTCTGATGAAGAAAGTTGCAATCCTTGTAAACAAGGACAACCTTGTTCTAAACAAGAAAGTGATAATGAAGAATTTTATAAAATTCTTGCTCAATTCAATGATTTAAATATCAATGTTTTAAATGGTGAAAATTTTGTAGAACTTTTGAAATTTATAAAAGATCCAGAAATTAGGTCTAAAATTATAGATCAAATTGAGAATACTCCTAGTACTTCTTCTACTAATAGTTTTGATGATAATCAAAAGGTTTATACTTCACCAGAACCTTATTCTATGGCTGAGGTTCAAAAAATTCTTAAACAAAGACAAAAGATTGAAACTCCTACTACAGTTCAAGACTTAACTGTAGAGATTAAAAAATTTAAAAATGAGATTTATAATCTTAAACAATAAAATAAATTTCTTGATGAAAGGATTTCTATATTAGAAAATAATAATAAAATTATGAGTTTTAATAATAAATTTTTTGATGAAATAATAATATTTCCTAATAATGATAATTTTCTTTCCACTCTTGAGATGATTACATCACAAAAATGGGTTATAAAAATAACTTTACTCATTGATAATAATTTTAAAAGGGAATTAACTGCTTTGGTTGATAGTGGAACAAATCTTAATTGTATACAAAAAGGAATAATTCCTACTAGGTATTTTCATAAAACTACTCATACTCTTAGTAATGTTAATGATCAGAAATTAGATATTCAATATAAATTACCAAAAGCATATATTTGCAAAAATAATATTTGTATTCCTACAAGTTTTTTACTTGTTAAAAATATAACTAATCAAGTTATACTAGGTACTCCATTTTTAAAGAAAATATTTCCTATAAAAAATATTGATGAAAAAGGTTTTAAAGGAACCTTTGAAGAAAAGGAAATAAGTTTTCAGTCTATAACTGAACCTTGTTTTACATCAAATTCATGATTTGCTTATATCAAAAAATCATCAAATTAATTTCTTGAAAGAAGAAATTAATATTTTAACAGTTGAAGAAAAACTTCAAAATCCTAAATTACAGGATAAGATTAAATTAATAATTAGTCAATTTTCTTTAGAAATTTGTAATGATCATCCAAATGCTTTCTAGAATAGAAAGAAACATGTTGTTAATCTTAAATATGAAGATGATTTTGATGAAAAGAAAATTCCTACTAAAGCTAGACCATGTCAAGTGAATTTTGAATATTTAGAATTATGTAAAAAAGAAATTGATTCTCTTTTACAAAAAGGTTTAATAAATCATTCTAAATCTTCTTGGTCTTGTACTGCTTTTTATGTTGATAAACATTACAAGAAAGAGGAATACCTCGCCTTGTTATTAATTACAAACCTCTTAATAAAGTTTTAAAATAGATCAGATATCCTATTTTTAATAAAAAAGATTTGCTTGATAGACTTTATGAAGCTATTATATTTTCAAAGTTTGATTTAAAATTAGGATATTGGCAAATTCAAATTGCTAAAGAAGACATATATAAAACTACTTTTAATGTTCCAATAGGACAATTTGAATGGAATGTTATACCATTTCGTCTAAAAAATGCTCCTTCAGAATTTCAAAAAATTATGAATGATATATTTATTCCTTATAGTGAATTTATAATAGTTTATATTGATGATATATTAGTTTTTTCTAAAATCATTGAAATGCATTTTAAACATCTTGATACTTTCAAGAAAATTGTTATTCAAAATGGTTTAGTCATATCTAAAACAAAAATGAATATTTTTCAAACAAAAATTAGATTTCTTGGTCATAATATAGAAAAGGGAAAAATAATTCCTATCAATAGAAGTATAGAATTTGCTTCTAAATTTCCTGATAAAATTACTGATAAAACTCAATTACAAAGATGTCTTGGAAGTCTTAATTATATTTCTGCTTATTATAAGAATTTAGCAGAAGATATTGCTATTCTTTATGATAGATTAAAAAAGATTCCTAAACCTTGGACAGAAAAACATACTGAAGTTGTTAGAAAAATAAAATAGAAGATTAAAAATCTTCCTTATCTTATGCTTGCTAATCTTAATTGGAATAAAATTATAGAAACGGATGCTTCTGATATAGGTTATGAAGGTATTTTAAAACAAATACATCCAGATAATAAACAATAATATCTTGTTAGATTTCATTCAGGAAAATGGAATAATAGCCAGAAGAATTATGCTACTATAGCTAAAGAAATTCTTGCAATTGTTAAAAGTGTTTTAAAATTTCAAGATGATTTATATAATCAAAAATTTATTATAAAAATAGATTGCCAATCAGCAAAATATATGTTTAATAAAGATTTTAAACATGATGCTTCTAAGCAAATGTTTGCTAGATGGCAAGCTCATTTAGCTCCATTTGATTTTGAAATTCATTATTAGAAAGGTACAAATAATAGTTTGCCTGACTTTCTTTCTTGTGAGTATTTGTAGGAATGATCCTAAGAGGAAGGGGTCAAAACTTCCCCTTGAATAGAGGACGAAGAGGAAAAACTATTATCCAGCATGGATATCAAAGGTTAATATCATCCAATATTGCATCAGAAAATATTCCAGATGACCCTCTATTTAAAGAATTTCTTGAATACAAGAAACAGAGATATCAACAGGAAGGTAATACCTCATCTTATGCCAATATTACAACTGAGGAAGAAAATGATGATTCTTCCACTTATGAAAAAAGTTTATCCAAAGAAGCAATACTACTTTTGGAAAACGAAGATTTACAATGGCAAGATGAGCCATATACCTTAATGAAAAGGTATCTTGATACAACATCATATGCTGCAGGATCTTATAAACAAAGATCACATTATGAAAATATACTCATAAGTATAGGATCCTGCGAGATTAATCATTTTTATCCGACTAATAGTCGATCAAGTTTCAATTTCAGCAAAATTATAATAAAGAAGATTATATCTTCTGAAGAATGGGGAATTAGTACCCTAAGGGAAAAGGAATATTTTCATCATGAGTTAAAGACTCCAATCAAATTTAATTATTGGGATTATATTGAGGCATATAATAAAACCTTACTTTATGAAAATCCAAAGAAAAAACATTCTTGGTGTATAAAGGTTTTCTCTGAAGTTTATAAATGAGGGCTTCCTAATTGGTTTCATGAATCGTGGATTAATTATGGTCCATCAATAAAAATTATTCCAGAACCTTTTAAAGGTTTTTATACAGAATGGGTGAATTGTTCACCAAAACTTATCAATTTGGAACACCAAAATAAGTGGATTGAGGGAATGGACCCAATGTATTTCTTCATTGAGTTTTCTATTCCCTGGATCTGGAAATGGGCTCCAGAAGTTGATCATACTCAACAAAATATTCCATGTTTAAGGAGAATCTTCTTCACGAAATTCTAGAACAAAATGCTCTTAAAAGACAAAGAAACATGAGCATACTATGGACAAGAAACTTTGGATCATATCCAAGAAAAAAAATTCAAAATATCAGCAGCTAATTAAAGTCAAGCAACAAAGGGAATCACCCAGTCCTTTTCAGCATATTATGAGGAAAATGCAAATGAAAAAAGGAGTAATCTCCATAGAAGAAATGGTTGAATCCTATATCGAAGAAATGAAGAAATATTTAATAAAAAATCTGGATGTTGAGATGGATAATAAATCCAATTCCTCAATGGCTACTTCATCAAAAGGAGAAAACCAATATAATTGTTTTGCAGGAGAATCTCAAGATCCTTATGAGGAAGAAGAACCCTCAATTGAAGATATTTTGATCATATTACAGAAACAATAAAAGATAATATAAAAAAAGAAAATCTAAAGAAGCATCCACCAGACAAGGATAAAGACTTGTCAACCAATTCAGACAAGAATAGACAAATCACCATCAAATTACTGTTGATTTTTTGACTTTCATAAAGTCACTTTTGTAATAGTACTGTTCAAATGCAAAATTTTCGCAAAAAAGTTTTGTTTTGAGTTTTGAAGTCTGGCCTAAATTTTCTATAAATAGGAAAGGTCACTTCAGTTTTAGGGGAAAGATAGCTAGAGCTTCCTCTACCCTCATTTGTATACATCTTTGTAAATTTTCATCTTTTGTATATTTTCAAATATAATTGAAGACTGAAAGATCTTCAAAGTTTTCTTCAGGTACTTTTAAATTTTTGGTTTGAATTAATATTTCTTTATATTGTTGAATATTAGCCTGAATGGCAGGCTAATTTAATTCTGTGTTGGGCTACATATTTCTTTACACTAATTAAGCATGATGATTATCATGCTATCAGGATAAGTATCTGGAATTGACAGAAATGATAGGAAGTTAAGGGGGTTTTGGGATCTGAACAGGCAGTTTTAATTATGAATCTTGGGGTGTGCCCTGATTTGCCCGCTGAAGCCGTGTAGAAGGCGTTTAGTGCGTTGTTAGGCCTAACAACTAGATTTGTAATTAGAACTCGAAAGTTAGAAATCCTGAGTAAAACACCGCTTACATGACTGGTTCTACCTACAATGCCGCCTTTCATGGCTGACCCATAAATCCTTGAATTTTTATACATTTTCCCGGTCCTGTCCATGGAATGGTATCGAAGCCATGGTGCTTGAGAAGTGTACAGATCTAGGGAAGTCCAACACAGAAATATTCCTTATGAATATTATAAGGAAGAGAGATACTGTTAAAAATAGGATCAATGAAGAATATGATATTCCTCATAATATTGATTTACTTAATAGATGGACTATTCCTAAAGTTGAACCTAAGGTTATATATAGATTAGGTACTTTTGAAAAACTTGGTTTAAAACAAGTAGTTAAAACTACAGAAGAATCTATTATATTAGATGGGAATAAAAAAATCTTGAAACTTTTAAGTCAATCTGATATAGATCACTATAAAGAAACCTATAGATTTATTCATATTGGTCTTGTGCAAATTGCATTTAAACCATTAACTTTAGAAAATCTACCTGAAAGCTTTATAGCAGCTTTAAGAGATGGTAGAAATATGAATTGGAAAAGATCATTGATGGGTATTATACAATCCAGTTTGGCTCATGGCCCTATTTAGTTTGATATTTATCCTAATTTACAATTATCTTTATCTGATGTTAATATACTAGATGCTCTTACTTTAAATGTTAAAACTCATGGTTATACTTATATGCTAGGAATAGAAGTTATATGTATCTGTTATAGAATTTATTTTAAACCACTTCACACACTAAATCCACAGTGTAAAAAGGTAAATAAACCTATTGATGAAACAATTCTTATAGAAACTAATTTTAGTAGATCTAATATTACTACTAGAAGAGCAATAAAATGGGAAGAAATTGTTTTTCCTGAAAATTGGATTATGGATCAAGCTGTTAATTTACAGCCTATGATAAATTCAAATGTTACTAATATAATACAATCATCTGATGGTACTATCCAAATACAATTTGAAGACAACAAAAAATTAATAGAATCTTCTTCTAGATCCAAAATTTCTAGATCTCATTCTAATACATCTTTTTACTCTCATATTTCACCCTTTGATGACTTTGATTTTCCATCAAGGGCTTCTAATTCTCAAATTAGAGAAATGCCTTCAAATGAGTATGAAATTCAGAATAATAAAGTCAATAAATTAAGAATTCCTAAAAATAATATTGTAAAAGGAATCTATAATAATCAAGAACAAGAAATAATTGAGTCTGAAATGAATTTTCCTATTTAATGGATTATAGTCAAAAAAATTGATTTTAGACCTGGATCTCCTACCAGGCAACTTGTTCAAAAAGAATTTAATTTACCTAAATGGGAACCATTTAGAAAATGATTTTTTGAAAATTTCAATGGAGAAGAAAAATTAAAATTCCAAAATGAATTTATTCTTTTGCTTCAAAAGAAAATAGAATAATTCCATTTGTTCCTTGGTTTATAACTACTTATGCAGAAAATTATATTTTTGTTATGGAAAGAAGTTATAAATTGAGTAGTGGACAAGTTTTAAAAGCTATATATCCACCACAACAACCTTTTCAAATTTATAATAATGGAGAAATATTATATTTTCTGCATTTCAAAAACTTTTTGAAAATGAAACACTCCAAGCTACTACTGCTACTATCAATAATTTAGTAAAACAACAAAATTATGCTAGTATGTATCTTAATGTATTAGGAGAACAAATTTCCTCTCTCCATAGTAGAGTTGAAGATTTATACTCTCTTGTTAATCAAGTTAAGAATTTAATTAGTGTTGCAAACCTTAAACAAGGTCAACCTCAACATAAGGAGGCTATTGCTACCCCTAGTATTCAACCCCCTCCTGAAATTCATAATTTCAAATTAAAATTTGTTAGTGAATTAGAAAAAATTCTTGATAATAAGTTTAAAGGATTAAAACTTAATACTCTTAATAAAGAATTTGAAGATGGTATGAGTAGTACTGATAATTATAAGAATTATATTAAAGATGAAATTAATAAAATTGAAAAGTATGCTGATAAACCAACTATAAGGATGTATTATTATCCTATACCAACTCCTCAAGATGTTCTTCATGAAGAACAAGAATTTATTATTAATAATAGTTATAATGGAAAAAATATTTATGAATGGAATCTTGATGGTTATACTGAAAGACAGATTTATAATTTGGTTCATAGAATGCTAATGTACAACACAATTTCTAAAACAAATGGTAATAGTGATAAAGATGTTGCTAGCATAATTGTTGCAGGATTTACTGGACAATTAAAAGGTTGGTGGGATAATTATCTTACTGCTTCTCATAGAACTGAAATTCTTAGTACTATTAAGAGTGAAACAGGTCATAATGTTGAAAATGCTATTTACACACTTGTTGTTAATATTATAGAACATTTTACTGGTAGATGGTCTGATAATAGTGAGAATATCAAAACATTACTTAATGGGTTAAAATGTCATACTCTCACCTCATTTAGGTAGTATAAAGATACCTTTTTGTCTAGAGTAATGGAACTTCCTAAGTCTAATAGTGCTTATTGGAAATCTAAATTTATAGATGGTTTACCTTTTTTATTTGCTGAAAGAGTTAGAAAAAAATCTTAGAAAAGGAGGTGCTAATATTGAATATGATAGTTATACTTATGGTAAACTTATAGGAACATGTATTCAAGAAGGTTTATCCTTATGTAATGAGATTAATTTAAATCAACAGATTAAAAGACATAATATTACAGAAAAAAGACAATTAGGTCAATTTTGTGGTCAATTTGGTATGGAACAACCATCCACTAGTAAGCATCATAGGCATAAAAAAGATAGAGTATCTTTTAATAAAAGGAAAGAGAAAAAAGAAAGAAAGAAAGAATAGAAATGAAAAAAAACAAAAGCCTGTTTTAAATGTAGTAAAATTGGCCATTATGCTAATAAGTGTAAAATGAAGAAAAAGATTAATAATCTTAATATTGATGAAGAGTTAAAAGAAACTCTTTCTAAATTAGTACTAAATTCTGAATCAAAAGATAATATGATAATTCAGATAATAGTTATGAGAAATCTTTAGTATTTGATGATTTAAAAGCATTAGAAAATGAGAATTATATTTCTAAAGAAGAATGTTGTGATCCTTGTCAAAAAGGAAATACTTGTATTAGACAAGAAAGTGATAATGAAGAATTTTATAAAATTCTTGCTCAATTTAATGATTTAAATGTTAATGTTCTAAATAGTGAAAATCTTATGGAACTATTAAAGTTTATAAAAGATTCAGAAAATAGATCTAAAATCATAGGTCAAATAGCAAATACTCCTAGTACTTCGCATAATAATTTTGATAAAAATCAAGAAGTTTATACTTCATCAAAACCATATACCATGGCTGAGGTTCAAAGAATTTTAAAACAAAGACAAAAAATTGAAACTCCTACTACAATATATGATTTAACTTTAGAAACAAATAATTTAAAAAATGAGATTCATAATCTTAAGCAAGAAAATAAATTTCTTGATGAAAGAATTTCTATTTTAGAAAATAATAATAAAATCATGAGTTTTCATAATAAAAATCTTGATGAAATAATAAGATTTTCTACAGATGATAATTTTGTTTCTACACTTGAGATTATTACATCTCAAAAATGGTTTATAAAAATAACTTTACTTATTGATAATAAATTTAAAAAGGAATTAACTGCTTTAGTTGACAGTGAAGTAGACCTAAATTCTATACAGGAAGGACTAATTCCTACCAAGTATTTTCATAAAACTACTGGTCAGAAATTAGATATTCAATATAAATTACCAAAAGCATATATTTGTAAAAATAATATTTGTATTCCTACAAGTTTTTTACTTGTTAAAAACATAACTAACCAAGTTATAATTGGTACTCCATTTTTAAAGAAAATATTTCCTATTAAAAATATTGATGAAAAAGGTTTCAAAGGAACTTTTGAAGAAAAAGAAATAAGTTTTCAGTTTATAACTTATCCTTTTACTAGAGTTCTTCATCAACTCCATGATTTGCTTATAGCAAAAAATCATCAAATTAATTTTCTCAAAGAAGACATTAATATTTTAACAATTGAAGAAAAACTTCAAAATCCTAAATTACAGGATAAAATTAGATTAATAATTAATCAATTTTCTTTAGAAATATGTAATGATCATCCAAATGCTTTTTGGAATAGAAAGAAACATATTGTTAATCTTCCATATGAAGATGAGTTTGATGAAAGAAAATTCCTACTAAAGCTAGACCATGTCAAATGAATTTTGAATATTTAGAATTATGTAAAAAAGAAATTACTTCTCTTTTAGAAAAAGGTTTAATAAAACATTCTAAATCTCCTTGGTCTTATACTACTTTTTATGTTAATAAACATTCTGAACAAGAAAGAGGAATACCTCGCCTTGTTATCAATTATAAACCTCTTAATAAAGTATTAAATTGAATTAGATATCCTGTTCCTAATAAGAAAGATTTACTTGATAGACTTTATGAAGCTATAATATTTTCAAATTTTGATTTAAAATTCGGATATTGGCATATTCAAATTGCTGAAGCAGACAGGTATAAAATTGCTTTCAATGTTCCAATAGGCAATTTGAATGGAATGTTATGTCATTTGGTCTGAAGAATGCTCCTTCAGAATTTCAGAAAATCATGAATGATATATTTATTCCTTATAGTGAATTTATCATAGTTTATATTGATGATATATCAGTTTTTTCTAAGACTATTGAAA
Source organism: Jacaranda mimosifolia (assembly GCA_018894105.1). Lineage (NCBI taxonomy): Eukaryota > Viridiplantae > Streptophyta > Magnoliopsida > Lamiales > Bignoniaceae > Jacaranda > Jacaranda mimosifolia. Next base: position 14,034,119 of record CM032133.1, on the reverse strand, counting down.
TGCATTTTAGGCATCTTGATATTTTCAAGAAAATTATTATTCAAAATGGTTTAGTCATATCTAGAACAAAAATGAATATTTTCCAAACAAAAGTTAGATTTCTTGGTCATAACATAGAAAAAGGAGAAATTATTCCTATCAATAGAAGTATAGAATTTGCTTCTAAATTTCCTGATAAAATTATTGATAAAACTCAGTTACAAAGATTTTTAGGAAGTTTGAATTATATTTCTGCTTATTATAAAAATTTAGCATAAGATAATGCTATTTTATATGAAAGATTGAAAAAGGTTCCTAAACCATGGACTGAACAACATACTGAGCTTGTTAGAAAAATAAAACAAAAGGTTAATAATCTTCCTTGTCTTATGTTTGCCAATCCAAATTGGAAAAAAATTATAGAAACTGATGCTTTTGATATAGGTTATGGAGGAATCTTAAAACAAATACATTAGAAACTAGACAAGAATATCTTGTTAGATTTTATTCAGGAAAATGGAATAATAGTCAAAGAAATTATGCTACTATTGCTAAAGAAATATTAGCAATTGTTAAATGTGTTTTAAAATTCCAAGATGATTTATATAATCAAAAGTTTATTATAAAAACATATTGCTAATCAGCAAAATATATGTTTAATAAAGATTTTAAACATGATGTTTCTAAGCAAATGTTTGCTAGATGGCAAGCTCATTTATCTCCATTTGATTTTGATATTCATTATAAGAAATGTACAGATAATAGTCTGCCTGACTTTTTTCACGTAAGTATTTGCAGGAATGATCCCACGAGGAAGGGGTCAAAACTTTCCCTCTAATAGAAGAGGAAGAGGAAAAACAATTATACAGCATGGATCTCAGAGACTAATAGCTTCCAATATTGCATCGGGTAATATCCCGGATGACCCTTTATTCAAAGAGTTTCTTGAATACAATAAACAAAAAGATCAACAGGAAGGTAATACCTCCTCATACGCTAATATTACAAATGATGAAGAAAATGATGATTCTTCCACTTATGAAAAAAGTTTAGCTGGAGAAGTTATACTACTCTTGGAAAACAAAGATTTACAATGACAGGATGAGCCATGGACCTTAATGCAAATGTACCTTGATACAACATCATATGCTGCAGGATCTTATAAACAAAGAATATATTATGAAAATATACTCATAAGTACAAGATCCTGTGAGATCAATCATTTTTATCCGACTAATAGTCGATCCATTTATAATTTCAGTAAAATTATAATCAAGAAGATTATATCTTTTGAAGAATGGGGAATTAGCACCCTAAGAGAAAAATAATATTTTCATTCCCATCTAATATAATAGATTCTTCTGTAGTTTTATCTACTTGTTTTAAACCAAGTTTTTCGAAGGTACCTAATCTGTATATGACCTTAGGTTCAACTTTAGGAATTGTCCATTTATTAAGCAAATCAATATTATTAGGAATATCATATTCTTCATTGATACTGTTTTTAACAGTATCTTTCTTCCTTATTATATTCATAAGGGAAAATCTGTGTTGAACTTCCATAAATCTATACACCTTTTTAAGCACCATGGCTCTGATACCATTCAGGGGAGAGGATCGAGAAAGTGTTAGGAATTCAAGGATCCAAGGGCCAGCCAAGAGAGGCGGCATTTTAGATAAAACCAGCCATGTAGGCGGTATTTTACTGAGGATCTCCAATTGTCTAGTCTAATTATAGATCTGGTTTGGGCCCCAACAACGTCCTAAACGCCTTCCACGGCAACAGCGGGCAAAAACAGACACACACCAAGACCCATAATTAAACTTCCTGTTTAGACCCCTGAAACCCCCTCATCAGGGGAGAGGACCGAGAAAGTGTTAGGAATTCAAGGATCCAAGGACCAGCCATGAGAGGCGGCATTTTAGGTAAAACCAACCATGTAGGCAGTATTTTACTCAGGATCTCCAACTGTCTAGTCTAATTATAGATCTGGTTTGGGCCCCAACAACGCCCTAAACGCCTTCCACGGCAACAACGGACAAAAACAGGCGCGCACCAAGATCCATAATTAAACTGCCTGTTTAGACCCCTGAAACCCCCATATCCTCCGATCCTTTCTAACATTTCCAGACACTCATCCTTAAAGCATGATAATCATCATGCTTAATTAGTGTAAAGAATTATGTAGTTCAACACAGAATTAAATTAGAAAATAGAAAATTAAAAATACCTAGAAAAGTAGTTGAAGAACTTTAGTCTTCAATTATATTTAAAATTTTTCAAGAATGAAAGATTTACAAGATTTTATACAAGAGGGTATGTGGAGCTCTAAGTAGGTTCTTCAGACTTCTTTTTGATGTTGTCTTTAATTGTTTCTTTCAAACTTTCAAACATATCCTCAATTGAGGGTTTTTCATCCTCATAAGGATCCTGAGATTCTCCTGCTAGACAATTGATTTAATTCTCCCATTTTGATGAGGTAGCCATTGAGAAATTGGATTTATTATCCATTTCAACATCTAGATTTTTCATTAAATGTTTCTTCATTTCCGCTATGTAAGATTCAACCATTTCTTCTTTGGAGATTGCTCTTTTTTTCATTTGCATTTTTCTCATGACATGCTGAAAAGGACTAGGAGATTCCCTTTGTTGTTTGGCCTTGATCAACTGCTGATATTTTGATATTTTTTCTTGGATATGATCCAAATTTTCTTTTCCATGATATGCTCCTGTCTCTTTATCTTTCAAGAGCATTTTATTCCAAAAATTTGTGAAGAAGATTCTTCTTATGCATGGAATATTTTGTTGAGTATAATCAACTTTAGGAGCCCATTTCCAGATCCATGGAATAGAGAATTCAACAAAGAAATACATTGGGGCCATTCCGTCAATCTATTTATTATGGTGCTCTAAATTTATAAGTTTTGGTGAACAATTCACCCATTATGTGTAACAACCTTTAAAAGGTTCTGGAAGAATTTTTATTGATGGACCATAATTAACCCACCATTCATAAAACCAATTTGGTAATTCTCGTTTATAAACTTCTGAGCATACCTTAATAAACCAAGAACGTTTTCTTTTTGAATTTTCATATAATAAGGCTTTATTAAATGCCTCAATATAATCCCAATAATTGAATTTAATTGGAGTTTTTAACTCTTGATGAAAATATTCTTTTTCTCTTAGGGTGCTAATTCCCCATTATTCAGACGATATAATCTTCTTGATTATAATTTTACTGAAATTATAATTTTACTTTATATTTATTAGATTTGAAATAGGCAGCTCAAACTATGAATATGATGAATGAAGACTGAATCAAGAAAAGGCCGTAGTCACGCCTCATTTTAAATGTTTGGAGTTGTTCATAAATTTTCTATTCTAACACGAATGAAGAAAATATATTGAAAACACGAAAAATAAGTAATAATATTTATACCTCCAATCTTTAATCAGTACCAGCTTTAGATTAATCGATATTGACAATTATTAATTTTTAATATTACGGAAAAACAAGAATCACCATATCATTATCAACAAACAATAAAATTGTTGTCAATTATTATTAATTGGAGAAAAAAAAAAAAAAAAAATTAACCCCTCCTCATTATAACGAAAAACAACATGGAATTTACTGTCAACTGCTACGACAAATCATTTTTCCCCACCCCACCCCGTCCTCCATACCCATAGCTCTCTCGATCCTCTCAGCAGTCGATCTTTTCTCCTGCTCTAGATTCTCCCGCGGCTCCACCCCACCACCACCTCCACTCAACCAAGTCGCCCCCCCCACCCCCCCACCCCACCTCACCCCACCTGGGTAGTCTGTGTCTACGGCATCGTTGTTGGCCGAAATAATTTCATCCCCAGAAGTTGATGCACTGTGCTGTTGAGCTTGCACCCAACCCCAAACAAGCAACTCTTCCTCAGCCGTTCCGCAAAAGCCATCTCTAGATCCCGCCGAATTCATCGCCTCGCCGTCCATGTAGAATGCTTCTTGATTATTTTCGATCTGTCAATTGATTCATCGATCGAATTCGTTGTCCTTGCGATTCTCCTTCGAATTTTGTGGGAATGGCGGGGCAGACTCCGAGTATGGAACAATTTGAGGCGTATTTTCAGAGAGCGGATGTGGATCGGGATGGTCGGATTAGTGGGAATGAGGCCGTTGCCTTTCTCCAAGCTTCAAATTTACCTAGACAAGTCCTTGCTCAGGTCCTTTTTCTAGTTTCTTTTAACCGAGATTCCTTTTGCATATATAACTAATTCTCCATTTTCATGCCTCGTGGATGAGATGAGTTGCTTTAAGCACTGTATAATTGTTGTGATTAATAGCCATCTCAAGATTGCTAAGCACTACGTTATTTAGCGAGAGAAGATTTGCGCGTAGTTTCACCTGATTTTGTGTTTTATTTTTATATTGAATCATGTCTAAGTTTGCGAAACCACTAATCAGTATGTTTGGTGTCTAGATAAGCAACTAAAAGATTGAAACATGTTTGCTATTTAGCTTGAGTTTAATGGGAAAGTAAAAAGTGTACTAAGGAACCATGGCACAGGTTGGTGGCTATTGGGTTGTCCTCTGCTAGGCCGCCTTTGTTGTTTCATTAATATTTAGCTTAATGTTACAATTCCATGTATCTCAACTTTGTTCAAGGCAATGGAAACCATGGATCTGTGAGGATCTGATGCTTAAACTTTGATGAGTCTCTTTCTTTTGCATTGCTTTTGTTCATCCAAGGAAGTGGGGACAAGAGTACACTAGTGGTAGTTTTTAAGTTGGACGAAAGCTGCTTATGTAAAATTATGCTTCTCTGCTTCTCTTATTTGTCGTACTCTCTACACAACATAGGAACATCTTTCATGTTTTTCCTTCCTTGATATATATTCCATCCATCTTTCCATCTAAACTTGTCTAGCCATCAAGCTAGGTTTAACACTGGAATTTCACTCATAAATAAGATCTTAGGAAAATTCAAAATGAGGTTAAGTATTAAATTGTAACAGACAAATAACTAGATTATGCGCATTTTTCTGCATGTTGAGAGGAGATGCAACCAAGCTTAATTACGAATTGCTAATGGAGATGACACACAGTCTTACAGTCAAGAGAATGAGGCTGCTAGAGATAGGTGGAAACATATTGCATCTATGACATTTTTCTTCCAGAATTCTGGAATTTAACCAATATCCTTTTATTTTTATTTTTTTTTTTATTTTTTTTATTTTTTTATTTTTTTATTTTATTTTTATTTTTATTTTTTCTAGTGAGTTAAAGTGGATAAAATAGATATTCTACATAACCTGGAGGCGTGCATGTAAGGATTTCAAAAAGTTATTCTTGTAGAGGGGTAGCATATGGCAATCGTGGAATACAGATCAGTGGAGAATTCTGCCTGATGCTAGGTAGTAGTTGCTGCCCCTCTGCCACTGCCCTCCTCTTTCATCATAGACATCAGATTGATTTGTGATGTATTTTGCCTTCATGTAATTGATTCATCTGCCCCGAGAATAATCCAATTGATGAAAACGGGTTTTACTCTTGATAATAGTTTATGGCGCCTTCTTTGATTATAATGGTGCTGCTTAGTTGTGGATTATTTCTAATTATGATTGAGGGTAGATGACTACTTTGTAGTTTCCATCTGTATGACAGCAGGTTCATGGTTGTTGTTTTGAACTGTAGAGTTATTCCTTCCGCAAGAACACTATTGATAACAAGATAGAGACATGGAATCCTGAAATACCTGCGACTCTTTAGAGATCTGCCTTCTGTATATGTGATGAGAAGTTGACAAATAATATATGCTTTTGTGGCTTTTGTGCAGATATGGATGTATGCTGATCAAAATCGAGTTGGTTTCCTGAGTCGTTCAGAATTTTATAATGCTCTTAAACTTGTCACAGTGGCACAAAGCAAGAGAGATTTGACTCCAGAACTCGTGAAGGCTGCCTTATATGGTCCAGCTTCAAACAAAATCCCTGCTCCTCAGATAAATCTCGCAGCCATACCTGGTTCTCAGTCAAATGCAAATGCAGGTCCATCTCCTGTGCAACTTGGTGGCCCTCCAACCTCCACCCAGGGTCTTGGCTTGCAAAGTTTCCAGCAAAGTCAAATCACAAGGCCACCTCGCCCTCCGCCTCCTACTTCTGGATTCCAATCTCAGCCGGGTGTTTCAACCCAAGGAACGCCTGGGACAGGTTCTATGTCCGTGTCTCCTCGCCCTAATTCCTTTGGTTCGCTTGGTGGGAGTACCGACAGCATCCAAGCTGGAATATCTCCTCAAGTTTCAAACAGAAGCTTAATTCCTTCTGGAACTCCGGGCGGCTTTGGCCTTACAGCATCACCTATTACTCAACCTAAAGCACCCGAAATTTCTGGGATATCGCAATCTGTATCATCTAAGCCAAATGATACATCTTTATTGAATTCCCAGGTTGGCAAGGAAGATTCCAAATCACTTTCATCTACAGGAAATGGGTTTGCTTCAGACTCAGTGTTTGGAGATGTGTTCTTGGTAACACCTTCTCAACCACAGCAAAATTCCACTACACTTACATATGCTGCCGGCAGCATGCCTCCCTCCTCTATCGGGAATTTGACTTCTTCAAGAGACCAGCCTACAGTTAAGCCAAATGCTGTTCCTGAACCTCCAGCCATTCAAGCTCAGCAAATCCCGTCCGCTGGGAAAGCAAATCAACATATTTCGGCAACAAAATCTTCTGCATTTCCTGTTGCAGCTGGACAATCTCAACCTTCATGGCCAAGAATGACTCAGTCTGATGTTCAGAAGTATAGCAAGGTATTTGTGCAAGTTGACACTGACCGAGATGGGCAAATTACTGGTGAACAGGCACGCAACTTATTCTTGAGTTGGAGGCTACCACGTGGTATGCTGTACTCCATTTAAGATCTGGAGCAAACCTTTTTCTGATCTTATCCTTTTAACTAGTATCAGTTTTTGCTTTTTATATAAAAACTAAGACATGGCTAGTTGAGAGTGGATAGTTTGTTCCCAGGTGATAAATATGGTGCTTGATTTTTTGTCCGTAACAGCTTACTTTCATGCTTATTTTCTCTTACCTTTAGTGGGATAGTGCTGATTTTGAAGGGAAATAACTTCACATTGGTCACGTCTGCATTCTGAATGATTTGGGGCAAAATAAAAAATAAGAGAATTAGAAGAATGTGTGTGTGTGTGTGTGTGTGTTTTATTTATTTATTATTATATTTTTTTTTATCTGCTATTGTCATGATACACTTTTTGACAGGAACCATCATGTCATTTTAGCTTTATGATGCTATTGATTAACTTTGCTTAGTAAAACTACATGTCAAAGATTTTACTCAATTAATATATTTATTCTGCAAAGTGGAAGAGCTTTAGTTATTTCGCTGACTCGTGTAGTGTCTTTAGCTGGCCAAAAGATTTAAAAGGGAGGTGAAGGGACTTTGCTGTATTGGACCAATATAAACTTAGTGGAATTTCAGATTGAATACCATTAGCATAATCAGGACAGACTTGCAATGAGAAAAGCTAGAATTGAGAAGGTGGCAAATGGTTGTAGTTTTTATTGGATTGTGTTGATTTACTTTGTAATATTGCAAATCCTTTTCATTTTAAAGCTAGTTCTGATCTGTTATATGCTACTTCTTGTGCCCATATAAGAATATTGTTTTCAAATTTAGATGGACAAATTGAATAATATTTACTGGCCGCAATGACCCTAAGCACATTCCTGGCTCTTATATGTTGTATTCTTTTAAGAAACTTGCTGCGCTATTAAGTGGGTATGTGTGTTCCTGATCTCATATGTTGTATTTGTTTTATTAGAGGTGTTGAAGCAGGTCTGGGACTTATCTGATCAAGACAATGATAGTATGCTTTCTTTGAGGGAATTCTGCATTGCTCTCTATTTGATGGAACGGTATAGAGAAGGGCGCCCTCTTCCTACAGCACTTCCTAACTCTGTTATGTTTGATGAGACATTGTTGCCTACCTCCGGACAACCAGCTGCTGCATATGTCAATACATCTTGGAGACCTACTCCTGGTTTAGATTTCATTATCTCAATTTACTATGTCATTTTGGAATATAATTTGCATCCACTCATAATCTGCCCATCTGTATTTAGGTTTCCAACAACCACAAGGGACTAAAAATGCTCGTCCTATCACTTCTGGTGGTGGAGGAAAGCCACCTCGTCCAGTTCATGTTCCCCAGCCTGATGAGCCTATCCAACAGAAGGCTAAAGTTCCAGTGCTGGAGAAGCATCTTCTAGATCAGCTTAGCACAGAAGAGCAAGATTCACTGAACAAAAAGTTCGAGGAGGCAAAGGACGCAGAGAAAAAGGTGATTTGATTCTTATTTTGTGCAGGGTCAATTGAAAAGGGATTTTTGGGAAAAGAGGTTTCAATTTTAGGAAATGGGATCTTATTCTGGGATGTCCTGAAAAGGGAGTATAAGTTTAGGGTACTGAGCAGTGATGGCATTTTTGGATATGGTATTGTGTGTTGCGTGACTGTACATATATACAGCTAACAACCTTTCGATATTTGTTGACTGCTTCTGGTTTAATATGCATTGCAAACTTATTTGGACTGATAAAGTCACACTTCAATAGTATGATGCAGTTAATAATACTACAAAATTTGGAAGAGATTATCCTGTAAAAAGTGATACATAGACTGCTAAAAATTTGATTCATCGAGAAATGCTTTAGATATATGCCAAAATAACTAATATATGGTTACCTAGAGTGGCCGAGTTCGTGCAAGTGAAAATTGGATGTGTGAAGAGATTGTCGTCCTAATATCACGACCCATTTTATGAATTTTGCTCGCTTTTTGCTTAAAAATTTGACTAGTTGACTTGTTGGATCTCAAGGTAAATGACGCATGACATTTTTAAGGTTAAGTTCAGGAGGCTATTTTGTTAGAGAAGGAACACTAAAAAATAAAGTTTGCCCATCTTATCTGCAAATTTGGATTATTGTTTTTATAATTTTGAGTTATTGTTCAGTTAGCTTCTGAAAATCAGTAAGGTTATACTGGTACTCAAATGTTAGACATACTATACTTTGGTGTCAAACGAAATGGTTTTTGTCTCTCTTTGCACTTGATAAATACTATGTAGTTGTGGAACTGTAGCCTGATCCTGTTAGTTTTGATATCTTTAACTACAAGTGTGGATGCACTCTTATTGTGATCTTTTTCGTACTGGTTCTCAACCAACTCTCTCATAGTTTGCCTTCCTGGTTGCTTGGTTAAAGATTTTAGGATGAACTAATGGCTCATTCCTGATGTGCTTTTTCCAAGAATTTAATGCCAAATTCGCAACTTTTGTGTTGTTGTGAAGGAGCATTTGTCTTTCATTTTGGATTTAGGTTGAGGGCATACTGAGTTAAACCAAAGGGAAGAGAAATGGAGATCATTCTTCCCCTCTTTACCCAGGAACATTATTAGTTTTTATATGCTTATATTTTTCTATGCAGGTAGTGGATCTGGAAAAGGATATTATAGAAGCTAAACAGAAAATTCAATTCTACCATGCCAAGATGCAAGAACTTGTAAGCTTACCATTCATTCAGACACTTGAACAAAATATTACCATAAAGGCACAAATCGTGTGTGGGTCTTTATATATGTTTGAGATACAGACATGCCTAAACAAAAATATGGATAAATATGTAACTAATGCATATCCCCTTCCGCCATTTTTGAATCTCAAAACATTAGCTTGTTCAGGCTCACGAGTTCTCATATTTGTTGCTGTCAATGGGAAAAGCATACCCTGTTTGTCACATTGTCTTGGTCAATTTATCATTTAGTCAGATTTTCTGTCTGAGATTTTCAATCTGTTGTCATGAATGAAAGTTTCAATTGAGAATGTAATGTATGCCACCTTTCTAATGCTACCATTTGATCCCAGATTCTATACAAAAGCAGATGTGATAATCGGCTGAATGAGATCTCTGAAAAAGTTGTAGGCGACAAGAGAGAGGTATAATCTTGAAGATAATGGTTACGCAATGTCCAGTGATATCTGTTGACTTACTTGACTGAGTTGTTCTTTAGGCTGAATCATTAGCAAAGAAATATGAAGAGAAGTACAAGCAAGTTGGAGATGTAGCATCTAAATTAACAATTGAAGAGTCCACATTTCGTGATATTCAGGTACCCTCATCAGTTTTCTTTACTGTATAATTGCTACAATGCTCTTTGCACACAGGGTTGCAAGCTTTGCATTCTTTCTAGACGTTAGATGGTGTAAGTTCAATTATTCCATTTTGTAGGAGAAAAAAATGGAAATATACCGTGCAATTGTCAAATTGGAACAAGTTAATGCTGATGGTATTCAGGTATGTTGTACCTCTGACTGAATTGATGAAGATTTCAGAATTTTTTGAGTGAAAAAAATAAATTGGTGTCTACCAGGATCAAGCTAATCAAATCCAGTCAGATCTTGAGGAACTAGTGAAAACCTTGAATGAACGGTGCAAAACTTATGGATTACGTGGGAAACCAACTTCACTCGTTGAGCTTCCATTTGGTACATCTCATTATCTGCATATGCTATGCTTTTTTTTGTCTTGTAATTCGAACTATTAGAAACTGATTTTTCAGACAGCTGGTCGGTGCAAATCTTATGGTAAAACTTAAGTTCTCTGTATTTCCTACTTTATTTGTTATTGAAATTTGCATATTTAAGTTGAACAAATGAAACATTTGTTGTCCACCATTTGATTACTTATGTATGCAACTAGTTCTGCTGCAGTGTACTGTTCTCTTAGTTTTGTTTTGATTGGTGGATTTTTTTGTGCTGCTTGGCTTTAAATCAGCTAGCAAAGGTGTTTTGTTGTTAAGATAATTAGCATTTTATGTGTCCAATCTCATCTAACAGCACAGTGCTATGAAATTGGATGATAAGTTACCAGCACTTTCGTCATTAGTTCCATGCTTCATGCACACTTGGTAAAATAAGTTTTGATTTCGTCACATTTTTCACACTGTTCATGCATATCAAGCTACTGATGAATCTGAAGCTTAAATCCCACTCGCCAGAGAGGTTACAACCTTAATCAAAGTGCATGGCAATCTAGTTTCATTTTACCTCACTAGTACAAATAATGGGTATGATGTCATCCTGCTTAATGAGAAATATTTTTATTGATTTTCAATGCTTATCGCTGTTAAAACTCCTGTCTAGGTTGGCAACCTGGCATTGAAGTAGCAGCAGCTGATTGGGATGAAGTTTGGGATAAGTTTGAAGATGAAGGTACTACTGTAAAACTAGAACTCTGTTTATTTTAAAATATTTTTGGATGATTATCACAGCATTTCACCCAGAGCGAGCAGTCTCTTTACTCAGTTTCAAATAATATCCACTTATTCACGTATTGTGATCACTTCAGGATTCACCTATGTCAAAGAGCTTACTCTTCAGGTGCAAAATGTCACCGCCCCTCCAAAACTGAAGACTGCCTTAATTAGAGAAAAGGCTGCTTCATTAGATAACAGCAGTACCATAAAATCACCTACTAAGGCTGATAACAAGTCAGAGCTGCCAAGTTCTGGGGAGAGAGTACCTGAGAATGACGGACCAAATATCCACAACCCAGAGCAAACAGCGAGAACTCCACCTGACAGTCCAGCTGGAAGTAACGCAGTTGGGAGCCCATCCAAGGAATTCCAAGATCTAAGAATGACGAATGACATCAATGTAAATGGCTCACCCCGATTTGACACCCAAAGGTAAGTTATTATCTTGGATTTCCTTATTTTACCAGCTTTTTTTAGTTTTTGGTATTCTGAGTTTAGTACCCAGGTTGACCACCATACTCAAATTCCTATACAAAGTCTTTCCCATCTATATATACCTTACACTTCTGCAAAAAATTCTAACCTAGTTGTAAATAGCGCTTCACACTGTGGGTTTTGCAAAGGCACACGCCTCAGCACACTTTCTGGGCTTCATGAGTGTTGGGGCTCCAAACAAAAATTTAGGACAATGTGCTGCTTTTGGTGATATAATTTTAGCATTTGTTTGTTTTGTCGAACAATTTATCTTTTTATCAATAGTTTTTATGTTTAGTTCTTTATATGTTTTATTATAGTTATTGGCACTTTTGGTATATAACCTAGCTATATTATAAAAATATGGAAATATTTTCATATAGTGCGTTATATTTTGATTAAGCGTGCGCTTGTAGTTGCGCTCTGTGCTATAGCCCCAACAGATCTTCGCACTACAATACACTTTGTGCTGTTAATAACTATGATTTCTAAAGCAACCTGATTTACAAGTGCAGTGAATATGGAGGTGAATCTGTACTTTCTGGGGACAAAGGTTTTGATGAACCAGGTTGGGGTACTTTTGATACCCATTATGATACAGCATGGGATTTCAACCCTCCTGTCAATCCGAAGGTATGCATGGTTTCGGTAGTTCCACTACATTCTTTTCTTAGTGCTAATGCTGCTTCATTAACTTACCTCTTCATTTTGTAAATCAGGAAGCTGAGCCTGAGAGGCATACTGAAGGTTCTTTATTTGGTGCGGATGACTGGGGTCTAAGCCCAATTAGAACTGGCTCCAAAGGCATGGAGACGATCCTGCCAAAGCAGGGCCCATTTTTTGATTCAGTTCCCAGCACCCCACTCTACAATACAGAAACGACCCTTCCAAAGCAGGGTCCATTTTTTGATTCGGTTCCCAGCACTCCACTCTACAATTCTGCAAGCTCTCCCCACGCAGATAATCTGTTTATGAGTAGTCCATTTGCATTTGCAGATTCTGTCCCAAGCACACCAATGCACAATTCTAGTACCTCTCCTAGAAGGTTCAGTGAAGGTTCAGAAGAGCAGTATTCATTTGATAGCTTCTCGAGATTTGATTCCTTCAACATGCATGACAGTGGGCCTTTTGGTTCACGTGAATCCTTGACGAGATTTGATTCCATGAGAAGCACTAGAGATTCTGACCTTGATCAGGGATACTTCGGGCAAAGGGACTCCCTCACAAGGTTTGACTCATTCCGCAGCACAGCCGACTCTGATTATAACTTTGGGCTTCCTCCACGCGAGTCATTGACTAGATTTGATTCCATGCATAGCACCAGGGACTCTGAATATGGTGGTTTCCCATCATTTGATGATGCAGCAGATCCGTTCGGATCTGGTGGGCCATTTAAGACGTCCTATGAAGCTCAAACTCCACGGAAAGAATCCGATAGTTGGAAAGCTTTCTAGTTCTGCAATTTTTGTCATTCTTTATCATGTGTGCACTCTCGTCTCATTTGAAGCTGATGCTATTATGTTGTGTTTGTGTGGGGGTTCGCAGTTGTAGTTGAGGCAATTTGGTTCATCCATTTGATAGAGAGGTGAGCTGATGTGTTTTTGCTGTAATTTTTTTTTTTTACCTCACTTTTCTGTTGATGATGATAACTATCATTACTATTATTATCATTATTGTTTTTCCTTTTTTTGGTGTTGATAATGGTGTATTCATCATTTTTAATATCGCCCAAGGATTTGTGAAATTTTTGTTACACTATATGAGAGGAGTACGTAAACTGCCGTTTTGGGAAGGTTGGTTGAGAAGAGAAGAAAGTCACGATGTTGTTTTCTTAGAAGCTATTGAAAACAATGAATTAGTAAATTGCAATGCTGTCCATAGATGCAAGTTGTCATACTAATTAATTATTTTTGCTTGGGACTCATAGCATTTGAATTAGAGAAAAATCTACGTGCTCATAGATCTATGAGCGCGCGGCACGCATATACACATAAATATTTATACAAATTGTAAATGTAGACATAAAAAAGACCAATTGGATTAATTTATATGTTAAAATTGTTAGAGAATAAAATAAATAAAAGTACTTATTTTCTATATGATATTAACATTTTAATAATTTTAATATATTTATACAATTTTTTATATAAAAGATAATGATAAAAATATGATAAAATTATAATTATGGGTTATAAAATGGTTGATTATGGAAGGTGATTATTATATAAGTTGTAGTTACGAGGATATAACAAAAAAAGAAGTGGTGACACTTTAGGCACATCACTTAAAAATACATTTAAAAGGGGTATATGCTTCATTAATAGTATAACTCTCCAACTTTCAAAACTTTTAAATTAAATTAATATTTAGTGTTGTGATAAATAACCTGACAAAATAAATTATGAAGTAAGGAAATTGGTCACGATTAAATGTTAATTAATTTTAAAAATCAAATATAAATGTTAAAAGTCAATGCATTAGAAAATAATTAAATTAAGAATGTAATTGTTCAGAATTATAAATGTTTGGGGTTATGATTTAAAGTAAAACATTTAAAGGACTTAATTGAAGGAGAAATGACTAAATTGCAAATAGATCAAGTATTTGATTGATTGAGATCCTAAATATTAGGGGACAGGTAAGCAAAAAATAATTATTGTTTGATTGTTCTATACTGTTCATCAACACTTGTGTTAGATTTGACAATTTGTCTGAGCTTTTCTGCTTGCCTGTAAATCTTGAATCGTTATTAATCAAGCATGATGTGAATTCTTATATATATATATATATTAGTAAATACATCACTATTGTTCGATCCTTCTTTTGTTAAAAATTATCGTTCGCCTATGCCATATTGATCTTCGATTTTTGTGTGGCTCTTGGTAGTCTATTTGGATTTCTCTTCCCCTTTGCCCATTATTCTTGAGCTGTTGTTATTTGAATTCCCTAATTATCTTGAGATGTTGAATTTCTGAACGAAATACCATGTTTACACGAGTTTTGATAAAATAAATTGTTTGTGAAATCCTATCACACATCGCCCCTTTACACTGATTATGGGTTTCTGGTTGATCATGATTTATGTTGTTTTACCTAAAATAGGGCGATTGTGTTGGGAAAACTAAAAAAAAATATTCGAAATGTGATTTTCTATTATCGCCATGATTGTTACCTGGAAATGAATTTGATGTTGATTATCCAATTACTGTTTATCATGGTAAATTGACATGTTAAGTGAAATGTTGTTGGATGCTTATACTATACTGACTACTAGATACCCTTGGGCTGGGCCTTGGGATTGGCTTTGGGAGATGGTCGGGCGAAACGAACTGACGATGATCGATCTCCAATTGATACCGTTGATTTCAATCTGGCCTCATAGCCAGTTGGAGGTAGCTGACTATGAGGGGATAAGGCATATAACTAGCTATGCCTACTGTTTGGTTAACTATCTGAGCCGATCACTCGAAATTGGAGGGATAAGGATTTTCGTGTTTTCGAAAGTGGACGGATAAGGTAGGAGAATCACCAACAGCAGGTTTTGCTAAAAGGTTATTGATTTGTTAATGGGTACAGTGTGTTTTTATTCTCTTTTGATTCATTACTTATGGAAATATTATCACTTTGTGAATGTGTGTTGCTCTTTCGTTAATAACTCACTAAGTCATTCAAACTTACATAGTTTTGTATTGTTTCCTCCCATTCTTTACCCTAGATAAGAAGGAGCGACGAAGATAGACTTAACTACAAGACACATGAGATAATAAGCCCAATGGATATACGGATTGTAGCCTGTTGAATTACTAATGTGGATATGACTGGTAGGATTGAAAGCATTAAATGTGATCTATGATACTTGGCTAACAAGTTAAACCATTGATGGATGTCACTTGTGGGAATTAAATGTTTTGATTTTTGAAAGATTTAATTTTCTCTTATCTAGGGAACTTGTGGTATAGATTTTAGTAGCACCTTAGCTGAGTAGACACCTCTCGGTCAGGGCGCTACAAATAGTATAGATATAAATGTACTAGCAATTTTGGCACATTTGATGCATGTGCTAGAATTTTTATGGTATCAAGCACATAAAGTAAATATTTCTTTCTTAAGGTAATATTAATTTCTTAAATAATATTTGATATTTATTTCAATTTTTGCATAAATAATAATAAAACATTATGGTAAGATGATAGTTATGGGTGTAGAATATGTAGGTTGTAAACAGTAGTTACTATATAAATTGTAGTTATGTGGATTGAAGGTATTTTAGGTACATTACACGAAAACATATCAAGAAGGGGGTAAGTGCTTGCTTAATTAATAGCATAAATTATGTAAAGTTCATGACCCAAAAAAAGGAAAACAAAAGGAAGAAGAAAAAATTATCTTCCATGTACTCTCCTAAACTTGCAGTTTTTAAATAGGACAAGGCAAGATCAATAATCTTCTTCTTCACCATCGTCATGAAGGATTAAAAACTGAGTACCTTACAATAAAAAATCAAGCTGATCTTTGGGAAAAATTACAATTAACTGCTCTTACAACAAATACTGTAAAAAGGGCTTTAAGAGATATTTTTAATTTGTGAGTGAGTTCGATATTGATGTCAAGTAAAAATGATGAAGCCCACTGGATGCTTCATTCCTCAAAGCAAATTTAGTGATGCATGACAATTTGCAAATCCTGCTTACAAACTTGATACTATAAAGATCGATGATGAATTCGTAAGCCTTGCTGACATAACATATTTGGATGCAGTAGACTTCTAAAAAAAGCAACAAGGAGGAATTGGGAATGGAAAATGATAGGAATATTTGAAATTATTTCTTTCAATTTTTTTTTTTTTTTTTAAATTTAAACAAAGTATGTGCTCATTATATTTTAGTTTCAGTGGGAACATCAATTTCATTGTAAATTTGTCTCTCTTTTAATGAAGAACATGGATATTTTCATTTTATAATTAGACCCAAGATCGATAATGTAGACTTATGCATCATTGATAAGTTTTTTGGACATGCAATCCAAATAACTAAAAGCATAAAGCTCGTGGAACATAAATGGGTGTTTTTGCGTAAAAGAAATGATAAAAATGAAGTAATAAAATATAAGGCACGCCTTGTAGCACAAGATTTTCACAAAGCCACGACATTGATTATGAAATGACACATTCTATGCCATCTTATTTGCAAGGATTTCATCAACTTGAGATCATCAAGATCTTCATCCCCGAACATTTTGGTATATTGAAAGCTGAGGATTCCTTTTGCCTAGATCTTCTTCATGTGTACATTTGCAAATCTATTTAATGCGGTATCCTTTGATGTGTGGATGCAATTATGTTTAGATATCCTATTAGTCACGTAGTTCAAGAAAAGTTCGATATGCATCTAATCGAGTTATTATTACCTATTCATACACTTCGATACAAAATCCACAGACAAAAAGCTTTTAAGGATTCAGAATTTCCAAAGCATGTAAAATTTCTCAAGAAAATTATATAATAAAGTTAAAAAAAGTCCTTGTACATATTCAAATAATCTTAGTATAGGGTTACAAAAAGGATCCAATTTGCCCATGCGTTTCTATAAGAAGATGTAGATAAGATTTTGTAATAATCTCGTTATATATATATATGTATATGTAGATGAGATAAATATTATTGGAACTCTTACAGAGCTTCAAAAAATCAAAGAAAGAATAGGAAAATGAAATTTTTTGAAAAACTAAGGCAATGTTTGGATATTAATTATAAAACGATTCTGTATGGATGAGCGCATCTACTAAATACCCCAATGATTGTAAGATTTGCTAGATGTGAATAGACTCTCTGTCCTTATAAGAATGATAAAACTTCTCAAGTACCATATCTAAGTGTTGCAGGGCATTAATGTATCTTGCTAATAATAACACAAGATCTAATATAGCATTTATCAAGCTGGAAACGGACAACGAGGAATGACTTGAACAGGAAACTCATCCATGCAATAACTTTAAGAATGGACATGTTTATGTTTGTTGTTAATTACATCATTTCATGCAAGTCACACTTTTACCTTCGAAATAGCAGCGCAGGTACACTTGAAACTGACCAATGGTTTTTTAGCAGGAAACCCATGATCAAGAAGAAAATCAAAAGCCAACAATTTGTAGAGCAATAGAAGTATTGCATGGACAAGGATTTCACACTTCTGCAAATGGCATTCAGGAAAAGCACTTCCTTGGGTAAAGAGACGGGGGGGGGGGGGGGGGGGGGGGAATTCAAATGCACAATGTGGACAAATCATGGATATACCCTCAGCAGATGTTTGATTGATATTTAACCAAGAAATACTACATTAGCTAAAATGAGTTGGCAACTTCAAGATTCACGCTGGGGTTTAGCTAGATCAGAGAGACTACAAGGAGAGAAACAACCTACAGAAGAAAAATATTTCTTTCTCTTTCTTTTTTCATTCTTTTCTGCTTCTCTGTTACCTATTCATATCTAAGCCATGATACCATATGATGACAGATGACCACAGAAGAAATGGCATGAAAATCCAGTAATCTATTTAGAAGACAAGCCAAAAGCACTTCAAGATGCATGAATTCCCTCACAAATATCCTCAGTAAGAATTTCTTTAACACAAACTATAACATATAATCGGACTGTAACCTGATGCCCACACCAGCCCACCTCTCATGAGGTCTCACCGAATGAAGCAAACAAATGCCATAAAAATGTATTCTTCTCCATCAGTGATCTAAGGTGTGGGTTTACGTTGAATCAGAACTCTCAAGAAACAACCTGGGGATTGTTTTGAGCTCACAATCCTAAATATAAGGCCAATAAAATAAGAAATATTTTCCACCATTCTGATTATCAATAGTTTGAGTGGTGGTAGATATGCTAAACTATGGTTGATAAAGAAGAAATGCAACGTCCAATTTCCCTCCTCCATATATGCCTCAGCAGCCAGAGAAAGTTATCACATATTATTACATAACAAACAAATAGATAAGCACACACCACTAGCCTAGATAAAACAACATCAATCCAAGCTATAACAAGCACTACACTTGGATCATGTCATATAAAGATCAAGCAGAAAATATTGGTCAGGTATACCACATGTAACATGCTTTATATGGATTCTCTGCTCTTGAGTCATTTTTCAATAATCCCTCTCACAAAAGTTATATACACAGAAAAATATATGGCCGTCCATCCTTAACTTGCTTAAGGGATGCAATACATGTTAAGGGAAGTAATACAACAAAGAGAGATAGAGATAAATATTACAAACCAAGTAACTTAAGAAATGTTCCTCCAACTTCAACTCACCATTTGATGAACCTTTCATCATACCAAGCATTGTTACTATCAGAACAAAGAGCTTCAGATAATTATTATGATCATGATCCCTGCAATTTGCAGTTATACTGATGGAGACATCTTACAGCATGCTGCTTTTATAATAAAGAAAATCATAATACCCTCAAACACTAACTTTCCCAATTTCATAATATACTTCTACAAGGGAAAGACCAATAACACTAAGAGCACTTCAGGTTACAGCAGTGATGCAGTCTAGTGCTCTTAAATTAGAAAGGCATCCTAATTTTGTGATAATAGAGAAAATTCTCCAGGACTATACATAATTATGCACTTGAAAACTCAAACACGCTATTAGATTGCTTACATTGTCAGTTTGGAAATATTAAACTAAGATGCAACAACTGAAACCTCTCCAACATGCAGAACTACAATGGAAACCACAAAAACACAATCTTTTTAACAAGCCTAGCAAATCTACTAAGATTTGAAACACATATTGAAATTTCAACATGCTTCTTGGTAATTAGTACACTAAGAAGCAAAATCGAATTCTCCAAGAAGAAAAAGCAAAACTATGGCATTCAGACTCTTTTGACCGGCATTTACATGTTCTTTTTACCGACCACAGCAAAAACAAACAAATAAACGAGAATATAAAAGAAAACAAAAACATACGACCACAACTATTTCGAAAGAGATTAGAAATCAAAGCAGCTCTGCAACTAAAAACTCCCGCCCAATTCCCGTGCCTGACATTTACTGCTCATTATATGTCCATCTTACGTTGTGAAAATAGAGAAATTGGTTAGAGATGTAAGACATTAAGCAGTCAGAAAAGTATCTTTCTCATGTATCATTCTTAACTAACGAAAGCTCTACTCTATAGAAACAAGCACAACCGAACGAATCCTCCAAGACACAGAAATACGGAACAAACTACAAAAGCAGAGTCATGTACACGGAAGCAGAAAACAAAAACTCAGCTTTTATGTTATGCATTGTAAAAGAA
The DNA here is from genome assembly GCA_018894105.1 of Jacaranda mimosifolia. NCBI lineage: Eukaryota > Viridiplantae > Streptophyta > Magnoliopsida > Lamiales > Bignoniaceae > Jacaranda > Jacaranda mimosifolia. The sequence continues at coordinate 14,014,012 of CM032133.1, read as the reverse complement.
ACAAAAATACTAGGATGCAAATGTAAACAGATTTTCCATCTCGCCCAGTTCCAGAAGCCCGTATAACTTCAATAGCTCCAAAAAAAGTACAGAGATTTTGAACTAATCGAGCTCCTTCTGAACCTTAATCCCCATAGAATTCGCGGTCCCAATAATCGACTTCGAAATAGACTCAAGAGACATATACTGGCAGTAGGGATCGCTCTGCTTGATCTTGGCGATCTCGTACACGTGCTTAAGGGTGATGGCGGAGGCTGTCACGTGACCTGGGCGGCTGCTGCCGCTCTCGATTCCGGCCGCCTTCTTGAGGTACCACGTGACGGACGGGGACTTGACGGTAAACTCGAAAGTGTTGTCCTGGAACGCCGTTATGGTGACGGCCATGGGGGTTTCGGGCTTGTATTTCTGGGTCCGGGCGTTGAAGTCCTTGCAGAACGCCATTAGGTTCAGCCTGTACTGGCCCAACGCCGGACCTACAGGCGGCGCAGGCTTTGCTCCGCCCGCCGGCACTGTTAGGCGGATGGTCGCCGCCAATGGGCGTCGAGTGAGAATTTCTTTGAGCGTTGCCATGTTCTGCCTTCGGACAGAGGGAAAACCAGATGGGGTTAACAGGATTATGGCCAGACGCCAGAGTGAAGACTAATAATGGCCCACGACATGCTTTTAGGCCTTGAGCAGTCAGTCCAATGGGCTGAGTATTTGGGTCAAGACTGTTGTCGTGTATTGTGTTTCTACCCAATTAGGCTCAATACTTCCAGAAAGCGTGTCTCTTCAAGAACTATCGCTGCTTTTGAATAGCAGAATTATTTTATGAATATTAATATTAATGAAAAAAAGTTAGAAGCACTAAATCTATAGAAATAAGAAGCGATATTGGGATATTAATTTGAATAGAATTTTTTTAAGAATCTAAGTACCATGATGACTATTAATATGGTGGAGTTTTTATCATACTTCTTATCGAGCTACAATTAGATTGAACTAACATCGAACTGACTTTTTAGCTTCTTCCTATTTCATCATCTAAAGATTAAAATGGTCCTCATTATGAATCAAACCTATATTCATTAGTTATGTGACAAATTTCTGCACCAATTTACTTGTCGAAGAAAAGCAAAACTCCCCCATACTCACTTGCACACGGTTAAACAAAGTGAAGGGGAGTCTCTCCGTGATTTCTTCACCAGATTCAACATGGAGGTCCTGAAAATTGACAGCCTGCGAATTGAGTTTTTAATTGATGTGCTTTTCCTGGGACTCCACCACAAGGAATGTGCGAATGCGTTAGTCAGGGAAAGGCCAAGGTCGATGGAGGAGTTGCTCGACCTCGTGGAGAGGTATATGACGCAAAAGGACATGAACATGTTGAAATATGGCAACTCAGAGGTCTAAAAGAGAAAGGCAAAGGAGAAAGACGACAACCAGCAAAAGGATGGTCGTCGATCTCCCATCAAATGATTCCATGAAAACACTCAGCTCAACTTTTCGAGGAAAGAAGTGTTGTTCGCCATCGAGCATGACAACCTTCTAAAAAGGCCCAGGAAACTAGCTGAAACCGAAGCGATGAAGAGGTCCAAGAAATACTACCATTTTCACCGGCAAAAAAGGCACGACACGGAGGATTGTTTCAACCTCCATGACGAGATTGAGAGGCTAATCAAGTAGGGCCATCTCAAGAAATTTGTGGATGGAAGTGTTAAGCAAGAACAAAGGGCAACTGACCAGACTCCCCGAAGAGAATGGTCGATTAGCCCAAGAAAAGAAGACATAGGGAAAAAGGCAGCCCATGATCCCCGCCCACCAATCAAGGGGGTCATTAACACCATAGCTAGAGGCCCCCCACTGGGGGGGACTCCAAGTTAGCCAAAAAGTAGAACTAAAGAAGGCAGGAGTCGACCAACTCTTCGATGGTCAAAACAGTATTCCAACTATCCACGAGTGCAGAACTAATTTCTTTTTTAGAAGAAGACCTTGCGCACCTCAAAGGTCAAGGAGTGGACAACCAGTTGGATTGCCCCCTGGTCGTCTCCATCGGGATAGCAAACTTTGAGGTCTGAAAAGTTCTGGCCGACAACGGTAGTTCGGCAAACATCATCTTTCTGTCCACTTTGTAGAGAATGAAACTGGGAAAATTGAAGTTTGAGCCTGTTAAGACTCCGTTGGTCGGGTTTTGCGGGACAAAGATTATGCCAGAAGGATCCATCAACCTCTCCACTTCATTCGGAGAAGCCCCAAGAAGAAGAACCCTTATGGTTAGCTACCTGGTCGTCGATACACCTTTTGCATACAATCCTATCGTTGGTCGACCAGCTTTGAACGATTTCCAAGCAGTAGTGTCAACCTATCACATGAAAGTTAAGTTCCCAACCTTTACGGGCATAGGGGGTGTAACGTTAAGGAGGCATGGCGATGCTACACCACTTCGGTCGAGGCCACTAAGCAGAAAAGTCGACCTAAACTGAACCCCCTGAGAGACGCCCCAGTAGCGGAACCTGAAGGGGAATAGTAGGTCAAGAAACAGAAACTCGAAGATACCAGGCTTGAACTCGTAGGCAAATTCAAGACCATTGAGTTCGAACCAGGAAACCCTGACAAGACCACTCAGATCGGCAGCGATATGGGCAACCGCATGGAATGCCTCATGATCGAATTCCTTCGTAAGAACATCGACGTATTCGCATGGAAGGCCTCCGACGTGCAAGGAATTGACCCCAGCGTCATTGTTCATAGACTCAATGTGGACCCCTTATACAAACTTGTGAAGCAAAAGACCCAGACGTTCAACGCTAAAAGAAGCTAAATCATTGAAGATGAAGTCAACAAGCTGTTGGAAACAGCATACATTGTGGAAATTCAATACCCTAGTTGACTTTGTAATGTAGTCTTGGTCCCCAAAAATGAGGGAAAATGGCGTATGTGTACATTTCACTAATCTCAATAAAGCTTGCCCTAAAGATCCTTACCCCCTGCCTCGCATAGACTTACTGGTCGATTCCACTACTGGTTGTGAACTATTAAGTATGATGGACGCCTTCCAAGTGTATTACCAAATATTCATGGCACCCGAGGGTAGAGACAAGACGTCTTTTGTCGTACCCAACGGGGTTTACTGTTTCCTGGTAATGCCTTTTGGGCTTAAAAATGCAGGAGCAACTTATCAAAGACTAGTGAACTTCATGTTCAAAAATGAAATCGGCCAATCAATAGAGGTATATGTCGACGATATGATTGTTAAGACACAAAAAGCAGAAAACATATGGTCGATCTCAACCACATTTTCTCCACACTTCGTGCCTTCGACACAAAACTTAATCCCAACAAGTGTACTTTTGGAGTTTGAGTAGGCAAATTCTTAGGGTGCATGGTCAGCCAGAGAGGCATCGAGGCGAACCCTCAAAAAATTCAAGCAATCTTGGACATCGAACCCCCTCAATGGTCAGGGATGTACAGTGGCTGGTTGGCCAGATCATTGCCCTAAGGAGGTTCATTGCGCGTTTAGCCAATAAGAGCTTGTCATTTTTCAAAATTCTCAGAAACACTAAAAAGTCAGGATTCCAATGGTCGGAAGAGTGCAACCAGGCCCTGGTTGAGTTAAAGCAATATCTATCCTTGTCGCATATGTTGGCCAAACCTAACTTGGGCGAAACCCTGTACATGTACTTGGCAGCATCATCGGCGTCAATTAGCTCAATTTTGGTCTCAACGAGAGGCGGAGCATACCGACCTATCTACTACTGCAGCAAATCATTGCAGGGCCCAGAGCACAACTACCTGGAGATCGAGAAATTCGCGCTTGCCCTGTCACAGTGGCCAGCAAGTTGAGACCTTATTTCCAATCGCATTCCGTCATGGTATTAACTAATCAACCACTGAAGCAGGTGCTATCTAAACTAGACTCATCTGGACGACTTATCAAATGGGCTATCGAACTCGACAAATTTGACATCAGTTTCCAGCCCCGCACATCCATAAAGGCATAGGTGTTAGCGGACTTCGTCGCAGAAATGTTTGACCTTCCAGAGCATCCCGACCATGGCTCCCTCATTTGGACACTGCACGTCGATAGCTCGGCGACTGCTGTGGGAGGGAGAGTGGGAGTCTCACTCCGCTCTCCGCTGGCAAAGGAATATGATTTTGCTATTAGGCTCGACTACCCTGTAACGAATAATGAAGCGGACTACGAGGCCCTCCTCGTGGGTATGAGGATGGTGGCGGACCGAGGAATGGAGCAGCTGGCGGTAATTACCAACTCTCAGTTAGTCTTCGAATAGGTCAAAGGCAATTTCAAGGCTAAAGAATTTACAATGACCAAGTACCTGGCTGAGGTGTAGAGTTCACTTTGAACCAAGTTCCTCGATCAGAAAATGAAAGAGCAGACGCCATGTCTAAATTTGCCAGCTCAGCTAAAAGAACTAGAGATAGAACAATTACGTTCATGGTCGTACACCAGCCGTCCATAAGTTGCTCCGACCAGGACTTGGTGGGAATGTCGGAAAAGTAAATCCCTCTTAGCAAGATGAAATTAAACTCTACCTCAGACAGGGAATATTGCTAGAGGACAAGGACGAGGCGCGTCGACTCAGAAGCTTGGCAGCCAAATTCGCCCTAGATGAGCATGGGTTACTATATAGGAGGTCAATCTAAGGCCCACCATTGAGATGCTTAGATCCTAGCCAAACTCGAGACGTTCTACACGAGGTCCACGCGGGCATCTGCAGAAATCACTCCGGCAGCCGCACCCTAGCCCACAAAATCATCCGATACGGGTACTTCTGGCCCACGTTGCTCAAGGATGCCATCGATTTCACCAAGTGATGCCAATCTTATAAGGTTCATTCGAACATATCTCATCGACCCATGGCAGCAATGGTAAATGTCCATATCACCTGGCCGTTCGACCAATGGAGAATTGACATCGTCGGTTCTCTCCCAAAAATGACAGGCCAAAGAAAATTCATCATTGTGCCGATCGAATACTTCACCAAGTGGGTCGAAGCAGAAGCAGTCCCTATGATAACCGACGCCGCCATAAAAAGCTTAATATGGAAAAATATAATTTGTCGGTTCGGTCTCCCTAAAGTCCTTATATCAAAAAACGGGACCCAATTCCAAAGCAGACGCACAAGGGACTGGTGCCAAAATCTGGGAATTCGCCAACACTTTACCTCAATAGGAAATCCCCAAGCTAGTGGCCAAACCAAAGTGACAAACCGAACGGTTCTCGACCACCTTAAGGTGAGGATAACAGGAACCGGAGCGACCTAGGCAAACGACCTACCAGGTTTATTGTGGGCGTACCGGACAACCCCGTGAACAGTGACAGGACACAACCTTTATAGTCTGGTATACCGGTCAGAAGCAGTAATCCCGACCAAACTAATACAGCACATAGCTCGGGTGATACATTTTAACCTAACCACAAACTCTTCTAAAAGGGAACTTGACCTCGAAACCATCGACGAACTGCGCCAACAAGCTTACTCCACCATGCAAAGATATCAATCAAAGATGGCCGATTACTACAACAAAAGGGTTCAACCGAGGAACTTCAAAGTTAGCGACCTCGTCCTCAAAAAAGTCAAGGTCTCCAAGAGTGTTGGCAAGCTCGACCTGAAATAGGAAGGGCCTTGTGTAGTTACTAAAGTGGCGAAGAACAACGCTTATCCGACATGAGTAGCAAGGAGCTTCTGCGCCCTTGGAACGCTGTTAACTTAAGAAAATTTTATGTATGAGACTCATTCTACAGTTCTGTGTTAATAAAGTTCCCAAGTATTTTGCTCAGTAACGCATTCATATGATGTAATTGATGTGACGGCGACATCGAGCCGCATCATAAAGCCTCCCCAACATCGATCGTCAGTTCGATCGTTTGTAATTGACCCCGTAGTCGACCACCTAACGGCTTCAAGCCGCCAATCCAAGGCTTCCCAGCCTAAGTCCTTAAATAGGTAGGCCACCTAAGGTCGACCACTTAGTAGCTTCCAGCTGCCAAATAAGGGTTTTTTAACCCAATCAAATGGCATGACCATATGCGGCTGACCCCGCAGTCGACCATCTAGTAGGCTCCAAGCCTTCACCACAAAAACGGCTTCAAGCCACAAGATTACAAATCACGCGGTTCATTGAACAAACCTGCCTAATAGAGCTGATCAACTCAGCCCAAGCGATAGCAAAACCTTAAGTAAACCACACTTACGACATCAACAACAAGTAAAGACTTGGCATATTTAAAATCTTGCAAGTTTTTTAAGTTGACCTGGCAGAATATCAATTCAAGTAACTTTTTAAGTCATGCAAATTTAAATCGACCATACATAATCAGTAACACTGAGCCACGAAAATCGTTAAGCACGACATAATACGTTAATTTTTTATCGATCAAAAATAATGGGAATTAAATCCTGATACACATTGATGAGCTAAATGAAAGATCCCATTAACGTTCAATAATTCCAATTACAAAAGCACTTCCGGATTACAAAACAAAAAAAGAGATAAAAAGAAAAGAAAGAAGAGGAAGGCTTCAAGCATCATCCAGCGAAGGCCACTCAACCTCAGACTTGGTTGGACCCCTCCCATTTGTCTCAAGTGGCCTCCTTCTCGTCTCGCCTTGGAGGTTGCGACGGGCCCACTTCATCTACCAGGAAAGGGTATTCGCTGGGCGGAAAGTACTGGGCTGTGTTCACCTTGCCACCCCCATGTCAAACGCAAAATCATTGGCAAAGTCGAACTTCGTAGTCACCGCCTCGACACAGGCATGTGCTCAGGGATAGGTGGTGGAGGAGTCGGGGCAAGACCAGAGGCAGATGCAACTCCAGCGGCGACGGTGGCCTCTTCGGCAGGGGCGCCCTCGTTAGGATACATTTGGAGCTACTCGCCGAGCGTATAACTCAAGCGCTATTTATCCTCCGTGCTGATGTTGTATCCTAGAAACTCGAGCTACCGAACAGCCTTATCGAATGCATCTTTAGCATCGTCGATTGAAAAGACGACACTAGCATCCATAAAGGTTGGTGTCAGCATGAATTGTTGCACCGCCTCCCGTCGAACTCTCGGCAGCTACTGCTTAAACTCCCGACGAGCAAATTGCAAAGCAGCTTCATACCCATGCGCCCGACCGTTATCATAGTAGGACTGCGCCTCTACCTGTGCCTTCTTCAGAAGCTCATCGGCCACGCTCCTAGCGGTCACCGCAGCTATCAGTTCGGCATCTTTCATCATGAGCTGCGAGTTCACATCTTCCAGCTGCTTCGTCAGTCGCTCGACTTCCATTTGAGCAGACTCGAGCGTGGCTTTTGTGGTATCCATCTCCTTGTATTCTACCCGCAGTTGACCAACCTGATCGAGGGCAAGTTCTGACCTGCGGAACATGTGATACCCTAGCTTAGGGGTGTTCATTCGGTAAAAATCGAACCGAACCAAACCGAAATTTCGGTACACCAAAATTCCAAACCGAATACCGAACCGAACTAATTAGTTCGGTTCGGTTAAAACCGAAAGTTTGTTCGGTTTGATTCGGTTGCCAACCGAAATATCAATTTTTTTTATTTTTTATTTTTAGCTTAATTAACAAAAAATAACACAACATCAAGAAATAGTTTAATAACACAAATTTATAAGTTGCTAATAGTAGTTAGTAGTTACAACAATAATAAATTCATGCTAAACTTTAATTGTTTCCAGTGCCGGGAGAAAGGGGGAAGGCTCGAGAGGGGAGAAGGGGGAGCACACAAATTAAATAACATTATAACAATCCACTCAAAGTCTCCAACTTTTAGCCATTGCTCAAAAGTCAAATCTAAGACTCTAGTCTCCAATCTCCACACCACACTAGCAAATTAGCAATTCATCATTCATCCAACTATCCAAGTTCCAACACATCTGCAAACTGCAAAACCCAAAAATAAAAAAATAAAAAAAGCAAATAAAGCAAATAAAGCAACAAAAATAACAAAAGAAGAGCAACAATTTACAACATTTACACTAAAGAAAGGGAATGGTAATAACAATTTACCTATATGTCAAAACTTGAAATATTGAATTTCATATCATATACCTCATAAACCAATGATAGTTGACTCCGTACCAACACTTGAAGCCATATCTACAAGAAATCACGATAAGAATGAAATACAAAAAAGCAACGTACTAATGAATATAGAATTAATAATTGAACTTATTTTAAGAAAACATTAAATTTTACCTTTTTCAATTTTTTGAAGGAATTCATAGTCCTCTTCAGGAGGCTTACTTGGGGCACGACGGAGCCAATCTTGACAACAAATTAGAGCTTGTGCCATTTTAGGAGTCAATGAAGCTCTAAAGTCATCAATGATGCGACCTCCAGTGCTAAAGGCAGATTCAGAAGCCACAGTAGAAATGGGCATGGCAAGTACATCACGAGCCAATCTTGATAAAATGGGAAATCTAGGGCTATGCACTTTCCACCAATCAATGATATCAACTCTGTAGTGTCTTTTTCGATGCGCTCACGTAAATACATATCTAACTCTGATTCATCCATTCCTTCAATCTCAGATATCATTTGTAGGTACTTCTTTCTATGAGCTCTCATAACCTTTCTTTCATTCTCAGCCTCAGACCCAGATGAATTTTGCATTGTGTTTTCCTTAGATGCATTTGAAGAGCATGATAGTGATGATGTTTTAGAAGAATATAAATTCTTATATTCTTCAAAACCATCATAAAGAGCACCTTTTGCCAAGTTTCCCATTTGCTCTCCACGTTCATTTCCATACATATTCTTAAACACATACAACACATAATTCAGCTTGTTACGAGGATCAAGCATGACAGCAACATACAACATTATGTTCATCTTCTCTATATTACCCCAATATTTGTCAAATTTCAATTTCATTTTTTCTGCCATATCCACCAAATAAAAGTCATCACTCTTAAGCCACTCCTTCAATAAATCATCTACATCACTAATTTCGTCCAAAAATGTATTAGATGTCACAAATAAAGAGCCAGACACTCGAAGAGTAAGATCATAAAAATGTTGCAACACTTTTACCAAACGTTCAACAACAACCCAATCATATTTCGTAGGCAATCCTATCTTTCCATAAGGTCCATTAAGCATAAAATCTGCACGAAAATATGAATCATGCATCTCATATCTGTCAAACACATCTTGAAAAATCAAAGCTGTCTCTAGCATAGTGAAAGCAGAGTTCCATCTAGTTGGAACATCTAAAGACAATGATTTCTTACTATCAACCTTTTCTTCTTCAACATAATTACTAAACTTCTTCAATCTTGCAGGGGATTGTTTCACATACCTTACCACTGTACGAACCCGCTCAACCGACTCATTCACCTCTTTCAATCCATCTTTAACAACAAGATTCACAATATGAGCCATGCATTTTACATGCAAAAACTTCCCACCCAATATAGAAGTCCCCCAATTAACAAATCTTTTTCTCAAATAAGCCACAGTAGTATCATTAGATGAAGCATTATCAACAGTAATTGTGAAAATCTTGTCAATTCCCCAATCAAGCAAACATTTTTCAATCAAGAGACCAATCTCATCACCTTTATGAGTGGGACATGGAATGAAATTAAGAATCACCTTATGTAATTTCCAATCTTCATCAATAAAATGTCCAGTCAAACATAAGTAGGTAAGTCTCTGATTAGAAGTCCATGTATCAGTGGTTAATGAAATTCTTTGCCCCGAGTTCTTAAAATAATTCTTCAACTTATTTTTTTCATCAAAGTACATTCTATAGCAATCCCTTGTTATGGTGGTTCTCGATGGCACAAAAACCTGTGGACATGCAATAGACATAAGATGCCTAAATCCTTCATTCTCAACAAATTTAAAAGGCAATTAATCAACAATTAGCATACGTGCTAAGCCTTTTCTAACAGCCTCTTGATCAAATTTCCAACTAGAAGATACCTCTTTCAATTCTCCAGTTACACTTTGACAAAAACTTTGAATTGTGTGATTATCTCCCATATAAGCATTATCAAGATGATTCTTATATACCTTCATATGATTGTTCATACCAAAAGTCCCATTTTTTGAAGGATCAGCTGCATAATTTCTGTCACAAGAATTACATTTAGCCCTCTGCTTCCCATTCTTTTCGGTGTAAAGAGTGAAGTGATCCAAACTCGAGATCTTCTGGACATCTCTTTTCTCTTTGGTCTTTGACTCTGAGTTTCATTTTGTGTGTGTGAGTCCGAAAGATGCTCTAATTCTTCTACATCTTCTATTTGTTGATGATCTTGAGTTGGATTTGGAACTGGATGTGAATCCATAGGCATTGAACTCATTGAAGCACTTCTTTCGCTTTCCATACCTGAAAATAAAGAAATCTAATTAGTTACATTTATAAATATAAATTTATAATAACCTATATAAAGAAAGGTTAACTAAAAGTTCAAATAATAAGAGGGTAAGAATCACGGTATTCTTATATGTGGATAAAGCAATATAACTTCGTTGCCTAAGAACACCAAATTAGTCAAAATTAAATAGCCTTCACACTAGCAACAAGCAGAACAATTGAATATCATTACCCCTCTTGCATACAACATAAACAATCAAAGCATCGAGTCCAACTGCTTAACACTATGTCAACAATGCAAAACGCATAACTCTACCAAATTATACTCAATAAAATCTCCATATAGTTGGAAAACCCACATTAACAAATATTAATAACTAATAAGGAACTAAAACTTGAAACTAAAACATCTCTAGACTAAGTCTGATCTAAAATTAGCAAAATGCAGATTAAATGGCAAATCAAATCAAACAAATTAAAATCCAAACACCAAATCAACAATTGATATTCTCATTGTTGTATATATGCAGATTACATACAATAGTAACACTAAAAGTACCTTACGGAATTTACAAAAACAGAACAGAAACAGAAAAATAAAGAAACAGAAGAAAAAAAAAAAAAAAAAACTGAAAAAATTTACTGTACCTGATTGCATCTGCTGCTGCGTGAGGAAAATGGCCCGTCGCCTATCGCCCGTCGCCCGTCGGTGGAATCACGGTTAGATGAGGATCAATTGATGTTTGAGGAATGAAATGGGTTTGCTCCTTTGTTATCTTGCTGAGTTGTTGTTGCTGAGTTGTTGCCTGCTGAAGTGAAGAAAGGATTTGAGTAAATTTTTTGGTGTAGGAATTAAGGGATCTGCAGACTGCAGTCGCGACTCGCGTGAGGAGGAATCAGAAATGTTGTGAGGAAAAAAGGAAAACTGTGCTGTGCTGCTGTGCTGTGTTTGTTTAGTAATTCTATATTCTATATATATATAATATAGTAACACACACACACACATACATATATATATATTAAAATTTTGGTTATTCGGTTCGGTTCGATTAACCGGTACAAAAAATCAAAATCGAACCGAATACCGAATTTTTTTTAAAAAAATAACCGAATACCGAACCGAAAATTTCGGTTCGATATTCGGTACAAACCGAATTTTTGGTTTCGGTTTGATTCGACCAGTTTACCGAACTATGAACAACCTAGCTGCCCGACCTGCGAAAGCAACACTTGCATCAGTATAGTGGATATGCTTACAGCAAAGGTAAGGCGCGGTTCGACCAAAAACTTACCATGTTAGTGTGATACGCCAAGGCTTTCATCGTAGCACCCTGGCTCTTTTCCATCATCTTATGTTGGTCTGAAATGAATAGACCAGCCATTAAAACCTTCATTGGTAGGAACCTAGACTCCCCCGCCGTCATTATGGACATTGAATTATAGACCCCGAACTCGATCCCAAAGCGAAGATAAGGAAGATCTGTCAAATCGACTAGGGCCTTGTCATCCTGGGGCCCGAATAGATCGAACCCTATTGCAACCCGAGCCTTGCCTTTACCCTGATTGGCCCTCTCCAAAGAGGGCGACCCTGCAAGGCGACAGGCCTCTTACCTCGACTAGCCGAACTATGGCTGGGATATGGCGAGCAGTGGCGGCGGGAATGGCTGCGACCGGTGGTGGAGCGGCCGACTCTTGACAAGCCGCTTGTCGGGCACCAGTATCCACGCAACACTCGCGATTCTCCCTGTTCTTTTTGGCGCGAGCAATAGCTTGTTGGCGAGTTCGTTTCATGATGTCTTCTCAATCTGCGGGGGGCAAAGTAGACGACGCATGAGATACGACCATAATGATGCATGCATAACAATAAACAAAGCTCATATAGATATCTACCTAAGCAAGCATTCGCGGGTAAGTCGAGCTGGGCAGGCGACAAGCCAGCCAGCACGAGATTTCTCTCATCGATGAAGCTAGATGCCTCCATCTGGCCAAACTCAACCAGATCCCTCACAAAAGTATTTGGCCAGGTCGGAGTTAGGTTCCCTGGCATTTCGACGTGCCCCATCATCCAACCTCTGGGGATATTAAAGCTCACCCCCCAGTGATCGGACATAAAAAAACCTACTCTTCCACTTTTGACCAAATGAGGAAGCAGGGGTCACAAAGAATTTTCGACGAGGACGGGCCATTAAATAATAGAACCCGGACTCCTCGCTACTACCTGACTTGTGGGACATGGGGAGATAGAAGAGGTTGCTGAAGTTGGCGAAGGTAGGGAGTTGGTTATTGATGTGCATTAAAACAACAAAACTATACAATGTGGAGAAGCAATTGGGAAGTAGCTAAGTAATGCAGACCTACAGACCTCGTAACAGTTTGACTATTGCATCAACTAAAGGAAACCTAAGACCGCACCTAAGATCTTCTTCGAACACGGTGATGCACCCTTCAGGAGGTCAGTCCATTCTACCCAAGGGCCCCGGAGCAATCAAACCATAGTTATCGGGGACATGATACAATTTCTTAAGGATAGCCATATCAGCCTCCCCTACGATCGACCTAATCTCACTGTAGTGGTCGGGGGTGAATAATCGACCACGAGAAGCAGGAAGATCGCTCAGCCCAACCCCAACAGTCGCACGCCCACTGCTCAAAGCCGAGCTACTGCTCATCAAACTACTAAAACTACTGTTTGACTCTTCTTCAACGTTGGTCGGAACTCTATCCGACCTCGTTGCCTCACTGTCGCCCCCTCAACTCCCCTCCTCACCCTCGAAAACTCTCAGCATATTTTAGCATAAAAAGACTTTGAAAGCAGGATATAGTAAAGGCGCTCTGAGGAATGGGAATACTTACTTGATAGAGTAATCAAAGATGCAATACAGAGCTCAGTGAATGCTTGACTCGACCTCACGCAACGCTGTAAAAGTAAAATATGAATTCTTACCGCGCCTATTTATAGGACACCATGTGCGAAACCCCAAACGACAGCAATAACGACACAGCCGTCGCTTGATGTTCCACTTGACAACCAGATAACTGCTTTATTAAATGCACCGAACCCGATCGAATCCCCAAGTCTCTCGTTGACTGACCCAATCATTCTCGTTCATTGATACTACTCCCGACTCCCTCTTGTCGATTCTCTTGATTCGAACCCGGAAGTGGGGGGGACTCATGATATAGGGTGGCCCAATAGGCCCAACCCAAAGGATATCGACTCGTTATGATATGGCCTGGCCCAATAAGCCCAACCCAAAATCTGTCGACCCAAGAGTACATTATTAAACATGTTGCCTTCTTGAGGTCCACCCGTGTGGTCAACCTTCCACGTCGATTCCACCCAAAGAAGGTCGACCGTAGCGATGATCCTGATTAGAGGCAGCGCCTACTTATCCACCACATCTTCGGAGCCAGCTCGATTGTCGACCTCTCATGTTGGTAAGGTCTCAAGTCGACCAAGTCAGTCGGGTAAGTATAGAACCTTTCCCCTGCCGCATTTAATACCCTGACAGGCGGCAAGCCACCACATTAATGGCGCATGCCACACCACTGGTGTACCTCTCTGTATCTACAAGAGGGAAATGAGGCCACCTGAAATAGTACCGACGTGTGAGATGACTTAAAGGTCCCCGTGCAAGGGATAGAGCTTCTCATGCCCAACAGGGGCATCACAGACATATTAATCACCTGGAGAAGGCTATAAATACAATATGGCCAACTTCTCACAAGGTATGCCACTATTATCTCTTAAGGCCTCACTAGACAGCACGAGTCTCATGTTCGATCAGAACATTAACGTGACCGTCGGAGGGCTACCGTCGAGGTTCTCTCGGCAAGCCTGACATTTTCCTGTGGTTGTAGGACTCACCCTAACTCTCAATCTCAGCAGGGTCGACTAGATCCTGGTGAAGTGGACCAAATTCCTTCCAATCAACACAGAGGATATTCTAAACCCTCATCATTTTGGCACCGTCTGTGGGAAACCTAAGCTTGCAATCGGAAAAAAAATGGTGAACACCAGGTGAGCTACCTCAAAGCGGGAGGAGGTTGCGATAAGGGTTCAGAATATCCTCTGGGTTGATTGGAAGGAATCTAATATGGGGAAGTAAAACGGGCCTAACAGTCTAAATAGAACCATCCCAGACCCAAGAATACATTAGGCTAATTGACCAATAAAGGCTATCAGTCTTCCTTCAATCGATTAAGCTATGGTTGAAAAGCGCACTGCTAGAGAGTTGTCTCAACCTAATGAGGTCATGCATTCGACTAGAGTGGGCGACAAGACCAACGATCGGGGAGATATCTCGACCATAAGAGGTCATGCATTCGACCAGAGTGGGCGGAGAGACCCACAACTGGAGAGACATCTCGACTAGAATAGGTCGACCCGAAGAGGTCGTGTATTCGACCAGAATAGATCAACCCGAAAAGGTCGTGCATTCGACTAGAGATGGTGGTAAGACCCACAATCAGGGAGATATCTCAACCAGAATAGGTCGACCTACGAGACATAAAGGTTTTTCTCGCCACTAGTCGATGTCGCATTAAATGCACTCAACCACTACTCTGCCACAATAAATACACAGACAGATGACTTGCCTCTACATTAAATGCAGAGATCTCCACCATATCCCAAAAGAATGTGGGGGCGCCATATGGAAAGAGGATTCAAAATAAAGAAAAGACCTAAAAACCCTCACGCAAAGACAAAAGTCCTCCCTGAAAGAGCAAGGGTACCATGGACATTTTGATCTCCCACTTGGGACTATAAATACCCTATTACAGCCTCTCTACAAGGTATGCCATTCTATACTACAAAGCCCTCACTCTGCTGCTCATTTTATTTGGCTATTCTCATACCGACTTGAGCGTTGGAGTACCATAGCTGAGGACCTTCGGCTACCCAGATGTTTGCTCTTGGTTGCAGGACTCAGCCCAGGTATCTATGGAGCTCATTTACTCGACCAAGCAGGTCGATCCACCCAAATTCCATCCCAATCCAATTATATACAGTTTTTATCCTCATCATTTGGCGTCGTCTGGGGGAAACAGAGTCTGTAACTTGAGAAATGGTAAACACGACGCTAGCCCGTAGTCGACCCCGTAGTTGAATGATCAAATTGGCAAGTCGACCCCGTTGCTAAAGAATGATCAAGTCAACCCCATAGTCGACCTCGCTGCTAAAGAATGATCAAGTCGACCTCGTAGTCGTATGATCAAATTGGCAAGTCTACCCTGTAGTCGACCCTGCTGCTAAAGTATGATCAAGTCGACGCCATAGTCGCATAATCAAATTGGCAAGTCGACTCCGTTGCTAAAGAATGATCAAGTCGACCCCGTAGTCGCATGATCAAATTGTCAAGTCGACCCTGTAGTTGACCTCGCTGCTAAAGAATGATCGAGTCGACCCCGTAATTGCATGATCAAATTGGTAAGTCTACCCCATAGTCGACCTCGCTGCTAAAGAAGGATCAAGTCGACCCCGTAGTCGCATCATCAAATTATTTTTGAATCAGTTATTGAAGAAGGATCAAGTTGATCCCGTGGTCGACCCCATTATTAAAGAATGATCAAGTCAACCTTATAGTCATCCTCGTTGCTAAAGAATGATCAAGTCAACCCTACAGTTGATCCCGTTGCTAAAGAATGATCAAGTTCACCCCATAATCGCATGATCAAATCAGCAAGTCGACCCTGTAGTCATATGATCAAATTGGCAAGTTGACCCCGTTGCTAAAGAATGATCAAGTCGACCCTACAGTCAACCCCACTGCTAAAGAATGATCAAGTCGACCCCGTAGTCAAAGAATGATCAAGTCAACCTCGTAATTAAAGAATGATCAAGTCTACCCTGGAGTAGACCTCACTACTAAAGAATTGGCAAGTTGACCCCTTAGTCGACCTCACTGCTAAAGAATGATCAAGTCAACCCCGTAGTCGCATGATCAAATTAGTTTTGAATCAGTTATTAAGGAAAGATCAAGTCGACCCTGTAGTCGCATCATCAAATTGGTTTTGAATCAATTATTAAGGAAGGATCAAGTCGGCCCCGTAGTCGCATGATCAAATTGGTTTTGAATCAGTCATTGAAGCATGATCAAAATTTAAGGTCGACAAAATGAAAAAAACCAGCTACTCCCTACTCCTTCCCATCGCGAGCTCGATTAAAACTCGGGAGTGGGGGGGACTCCTGATATAGGGAAGTAAGACGAGCCCAACAATCCCAAAAGAACCATCCCAAACCCAAAAATACATTAGGTTAATTGACCAATTAAGGCTATCAGTCTTCCTTCAGTCGATCAGGCTATGGTTGAAAAGCCAACTGCTAGAGAGTCGTCTTGACCCAATGAGGTCATGCATTCAACCAGAGTGGGCGAAGAGACCACAACCGGGGAGATATCTCGACCAGAAGAGGTCATGCATTTGACCAAAGTGGCCGACAAGACCCACGGATGGGGAGACATCTCGACTAGAATAGGTCGACCGGAAAAGGTCATGCATTCGACCAGAATGGGCGGAGAGACCCACGGCCGGGGAGACATCTCGACCAGAATAGATCAACCCAAAGAGGTCGTGCATTCAACCAAAGAAAGATGTGAGACCCATGGCTGGGGACATCTCGACCAGAATAAATCGACTCGAAGAGTTCGTGCATTCGACCAGAGAGGGCGGTGAGACCCACGATCGGGGAGATATCTCGACCAGAATAGGTTGACCTATGAGACATGAAGGTTTTTCTCGCCACTAGTCGTTGTCGCATTAAATGCAGAGATCTCCACCATATCCCAAAAGAATGTGGGGGCGCTACCTGGAAAGAGGATTCTAGATAAGGAAAAGACCTAAAAACCCTCATGCAAGGACAAAGGTCCTCCCTGCAAGAGCAAGGGTACCATGGACATTTTGATCTCCCACTTGGGATTATAAATACCCCATTATAGCCTCCTTACAAGGTATGACATTCTATATTACAAAGCCCTCACTCTGCTGCTCATTTTATCTGGTCATTTTCATACTGACTTGAGCATTAGAGTGCCATAACATAGGGCACCTTGGCTAGCCTGACGTTTGATCGTGGTTGCAGGACTCAGCCTAGGTATCTGTGGAGCTCATTTACTCGACCAGGCAAGTCGATTCACCCAGATTCCATCTCAATCTAGTTATATACAGTTTTTATCCTCATCACTGATGACAATAAAAGACCTTATGGGAAGAACGGCCATTTAAGAGATGTAAATCAAAGCACAATAATGAAATGTGGCATTATATCGAATTAGACGTTATGGATAGTTAGCTAGGTATTACGCATATTGAATTAGACCAGCAAAAGAAACCACAAACCTGATGTGAGCAATAGTAGTAAAGTCTTCCTTTTCTGGGTTTTTATTCAAATTCAACCACTCGAATAATACATCTCACCTTATAGCAGTATTCGAAAAATCAGACTGTTCATTGAACCGAAAAACTTACCGGTTCACGATTCACTGGTTCAACTGTTGGTCGGACCGTAATTGAACCGTGATGTCATAATTACCAAATATATATTTATATTATATATATTACTTAAAAATTAATAAAACGCCAAAATATAAAACATAAAGAGCTTAAATGATATTATCTAACATTACAATCCAAATATCACAATTCATATTATAAATAATCACAACAATTTAAATGTATCAAGTTTAAAATTTAAAGTTGATAGTGTGTAAATTAATTATAAACTCTAAACTAAGGCTTCTTTTTACTTTTAAATAGCTTATGAAGTGTACTTTAACTTTCAAACTTTGTACTTACACCAAAAAAAAAATTAAAAAAAATTAATTTTATTAAAAATGAAATGAAAAAACCGGTCCGACCGGCGGTTTGAACGATTTTTACAAAATGTGATGTTTTTTTCATTTTTCTGATTTTTTGAGAAAATCAGACCGGTTCACTGGCCGGTTGACGATCCGGCCAGCCGGTCTGGTCTAGTTTTTTAAACAGTGCCTTATAGTTGCACGCAGATGAAAATTTAAATTTCGAATCCAAGAAGTGTTTCGTCATTCATTTCTTGCTACGATTACTGCCAGAGCGCATGACCTTTTAATTTGTCCTCGGATGGAAAACAATTTTCAAAAGGAAAAAGGGGGAAATATGAGAAGATGGAAATACGAATTAAAATAATATCTTGTTAAGTTTAAGTTTACTTATTGAAGGGCATCTTTTAGATAATTCATAACAGCAAATGCATATACCAGGTGCATTTTTCGTGCATGTTCTACTTATGGTATTTTTGTATTTTATCTATCTATATATTATTATATTTATATTTATATTTATATATATTATATATTATATATTATATTATATTATATTATATTTATTTATTTTATTTATTATACCTATAAAAGTATGAATGGGTGTATTGGTTTCTTCCTTTTTATGTGAGGACAAAAATATTCCTTGCTAATAAAATTCTCACATTTAATACACATGATTTAATGGTAATTGCAACTATTAAATAAAGTCTTTCAACTTAAATAATGTATATACATTGTATTTGGACTCATAGAAAATAACAAGTAATTAATTAAATATATTCTTTCATCTTAAATAATGTATATGCATCAAATGCATATCATTGTATTTATTACATTTGATACAAATTAAATATATTTTTAATTCAAATGATATGAAATATTAATTACATTGAAATTAATTAAATATCTTTTTTACTTAGCAAATGTGATTACATATATTCAAATTATCATAATTCATATACATAGTTTAATGATAATCAAATTAAGTTTATTCTTAATTACACTCACAGAAAATAATGACTTTTATTAATTAAACAAGTTTTTCCACTTAGAAAATGTATATATATCAAATGTATATACATTGTATTTACTAAATTTATTCCAAATTAAATGTATTTTTTAATTAAACATATAGAAAATAATATTTATTAAAATTAATTAAATTGAAATTTCCTACTTAGCAAATATATATAATTACATATGTTGAAATTTATCCTTCTACTAACACATTTAGTTGGGCTTGAAGAAAATAACAAAATTAAGCAATTAAATTATATCCCCACCTAATATACTATTACTATTACATTCAATACATATGCTTGTATAGTAAAATAGGACTAAATTAAATTTACTTTAATTAGACTCATAGAAAATAATAACTGAATTGAAATTAATTAAGAAAAAATCAATTGATGAGGGAAAAATGATACATCATAAACACATTTGTACATATATTCTTTCTGCTCTCTCCATCAAAAATTATAAGAAAAAAAATATTTTCTATATATCAAAATATGTGTTCAATTCAAATGTACTATACAGTAAATTTAATATGGCAATGAACAAGAATAGATTAAGTCTTACAATCACATGTTTAATTGATGAGAAAAAATAATGATGTTTTATAAATGCATTTGGGTTCTTTCTCAAAAATAAAAAGAGAAAATTATTTTTTATATATCAAAATATGTGTCAAACTCTTATGTAATATTATACTTAACATGATAATGAAAAAGAATGAACTAAGTTTATTTAATTTTTTTATCTTTTCATTTATTTGTGTATTTATATATATATATATATATATATTTTAAATATATTTTGATTAATTTTTACATATAATGATGTGCACATTTTAGTTTCTTAAAAACTAATAGCAAAAAATGCTTTCATGGTGTATCACAAATCAGGAAAAAATAAATCTTAACCTTATTTATTTAAGTAAAACACAAAAAAGTAGGTCGAAAGAAAAAGAATATATAGTTGATAGCTCTATTAGAAATCATGAAAAAGAATCAACTAAAATTTTATTTCTTTAAATAGTCTTTTTAAATAAATTATTTTTTTAATTAAAATAATAATGTATTAGTACTAACTTTCAATATTATTTTTAAAAGGCAATAGGATAGAAATATGTATAAAATATATTTTTATCAAATAACCTTTTGATCAAACTAATTTTTTTTACTTGGGGCATGATGGATAGGATGAGAAAGACTTTGTCAAGATAAAATTTTGAATGACTTAACTAATCATATGATAAACATTATTAAAGCATATATCAACGACATAACAAGTATAATTCACTCATTATATAACTGACTTTAAATTGGTCATATTTAATTAAAATTTGATTTTTTTTCAAAAAAGTATGTATTGTTGAATTGAGAGTTGTGTAATTCAAACTATTGAACTTAAAAAATATTTATTCGATTTTAATAATAACATTAATATGATATAGTGAAATATTTTCTATCAATATATAAAATAAATTATTAATAAATACATGTCACTAGATAAAATATCACATTAGCCCATATGTCTCCGTTCATTCCCGACAAAATATATATCCCTTAAGTGTGAAGTATATACTTCATTAAACACATATTACCTATCAAATTAAAATTCTTATTTTTTATATTGCTAAATATTAAATAATTAATAAAATACAAATGTTTAACAATGAACTTTATTTAACAATTTAGGTATATATTATATTAATAGCCAAATTAAATCATAATCCTTACAGATTTATAAACAAGCAAATTTTTAAGGAAATAATTTTCAGTCTTTTTTTTAAAACAAAAGGAGTTATAAAATAATATAACATTTTTATTTTACACAATGATATTTAAAGGTTTTAAATTGACTAGAATTTATCTTTCTCTATTTTTGGCTTAACTAAGAAGAAATGAAAAAGAGAATAGAATCACTATAAACAAATCGAACACATGAGACAGTTTTTTTTTTTTTTTTGTCTAATTTTAGATTAAAAACAAGTGGCCCACTACAAATCTAAGATTAAATAAACAATATAAGTTTTATTTATTTATCAAATTTGGAGGAAACCAATTTATAAATTGTTCTGAATCACTTGAGTCATATTTTTAGTTTGATTTCACAAAATAGCATTTGAAATTTATTGTTAAAAAGTCAAAAAGAACTTATCAATTAACAAAAAATAAACATAGAAATTAAATTAAAATTTCGAAATAACAATCGGCTCAAATTTAATTCTTGAGAATGATAGAAGATAGCTTCTTCAAATATCACCTAATAAGGAAAGAATTCAATAGTCGAGTACTATTGATCATTATATTGTAAAGATACACATACATCATATTTTTTAAATGTTAAGTGTTTTAAGATATATTTTATTTTAGTCATGATTCAATTCACCTGCATGTTTCCATTGTTCCTCTTTCCAGTAAAGGGTTCTTAAAATGATAATGAATCTATAAACTTCTTGCTTGAATCAATTTTATGTTTAGCTTATTTAGTATTGGATATTGTGATATATATTTAAAACATCATCGCATATGACTATCTAGAAAATTCTCACCTATACTATTAGGTACATGGAAATAATTTTCTAATAATACTATTATATATAACATATTTATTTTCGCAATAAAAATGAGATAAGATGAAGAAAAAACATGCCGCATTGAGTATTATAAAGAGACATGTGTACATATATAGATAAAATTAAAGAGTCCAAGAAAATGAGAAAATAAATTAAATCATCAAAGGAGAAAAAACATAAAAATTAATAAGTTGGCACCTCTCTTTAAATGTAGCTTTGAATGAAAAAGAGTTAATTCATAAAAAATTCAATTGTCAATACTTACCAATTAATAGCTTCTAATTAAGAGCATAGATGATTTCTTATTAATCAAGTGGTAGTAATAATCAATAAATATGTACTTTATGATTTTTCAATAAATACCATTTATGTGGGCAAATATTGTTATATGGAAAAATTTTAAATTTTGATCTTATTTTTTGATTAGGTTTGAAAATTTATAATCATGTGTGCTCCAAGACTCGTGAATTAAGTAAGGTATTTAATTACATCCATTGTGATGCTGTAAGATTTAAAAGAGCCTCGCACATTTCATTATGGCAACAGAAAAAAAAATAAATTAAACTTGCTTTGGTTTAAATGTCAAATGACTTGCATAAATTGTTTATTTCTCTATCAACAGAGGTTATGAACTTTTGAAAAAATATGTGAATCTTGAATGCATATTCTCTTTTACTTCATTTGATCTGAAATTATATAAAGAACTTGCATCAACAAGGGTGGAGTTACACTTGTTGAACACAAGTCATGGTATATCATGATCTTTCAGGGTTAATTTCCAAACGAGAATGGGCAAGATAACTTTCAGTTGTATTTTGCCAAATCAGGAAATGAGCTTAAGAATAGAAAATACTAAAAGAATTAGATTTATAAGAAGCAATTTGAGAAAACTTATAAAATTTATGAAGATAAATTCTTATGCAAAAAATGATTACTTTTCAATGAACAATATTCGACTCCATATCTTAAAAAACATGAAATTAGACTAATTTAATTTATACTTTTCTAAATGTTTATCAAGTTGCTACAATTTTGGTCGAAGAAAATAATTATAATATATTAGTAGAGCAAGATATTATTGTCCATACACGTTGAAGTCATAAACAAAGAATAACATGTTATCATGAATGTTACAACCTACTTTAAGATCCTTTTCTTTCTCAAGAGGTAATATAGGATGACATATAAACATTTAGAAAAAGGGTATCAAAACATCCAATGTTGCAATCAAAAGAATGAATCTATTTAGCTGACTCCTACAAGTAGTACAATCATTGCTAGAGAACAATAAATAGGTTTATATCTTATTTTGTAGTATATTCTATTATTTATTACTCTTGTATTGGGAAGAGATACTTGTTTTCTTTTTCCTATTAATATATAAAGTTTAACCAATAAGAAAGAATAATCCGTGAAACACTTATACAATCAAAAATTTGAAGTTTTAAATTAATGTGAATATATATTTGTCTATTCCTTATTATCAAGATTTTAAAAATTGTTCATATGAAATTTTTTCATATTTGCAAATTATAATTTATTTATACAAAAATCGAACTTCTGGTATCTACCCTATAACAATTCCTTTGCGGAAAAAAAAAATTCTATTGTAGGTTCTTCAAGTTAATAGATTGATTACTATCACCATGACCTATAAAATTCGAGATATGAATTACAATAAAGAATGATGAATATCACCCTAAAAAGATAAACATGGGGTAGTCAAATCGGAAAAGAATTGTTCTTCAACATCTTTTATTAGGGGTTAAAAAAAAATAGATATTATAAAATACGATGGTTGAGACAAACAATGTACACAATGGAATGGAAGGAAGCTAAAAATATAATGGGTCCCATACACGGTGCAAACCCCATAAAAGAAGAAATAGATTATCTTAAATTGTTCTTAAACTATGCTATAGGTCCAACATATTTTACAACTTCAAATGATAATTTATTTTTTATTTTTTAGTTGTCTATGCATTAAGTATTTGAATCAAATATAAATAAAAAATAATTTATAAAACAAACAAATATAAAAAAAAAAATTAACAAGCCACGTGCATCGCATATATGCACCTTTCTACTTATGAAAAAAATACGGTCAACAAACTCATTTTTTAGACAGGGAGTGAGTTAAAAGGCAATTAAAAATCTCACAAAGGGACCATATGGATTTTTCTCCCCAACAAATCCATTCGAACACACATTGTCCACAATGTATTGAACGAATCCATACACATCCCAAACTTACCTTGTTATGGAGGGCATCTTCTTTTTGTCTTATTGTTCCCCTTTCATTTGGGAAGTGCATTGTCACTTTCCATATGAAGATGATGGCCCCTCATGACGTTGACTCTCCACTGTGCATTTGCATGTTTTCCATCACCTCCTTTCCTCCAAACAACACCATTCAGATATGCATTTACTCAGGACCAGTGATATTTGTCTCCCATAAGTGCTCCATTCTTGAAATTCTGTGGACGATAGAAATGCTTATTTCTTTCAAGAAACTTCTTTTATAAGGGGCAGCATCTATACTAAGTTCATGCTCCATAAGCTGCCTTTTGTTGTTTCTCTCTCTTATTTTCTTTGGGTTGCTGGAAAGGGCTGCCGGTTGCCGAGGCTTCTTCTGCTGTAATTTTCTTGCCCCCAGGCCCTAACAACCCTCTTAACATCTCTATATTTTGCTTCAACCTTTCATGCTTTTTCAACATCTTATTTTTTAATCTAGTGGATATTTTCTTTTGTTATCCTACAATATAATTCCTTAATCTGGATTTATTGGTCAATTGAATTATCAACCTTGATTCTAAGTCAAATAGCTTATGATTCTTAGTTAGTACTTAGTCGGCATAATGCCTAGTTAATAGCTCATGATTCTTTTTCGGCCTCAGGAAAACTGCCGGACTTTAGATTCCTTGATAGTAATTCATTTTGAGTTGCACTGCAATCAAAAAGGATATTTGAAGGAAGGAGAAAAATGAACTATTTGGGTTGCAGCCCACTTATATGTTTTTGTGATTTTTATGTTTGTTAGATTAGTTTTTGATTACTTTTTCTGAGCTATGAAATTTTATTGGTTATTATTTTGCTCAAGTGTTATGCAATATGTATGTAATGTAATCAAGCAGGTAGGTTGGTGTGTTTTTGGTCATCTATCAATCCTACAGTCCCTTTTCTCTGAGAATTGTTGCATCCCATGCAGCGACTCTTTGCCCTTCAAGAGTATGCTTTCTCAATAACTGGTTTGTTCTATACCAAATGTTCCATACACCCCTTATCAGTTAAACTTATAGTAGGGAGAATTCTACATATGATTCATTTCAGAAGTAATTTGTTTGTTTTCTTTGAAACAGGATTGGTTGTTGTCACACAATTATCCATGAAAGTATTTTTGCTTTTGGTTCTATTGGCTTTATTCAATGATTATCATTCATATGGGGTTTATACGCATCGGACTGCAAGGCCTGATGTAGTGAGGATTGGTTCTATACTTACATTTGATTCTGTAATTGGTAAAGTTGCAAAAGTTGCCATAGAAGCTGCAGTAGATGATGTGAACTCCAATCCAGATGTTCTCAAAGGAACCAGGCTGAATAACACAGTGTTTGATAACCATTTCAGTGGATTTTTAGGAATAATTGAGGGTAAATACTT
Organism: Jacaranda mimosifolia; assembly: GCA_018894105.1. Taxonomy (NCBI): domain Eukaryota; kingdom Viridiplantae; phylum Streptophyta; class Magnoliopsida; order Lamiales; family Bignoniaceae; genus Jacaranda; species Jacaranda mimosifolia. The sequence continues at coordinate 13,988,636 of CM032133.1, read as the reverse complement.
GACAGAATTAGCAGCTTCTGATATCTGCAATAGTATTTTATATTCAGTTCAATGTCTGCTATCGATTTTTCCTCCCGACTAGTTTGATTGCAACTCATAAGTCTCATTGTTTTCTTTTTCTTTTTCTTTTTTTTTAATAATAACAGCTATCCACTTCATGGCGACTGAAACTGTGGCCATAATTGGTCCCCAATCTGCGGTCACTGCTCGTGTTCTGTCCTATCTTGCAAACGAGCTTCATGTCCCGTTGTTATCTTTTTCAGCAACTGACCCAACCATGTCTTCGCTTCAGTTTCCATACTTTGTAAGGACTTCTCTTAGTGATCTTTTTCAGATGGGTGCCATAGCAGATATCATCAAGTACTATGGTTGGAGAGACGTGATTGCAATTTACATTGATGATGATTATGGAAGAAATGGCATAGCTGTCTTAGCAGATCAACTGGCTGCAAGGAGCTGTCAGATTTCTTACAGAGCACCTCTGAAGTCTGAAGCAAACTTAGATGACATAAGGAATGTCTTGGTTCAGGTGGCTCGAGAAGGGTCGAGGATTCTTGTTGTTCACACTTATCCTGAAAAAGGCATAGACATCATGGCTGTAGCACAATATTTGGGGATGATGGAGAAAGGATATGTGTGGATTGCTACCAATTGGCTCTCAACTCTTTTGGATACTAATTCCCCACTCTCTTCAGAAGCAACTAAGAATATTCAAGGAGCTCTCTCATTACGTATTTACACTCCAGAATCAGAAGCAAAAAGAAACTTCGTCTCTAGGTGGAGCAGCCTGACTACTGAAAAAACAACTCATGGCCCTGTTGGGTTGAGCACATATGCCCTATATGCATACGACACTGTTTGGATGCTTGCTCATGCCATTGATGCATTTCTTGAGCATGACGGGAACATTTCTTTCACTGCTGATTCGAGGTTAAAGGGATCACGGAAGGGCAATCTCCGTCTCGACAATATGAGCATCTTTAGTGGAGGGAACTTATTGCTTAGTAGCATTTTAAATGTCAATATGACTGGTGTGACGGGACCTTTCAAGTTTAATTCAGATAGGAATCTCATTTACCCAGCGTTTGAAATTATTAATGTCGCTGGCACCGGATTTAAGAGGATTGGCTATTGGTCTAATTATTCTGGCTTGTCAGTTTCACCTCCAGAAACACCCTACACAAGGTCACTCAAACATTCTAGTTCAAAGCAACAACTACATCCAGTAATTTGGCCCGGAGAAACATCAGAGCAACCTCGTGGCTGGGTTTTTCCAGAAAACGGGAGACAACTGAAAATCGGGGTCCCAAATCGTGTTAGTTTTCAAGATTTTGTTGCCAGAGTACCAGGCACTGACATGTTCACAGGATACTGCATTGATGTCTTCAATGCTGCCATAAACTTATTGCCGTATGCTGTCCCATATCAATTGATCCCCCATGGAGATGGTCATAATAACCCAAGTTCCACAGAGCTTGTCAGCTTGATTACCTCAGGGGTGGGTGTAAATTTCCAAATTTCTTGTAACGCTGCTGGAATTCTGTGAGCTTGATGTAATTCTCTAGTTTTTTCTTCTTCGATACAGGTATATGATGCTGCAATAGGTGACATTGCAATAATCACCAATAGAACAAGAATGGCGGATTTTACTCAACCATTTATTGAGTCTGGGCTAGTTGTAGTGGCACCAATCTGGAAGCAGGGTTCTAGTGCCTGGGCTTTCCTCCGACCATTTACTAGTGAGATGTGGTGTTTAACCGGAATCTTCTTTCTACTAGGAGGAGCTATCGTGTGGATTTTGGAGCACAGAATAAATGACGACTTCCGTGGTCCTCCTAGAAAACAAGTAGTTACTGTTCTGTGGTGAGTTTCACTGAAGTTAGAATGTCCTGAAACTATATCTGTAGGGGAATGACTCAAAAACTATCTTACCTTTTTCTTCAGGTCGATGAAACAATTTTGCCTCTTAAGAGATCGTAAACCAGTTGAACAAACTTTGATATGCACCCATTTTGTTCCCAGTACTTCAGCTTTAGTTATCAAAGAGTTGGATAGTTAAAAATTAGACTATTTTAGAGACGAGATTTGAAGTAATATAAACTTATATACTTCTGCCATTTCTCTCAAATCTCCGATAAATTTTTTATATGTATCTTAACATTGAGATCTCACTTTGCAGGTTTAGCTTTTCAACTCTATTTTTCTCCCACAGTAAGTGATGCGAGACCATATGCCCTTTGCCATTGCATGACTTCCATAAAGAAGCATCAAATCTCTGACCTAGATCTCTATGCAGGAGAAAAAACAGTGGGCACACTTGGGCGCCTCCTCCTTCTTCTGTGGCTATTTGTGATTCTGATAATCAAATCCAGTTATACTGCTAGCTTAACATCAATCCTCACAGTGCAGCAGCTTTATTCACCAATTAAAGGAATTGAAAGTCTGCAGAAAGGCAACTACCCTATTGGTTACCAGCAGGGTTCTTTTGCCCGAGATTATCTAGTTGAACAACTTGGCATTCAAGAATCCAGGCTTGTCCCTCTTAAGTTGCCAGAGGATTATGCTAAAGCTTTGAATGATGGTCCCGGACATGGTGGAGTCGCAGCTGTCGTTGATGAGCGTGCATACGCAGAACTCTTCCTCTCAACGAGATGTGAATTCAGCATAGTTGGTCAAGAGTTTACCAAGAATGGATGGGGATTTGTGAGTATCATATCTTATCTTTGAACACCTCAACTCTCTCTTTCATTACCCTTTTTGTTTTCTTGATTTTCTTGCTTTGTGTTTCTTTATTGAGGCATTTCCAAGGGACTCTCCCCTAGCAATCGACATGTCAACAGCCATTCTAAAACTGTCAGAGAACGGCGAGCTTCAAAGGATCCACGATAAGTGGCTGCTAAGAAGTGCTTGTTCTTCACAAGGTGCAAAGTTGCAGGCTGACCAGCTTAGACTGACAAGCTTCAAAGGTCTGTTTTTCATATGTGGATTGGCATGCTTTCTAGCTCTGCTCATATACTTCATTAAAATGATACACCAATTCAATCGGCACTATTCTGAGGGGGACTTCTCCACACAAAGCCAAAGCCAACGCCAGAGCTCTCGATCATGGCGGCTCCACACCTTCCTTTCCTTTGCTGATGAGAAGGAAGATTCTATAAAACCACGCGCCATGCATACGCAGACAGAATCGGATTCTTCTAAGAGCATCGAGCAGAATGCTTCGTCGCTTGGCTTCCAAATAGCAAGCTGATATGCAACAAGGGATTCTACTTCAAATATATATATATATATGTATGTTTGTATGTACATATTTATGAAGCTATATGCTTCCACCGTTTCCTCCAAGTAGTAAGCTAGTTTAGTTTCTTGCATAAAGACACAGATTTTTTCCTCTTTCCTTATGGGTAGTAAAAATGCTACATCTGTGGATCCAAAGGTATAAATGATATTGTAATTTTTTATCTTACCGTTATCACTCACTTCTTATGATACCAGTCAAGCTATAGAAGAATTGGGACAAGGTATACATCACATGTTTCATGTGTGGGATAAAATCAACCGGATATGAAATTATTTCTTCAAAGCAAAAAGAGAGAAGATGGCAAAAGAAAATAGTAATAATTATCTTCTGCAAAATTTATTTAAGTTGTAGAAATCGACCCCGACAAATTTCAAGGGATGAAGTAAGATATGTTCATAATTATCTCATGCTCAAAGCATCATAGGAACATTGTGTTTTCCTTCAAATTCTAATATCAAAAGAGGCCAATTTTTATCATCTCCATTTGTTGGAGCTTCTCAATACCTTATTCATTAATTGACACCGAGTGCACACCAATTTTGTCCACAATGTTATATATTCATTATGATTCCCTTTTATCAGAATTTTTCTTCTATTCTTCTGCATCCATTGCAGTGGCATTCCCAGAATTATCATGTCAACACAAATTTCTGGGATTTGAATTTGAAGCGGGACAATTTTGTGATTAAGAATTTCAAATAATTCCAAGATTAAATGAGTTTAGAACTCATCAAAATAGTTGAAAAACTAGACCAAAAGGAATGCCAAAAGACTTGAAAATTTCACATATTTGAATTTTTCCAGACAAAGTTCAACAAACTTATTATCATGGATTTGAAATTTTTAACTACAACACTATGGATTACCAACTTGCTATACCTGATCAATCAGTTATATTTACAACAATACGACATACAACAGCAATAAGCCTCAAAGCAGCAAAAGCTACTGTCAACTGCTGCAGAAGTACTTAGCAAAGCATTCCTCCGCACTGCAGTATTTCAGCATAACTTTGTACACTTCAATCAATAGTTTTGGGAAGCGACTCCTGAAATAATTATCAAATCCTTCGGGTACCGGTCCGATTATTTCCTGGTGTTCACACATAATATTATAACAAGACTTCAGCCACCACTAAAGAGGCATGATAACAGTAAATAACTAACAAAGAATGTGTGGTTTTGCTTCACATAAACAAAATATGGCCCATATCCGTTGTTGTGATCGAGAGAAATTCACAAGGCTGAAAACTCATAGTACGAGTACATGGTCTCCAGAACATAGAAACATGCTCCAACTAATTACACAAAGCAAACAAGGTTGAGATGTTATAGTTCAAAAAATTCTGAAAACCAAAAGACATCTTAAGTGCATGCCCCACAAGTGGGCAGCTTTCAAAGAAGTGAGCTGTCGGATTTGTGTGATATTTCACATGCCAAGATGGGATTATTGCCAAAAAATTGGAAAATAGGATTTCAGTTGAAGCCAAAATAATGTTAAATTATTTGATTTAACAATCAAATACGTAATGAGCATAACACACATTTTGCTGTACCTGAATTTCTGCAGGAAGTTCCCGGTAATGATTCAACTTGTTACGCATGACTCTTAGTAAGTCACGAACAGTGTCAAACTTATAACGTCTGTAACGCAAAATGTTATTAAGAAATGCAGGTTCCATTTTCTCATTCCACTTTGCACCCAAAGCCACAGGGGCTATACTTTCTAATGATTCCAAGAGATCAGAATCAGTCTCCCAGTCTTCCACTTCCACCCTGTCGCTAGTGTCACGGAGGAAGGACAGCCGCACCTCAGCACTCCAAAACAAAGGATGATAAAGCACCTCCAGCGCCCTTGGCCTAAAATTCAGAAGTTCAGAGGCAAGAGATTAAAATGACATTCAGAAAGCTGAAATTCGATTAACATTTGAAACGAAGTTATTAAACTACTAATAGCTTGCAAAGATATTAATTTACTAATTTTCTTCAAGGTAGTAAGGGAGCAGAAGTTTAAGGAGAGCAGATTACTAAATCCATTGGATGCTTTTGCCCAGGAATTTCTTTTTTACAGATGAAAGAATAGCCCATATCATTCATAATTGGAAAACGATCATATAATTTTTCTCTGCATCAGTAAGAATCATAAGTCTTTCAGTCCCACAACCAAAAACAGGTAGCTTTTTCTGACATATAGAGTAAGTGGGCCTTTTACCACTTAAAGATTGATGGAATCTCTTCCAGATGTTTTAAGTTTGTCTTAACACTTCTCTATACAGGCAAACAAAAACTACAAGACATATGGTTAAAACACTGCTCAAAAATTTCCTTTACGCCAGTGACCACCATTAACCAAGTGGTAATTAAGTTGGTACATTACTGCCCTATACCTCATTTCAGGATTAGGATCCAATAATTTCAAGAATAGATCCACAGCTTCTGGGATGTGTTCCACCAAGAAAAGGTCAATGGAATCTCTTCTAGATGTTTTAAGTTTGTCTTAACACTTCTCTATACAGGCAAACAAAAACTAAAAGACATGGTTAAAACACTGCTCAAAAATTTCCTTTACGCCAGTGACCACCATTAACCAAGTGGTAATTAAGTTGGTACATTACTGCCCTATACCTCATTTCAGGATTAGGATCCAATAATTTCAAGAATAGATCCACAGCTTCAGGGATGTGTTCCACCAAGAAAAGGTCAACTTTATTTTTTGCAATGTTGATGTCACGTTCCAGACGGTTCCCGAAGGGATGTCTACCACCAGTAATGCAGAAAAACAAAACACAACCAAGACTAAACAAATCCACTGCACGCGTTTCACGCCCATGGAGAAGCTGTTCAGGTGCTTGCCATCCAGAACTTCCACAGCCTGAAACAAGTCATAAATGCATATACTTAAATATACATCATTCTTAAATGTGTATCTACCTGTATACATATACATACATGCAATAATAAATGCGTTTGTGTGGGAAGGGGAGGCTCGCGGATGCAGGCAGGGAGTTTGGTTCGGTGGCTGAGGTAGGGATGGGCAACATATGTTGGGGGTAAAAAATTGGGGCTTAAATTGGACAATATCATCCTAGGAAATGACACAAACCATGCACATGATGTTTCGCTGGGAAAAAGTGGCCCAAAAATGAGCAAGGTACCATGTTGCTACAATTGTCATTTCAAGGATTAATGTACCGTGTTTATTACTTAACAAATTAGTAAAATTAAGGGATCATAAAAGTGATTTACCATAAAATAGTTTCTACCAAATCCAACAGAAATGAAAAGACACTCGGCTGGAACATACATATTTACATCTTTGGTGCCCCAATGACCTACATTGGCACATATATATATATTTGCTTTCTATGCATCGATCCACAATTGGAATAAGAAAGACAATAACTTACTGCACTGGAGAATATTAAACTATGACACACAGAGACACTCAAAAGGCAGGTTCAACAGAAATATCTACCAGGTGTTTCGTTATTTACTAGCAATTGTTACCCGTAGCATGATTACTCAAGGAAGACATATTTCCAACAAGGCACTTGCTAATGCCCATGTCAGAAAGCTTTGCGAGAAGAGATCTTTCACTGATTATCAACACATTTTGAGGCTTCAGATCCCGATGAACAATTCCTAATTCATGTAGATGCGCAATTCCAGATATTACATCCCTGTGCTCCACATGTAGATAGCAGAAAAAGAAGAAAAAGAAGAAGTATAACCATCAGCTTTCTGTCATACTTTTGCATGACTCAAATTTAATTTCTTTTTCTCAATCTAAACTGTTCTATAGAATGTTAGATAACCTCATCAATTTCAACAACAAATGCGAGGGATAGCCATCTGAGTTCCACAAGTCAAATTCCTGCATCAGGGCTCTCATAGCATCCAAACGGATTGTACACTCTGCTACAGCCTCTGCATCCAAGTTCTTGTCAAGAGTTGGTCTGGGAGAGGACTTTAAGTGCATAAGAATAAGATCATTTAGGCTGCAAGCACAACGCTCCAATGCAAGATACACAAAATCTTGGTCTTGCTCTACTCCGTACCATCTTACAATGTTTGGATGGCAGTCAGACATGATAAGATTTTGAATTTCTTTAAAGGCAATATCATTATAGGCTCTTATAAGGCGCTTCACAGCAACTGGACGACCTTCATAAATCCCTTCAAGAACAATAGTACCATTGCTACCTTTTGCAATCTCTTTGCTGGAAACAACTAACTTACCAATTCTGCGCCCATCTGTGCTGCAAGAAATTTGTTGGTTGAGGTTCAGCCAAAAGTTACTGTCACTCTCATTATGATTGTGTTGAACCTCATTCTCTTCTCTATCTTGTTTCCCATTGCTACTTCCGCCCTTTCCAGTTTTGCGAGATTTCTTCCTTTTTAAATATATATTCATAGAACTCATGCCAGTGGACTGCACAGCCAACTTGACTTTTATTCTAGAGACTACACTTCGATGGTAGACAATAAAGACTAGAAGAATAACAGAAACAAGGATGAGTACTGATGTGCTAAACTTCCAATGAGGTGTTAGAGAACCATCATTAGAAAGCACTCTCACATCATGCATATTAGTTATCCCACAATTTTCATTGAATGTATGCAAAGGAGTAACAGCCTCAAGGCCCTTGCTGTCATGTGTGTCTAGGAATTTACCACTACTGCTCGACAAAGGAAGATGTTCTAAAACTTTTTCAACATTTGGCTGTGATGGAAAAACATCAGCTGATACAGGAAGCATCGTATCTTGATGAAGAGCTTCTGGCAGCCCATGAGCCAAGGATAAAGTTTCTAACATATTATGATTGCGGAAGCGATAAACAAGTGCTCTTGACTGACATGGCAGTGGCATTTTATAAGGAAGATCAGGTTCAGAAGACTCCAAATCCGAAAGAGTACCCCCAAGTGACTTCTCAACATTTTGACAAAGAAAAGCAGCCCCTATTTCAGCAACTGTCATATTCCATAGGACTTTCTCAGAATTTGGCATAAATGACGTCAATCTGTAATCTGCCCTTGTGATGTAGAGTGGTAGCTCATCTGTCTTCAGGTCAGTCCCAGATTGGTACTGCTCATTGACAGTGGTATTGTAAGGAAAAGCATTAATACCGCTCTGCGTTGTTGATGGAGGATCAGACATCCCATATGTATGGATTACCCTTCCAGTCTTTGCATCAACCAAAAAAGCAGTTGTCTTTTTGGAACCAAGTACAATTCCTCCATCTTCTGCTATTTGAGGTGTTGAACTGACATACTCTTCAAGACTCTTCATAAGTTTCTAAAAGATATATAATTGATATACAAAATATAAGAGGCAATTGACATATGACAAATACATGACATACAATAAATGAATAAACTGGTGAAAATATTAGTACAAAAGATCCTTAGCAGATAATATAGTAACAGACTATCAATATAAGAATATCAGGAATCAATTTTATTTGACTTCCAAATTCTTATTTTGTAATAGTTAATTAGCAATTAGTTTTTCAAAAATTTCCTCAATGGTACAATTTCTTAGATAGCATGCAAAAACATAAGACTACATAGCTTTTCATGTGTTTATGGAAATTATCATTCTTTACTGTAATTGGAATACCAATCCAATTTACACAGCATGAATACAATATTTATGGTTCAAATCCCAGTTTCAATAGTCCAAACTTTGTTCTTGGTGTTCTTCTGTGTGAATTAAAGCAAGTGAAATCATAGTTTTCATGCAAGGAATATGTTGGATACTGTGGGAAGATAAGGCTCGAACAGTTGAAAAAAAAAAAAATCAAAGGAGTGGTTCTGCTTTTCTAGAAAAATAAATTTAGATTTTAAATTTGATTTTTTTTTTTTCATTTTCTTAAATTAAGGACTCTTCCTAGGAGCTGTTATGATTATTTATTTGAATATCAAGGAATCTTCCAGGAGTATTTATGATTGTTTTCCCTTATACATATTGTATTTTAAGTTTTTCAAATTCAATAAGAAAAACTATTCGGATTATCTCTACAAAGTTTACATGGAATCAAACAGATCCTATCTTCTAAACTTGCATGATATCAGAGCTTTGATCCAATAAGACAATTAAGCTCTTGATCTGATTTTTAAATGGCTAAAATGGCCATGACTAGGATTAGAAGAACGTGATCTTCTTGAACTTGATGGTGAAAGGAAAAAGGAACAAGGGGCGTGAAAACAAAGCATCCCATGAAGAGAACCAGGGGCAGCTTGCAGAAATGTCTCCATTCCCAAAGGAACAGCTAGAGCACTTATACAAACTTTTCCAGTTCGAAGTAAATCCTTCTTATTCTTTTGCTCAGAAAGGCAACTTTGTTACTGCTCGTCTTAGTGTCAATTCTAGTCAAACCAACTCTTGGATCATAGACTTTGGGGCAAGTAATCATATTACAAGCTGCTCCAACCTTTTCTAGACTTAAAATCATTGGGCAGGACATAAAAAATCAAGATTGCCAATGTTTCTCTCAGCAATGGCAGGGAAAAGATTCACTGTTCTATCTCCTTTCATTAACTCTATATAATGCCTTTCATGTACCATAACTGTCTTGTAATCTTTTGCCAATCTGTAAGTTGACTAATGATCTCAAGTGTCGAGTTAACTACCCCACTCTGTTGGGGTGTGTCATTGTAAGAACTTCGACACATGATACCTTTTTGTGGGAAAAAAATTTCTGAGATTTTGTTAAAATATTCTTTTCAATTATCACTTCTAAAGCATAAAACCTTTTAAAAACCTCTTCTACTTCGGATTTTTCCTTTAGCAATTATACCCAACTTACCTTCACGTGATTTCACACATATTCATGGTTACAACCTTAGCAAATTAGATCCTAGAGCAAAAAAGTGTCTTTATAGGCTATGCTCCAACTCAGAAGGGATAAAAATGCTATAATTCCATTTCAGAAAAAAATAATTGTCACCATGGATGTCACGCTTTTTTAGTCTAAACCATTTTTTTGAATTCATCTTCAGGAGAAGACAAATATTGAAGATTCAGGATACTTGGATGTTTTTGAACTGAAAAACGCGATATTGACTTTTGATGGACCCAATTTTTCCTTAAATGCAGAACTTAGTGTTTTAACTAATGACGATCCCAAACCCAGATCCAATAGCAATGGAGAAACAACAGTCACTGATGCTCTCGAGGAAACAAATTCAAGGCAATAAGACCAATGCTTCTTAGCAATGGCTAGAGTCCGAACCAAAAGCTGATCTAAACTCCACCAAATCTCCTAATAACTTTCATGTCGAACCTATCCAAAGTCAATTCACTTAATTTCAAGTTTATTCAATCTGAGTCTAGCTTTTCTGATCTTAATGTTCCAATAGCTAACTGAAAAGGTGTCAGAACTTGTACCAAACACCCAATATCAAATTTTGTTTCTTACAAAAATCTTATCACCTGCCTTCTCCATTTTTACTTCATAATTGTCTTGTATGGAAATCCCAAAGACTATACAGGATGCTCTACAGGTTCCCGAGTGAAAAGAGGCTATTCTTGAAAAGATGAGGGCCCTTGAGGAAAAAGAAACATGGGAAGTAATCAATTGCCACCAAGTTGGATGTGAAGAATGTATTCCTTAATGGAGATTTGGAAGCAGTTTACATGAATCTGCCACCAAGTTTTGATAAAAAGTTGCATCAAAAGTCTGCGTACTAAAGAAATCTCTGTACGGATCAAAACAGTCACCAAACCTTGGTTTGAGAAGTTAACTCGGTCCATGAGAAGTCAAGGAATACATTCAGGGACACACTGATCATACCATGTTCACAAAGCACTCAAACAATGAGAAGATAGCCATTCTCATAGTGTACATGAATGATACTATTTTGACCAGGGATAAGACAACTGACATAGAGCGGTTAAAAAAGGGGCTTGCATCTGAGCTTGAAATTAAAGACTTCGGGTCACTGATATTTTTTTGGACTGAAGGTGGCTCGACCAAAGAAAGGAATTGTAGTTTCACAAAGAAATATGCCCTTGACCTACTCAATAAAATAGGAATGAGTGGTTGTCGTACCGCAGAAACTCCAATTGATCCAAATTAGAAGCTCGTAGAAAGCAAAAGTGATCCAACGGATACATCACGATACCAAAAGCTAGTTGGAAAGCTAATTTACTTATCACATAGTCAACCTGATATTAGATTCGCGGTAAATCTTGTAAGTCAGTTCATGCATTCTCCTCATGAGGAGCACCTTGAAGCTGTGCATCAAATTTTAAGGTATTTGAAAAGCTCTCCAGTGAAAGGACTATTCTTCAAGAAGAATGAACAATGAAATATTGAGCCAGGGATGCAAATTGGGCAAGCTTGGTCATAGATGGAAAATCAATGTTAGGGTATTGCACATTCATATAAGGAAATTTGGTAACTTAGCAAAGCAAGAGACAAAGTTAAGAGACAGTTTAGTAGCTCAATGTAGTGTTTGAAGCAGAGTACTGATCAATGGCCCACCGAATGCGTGACATAATGTGGTTAAAAAGGGTCTTAGCGGAAAAGAAGACCTATGATGATGCCTATGAAGTTCTATTGTGACAACAAGTTGCGCAGAATCCAATTCAACATGATCAAGCAAAGCATATTCAAATTGACAGACACTTCACTAAGGAGAAACTTGAAGCAGAAACAATGTGCATGCCATTCATTCCAACATTGATGCAAAGAGATGATATTCTCACAAAAGGATTGTTGAAACCTAACTATGAGGCTTATTAGCAAGTTGTGCATGATAGACATCTATGCACCGACTTGATAGGGGGTGTTGGATATTGTGGAAGTAGTTGAAGATAGCAACAAAATAAGTGGTTCCAATTTTTTATGAAACGAAGTTTAGATTTTAAATTTGAATTTTCAGTTTCTTAAATTAAGAAATCTTCCTAGGAGTTGTTATGATTGTTTTCCCTTATAAATACTGTATTAAGTTTTCAGATTCAATAAGAAAAACTATTTAAATTATCTCTTCTAGACTTAAAATGGAATCATTCACATTCTCTCTTCAAAACATGCTACATACATCATTGTTATCATTCCTTTAGATTCAGTTTACAATATCTGGACTCTATTACTGAAAAAATGGTGTCGAGTAAAGATTCTCTTTCTTTTCGTTCAAGGACTACCCTGGTGGGATGACACATTTTTCCGTAGTTTTTAGTGTCAGGAGCCAAATATAAAAACGAAAAAACACTATTTTCTATGACATTTAAATTCATTAAGATTGGCAATAATTAATTATATGGATTGAGACAACTACACAACCAAAAAGAACAAAGTTTTCAAATAAAATCAAAGAAACTCAACTTCAATACTATCAACGAAACTCAAACTGGAATCTTCCTATTAAGATAAAGTAATCAAAGTCTAGAACAAAATGTTCTTTGAGAAGACAAATGGTGTTTCCTGGCCTACTATAAGCTTTAGTGATATGTACATTGAATGCAATCCGGAAAAAAGTAGGACAAAATGATATGTTCTTTATATAATTGGTTTATAAACTCCTGCCAACTGTATTTATTAACTCTTGTTTGGTTGTGAATTGGGGCATTTTGCCAAAAATAGTTTTTGGGAAGTGAGATTGAGAAATGTGATGGTTTGTTTGTGTTTTGGGTGGTAGGTAGAGAATGAATTGGGAGAAAATTATTTGTTTGTTTGTTTGTGTTTTGGGAGGGGACAAGATGTCACATCAATAACATTTGTGTTGGGTTGGTGGAGTGAAATGAGTATTTTAAAATTATTTATATATGTGTATATATAGAGGGATTTTGGAGAATAAATTTTGTATTTTGGGAGTGAGATTGTAGAATGTGTAGTGTTTGTTTGTTTAAATTTTGGGAGTTGGCAAACAAACATGGCCTAAATTTCTTAAATGGAAGACGTTTTACTTTACTGATGCATAACTTCATTCAACTGCCTGGGGTAACATGCCTTGAGCAGGATACAACCTCAAAAGCTCAGTTCCGCTTACAGCTTATTTTGAAAGACAAGAAATATATAAGATAATCATAAGACAAGCCTTTTAGATGAGTATATTCTAAGAATAAAAGTTTCTGGCAAAACCAGCTCAATTGACTACAAAAGAACAAACAAGTGAAACATTCTTTGTTGAAGCTGGAAAAGGTTCATTTTGGACAAATTTTGCCTCTGAGTGATTGACTGTAAAGAAAACCTTATTAGAAAAGCTTAATAAAAAATAACAACAACATTAACCATTCCAAAGGGTACTTTGAGGAGAAAAACCACTCCTTAGAACACTGTCATAGAATTCTCTATCATAGTGAGTTCAGAAGCCAGCAGAAGAGAAGACTTACTCTCACCATTTTAGAAATCGAAACAGGCAGAAAGAACAAAAAGGTCCTCCCCTTCATTCAAAAAGTGAAGATACAGATGTAAAATAGGTGACTAACTCTTTGAAATGACTGACTCTATGCCTCTTCACCCTATCAATTAATTTTCTAACCTAAATTAGTACAAGAATATTAACAGTAAACAAATTTTTGTTTCCAGAATATTCATCTTCGGCTTACTATTTTCCCATGTCTCTTCACCCTGTTCACATTCTTCTAGATTTTCCCTTTGCAATACTCCTTTAGGAGTATGTTTCAGCAAAACATTGCACAGATATCTGCACAATTACAGATGTGTTTTGATAACAGTTATGCAAATCAAAGATAGTTCTAGGGTAAGCTTTAGATTGCTTTGTTGTAGATGTTCAATGTAAATTTCATTAAATGCGCATCATATTAAGTGTTTGCTTGATAAACAAATGTGCCTGATTGATCTTTATCATTGGATGCTCTCTTTTACAGCAAACAATGAACTGAAAAAGTAGTGCAACCATATCCTTCAAATATTGGCTCTGAAGGTTGTGCCAAACATCTAGATATGGCAAACTTTCCACAAATTGTACCAAAGTGAAGCAGGACAGCTTAGATCAACTAATTCAGTTCCCACATAAAACTGAAATTTCCTTGTGATTGTGTGAGGAAATATATCCTCAGCACTAATGCTTAAAGGATTTCAGGAGCAGTCTCTAAACTTCTTATTTATCATCTGTCTGTTTCTTTAGCTTTGAGAACATCTCGAGCGGCCAGAGCACCTGAACTATTTTTCCTCTGACGAACTAAAGAGTCAAACCACCTGATTTTTCCTTCTTGAGAGTGAGCTTATCAATTCATTAAGCCTTTAAAACCTAAGCTACTACTCAAATAGCATTTTAAAGCCTGTAAGTAAGTTCAAGATTTACCTTGCCACCCTTCTGAAACATTTTTTAGTCACTAATTTATTAGAAAAGAATTCAAACATCAAAAACATATTGATACACCTTTCATTCAGTTATAAATCTAAATTGAATCCGCTGCTTAAATACATGAACCCATGGTCACAAATGCAAGCTGCCAAGCAAGCACTGTCCAACTGTCTATTATCAATATAGGTAACAGCTATAGAGAAGATGAACAAGAGAAAGCTATACCTAGTTTGAAGATCGCATATTCCAGGCACAAATGCCCTGAACTCACAGCAAATTTATATAATGTAACATCAACATAACAGGATGAGCAAACTCAATAATAAACAATATTTCTGCCATGCCATAGAAGACTTCTCCACATATATCACATAGCTTTATAAATTGTAACTCTAACCAATACAGTTTGAGGATGTGATAATTAAATACATACCAGCTTGCCAAGGCTGTTATGTGCATACAATTCCCAATCATCCCCACAATCAATGAAGTAATTGCCTCCTATTCCAGTGAGATTTTCCGTATCATTAACAGGAGCCTGATATGATGAGTAAATTTGTGGTCCTGATGAAAATGACCAGAGTGGTTTCATAGAACCAACTTCCAATAGATAAATAGTACCATCCAAAGCAGCTACTAATGCGGTCTCCGGTCCCCTGATTTCACAAATGAAATAAACTCTTAAAAACGAAAACAAGTTAATTACTCGTCCCACCTCAAATATAATGGCAACCAACCTTACCCCCTCACCAACTAATATATCATGAATAAATTTAAAAAAAAGAAAAAAAAAAAAAAACAACAACAACAACAAAAACAAAAACAAATAAGCAAAAAATGCAACAGAGCACGACTTACTTAGCATCGGACAACAAAGTTCGACGTGAAGCTTGAAAAACGCCGCCGTACTGTTTGACACCATTATTCAAGTTCAGAAAATCGTGGGCGTAGCCAGAAAATGCCCCCGATATAAATATAACGCATACAAACAGCACCAACGAGCGGCGTTGCATCGATGATCAGATAAGGCGTCTCCGATTCCTCCAAAATTGGAGATAAATAAACAAATAAAATCAAAAACTGGGACACTAATTACATAAATATTAGCGCAATTAGATGGAAGAATTGAGGTGAGAAACGAGGGGAGGAAACGAAGATTCGAAGATTGAGGAGAAGAAAGTCCACCGCGTTTTCTTCCTGTTCGTCTTCTTGCAGCGAATTTGTTTTTCTTGTCAGTCAAACTTGCTAGTCAAACTTTTGGGATTTCTAAATGTTTTCATTTTATGCTTTTTGTAAATAGAGTTAATTAGAAAAAAAAAAATTTAACCTACTTTTGGTTTATTATTCAGTCCCTATTTAAATATTTACACACTAAACTCCTCATTTTTTCACAAAAATTAGAAATCACTCCACATATCTTTTAGAAAGATCTGTATACCCTTGCAGCTGGAAAAAAACAACAAAAATACTTGGGAAGTGAGTTCTCTCTTAAGAAGAACGCTTTCTTTTTTTTATTTTTGCCTGAAATCGACTTCTCTAAGCGTCAAAAGAAAAGGGCGCAAAACCATTCCTCTACCACTGACGCGAGAAGAAGAAGAAGAAGTTAAAAAAAAAAAAAAAAAAAAGCAACAAAATTTCTGTCATTTTTCTTCGACAATGGAAGGAAAAACAGCTGCAAAAAGAAGCAAAGTACAAAAAGAAGTGACGAAAAGGAACAAATGTATGTTTTCTGCATTTGAAACTTCAAATGTCCGTGATTTTTCAGTGTTGCACTCATTTCTTGTTTATTTTCTCATGTTAAGGGTTTTTATTCATTTTTTAGTCATTAAACACTTAAACCCATTTGATATATATATGATTTCTATTGTGAGATGGGAACTTCTGATTTGTACTTGAAGGTCATGAAAGTTGCACTTCACCTTTTAGGGGTTTATACTTCTTTTTAACTGAAATTGTATGGTGAAATTATATTATAAAACTATCTGAATGTGATAGTGTGTTATCTGTAGTACAGAACATGCAAGCATGCAGTACACATTAGCAAAAGTGTAGTATATAATGTGGGTAACCACAGTACAATTTAGAAGCAAATGTAGTATAAAATATTCAAATTGGTAGTACACGTTAGGCATAAATGTAGTATATAATCTGTGTAGGCGCAGTACATTTTAGAAGCAAATGCAGTATAAAACATTCAAACGGGCAGTGCACTTTAGGCATAGGTGTAGTATATAATCTGTTGTTGCAGTACATTTTAGAAACAAACACATGTAGTATAAAGCATTCAAGTTTGCAGTACACATTAGGCAAAAGGTAGTATATAATCTTTATAGCTACAGTACATTTTAGGCGCATTTGGAGTACACTTTAGGCAAAAGTGTAGCATAAAATCTTTGTAGGTGCAGTAAATTTTAGGAACAAATGTAGTATAAAATATTCAAACTGGCAGTACACTTTAGGCATAAATGTAGTATATAATCTGTGTTGCTGCAGTACATTTTGAAAACAAATGTATGAGTATAAAGCATTCAAACTTGCAGTACACATTAGGCAAAAGGTAGTATATAATCTGCATAGCTGCAGTACATTTTTGCACATTTGGAGTACACTTTAGGCAAAAGTGTAGCATAAAATCTCTGTAGATGCAGTACATTTCAGAAACAAATGTAGTATAAAATATTCAAACTGGCAGTACACTTTAGGCATAAGTGTACTATATAATCTGTGTTGCTGCAGTACATTTTAGAAATAAATGTATGTAGTATAAAGCATCAAGCTTGCAGTATACATTAGGCAAAAGGTAGTATATAATCTGAATAGCTGCAGTACATTTTAGAAGCATCTGGAGTACACTTTAGGCAAAAGTGTAGTATAAAATCTCTGTTGGTGCAGTACATTTTAGAAGCAAAGTAGTATAAAACATTCAAACTGGCAGTACACTTTAGGCATAAGTGTAGTATAAAGCATTCAAACTTGTAGTACACATTAGGCAAAAGGTAATATATAATTTGTATAACTGCAGTATATTTTATGGGCATCTGGAGTACACTTTAGGCAAAAGTTAGTATAAAATCTTTGTATGTGCAGTAAATTTTAAAAACAAATGTAGTATAAAACATTCAAACTGGCAGTAAACTTTAGGCATAAGTATAGTATATAATATGTGTTGTTGCAGTACATATTAGAAGCATTTTAGTACATAAACATTCAAGTCTGCATTATACATTAACTAAAAATATATTATATAATCTTTGCATATGCAGTACATTTTAGAAATAACTGAAGTATAAAACCTTTAAGCCTGCAGTATGCATTAAATGGAACTTTAGTATATAATCTGTGTATCTGCATTACATTTTAGAAGCAACTGTAATATAAAAAATTCAAGCCTGAAGTATAGAATAACTGAAAGTGTAGTATATATTATGTGTTTCTAAAGTACATTTTTGAAGCTTGTTTAGTAGAAAACATTCAAGTTTTTAGTACACTCTATCTAAAAGGGTTACTTTATTATCTGTTTATATCCTCTTTTTTTTTTGTCATTACAGCAAAGCCAAGACATTGTGAGGTCTGTTCTCGTTGCTCCCCCCAATATTTTCAGAGTAAATTGGAGCTTGTGAGGTCCAAGATGGGGTCCAAGCTTGAATAAAAAGAAGACCCCTTTCTATATATACATGGATATGCCTAAGTTAAGTTCAAGTTTCATTCGGCTTGAAGCTATACTTAGGAGGTTTGACCAAAAAAAGCTCTCATTTCATTTTGCGGAGGGGCTTGAGGTTCCTTTTTCTACAGCTGAATTTTCAATGGTTTTAGGGTTGCCACATGTGGGGCAATCTGTTGATATAACATTGAAGATGAAGTCTTCAACCTTTAACCGCTTTTTTTCTGGAAAGCTGCAAAATATAACTAGATCTGAAATAGCAAAAAAACTTGAGGAGTATGTATATAAGGATAGTGTGGAGAACTTGAATAATTTTTGTAGGTTGTACATAGTTTTTGTTTTTAATTGTATTATGTTTCCAACATCTAATTATTGGACTCCATGATTTCTCCTACCATACTTGGACAATTTGTCTAGAGTTGGTCTGTATGCATGGGGCATAGCTGCATACAATTTTCTTGTCTGAGATATGAAGAACCATTTAGGAGTAGGTGGAGAAAGAAGAAATAAGTACATTAATAGGTGTACAGTCGGCTTGATGGTAAGTGTTTGCTTCATTTTCTAATAGCATTGATTATATTTATATTCAAGTGAGTATAATTTTTCAATTTATGAATGACAGGCATGGGTTTATGAATGCATCTCGTCACTGGCTACACCAGTGAGTTTGTTTGAGTTTCCACGCTTTTACCAGTAGAAGGATAGCAAACTCCCACAAAATGTGTAGCAGGCAGAGAATAAATTGAAGCAAGTTACAGCAAATATGGTAATAATTGTAATAATTCATTATTTGTTTTTTGTATAATAATTTGATTTGATAATTATTTCCATTGTAATAGGTTGTAGCCCTCAACCCTGCTCCAGAGGAGTTAGAATTGGCTGATTTGATCAAGAAATCAGAGGCTACCAGTACTGCCATCAGTGAAGTCCATGTCTGTGATCATACAATATATGAAGCAATTATTGCAGCGAAAGGTGAAGAAATTAAATCATTGAAAGAAAAAATTGCTTCATTCGAATACATGGCAATGAAGGAGCAGAGTGAGGAGGAGCATCTAACTGAGGAAGAGACTGATGGGGTGGAGCTTGAGCAGGAAGCTGGTGAGTATGTGTATGAGGGGTACTTGATTTGGTACATGATGCACAGAAAGAAGGGGATGATTCTGAAGACATGGTGGATGATGAAAGTCGAACCAAACAACGTCATGATCCTTTAAATTCCCCCATACCTTTGAAGATAGAACATTATATACCAATTCAAGCGGCTGAGTTCGAGGAATCTGATATTAAAGTGGCAAATGTCATGTTTTCGATTGTGACAAATGTGCGCAATCGAGAAGACAGGAAGCCAAAACAGAAATCTCTATATTTTGTCAGCCCCCAAGCACCACAGCAACCAAAAGAGCAAGACAAGTGACAAAGACCTATCGTGCTCGTCCTCGTGCACAAAAAAACAAAGAACAAGAAGAGAAGAAGGTGTATACACTACTTAATGTTTTATTTTTTTGCTACTTGCATTTCATTTGTAAACTGTCTGTTTGTAATAAATGTTATGATATCTTATACTTGATTGGTTGATATTTGCACTTAATGGATGATGTCTTATACTTCATGTTGGTGATACTTGCACTTATGTGCTGATCTTTTCTAGTTCAATAGTTGACACTTTATATCTAATGTGCTTGAGTTTTGTACACCATATTGGTGATGTCTGTACTTCAAGTGCTGATCTTTTCTACTTTAATAGTTGACACTTTATACCTAATGTGCTTGAGTTTTGTACACCATATTGGTGATGTGTGTACTTCATGTGCTTATCTTTTCTACTTCAACAGTTGACACTTTATACCTATGTGCTTAAGTTTTGTACACCAAGTTGGTGATGTCTGTACTCAAGTGCTGATCTTTTCTACTTCAATAGTTGACACTTTATACCTAATGTGCTTGAGTTTTGTACACTATATTGGTGATGTCTGTACTTCATGTGCTTATCTTTTCTACTTCAACAGTTGACACTTTATACCTATGTGCTTGAGTTTTGTACACCATGTTGGTGATATCTGTACTTCAAGTGCTGATCTTTTCTACTTTAATAGTTGACACTTTATACCTAATGTGCTTGAGTTTTTGTACACCATATTGGTGATTTCTATACTTCATGTGCTTATCTTTTCTACTTCAACAGTTTGTGCTTGAGTTTTGTACACCATATTGGTGATGTCTGTACTTCATGTGCTTATCTTTTCTACTTCAATAGTTGACACTTTATACCTATGTGCTTGAGTTTTGTACACCATATTGGTGATGTTTGTACTTCATGTGCTTATCTTTTCTACTTCAACAGTTTGTGCTTGAGTTTTGTACACCATGTTGGTGATGTCTGTACTTCATGTGATTATCTTTTCTACTTCAACAGTTGACACTTTATACTTATGTGCTTGAGTTTTGTACACTATATTGGTGATGTCTGTACTTCATGTGCTTATCTTTTCAACTTCAATAGTTGACACTTTACACCTGATGTGCTTGAGTTTTGTACTCCATGTTGGTGATATATGTACTTCATGTGCTTATCTTTTCTACTTCAATAGTTGATACTTTGTACCTATCTGCTGTGTTTTGTACCCCAAGTGGCAGATGAACCAATCCTGGTGGCAGATGAACCACTCCAGGTGGTAGATGAACCAACCATCCCAAAGACTGAAGTGGCCAGGAATGACGGATTATAGAGGACTTGCTCTTATTCCAGTAGAAGAGCGAGAAGTCATCGACAACTTTGTCAGAAGAGATAATTTGAGGTAACAAAATTTGCTTATTCTTTTTCTGTTGGATAAATTGGTATCTGAACTAACAATTAACAATTGTATAGGGTGACTATCTGGGAAGGAGCAAGACAATTTCTGGATGGAAAAAACTTTTGTGAGCTCTTATTTGGAGGAGAACTTACCGGTGACATAGTGGACTATTACATGTCGATATTATGTAGCCCATCTTTCAGCAAGAAGTATCACCACAAGGTGTGGTTTACGTCTTTAATAGCGCAGGTATGTGGCAGTTTCCTAACTTAATTTAGTTCACGGTGACAAATGAGTCTAACCATTTGTTTTATACTTCATAGGCTAATATATTAGATCGACTAGAGGAACGCAACATCAAGGATATTACGGATGAAGAATTTGTGGAGTTGAAGCTTAAACTTAACAACTTCACCTATACAGATTTGGAAGAGCTCACGGTGGATGTTTTAAACAAGTGTCGTTACATAATCCTACCGATTTGCCGGCACCAGTACTAGTTCTTGGTTATCCTCGACACCTCGACTTGTTCTTTCTTATACATGAATTCAATAATGACCGCCAGATACAAACCGATAGCTGTTGCCATTGTAAGTTTGCTTTCTTTCCCTATGATTTCTTCATAAAGTAGGGAGTCAACAACTGATCAATATCTTTGTAGGCTTCATTCTATTCTCGGTACATGAAGCTTTCATTGGGGAGTCGTGTAGATGAACAGATAAAGCAGAGAAAAAGCAGGCAGCAAGTGGGTACAGTGGATTGTGGTGTCTATGTATGCCTTTGGGCAGAATGTTTTGCTAAAGACACCCCCGAGTTCTGGAGGGATGCTAGAACAATTGATATTGATAAATATCGTGCGAATATCGCGTATAGAATATTAACTCATGAAAATGCCAGGATTTGAATCACTTGTATGTAAATACATGTGTAAATTGAAGCATAATTTGTTTATAATATTTTTTTGTATGTAAGTATAATTTTCCATTAATTATTTATAACTTAAATTCAATTGAAACAGAGCGGGGAATTTGAATACAATTCAGGGGAAATGAGGTAAAAACCCAGAAAAAAGAAAGTATAAAATGTGTTTCATTGAAGAACACTTAAATTCAATTGAAACAAGGCGGGGATCCTGAGTACAATTCATGGAAAACAAAGTGCAAATTCAAATAAATAGAGTATAAAATGTGTTTCGCTGAAGAACACTTAAATTCAATTGAAACTGGGCAGTAGATTTGAGTGCATTCTGAGGGCAATAAGGTACAAACCCGAAAAAAAGAAAGTATAAAATGTGCTTTGCTGAAGAACACTTAAATTCAATTGAAACAAGGCGGGGATCCTGAGTATAATTCATCGAAAATAAAGTACAAATTCAAATAAAGAGAGTATATGTGCTTCGTTGAAGTACACTTCAATTCAATTGAAATTGGGCGGCAGATTTGAGTGCATTTTGAGGGCAATGAGGTACAAACCCGGAAAAAAGAAAGTATAAAATGTGTTTCGCTGAAGAACACTTAAATTCAATTGAAACAAGGCGGGGATCTTGAGTACAATTCATGGGAAACGAGGTACAAATTCAGAATAAACAGAGTATAAAATGTGCTTCATTGAAGTACACTTCAATTCAATTGAAACTGGGCGGCAGATTTGAGTGCATTTTGAGGGCAATGAGGTACAAACCTGGAAAAAAGAAAGTATAAAATGTGTTTCGCTGAAGAACACTCAAATTCAATTAAAACAAGGAGGATATCTTGAGTACAATTCACAGGAAACTAAGTACAATTCAGGGGAACAAAGTACAAACTCAGTACAATTCTGGAGATATGAAGTACAATCTGGAACAAACAAAGTATAAGATTTGTTTTCTTGAAGTATACTTATTGCAACTGAATAATTATTCTCCAATAATTGTAATGATGAGCAAGTACAATAATCTGATATTATCGGATCTGGTGAAGTACGAATTTGTGCGGATGATAGGGTGGATATCATAGGCAAATTCTCATTTCTTTACATCTTTGAAAGCATAAGTATTATTTCATTACTGCGATTGATAACATTCATCCGTTGAACACTAGTGATTAACAACTTAAAATTTTTAATATTATTTTATTCATATGATAAATATTGGACACATACTTCAATAGTTTGGTTATTAATTACCAAGAATTAAAAAGCAAATCTTTGAACAAATTTCAATTCAAAAATATTAGTAAAAATATCAAGATATTAAGTACAAAGTTGCCCAAGTGAGGCGCAAATGCGAAGAAATCAAGTACAATTATCCCGAATTGAGGTACAAAAGTTAACTGTGTCTCGGACAACATGCAAGAATGCTAATTTCATGCTAAATCACCTACCGCATTGCCCAAGTGAGGCGCAAATGCGAAGAAATCAAATACAATTATCCCAGATTGAGGTACAAAAGTTAACTGTGTCTCGGACAATATGCAAGAATGCTAATTTCACGCTAAATCACCTGCCTCATTGCCCAAGTGAGGCGCAAATGCGAAGAAATTAGGTACAGTTATTCTGGATTGAGGTACAAAAGTTAACTGTGTCTCGGACAACATGCAAGAATACTAATTTCACGCTAAATCACCAGCCTCATTGCCCAAGTGAGGCGCAAATGTGAAGAAATCAGGTACAATTATCCCGGATTGAGGTACAAAGTTAACTGTGTCTCGGACAACATGCAAGAATGCTAATTTCACGCTAAATCACCTGCCTCATTGCCCAAGTGAGGCACAAATGCGAAGAAATCAGGTACAATTATCCCGGATTGAGGTACAAAAGTTAACTGTGTCTAGGACAACATGCAAGAATACTAATTTCACGCTAAATCGTCTGCCTCATTGCCCAAGTGAGGCGCAAATGCAAAGAAATCAAGTACAATTATCCCGGATTGAGGTACAAAGTTAATTGTGTCTTGGACAACATGCATGAATGCTAATTTCACGCTAAATCACCTGCCTCATTGCCCAAGTGAGGCGCAAATGCGAAGAAATCAAGTACAATTATCCCAGATTGAGGTACAAAAGTTAACTGTATCTTGGACAACATGCAAGAATACTAATTTCACGCTAAATCACCTGCCTCATTGCCCAAGTGAGGCGCAAATGTGAAGAAATCAGGTACAATTATCCCGGATTGAGGTACAAAAGTTAATTGTGTCTCGGACAACATGCAAGAATGCTAATTTCACGCTAAATCACCTGCCTCATTGCCCAAGTGAGGCGCAAATGCGAAGAAATCAGGTACAATTATCCTAGATTGAGGTACTAAAGTTAATTGTGTCTCGGACAACATGCAAGAATGCTAATTTCATGCTAAATCACCTGCCTTATTACCCAAGTAAAGCGCAAATGCGAAGAAATCAAGTACAATTATCCCGTATTGAGGTACAACAGTTAACTAGTTTATTGATTCTTTGCAAGTTCGATGATTATGCCCTGTTCTACCACACCTTTTACACTTAATTACACGTTTCTCAATCTGTGATGGAATCTTCTGTGTCCTTTTACGCCCAGGCTGAGATCGACAATCAAGTGCATGAATGATGTCATCATCATCTACAGGGAACATATGCATATCAAACGTAGGAATAAGGTTTATAACTGCTTGGTATGCTTGTTGATACATCTCAACTCGGTAGTATTGATCGGTGAAGTGACTTTGACTCGATACAAGCACAAACATATATGCATGGTATTTTATCAATCTACCATGCTCTGCACGAACAAACTCTGCTATGTAAATCTACAGCATACGATTTATCTTGCTCAATCACCTCAAAGCTCCAACCGCTAGACATGACAACTTTTAAGTTATGAGAACGCATATGATTGATTGCCAACTTCTTCTCTTGCTTGAGACATAATTGACCAACCATCTTATGAGATTCTTCTCGTCTATCATGCATCATAACCGTTATTTGCATGCGTATGTGATCAACCATGGCTGCAACTGGCATAAATCGGGCTGGTTTAACCTAATTATTCCAACTTTCTACTTGATTATTGTTTATTACCCTCCATCGATCTCCACTGAATAAGGAATTTGCCCAACATGGTGGGTCAAACTACATAATAAAGTCTCTGGCAAGCGACATTGACTCTAAGATGCTGTCTATATATCGGGTATACTCCTACCTTATAGGCGCATATGCAGCTTTCATAAAAACAGAACACCAATGTTTCTTGTTATGTAGATGGTACTTCATTAATACATGAATTTAAAATAATAGAACGGTAATGTGCTTAATGTTATGGAGTAGAGTTTATTTCACATAATTATCTCACAAACAAAGATAGAGTGCACTTACTTGTTTCTTAAAGTTATCCACTAAGTGTCTCAAGCAATATGCATGGTGGCTACTGGGAAATATCATAGGGAGGGCCTTAAGAAGACCTGGATGTCGATCGGAGAAGAAAGTAAACCTTGATAAGCCAGGCAGATATTCAGAATCTAAGACACTTCTCAGCTTAAAGTAGAACCACTCCCAATTAATATCATTTTCAGAGTCAACAATTGCATATGCTAATGTGAATAAGTCATCATTAGCATCCTTACTGACAGCGCTGAGTAAGACTCCTTTGTATTTATTTTTAATATGGGTGCCGTCCAAGAATATCAATGGCCTACATCCCCTGAGAAAACTAAGAAGGCAGGCACTGAAACATATAAATAGCCGATGGAATTTTTGACTGATTGGGTCAATCTCATAGTCTGCAATACTTCCAGGGTTTGTCCTATTCACAGCATCACAGTACCACCTCAACTTATCATAAGATCCCTTCTCAGCTCCATGGATGTCATGTATAGCTAATTCCTTACCCATCCATGCTTTTGGTACCTAAGTTCCACACCGTATTCTCTGTGAATATCTTTCAGTATGGTAAAGGGCCGATAACATGGCTCTGATCTCAATTTATCCTTCAATACGTTAGCAACCCAAGCGGAATTGGCTTTAGGATGTCCCCTTATCCGAAGATTAGCCTCACCATATGTGTGCTCTAGATTGCATTTTTGAATGCCAAATAATTTATCAGCTTCATGCCTTAATGCATATATTCTCCATTTGCAATTTTCATCACTGCAAACGGCTATGATTTTTTTGCTGTCATTTTTCTTGTATTTAAATAACCGCAAAGTAGACACTGCATAATTCTTAAGCATAATTCTGAACTTCTGAGCATCCTTGAATGTTTGACCCTCTCCATATATGCAATTCCTCCATGCATCAATTGAGTTGCTAATTAAAGCAAATTCATTGTGCGATGCATTGGTCGAATCAATTTCCTCCTCGACTACATCCCTTCAGGTTGACAAATGAAGTATAATTTTAGGTAAAATAAAGTACAATATGTAGAATAATTCAGTATTGTGGTATAATTTCAAATAAATGAAGTACAATTCATAACAATAGAAGTATAAAACGCAAGCAATTGCAGTACAGTTTTTTGGATAATTCATTAGTAGAACACCTGAAAATTAAATAAGAGATTCAGAAAATTGAAGTACAAGTTAAAATAAAATGAAGTACAATTTGTGAACACCTGAAGTACAAAACTTCAACTAAAAGAGTACAGATTTAGATAAAATGATGTATAAAATGAAGTATAATTTTAAGAAACAGAAGTAAAAGAAGTGAAGTACAATTTCAGAACACCTGAAGTATATAACTTCAATGAAAAGAATACAGATTTAGGTGAAATTATGTAAGAACTGAAGTATAAGTTCAGAAAATCGAAGTACAATTTTAATAATGTGAAGTACAATTTCAGAACACTTGAAGTATAAAACCTTAGCAATTGCAGTATAATTTTTGGATTATTCATTAGTAGATGCTTCAAAATTAAATAACAAATTTAGATAATTGAAGTACAAGTTTAGATAAAATGAAGTACAATTTCAGACACTTGAAGTATAGAACTTCAATGAATAGAGTTTAAGTTTAGGTAAAATGATGTATAAAATGAAGTATAATTTAAAGAAATAGAAGTACAATTTTGGACAAAGTAAAGTACAATTGAGAACACCTGAAGTATAGTACTTCATTGAAAAGAATACAGATTTAGGTTAAATTATGTAAAAACTGAAGTGTAATTTCAAAAAATCTAAGTACAATTTTATATAGGGTAAAGTACAATTTCAGACCAACTGAAGTATAAAAACTTAGCTATTGCAGTATAATTTTTGGATAATACATTAGTAGACGCTTCAAAATTATATAACAAATTTAGATAATTGAAGTACAAGTTAAGATAAAGTGAAATACAATTTCGGGCACTTGCAGTATAGAACTTCAATGAATGGAGTACACGTTTAGGTAAAATGATATATAAAATGAAGTATGATTTCAAAATAAAAGTACAATATTAGACAAAGTGAAATATAATTTCAGAATACCTAAAGTATAGAACTTCAATGAAAAGAATATACAGATTTAGGTGAAATTATGTAAGAACTGAAATATAAGTTCAGAAATTCGAAGTACAATTTTAGATAATGTGAAGTACAATTTCGGAACAATTGAAGTATAAAACCTTAGCTCTTGCAGTATAATTTTTAGATAATACATTAGTACATGCTTCAAAATTAAATAATAGGTTCAGATAATTAAAGTACAAGCTCAGATAAAATAAAGTACAACTTCAGACATTTGAGGTATAGAACTTTAATGAATGGAGTACAAGTTTAGGTAAAATGATGTATAAAATGAAGTATGATTTCAAAAAATAGAAGTACAATATTAGACAAAGTGAAATACAATTTCAGAATACCTGAAGTATAGAACTTCAATGAAAAGAATATACAGATTTAGGTAAAATTATATAAGAACTGAAATATAAGTTCAGAACTTTGAAGTATAATTTTAGATAATGTGAAGTACAATTTCAAAACTCTTGAAATATAAAACCTTAGCTATTGCAGTATAATTTTTGGATAATCCATTAGTTGTCGCTTCTAAATTAAATAATAGATTCAGATAATTGAAATACAAGTTCAAATAAAATGAAGTATAACTTCGAACACTTGAAGTATAGAACTTCAATGAATGGAGTACCTGTTTAGATAAAATGAAGTACAATTTGAGAACACCTGAAATATAGAACTTCAGTGACAAGAGTACAGATTTAAATAAAATGATGTATAAAATGAAGTACAATTTTAAAAAATAGAAGTACAATTTTTGATAAAATGGAGAACAATTTCTAAATACTTGAAGTATAAAACCTTAGCAATTGCAGTACAAATTGGATAATTTATTAGTAGAAAACATGAAAGTCGAATAATAGATTCAGATAATTGAGGTACAAGTTTATATAACATGACGTACAATTCAGGAACACTTGAAGTATAGAACTTCAATAAAAAGAGTGTAGGTTTCTGTAAAATGAAATACAAAAGAAAATATAATTTCAGAAAATAAATGTACAATTTTAGATAAAGTGAAGTACAATTTCAAACTCTTGAGGTATAAAGCCATAGCAACTATAGTGTATTTTGGATAATCGATAAATATAACCCTTAAAGTATAGACCTTCAATAAATAAGTAAAGATTGTGTAAAATAAAGTATAATCTCAAAAAGTTGAAGTACAATTTTAAATAAAAAGAAGTACAGTTTTTGAACACGTTAGGTATAAATCGTTAGGAATAGCAGTATAACTTTGGATAATCAATTAGTAGAACACTTTGAAGTATAAAACTTAAATAATAGAGTTCAATTTTAGTGAAATGCAGTACAATTTCAGATAACTGGAGTACAAATTTGTGTAAAATGAAGTATAATTTCCGAACAATTGAAGTATAAAACCCTAGCAACTTTAATACAGTTTTGGTTAAATGAATAATTTCAGAAAATAAAAAGTATAATTTTGTATAGATTACGTACAATTTGGAAACACTTCAAGTATAAACTTCTACAAGTTGCAGTACAATTTTAGATAATCATTTAGTAGAACACTTGAAGTATAAAACTTACATAATAAAGTATAATTTTTGTGAGATGATGTACAATGTTAACTGCAATGAAGTATAATGTAGAACACTCCAAGTACATAAAGATTTTCAAATAAACAGAGTGCAATTTCAGAACACTTCAAGTACAAAACTTTACAAACTGCAGTACAGTTGAGATTCTGTAGAAGTATTACCTTAAAACATCACTGCTCTTCTTTTCTCTGCTGCTTGATTCATCCTTTCGGTTTACTAGGATGTCAACAATGTTCATCTTCAATGTCAAATACAGTAAGACCATATTCATGACATCATCGTCATCAGTTAAACTCACGTACAATCTTTGATGTGGAGCTATATATTGCAAACTGAAGTGCTCGGCATTGATTTCACTCCATTTTCTTGCAAGATTAATGTACATATCCATTAAAGTCATACTATCCTTAATTGACATTATATGGAGCTGGTCTTTGTAGCAGCAACTCCCCAACACTTGATTGAGCACACTTGCTTCACTACTGGTTGACATTGTCGGAAAAATATAAGAAACTCAGAAGCAACTGAGAAGAAGATCAAACCCGAAATGTGAAAATAAAGAGAGAAGAAGACAATGCAGCTGTCGGGTTGGTGGTTTTTGGCTCTAACATTATTCTCGCTCCCATTGTGGAGCTTGTTGCGTTTTTTCTATTTTTTCTGTTTCTAGTAATGAGCGTATGATAGGGTTTACTGTTTGCTTATCTGGATGGAGAAGAAGTGAGAAAAAATGAATGAAAAATATGATACTTAAGGGCATTTTTGTCAAATCAAGTAAGGATGGATTAATCTCTAAAAATTTAACAAAACTAGGGAGTTTGTTCTAACAAAAATCAAGTGGGGACTGATCACTAAATTGGAAAGTGCATCTGGTACTTTTCAATAAGTGTCCCTTCTAAATAAAAAATTAAAAGGAAAACAAATTTGCATGCAAGAATATTACTAGAAACTCTTAAAATAAAATTTTATACATATAAAGTAGCCAAAACTACTTATTTTTTAGACATCAGTCTCCATTTAAAATTTTTTAGGCTTAACTCCCTAATTTCTTTTTTTATTTTAAAATCGCTCCCAGCTAACTATTAATTATCAAAATGACATCCACTTAAAAACAAAATTACAGAGAAAATCGGCCACTCTTCCTATTACTGAAGTCAGCTGAAATTGCGTGCGCGATTTCTTCACATCCCCCGCCCCCCAAAGCTCAACAATGAACTCCCCTCTCCCCCAACACATTTTCCTCTATTTTCTTTCTTCAATTGAAGCTTCTGTTCACTGTGGACTCCCATTTCGACCATTCTAGTCTGGTGTTGGAGGTTTGAAGGCTGCATTTCCGTCGTTTTCTTGTCTTCCAGAGGTTCTTTTCATTTCACTCACATCCATATTGGGTTTAGAAATATTTTTCTGAAATGTTTCTAAAAGATACCTGAAATCCTTTTTTATATATGTATTTTAAAATGAATATGTATTTGATTTTATGTTTTTTGTACATAAAGTTAGTTATCGTGTACTAAATTGAAGAGTATTCAAAAACCCTTTTTGTGTGTGTGTGTGTTCATAGCTAATTTAAGGTAATTTGTACTTCAATGTTCTATTTTGATACTTATTAAACTTGTTTCAGTTAAATATTACCTTAATTTTATAATAATTGAGTTGGTTTACAATATAATTAATGTTGGTGATGTTGCCAACTCAATTTTTAGAGATTATATTCAAAATCTGATTTGTTTGAAAGGTGTAAAGCATGTTAGTCCTCTCCTATTTTCATCAAGAAAAATACAACGTTAATTTATTTTAGTACTGTAAGTATGTATATCTTGTACAAAAAGACTATAGTTTAGTATTTTTACTTTCAATTGCAGTATGAAAACCTTAAGTGTAACTATATATGGAAATGTTTCTTGTACTTATCTGTATTCTTTTTTGTATTTGCAACAATGGAATCAAAGTTATACTTTCGTTGCTTCCCAACATACTTTTACACAACAATAAAGGAGTTAGGGCCCAAAATTGTGTTCCGATGCAAAATAAGTATAGGCCTAAGGTAAATTCAGTACAAAACTGCAGAGTTTAATTACATAAATGCCTCGGTACTTTTTTGTGGATTTCCACTATCATTTTTAGTACATTAGGGATTAAGTTGAATTCGTCTTAATCAAGTCATTACATGATTATGAAACCATAATGTATTAGTTATAAGACTCATATAGTCATGATAGGTTCATCTGTTTTCTATGATTGTGTCAAAAGGATTCACTTAGCTCATGCATGAATAGATTATAGTAGTATGAATGAGAACACAAGTGGTTGAATGTGGGTGTTTGTGTTCCCAACCATTTGAACACATACTATCACAACCATTTCTTGAAAAACCCATAATTTTATTATATTAAAGTCACTTATGTGTTGTTCCACGTATCGAATTAAGGGTAACTAGGCTAATTGAAAAAAAAGGTCACACAAAATAAACACAAAACTAAGGCGAATGTAGTACAAAACTACATGGTTGAAGTACAGAAATGCCAAAAATGGGTACCTTTTTGTGGATTTGCAGTATCATTTTTAGTACATTAGGGATTAAGTTGAATTCATCTTAGTCAAGCCATCCTATGATTATGAAGCCATAATGTATCATCCTATGACTCATATAGTCATGATAGGTTCATTATTTTCGATTGTGGTGTCGAAAGTATTCATTTAGCTTATGCATGAATAGTTGTACTAGTACGAAATGTGAGTTTATATTTTCAACCATCTGAACACGTACTATCATGATCATTTCTTGAAGAAATCATGATTTTCTTATATATGGTCACTCATGTGTTATTCCACACATTGAATTGAGGGTAAAATTGGGTAATGGAAAAGCAACTATAAAATCACACAAAATAAGTATAGAACTCGGATGAATTCAATATAAAACTGCAGAGATGAAGTATAGAAATACCAAAAGTTGATATTTTTTGTGGATTTCTAGTATCTTTTAAATATAAAACAGTATTTTTTTTTCTAGATCTAAGGTATAATTTTAAATATATCGAAGATTACACAACAACTATACACCCAAATTTGTAGAACAACAAAAGATACGAATATGCACAATTAAAAACACAAATCTATAAATCTTGATATACTGCAGTAGATGCAACACCAAACAATCCAACAAAAATTCAACAAATATTAGTATATAACATCCAAATAGTCTAAATCTAATATGTTTTTCAAAAAGCAAAACTTAGCAGTTGCCATCGGTCTTTGAGCACTGTGCACTCCTTCTTTCATTTAATGTATTCCTCTATGCACCCTCTTCCTACAGATTAATAGCGAATAAAACAAGATATTAGTTATAGAGTAATGACAAGAAGGTACAATAGGCATACATATACAACATAATAGTAAGTTTTCACTTGTTTACATTTTAATTAGTTATTTTCATTTGACTTTATTTTCTTTCGTTCTCTAGTAGGAAAGAAAGTTGATTTTGCTATGATCACACTCGGAGGGCGAAAGGAAGAGTGCTTGAGAGGCATGTTATAAAGCATTGCTATAGAGAGACATCACCAGAGGGCACTATTCGACCCCCCCAGGCTGATGTTCAAGTGTAGCGTCCCCCCCCACCAACTCCAGGGGCACATCTACCTATTACTATTGTTGAGCTTAAGGCATTATCTTTTGGATCTGTCGGGAAATATGCATGTGGATCCATTACTTATCTACAGACCACTTGCTTATTCCATGTTGGCAAGGATAAGAAACCTTTTTATTATAGCTTGCGCTGGACTTGTGATGTAGATTTCCATTGGGACGTGGATGAAACTGTGTTTAGCATTGAACACATGCGTGGTGTGATAAGTGAGTACGATCAAGGAAAGTTCGAGTTATATTCCTCTTCTTAGTTGATAGAGATAGCTATTGGAGACTTTGCTCAAGTAAGTATTTGTCTTTATACTTTATCTATTTTTATCCTCTCTTTTTTTTTCCCCTCTCATAGTGATGGATAGATTTTTTATTTTTGTGTTCTTGCATGTTTTTGAGCGTAAGGATAGAACTTGATGCAGCACATGTCTCATCGAGCAGAGTGCCCTAGCTATGGTGACTCATCTTAAGAAAGAAGTCGTTAAAGCAGCACAACAACAAAGTCAGAAAGATGACTGAAAGCGCGATACGCTAAGGAAATGAAGACCAAGGGAAGGTTTTGGATTCTTCTACTGAGATGACACTCATTAACGTTGCTCAGGAGGATATGATCAAAGAGTTTAAAAGTTCTAATGAATTCTTTGATGCTATTGAACTAGAGATTATGGGTGTGCATTCGGTTAAAATCGGTTGATTAATTGAAATTTTTTATTTTTTAAAAACCATAACCGAAAACCAAACCAAACTAGTTCAGTTTGATTTTGGTTTTTCGATTTCGGTTGAAACCCAAAAAACCAAAACCGAACCAAAAAAAAAATTATTTTTTGAACCAAAAAAGTGTGATAAAAGTTTGTTTGATAAAAGTAAGTTTGTTTAATAAAAAATTTGAAAGTTATTCTTTTAGTACTAAAAAAATTTATTTGATAAAAGTATATTGATAAAAAATATTTGCTTTTAAGTGAAAATATTGAATTAGATTACTTTTTTTTTTTTTGTATATTGAAAATATTTGTTTTGATAAAATTATAATTTATCTATTCAAAACAAATACATTTAAAATATTATAAATTTAAGAAGATAAATAAATATTTTAATTATTTTATGTTATAAAAATTTTAGCATCCAAGCTATCTTTTTAATGTTGAATTCTCCAATTTATCCTTCAAACTATATTGTCAATTTTTGTTGTTGAAATAATGAAAAGGACAAATTATGTAAATGAACAAAAATAACTTCTATTTTAGACACAAAATGGATCTTTACTTTTATAATAATATAGATAAAAATTTTATTGGTCAGTAGATGCAATATACTATTAGGACTACCACATGAATAGCTGAATATGATTCAATCCCTTATCCCTTAGTTTGCAATTTAAATTAAAATTTCAATTTTACTCATCAACATATCCGATAATATATAAGTTT
This sequence comes from Jacaranda mimosifolia, assembly GCA_018894105.1. Classification (NCBI taxonomy): domain Eukaryota; kingdom Viridiplantae; phylum Streptophyta; class Magnoliopsida; order Lamiales; family Bignoniaceae; genus Jacaranda; species Jacaranda mimosifolia. The sequence goes on along the minus strand of CM032133.1, from coordinate 13,954,543 downwards.
AATTAATTAATTTTTAATTTTCTTTTTATATAACATTTTTTTGCTATTTAAATCGCACCATCTATTTTTTATATGTAATGTGTATTAGTTCATATAATAAAAAAATTATGCAATTGTACCATTTGATTTTAGAAAAAATATCATTTTTTTTTCTCTTTGTGTCATAACTACTCATGTTTTTATATGTCATATATTAATATCTATACTATTTATAAAACATAGGGTTTTTAATAACTATTTTGATATATTTAGTAATAAGATGATAAAATCAATTATATTTTATAAAATAAAGACAATATAATTTTATTTTCTCTTCTCCAATTTTACTTCTTTTTTTTTTCTCAATTATTTCACCTTATCAAAAATTTCCTTTTATTTATCTCAAAAACTTAAAACGACATTAACATTTACATTATTTGAAAAATTATATTTATTAATCTTAGACTTAAAATATTTAATAAAAAATGCAAAATAAAACTAAAACTAGTAGCACTTGAATAATAAAATTTTCTATATAAAAAATGAAAAAATGGGTCCCGGTTCGGTTAAACCGAACAACTGATTTTTTTAATTTTTTTTTCTGGTTTGGATTTGGTTAATTGTGTAAAAAAATTGAACCGAACCAAAAACCAAATGTTTTTGAAATACAAAATCAAAAATCGAACCGAACCTAATTCCGTTCGATTCAATTTGTTTATTTTATTTTATTTTTGGTCGGTTCTGTTTTTTTTTTTAACACCCCTACTTGAGATAATGGCAATTTATGAGCAAATAAACCAGATGTTCCTATTTTGAATGAGACTGGGCGGTATCCTGTTGAGTATTTGTAGATGTTAAACCCTACTATTCTAATCAATCTTTCTATTGGAGGGTCCGATAAGGGTCTTGATTGGGGCATAAGGGATAGCGGAGGAATTAGCTGATGCCGCTCCTTTGGAATGAAGACATTTTTTCTTACAATAGAATTAGTGGTTAGACTCCTAGCTTTTGCTTAAGATTTGGTACTACTTGGCATTTTTCAGTTAGCTTATTATTTCTTTTGGATGCCAAGTGTTGGTCAGACGTTTATCTGTCATCATGAATATTTACTTTCTTTTTTCTTTTCAATGAAGTTTTTTGTGTGTTTTTATTCAAGTACTTGTAAAAATAATTGATCATTAATCACCATTATGATGCTTTGTTCTTTCTATTTTGCATTAAGCTTACTTCATATGAATCCTATTATTTTTGTGGCATGCTTAGCGAGTTGTAAAACTTTGAGTTCCATATATGGAATTTATTTACAAGCGGTATATAGTCACATGTTGAACGCCGCTTCAAAGCGAAGCTAAGAAAACAAAGAGAGAGAGCTTTGGGAGGACGCACGGGTAGGGCACTTTATGGGCGCTGATGGTGTAGGGCACCTCGGGAGCCCATACTTAGCACTTGTTTGGGGTGCGGGGTGCCCATGCCAGGCGCCTGTCAATTTTTTTTTTTTTAAATATACCTAGATTTCTTCTGGGACCATCGAAGGTGCTACCATGCTAACTTCTTAAGGGTTGTTTAATAGAATGTTTTATAGATATACGTGCGTGCTTCAAATTTGTGAATTTCGAGCAATTGCAAAGATTGTTCTAAGGAGACATATAGCCTCTTTTGCTCTTAATTAGTTGTGAGTTCCTCATGAGGGTCATTATTGACTTTGTCTAATGTAGAATGCTATGAGACAAAAAGTAAATTGTAGGCCTTAATCAAGTGGCCGTTTGATATGGAGGCTTAAGCGACTAGGTGAAGAGGATTCATTTGTGTGCCTCTTAAGAGGCCTCATAGTGTGTGCATAGTAGATTGAAGAGTTGCTTGTCTTAACTTTTTTTTTTAAGTATTGGAATATCAATGCCTTTCTCCGGAGAGGATTTGAGGCTTTTGCCTAGTTACCACGCGTCTCCCGGAGGGCCATAATATGGGTTTATGCTGAAGAGTTACCACCAACCCTGAGGAATTATAGTGGACTTTTTTCAGAGCGGCTACCACATGCCTCCCGGAGGGTCATATAGTAGGTTTATGCAGGAGAGTACCACCAACCCCGAGGAATTACAATACACATTTTCAGAGTGACTACCACATGCCTCCTAGAGGGCCATATAGTGGGTTTATTCCAGAGGGTGCCACCAACCCAGAGGAATTACACTGAACTTTTTTAGAGTGGCTATCACATGCCTTTTGACGGGTCATATAGTAGGTTTACGCTAGCAACAATGTGCCCTCAGAGGCTAGTATAATGGGATTATACAATGTGGCAACCATTACACCCTAAGGAACCTTATATTGGGATCATACCGAATGGTCTTTGAGAGTACTTTAGAGAGAGATGTGTAGACATAAACAAGTTGAAGTCATAAGAAGAGACATTGAAATAGTAAGAACTAGCATTTATTTAGATAAATAATAAAGATAGAATTGTAACAGAGAGAGGTGTCATCCCTAAGTGGGTGGGCCTTCTTCAAATCAAAACAAAAATTTAATAGTGATTAAAAATAAGTAAGAAATAACTCTAGAAGCAACAAGGGACAAATGTCCAAGCAATGTAGGGAGTAATCTCTTGAGGCGAGCATGGCGAAGGCATTGAAGTTTTGGAGTATGCTCATGCACTCTTCTCCCATCGTGCTTTCACATAACGCTTTCATCTGTCTGGTCCTAATAGCAGGACTTTTGACGCTCTTCAATGTGGTAGTATTTTTGGTGGAATCCCTAACTGTATCTTTTGAGTTGCTTTGATAATGCCTCTTACATAGATTGGCATCATACTTGTTGGTAGTACTCATTTTTACTTTTGGGCACGGATATATTTTGGGTGGGCGCCAACTGTCTTCTTTTCTTCTAGCTTGTGACCATTCTTAAAGGGAATTTTTTTTCATTCATCGACATATTTACTAAGGTATCCTTGCTGAACCAACGCTTCAATTTTGTCTATTAGGTTCTAATTTTCCTTGGTGGTATGCCAACAACCATGATGAAAGTTGCAGTATTTTAGGAGCTTCCATCTTTCTAAACTTCATGTAACTCTAAGGGTTGTCCAATTAAGTCTTCCACGGGAGCAACCTAAAGTATCTATGTTCCGGGGTCTTGAGGGGCATGCACTTAAGTATTGCCTGTCTAGCATGCTGCACACCACCAATATGTCCTTGACTAGGGTTAGCTCCTTTCTCTTATGGTCTATGTTTGTCAACGCCCTGGGGGATCACTACTATCTATTTCCTATTATGCCTTTTCTTACGTGCGCAGAGTTTCTTTAAGGCCACATGAGAGGTCTTGAACTACGAACTCTTGAGCTCCTAGTATCTTAGGCTTTATCAAGTGATGTTAGTCGTTGAGAGTCGAGCTTCAAAGGCTCCCAATATGGGACTAATGCCACGAACTTGCTTGTGTGATGCTACATGTGTCGGCACCTCCTTAGTATCGATGAGAGCTCCATCGATCAATCCTCTTAAGAGTCTAAGAAGACCCCGCTAATGGGAAGTCATTCTAATTGCATGGATACTATTATAGTGATATAGTTAGAATCTCCGCTCTAAGAGCAGCAAGCAGCGTATGGGTAACGGTACCCGAAGAGGATGCATTTGAGGTCTTCTAGCTTTTTGCTTTGGCTACTCCCTTCATCGTGTGCTTTGCGCTTATTAGTTTCATGATCAACCACGTGCAAGTACAAGTTCCCAACCTCTTCCTTAAATATGGGAGCCAATGAGCGAGTCCATACTCTAGTTGTAGTGGGCAATTGCTAGGAGAAGCCTCCTTGAAGCGAGGAGTGGATGAAGGGGATGCAACACCTTGTCTTGCTCAGTTTTCTATGCAGTCAGCTTTGAGGATAACAAAGCCCCCCAGTTCCCACAATAGGATTTTTGCGTCTCCTCTACACGTTGGCCGGCTGCGTTGTCAAGAAGTCGAGCAGTGACACTTTTAGTAGTCAAAGGCTCATTAATCCTTTTGGGGGCAGCATCTAAATGTGGTCTCCAGGAAGAGATACTTGTTGCACGGGCCTTTTCTCTAATGTAGTCAATGCATCCAAAACTAATTATAGTGTTAGGCTTAATAATATTATAGGTTGGCGATAAGAGCCATATGGCGGGTCTTGGACAGATTCGCCAAAACTCAGACTTCACCCCATTAAGATTTTTAAGGACCTAAGACCCATCCTATTTCAAACCCAAATTTTAATAAGTTGGACCCATTAGACCTGTCCATACTTGTTTTGTATATTTAAAAATTTTAAAAATATTTTTTAATAAAGATAATATCACCATAATTTTTTAAATAAAAAATAATATTATTAAAAAAGAATTAACTAATATTTATATGTGCATATTTTTGTTCTTGAAAAATTATAAATTGCAAAATTATTGCTACTTAGATATGCATATTCAATGCATAAATTATTTGTGATGACAACAGTATTATCTTTATATAAAAGATGTATGTAATATGCATATTTCTCAAACGTATCACATAAATATACTCATAATAACTAAAATTAATATATATAATATTCTAATGGGATGGGTTTGGAGTGGGTTCAAGTTTAAAAATTAATAATCGAGACGCGCCTCAAGCTTATTTTTACTTTTAAAATCCACCCCAAGCGGGGGCAAGTTTGGGGTTGGTTTGAGTTTAAAATTAAAACTTGAGACCTACCTTAAACTTGTTTATACTTTCAAAATCCACCCTAAGCGGGGTGGGTTTGCGGTGGGTTCAGGTTTTACCTAGACCCATTGCCATCCTAGTTGGTGATGCCTTACATCCTCTAATTTTAGTGACCACTAGGTTGCTAGAATTGTGAGGTTCCGATCTCATTTACATTCTTAGCATTCCTATTCCCTTATTGAGAGTTCCCACAATTGGTGCCAAAATGACGCTGCATGTAAATAAAGCAAGGTCTTTTACGGTAGATAGTAAAATGTTGGATCTTTTTCATTTGAATACGTGGACAAGGAGATCTCTGTTTCTCAAAAGTTCTTGAAAGTTTGCGGTTCTTTTTGAAATTTTTTTCCCCCACTTCTTTATGGGGCTTGGTATTTAGCTTTTCTTGATGGACTTCGGTCTATTAGGTTTTTTCTACCTTTTTCATGGGTTTAGATTGTCTTTGGGCTCTCTAATCCTTTTACCTAATTAGTTAATTTAATTTATTGGGCCATCTTTAATTAATTTAGCAAATTGCCCTTTTAGTCAAAATTATCCATATCACAATCTAACAAAAAACTATAATTTCAACTAAATATAGAATAAGATTTCATTCAAATATAGATATTCATTGATCATAGATCCAAAAAGTCCCAACAAAATTTGTAACCTTATCTATGTCTATACTATTAATAAAACACATAGTCCTTTTTTGGTATGTTTTCATTGATGTACCAAAAATGCCCTCGTTGCTTTTCTTTAATACTCATTACTACAACTTATGTAGTAACTACCAGTTACAACTTACATATTCTTTACATATATTTATCATCTTATCATAATTTTTGTGTTGTTATACTAAAAAACTAAATAAATGTGAAATGTTACTTAAAAAATTAATATTATATTAAAAATAAATATTCATTTTATTTACTGTGTGCTGTAAATTTTTTTGCACATACATTGAATGTGCCACAATTATTAGTTATTAATAAAGCCCCTATTCCTTTTTTGGTGTGTTTTCATATACTTTTTCGAAATGCCCTTATTTTTATTTTTAATATTACAACTTGCATAGATAACCACTATCCCATTACCATCACTTATTTATACACAATCCTCATGAAGGCTATACATATTTTCATTTCTCTACAAACTATTAAATCTCTTATAACTTTTTATTGTAGGTGCATTCTCTTTTATGTCTACATATTACTACAATTTATTTGTGAAAATTTCATTTGAAGTTTGTTTGATGAATTCAACTATCTTGATCTTTAAATTTTATTAAATATATGATGTATTTATTTATATACATTAATTATATTATTAGATGCACACGCATTGAGTGTGCGATGATTGATAGTTTATAATTCATATGATAAGGAAAAATTACTTCAAACTCCTTTAGACATAGTTTTATATCTAAAAATTCATTAATATGTTTTCTAATCCAAAATATCCATTCCACCAACTTCTTATTCGAAAAAATCCAATAGTTATTTTTGACTAAATTACTTTTGACTTATTAAATTAAGAAATTTAATGAATTGGCTTTTTTTATTAAAAAAAATTCCTTAAATAGTTAAATTAATATTTATCGACGATATTTTTAACTTCAATAAATTAATTTTTTTGAAAATTTTTATATTTTCTAAAATTTTAAATATATATAAATTATAATAGAGACAATTTTAACTTTAAATGAACTAGATTAAATTTTAAAAAATTCATAAATTAACTTTTGTAAAACTTTTTACTTAAATTAAGTGAATAAAGTTAAACAAATTTAAATTTCAAAATAAAAAAAATATTAATAAAAAATTTCTTACAGTAATATTTAAGAGCAATTTTATTTAAAAATAAAATAGAAATTAACGATTGAATTTTCTGAAAGAAATAATTTCTAGAATAATTTTTTTTAATTGAAAAATTAATTTTATGAGTATTTCAATACAAAGATTTATCCTCAGGGTTTTAGTAACTCCCTTGTATGCATCAAATCGGTTGTACACACGTAATGATAGGCATGGAAATAGGTTGAGTTATGTTAGATTTTGGTTTAAATAGGTTAGGCTAGTTATGCAAACGATATACCTGAGCCTAGCCTACTATCTATAATAACTAGCAATTGTGGCACATTCGATACATGTGCTAAAATTTTTACAGCATACAACAAATAAAATGATTATTTATGTTTAATATAGTATTAATTTTTTAAGTAACATTTGATATTTATTTAGTTTTTTTATTATAATAATACAAAAATTGTGATAAGATGATAAATATATGTAAAGAATGTGTAAGTTGTAAATGGTGGTTACTACATAAGTTGTAGTAATGAGTATTAAAAAAAAAAAAATGAGGGCATGTTTGGTACATCAACGAAAATATACCAAAAAGGGGATTAAGTGCTTTATTAATAGTGTATATAAGCTTCTTCTTCTTTTTTTCGTTTTTTTTTTTTAAGGTTAGACCTAGTTTTTTAATAAATTCTAAATATTTAGCCCGATCTGAAAGTTTACCTAAAAACCTATTTTCTACTAGGCCTTCAATTAAGTCTAAACATTACATAAATCTAAAATTTTAATAAGCTTAAACTTGTAAATTGTAATAAACCTTGATAGGTAATAATCGAAATGATAAATAACAAATGTATAATTAAGAAAGTTCAAATTTAAGTATAAAATAATATTATTTCAACAAAAGCAATACTAAACAATACACAGGATTCCATAAAATGACTAGTTAGAGAGGGTGTTTGGCTAAATTTATTTAAAAGATCTTATAAGTTCCTACATTTTATAAGATATGTTTAAAACTTATAAGATGTTAGATTTTTTTTTTAAAATAAATTCTTAAAGTGTTTGGATAAAATAAGATATTGGAGCGTATAAAATGTTAGTAATGACAATTTTGTAATTAATATGATTAAAATTAAGCTAGTTTGTTAAGCTATTCAAAATAAGTTAGGAACTTTTTACTTTTTAAAAAAAAGCTTATAAAGCTTATAACATCTTATTTTAGAAATTTATAAGCTCTTTTAAAAAAAAATTTACCAAATAATTTTTGGTCTCTTATAAATTTTAAAATATTTATAAAATATTTTGAGGAACTTAGCTCAGCCCAAACACAATCTTAATTAAAAAAAAACTAATTTTTAAGTGTTGACCCAATCTTTTTATTAAATAAATGGTTAATTAGGATAAAATCCCTTTACCTACTTTCATTTTACACTTTACTCCCCACTTGATTTTCTAAACACTAAACTCCCTACTTTTTTCAAAACTTTAGGAATCACTCCCCAAATATTTGAGAAAGACTGAAATACCCTTATACTTAGCCAAAATAACAAAAAAAAACCAGCAAATGGTGGTTTTCTTCTTCCCACTCTATCAAATGACAACTTTTCTTCAAAATCATGTTTTTTTTTGTTTGGAAACCGTTTTCTTCTCTGAAGAACAAAAGGCACGAAAAACAACCTCTCGTCTGCCAACAAAAGGGTGCGAACGAAAGAGAGATTGGGAAAGGGAAAACGAAATCGACGCAAGAAGGGAGAAAAAAAAAAAAAAAAAAAAAGAAACTTGACTACTCTGCAACTTGCGAAAATGGAACAATCAGGAGCAAAGAACATAAGGAAAAAAACATGGTTCAGAAAGGTATGTTTTCTGCTACTCATTTAGTGGACTTTGCTTTCTTTCAAATGTGTGTATTTTTCAGTTTTATAAGTTTTGCAAATAGATTTTCTCATCTTTCTTTGTTTGAACTCTTTTTTAGTTGCTAAAAACTTTAACCCATTTGTTATATATATTATTTTTGTTGTAATATTTAAAAATCTCTTCTTTGCACTTGAAAGGCATGAAAGTTATACTTCACTTTTTTGGGGTTTATACTCCTTATACCTGAAATTATACCTTGAAATTATCTGAAAATAGTAGTATATAATCTGTTTGTGTAAAGTACATTTTACAAGCAACTGTAGTACAAAACATTAAAGCTTTCAGCACATATTATTTGAAAGTGTAGTATATAATCTGTGTATTTGAAGTATATTTTAGAAGCAACTGTAGTACAAAAATACTCAACCTTTCAGTACACATTATCTGAAAGTGTAGTATATAATATGTGTATTTGAAGTACATTTTACAAGCAACTGTAGTACAAAATATTGAAGCTTTCAGTACATATTATCTGAAAGTTTAGTATATAACCTGTGTATTTGAAGTATATTTTAAAAGCAACTGTAGTACAAAAAAATTCAACCTTTCAGTAAACATTATCTGAAAGTATAGTATATAATCTGTGTATTTGAAATATATTTTAGAAGCAATTGTAGTACAAAACATTCAAGTTTTCAGTACACATTATCTGAAAGTAGTAGTATATAATCTGTATATCTGAAGTATATTTTAAAAGCAATAGTAGTACAAAACATTCAAACTTCAATACACATTAGCTGAAAGTGGTAGTACATAATCTGAGTATCTAAAGTACATTTTAGAAGAAACTATATTACAAAATATTCAACCTTTCAGTACACATTATCTGAAAGTAATAGTACATAATCTGAGTATCTGAAGTACATTTTAGAAGCAATTGTAGTACAAAATATTTAACCTTTCAGTACACATTATCTTAGTGGTAATATATAATCTGTGTATCTGAAGTACATTTTACAAGCAACTGTAGTACAAAACATTCAATCTTTCAGTACACATTATTTGAAAGTGGTAGTATATAATTTGTTTATATACTAATTTTTCTTTATTTGATTGCAGCAAAAGCAAGACATAATGAGGTCTGTTCTCGTTGCTCCCCCAATATTTTCAGGCTAAATTGGAGCATGTGAAATCCAAGATAGGGTCAAAATATTTTGATGCATTGAAGAAGACTCCTTTTCATATATATAGGGATATAATGTTATGTTGAAGTACCATTCAACTAAAGTGAAATATTATAGCAAGGTTCAGTACAATATGTGGGAAATTAAGTACAAATACAGAACAAACGAAGTATATATGGTATTATGTTGAAGTATTCTTCAATTAAAGTGAAATATTGTAGTGATGTTCAGTATAATATACGGGAAATGAAGTATAAATACAGAACAAACAAAGTATATATAGCGTTATGTTGAAATATTCTTCAATTAAAGTGAAATATTGTAGTGAGGTTCAGTATAATATGTGGGAAATGAAGTATAAATACAAAACAAAAAAAGTATATATGACGTTATGTTGAAGTACATTTCAATTAAAGTGAACTATTGTAATGAGGTTCAGTATAATATGTGGGAAATGAAGTATAAATACAAAACAAAAAAAGTATATATGACGTTATGTTGAAGTACATTTCAATTAAAGTGAACTATTGTAGCGAGATTCAGTATAATATGTGGAAAATGAAGTACAAATATAGAACAAACGAAGTACATATGGTGTTATGTTGAAGTACACTTTATGCAATTAAATAATTAGTCTCTAATAATTGTAGTGATGGTCAAATACAATATTTTGAGACTATCGAACTAGGTGAAGTACATATTTGTACTGGTGATAAGATGGATACGATTGTCAAATGCTCATGTGTTTACAACTTTCAATTCATAAGTATACTTTGGATATTATGAATGATAACTCTGATTCGTTGAACACTAGTGGTTATCATTTTAATACTTTAACATTATTTTATTCATACCATACTAAATATTACACACATTTTTAGAGTTTTGGTTGTTAATTACCAAGAAATAAAAGGCAAATTATGGAACAAAACTCAAGTACATCACTATTAGTACAAAAAATAAGAAATCAAGTACATAATTGCCGCAATGAAGTACGTATGTCCTGAAATCAAGTATAAATCTCCCTTATTGAAGTAATATCTCATGTATTTGTTCATGCTCTGGTAGTATATTTTCAGTATAAATGAAGTACAAATACAGAACAAATGAAGTATATATGATGTTATGTTGAAGTACACTTTATGCAATTAAATAATTAGTCTCTAATAATTATAGTGAGGGTCAAATACAATATCTTGAGACTATCGTTTATCCTGAAATCAAGTATAAATCTCCCTTATTGAAGTAATATCTCAAACATTTGTTAATGCTCTGGTAGTATATTTTCAGTATAAATGAAGTACAAATATATAACAAACGAAGTATATATGGTGTTATATTGAAATACACTTTGTATAAAATCTCCCTTATTGAAGTAATATCTAGGGGTGGGCGTTCGGATCGGGGCGGATTTTTTATTTTAAAAAAATTATGAATCGAGTTCCCGATACTCCAATGAAATTTCGGGTCGGATATCGGGTAGGAAGTCCTACCCAATCGAGTAGTTCGGGTACTCGATTTTAATTTATATATAAATAAATATATATTATATATAATATATATAATAAGTATATTTATATGTATTGTATATAAAAATACATATATATCTATATATATCCAATATATATAATATACGTAAAGATACTTATTATACATAAATATATAATTTAAATGCTTATTATATCCAATATTTATATATGGTGTGTGTGTATATATATATATTTTAAAAGGCCAAAGTTTGGCCACTGTTAAGTTAACAGTGGCCAAACTTTGGCCTTTTGCCTTTGTTAGACTAACAGAGGCCAAAGTTCATTTCCCTTTTTTTTAAAAAAAAAAAAATCATGTCGGGTACCCAACAATTTCGGGTTGGTGTCGGGTAGCTAAAATTGCTACCCGAAAAATCAGGTACCCGAACCTGACCTATCCGATCCGAACGCCCACCCCTAGTAATATCTCACACATTTGTTCATACTCTCGGACAACATGCGCATGCTACCTTTTCACTCTAAATCTAGTACATAATTACCGCAATGAAGTAGATATGTCCCGAAATCTAGTATAAATCTCCCTTATTGAAGTACAAAAGCACTGATATCTCGGACAACATGCATATGCTACATTTTCATGCTAAATCAACAAATAAAACACTTGAAGTATAGAACTTCAATAATATAGTATAATTTTAGGGAAAATGAAGTATAAATGAAGTGCAATTTTAGATAAACAAAGTATAATTTTATAAAAAATGAAGTACAATTCCAAAACACTTCAAGTATAAGACGCCATCAATTGCAGTATAATTTTGGATAATCAATTAATAGAACCCTTGAAGTATAAAACTTAAATAATAGAGTACAATTTTATGTAAAATAAAGTATAATTTTAGGTAATGAAGTACAATTTTATGTAAAAAGAAGTACAATTTTAGAGCACTTGAAGAATAAAACTCTAGTAATTGCAATACAATTTTGGATAATTAATAAATAAAACCCTTGAAGTATAGAAATTCAATAATAGAGTACAATTTTATGTAAAATGAAGTATAAAATAAAGTACAATTTCAGATAAATGAAGTACAATTCTAGAACATTTGAAGTATAAGACGCTAGCAATTGCAGTACAATTTTGGATAATCAATTAATAGAACACTTGGAGTATAAAACTTAAATAATAGAGTACAATTTTAGGTTGAAGTATAAAACTTGAATGTTTTGTGCTACAATTCCTTGTAAAATGTACTTTACATAAATAGATTATATACTCCTACTTTTAGATAATATGTACTGAAATGTTGAATATTTTGTACTACAATTGCTTGTAAAATGTACTTTTCACATATATTACCACTTATATTAATATATTCTGAAAGGTTGAATATTTTGTACTATAATTGCTTGTAAAATATACTTTATATAAACAGATTATATACTACCACTTCTAGTAATGTGTGCTGAAATATTGAATATTTTGTACTGCAATTGCTTGAAAAATATACTTTACATAAACAGATTATATACTACTACTTTTAGATAATGTGTACTAAAATGTTGAATATTTTGTACTGCAATTGCTTGTAAAATGTACTCTAGATAAACAAATTATATATTACCACTTTCAGATAATGTTTATTGAAATGTTGAACATTTTGTACTACAATCACGTGTAAAATGTACTTTAGATAAACAAATTATATACTACAATTTCTTTTAAAGTGTACTGAAATGTTGAATATTTTATACTATAATTTTTTTGTAAAATGTACTTTACATAAACAGATTATATACTACTACAATTCCAATACAAATGATACAGTCCGAAGTTCTTCAAAATTCATCTCCTTCTTCATACCCACATCTCCAGCAAACACTTTTTTTGTTGATTAAGAAAAAACAAATACAAGATGAAGAGAATGCCTTGGTAATAACTGAGAAAATAAACTGGGAAGAATGAAAATAAACTGAGAAAATAACCTGAAAATGATGGAAATAAACTGAGAAGGTGGAAATACGGTGGTTGCGCTAGTGGTGGTGGTGCCGTCGGGCTCCTCGTTTGCACCGTCAAGCTCAATTTGCTTCTTCGAATTTTTTTTTTTTTTTCCTTCTGATGATGAAAGATGACGGTGGGGTTTGGTGTTTGGGAATGGAGATAAAGAGTGTTTGGTTGTGTAGATAGAAAAAAAGTGAAGAAAATGAGTGAAAAATATTGTACTTAAGGGTATTTTTACCAAATTAAATGGGTAGAGAGTGATCTCTAAAATATTAACAAAATTAGAAATCTCATTCTATAAAAATTCAAGTGGTGATTGAACATGAATTTGAAAAGTAATTTTGATACTTTTTAATAAGTGCCCTTAAATAAACTTGGCCAAATTAGACCATATGATCACAAGCCCCTCGCAACTAGTCCTGGCCTATTCCAGTATCATTTACAGTCAAAGAAAGGCGAACACCAAATCGAAAAATAGAAGAGGAAGAACTCCGCCTCCCACACTCAAACTCCCGCCTCCAAACCCCCGGCGTCCCACAACCTCAACGGCAGCATATCGCCGCCGTTTTGCCACTCAACAACCCCCCAAGTCCCAGTGCCTCAATCTCCTCGACACCAGGGCAACCCCTACTTTCTATACAGACCCAGAGAATTAAGCTTAAGGATGCTGCAAAGCAAGTCCTTTGTCAAGAAAACGAAACAAGGCAAAGTAGTCAAGGTCCTCGATAGAACCTAGCTGCAGATTTTCTCTATTCTCTATTATTTTCTTTGTGTTTGTGTTTTTCTCTGTGTGTGCGTGTGCGTTTCTTTTTCTTTTTTTGTTTGGTTTTCGTTTTGGAGTTTAGTTTGTTGGGATATATCTTTCACGTTTGTTTTGGAACTAGGATTTAACCAGGCATTTGGTTTGCAGGTTGTGAGGGAACACTATTTGAGGGATGATATATACTGTGGTGCCCCTTTTTGCAAAGTTTGTGATGTCGCAGCCGCCCGCCTCAGCTCAACTGCCTCGACTATTGTCATTGTCGACACCAATGTTGTTCTCCATCAGGTGAAAATATCTTTTTTTTTTTCAAATGTTTCAGAAACGTTATTCCCACTTATGGGAAAGCATTGAGTTTTGCTTTACGTTTTTGTTTTGTTTTGTTTTGTGAGTTTTATTAGATTGATTTGCTGGAAAATCCGGCCATAGATGATGTGGTGGTGCTATCAGTAGTGTTGGAGGAGGTGAAGAACAAGAATCTTGCTGTATATAACAGAGTTAGGGCGTTGTGCAGCAACCCCCTGAGGAGGTTCTTTGTCTTTTCAAATGAATACCACAAGTATGCTCCTATCTTAACTTTTAGTTGTGCCTACTTCTGTCAATTATATTGTTAATTGTGCTTATGATGTTGTCATCAGCATGGGTTTTTGCTTTGCTTCAAACTTCCTTTTCAGATTGATCTAAGCTGATTAGGCCCATTTATGGTGGGAAGTAACTTCTATAGTCAGTAGTTTGATGCATAAATGTATTTTTAGGAGTGATCTATTTCTGTGTTTTGCATTAAGTGAACTCTGGTTAGTAGGACAGGTGCACTTTATACTATTTGTAAACACGGAGGTAGGAGACACTAAAAAATGCAGCCTGAGATGATGAAAGTGTCCCAATTGTTCTGGATTACCAAAGTAAATGACCTTTTCCAGAGTGACTGGAAGCAACGTCCTGTAGAGATGCCCCAATTAATATGGGGGTTGGGCATACCTAAGCTAAGTCTTGAATTTCTTGATATCTTTTCGTATTCGGTATTCCACAATACGTCATGGCATCTGCGTATTTGCTTTATTAATTCTTGGCGAATTGTTACTCTTTAAATTGATGGCCTTATGCTTTTACATTGTTCTTTTTGCAGTAATACTATGATAAGATGAAATTATATGTACTTATTTATTTATTCTTTTACTTATAGGGATACATATGTGAAGATTGAGACTGGTGAAAATCCGAATGATAGGAACGACAGAGGTTTGTTGTTTGCACATTCTTCAAGGCTTCATTTATTCCACAGGAAATGGGAGGAAAGAAAAAGTTTGAGGGAAAATAATGTTTTCGAGTTATTTGGCTACACTAAAATTCTAGAAAAATATCGGACCAAAAAAATATAATTTTTTTTATACAATTCTGGAAATCTAGAAAATCTTAAACTCTTTTTGGAATCATTTTAAGTTGTTCTGGGAGAAGTATTTTGGGAAAATGCTTCTTGGGTGTTTTTACCAGGAATTGCATGGAGAATGAAAATGTGCTTGGATGAGTTTTTGGAAATGGATGATGTAATGTACATGCGGAGAATGCGTTTTCATTTCTGTAGATGGCATGGCATTTTCTACTTTATATATCTTTTCATGTAAGATTTTGTTGGCTTAGTCAAGTCACCATTAAACTTTTATATTATTATATGTTGTTATTGTATTAAGATAATGATTTGGTGTATATATATATATATTAAAGTATGATTTGAATATGGTTAGGGAATATATAAAGATATGTAGGGCATTCTCATAATATCTTTTTTTTCTTGTTGGGGGGGGGGTGTCGGCGGGGGGAGCCTTTTGGAGGAATAAAAATGTCATTCCCTTGAAAGGGCTTTACCAATCACGTTTTAATTCCCCAAGAATGATAACATGTGGCCCAAATAGGAAACTAAACCCTTTTTTAGGTTCCCTCCTAGACAAAGTGGGAATGCAATTTTCATTGCCAATATCTTTTCACCAAACTATTGTTTTATTTTATCTAGTTTTTCTCCATTTGTTCAACCTCACTGTTCTGCTGCAAATGTGTATGTCTTATGCTATTCTATTTCTTTGGTTTTTTCCCCTCTTTCAACACCACCCCCTCCATATTACATGATTTTGAATGCTCTAAGTGCTGCTTGTATGGATGATATTGCAACATGGATGATAATTGTTAACTCCTCACATCAACTTCTCCAAGCATAATGAAATATGAGTTTCCTGGTGTTTTTCCTTGTAAAATTGTGACCAAAGGCAGTATCCATTAATGCTGTTTGGATCAGTATCTGTTTATTTTGATGTGAAATTATAGCTATCCTTTTCACTAAAAATTGTGCTGATTGAATCAATGTTTTGATAATTTTGAAGTTTTGGTGTAACATGGATGTGAATGAGATCTAAAATTAGAAGTTTCCACTTGTTGTGACTATACTCCTTTAACTCATTCATGTAGAATAGGTTAACTTAAAACAAAATAGGCAACATAATAAAACTTGGTTAGTGTCATAAAACCTGTGTGGTGACATCTACTTTAGCTGTTTTTGGGATGAAACAAGATTTATTGGTAGGAAGACGAGAGGGCACAGGAATAATAATTTTTGCTAGCTATCAGTTCTTGAATCCCCCTCTGTTGAAGAAGGCACTTCATGCATGATATTACAGGAAGATGGAAATCTAGTTTATTTTCCCATGCTTGCCTGTTCTTCTGCAGTTTTTAACTCTTGATCAAATTTGAGCACACTGGTAATACACAAAGGAAGTTAAATGTTATTCTGAACTAAATGTGAGTGGCTGTATAAACTAAAAGAATATTCTGTCCTTATAAATGATATTGTTCTTTTGACACAAAAAATGATGGTTCAGCAATCCGGGTGGCGGCTCAATGGTATCAAAATCATCTTGGCAGTGCAGTGCGGGTCTTACTTATTACAAATGATAGAGAAAACAAAAGCAAGGCCATTCGGGATGGGATTCCTGCAGAGACAGGTATGTGCCTGTTCTTGGAATGTTTGCCTTTCCCACATCATCTTGATTGGGCTCCGGCATAATCTGAGAATAAAATTTGACTGGAGAAAATCAAGGTTCTTGTTGGATGACATTTGCCACTGGACTATCTCAACTGCTACTTCTGTTTGCAGATTTTGTTTCAACTAAATCGTTACAAAGTCCGTTGCAGCATATTTATCTCTATATACCTAGTAATAGAGTTTAATTTCCACTGCAGTCGAGTCATATGTCAAATTGCTTTGTCAACCAGCATTGCTTGACCTGATTGTCCAGCCTCCATCGGAAGATGTTACAATGGAGGATGCCGAAGATCTAAGGCCCTCAAAGAGAAAAACAATCTATCCTGAGGTATTCAGGCTAATATCATACTCCCTTGGTGAATGGTGGTTGGTTTCAGAGCTCTTACATGCAGTTGTACTTTTTATTAATTTTTTCTGTTATCTGTTTCTCGTGCAGCATAAACCCATGTCAGAAATTACTTCTGGTTTGCATCATGGAATTTACCACCAAGGGAAACTAAGAGTTAATCGTTACAATCTATTTGAAGCATATGTTGGGAGTGAAAGTATTGGTGATGAAATTATTGTGTATGGGCGTACAAACATGAACAGGGCTTTTGATGGTGATATAGTGGCGGTGGAACTTTTGCCTCAAGATCAATGGCAGCAAGAGAAATCTCTTGCGATGGCAAATGATGGTTCGTGGACTTTAAATGTTTATACTTGTGTTTGTATTGTATAGGAGTATACATGATTGCTGCAAAAATGAACTGATATTGTGTTTACATTTACTTTTGATGTTAGAACTATTGTCTAGTAGTTATCAAATGATTTGAAAGGGTTTTAGGAAGCAGGTTTGGATCCTTTCAACATTTGCAGAAGCTGTCACCATGGTGCATACTACTGCCCAAAGTTGTTACTTGAGTTATAATCACCTAGGACTTGCTTAATTTGCTTTCTTGAAGAGTAAACAGATTGTATTTCACTAATTTGGTTGTCCAAGGACAATTTGAGTTAAAAAAATGCCAGCACAAAGGAGCATTGCAGGAAGATTAAGGGAAAGAAAAGAACATATAAAAGTCTAGTAATCACTCCTAGAATCTCTTAGGCATCATATCCGAGAATGAGTTGCATCACACAATTGCAAGGAAGCTACAGTTTTGGGAGAATTCAATTAATCATTTTCTTCTGAAATTGTGGATGTTAAATTTCTATTTATAGGGTCTAAGACTTCTCTCAGACGGACTGGGGATAGACTCTAATGACAGGCTTATCTTACTAAGACTTAACTCCTAAGATGACTTATAAACCCAAAAGGAGTTAAAATAAGACTCATTTAAATCAGAGAAAAATGTGATATTATGCTCTGGACTTGACTAGAGTACTAATCATTTGCTATCCTAACAACCAAATAAATTTAATTACAATATAAACATTCATAAGAAAACAAACTGGATACCACTTCGCTAAGCTCTCAATCAAGGTGTCTTTCCACCTAATCATGCCAAATGTAAGATTGAGTTTTGCAAGTGTCCTGGCTTGTCGTCTTTAAACCTTAGGATTTAGGATCAGTGTGTCTTGCATGGTACTTTCTTTTGTCAACTTTAGGACTCCTTGAAAATTTGTGCTTAAAATCTGCATGTGATGAACTTCAGTTCTTATTAAAATTTTTCTTTGAACATTATCATGGAAAACAAGATATGCTTAGAAATGACTTAAATGCTACAAAGTGCTTCTAGACAAAGAAATGGAATCAGTTGTTTTTTCTAGGGCAAACAGGATCTGATGATAGCCCTTTTCTAGATAAGTTATGGAGAAAACAGGAGCTCTATCTTTATATTAAACACATATCCAAGTTGGGGCATTGGAAGTGCATTGCTGATGGTCATTATTAAATTGCATGGATATGACATGAATTTGCCCATCATCTTCTGGTTTTTGTGTAAGGCAGGGAAAATTTATGGACTTTGTTTTTCTTGAATATGTACTTCAGATGAGAGCTCTTCACCTTGTAATTGGCACTTGTAAGTGAAATGATTAAATTAACTTTTTACTTTTTCCTCATGAAACAATTGGTTTCTCTAGTATTCTGAAGCACTGAGTTAATGCTTCTCATCAGTAAGTCATTTGATAGAGTTTATCAGCATTGACCTTAGAAGTGGAATTTCTTAGTGATTGCTGATGTGTTAAAAAGCAGTTGACTGACACTTCTCCTATGGACCTTGTCTGTATCTGATCTGTCACAGACACGAATCTGGACATGTGTCTTTTAAACTGCACATGACCCATAGGATTTAACCAGACATCATATCTAGCTTATCTTGAATATTGCACATTGCTGGTAATCAGCAACTTGGACATCAAGAAGGCACTTGTGGAGAAGAGTTGTTGAAGTGTTTATCTTTCTAGCTAGTCAGTATGAAAGGCACCGCTTTCGTTTGATTTCCTCTTGGAATAGCTTTTTTGCCAGTGAATGTAACAGTTTGTTTTGAAGTTGGATGTGAAGACAAATACTTCATGCTTGAAAGTACTGATTAAGTAGATGTTACTTCTACCTTCTAGCACAATTAATTGGTTATTTTGCTGGACATGGTCAATGGCTCATTAATTTAATAGATACTTTCATGGATCTGTCATAGCATCTCTAAACTTACTGTGTTAGACTGCATATGCATGGGCGTTTTATCTACCTACGAAATCTCTGCCCCAGTGTCTCTCTTTAGAGATGCTTCTATCCACAGTGTTACTTTCTCTTAGTATTTCTGTTAGGCGGTGCTTGTTGGACTCTCTCTTCTGCATTATGAATATTCTCTTAACCGTTTTTCATGTTGTATACCAGAGGAGGAGGAGGAAGATGATGTTCATTTAGCTCCAAGCAGTGCTGATGATGCTCCTAGAGTTACAAATCTATTGCAGGTTTCCGATGGGGACAAGAATGCTATGCCAACTCGCCCATCTGGTCGTGTTATTGGCATTATTAAACGGAACTGGCACTCGTAAGTGAAATGATTAAATTAACTTGTTACTTTTTCCTCATGAAACAATTGGTTTCTCTAGCCATCTGAAGCACTGACTTAATGCTTCTCATCAGTATGTCATTTGATAGAGTTTATCTGCATTGACCTTAGAAGTGGAATTTCTTAGTGATTGCTGAGGTGTTAAAGCAGTTGACTGACACTGCTCCTACGGACCATGTCTGTATCTGATCTGTCAGAGACACGAATTGGGGCATGTCAGACATACTCTAGCTGGACGGGGCATGTTGTCTAATAGTGTAAACATGCTTGGGCATTTTTTGGGATAAGATATAATTTAAAAGAGAACATCGGATGTATTCTACACATGGTTATTAAAGGCGAGTGGCGAGAGGCGGGCGACCAAAAGGCGAACGAGGCGACAATTTAAAAAATATATATAGTCCAATAATTTCAAAAAACATGTTTTAGATGACAAAAAATATATGGACATATAAATAATGTTAAAAAAAATCTAAGTTCACACTTCAAAAGTTCATTTATAATTCATAAAAATACTAATATATAGTCAATTAACAATAAATAATTATATCTCATCCTCATCCTCACTCAAATCTAATGCAAACAGTAAAAAAATTAAAAATAAACAAAATAATTAGAAATCTAATGCAAACAGTAAAAAAAACAAAAAAAAACAAAATAATTACAGAAAATAGAAAAAAAACAGTAAATAATGATTTAAAATAAGTTAAGAATTAAAAACCTAAAATCTTACATTTTCTACATAAAGCAGAAAACAGGAAGGAAGAAAACAAAAAAGGAAAAACTGTACCTGGACCGGTGGCCGGCGGCAGATTGGGTGGGGTCTGGCCGGCCGATTGGGAGTTGTGTGCAAATGGGTCCAATTTGTTTTATTTTATTAGTTTAGTTAGGGTTTTGTTTTTAATTTAAGAAAATTTCCTTTTCTTCTAAAAAACCCAGCAATTATGCCTTTTTTTTTTTTAAAAAAGCCCACATTCAGTGAGGCGGGCCGCTGAACAGGCGAGGCACCCAGGCTGCGCCTTTAATAACAGTGATTCTACATAACTGTCCTATTGATCAAGGAGAAAGGAAGACAGTTTAAAATTGGGACCAAAGAAAAGCAGAGTGGAGAGAATGATTGCACAAGGGTTACTTTTCCTTAATGATTGTAATGTGCTTATTTATTGAATTCTATAGGCAAAGTCATTTCTCTTCTTTAATAATACAAACTAGTAATTGCAGCATGCCAGCACATAAAAGCACATGCTTAATTTGAAATTGTAGAACGCCCCATTTGGTTCTGGGGACTTCTTTCTTTAGGATTCTATTAAAGGAGCCTAGCCCTGGATAAAGGGTTAGCATTAATTAAAACACTGATTTTAAAATCAATCTGCTAATCATCGATTACAACCCGGTGAAGGGAACTTTTATTAGCAATAAAACTAGGAATTTTGATGGGGAATAGTTTTGGTTTAAATTGTGTCATTTTTCTTGTTTATTTGAAAATGGCTATTATGAATTTTTCTATTATTTAAATATATGATAAGAAAAAAGATAAAAAGACTTGTTTTTAAAGAATTAAGGGAGAAGCTGAGTTAGAAAATAAATCAAGAGATGTAATCAATGCAAAATAAAATGTGGAGATGGAAAAAGCCTGATGTATGTCAACATGTAATTGTTGTTGATAAAATTTGGGAGGAAATGGCAAAACCACCCAATGCATATCAGACTGAGGTGGTTGTCAAATTGATAGACCAAGAAGAACAAATAGTCTCCAGAAAGAGTCAAAGAACAGTAGCCAACTATTTTATATATAGCCCAATAACCACATTTAACTCCTTCCACAAATTTTGCAGTATGTTTTGAATGGCTTATTCATATAGAATGGTTCTTTTGATTTCATGCGCCCCCAGTATGCTGCCCTATTGGCGCTGCCCTATTTTTCCAGAATAACCATCCAGATCTGTTTGAATTTGTTGTAACTAAATGGAGCGGATACAAAAAAAAAAAAAAAAATGAATTGCTATACTTATAATTTCTATATGGCAGTGGGTTGCTCGGGATTCAAAGTAGGAATTAGTTGGATAGAGCAGATAATTTTTTTCTTATGTCAGTTAAATAAAGAAAAACCTCTCCCCAAACCAGGGTTGCATTTGCATTGCACATGTCTTTCCCTATGTATGCATCATTACCTTTTCCGTAAAGACTTTAAAAAGTTGAATACTCAGTTGATTTAACCCTTGTCACGTGCTACATCAACATTTTAGAATAATGGAAATCCCAATTTGATTTCAATACCTCATATCTTATCCAAGGAAAGCTAGAAAGCTTTCTAGTTTGTCCCCTAATTCACAATGGAAGCAGACCCAAATATCTTGGAGAACCTTGCTAGAGGTGGTTACTAGAGATCCTTTACAGAGGAAAGGAAAACGGTCTGTGTCTTTCATTCTTGAACTTGAAAAAATAAAAGCCATTTAGATTACTCATTTTAAGACAGCCAAAAAGCAAAAGTCCCCTTCTGGAGAGGAAATGTCTGATGGAAGTGTAGGAAGTACATGGTTGCTTATTTTCCTATATAACTTTATCGGTTCCGCTTTTTAATTAAATCTTCGAACCTTAACTTGTATGCAGTTATTGTGGATCTTTGGACCCAATGCCTATGCCTGCTGGTGAGGGTGGTATTGCACATGCTCTCTTTGTCTCCAAAGATCGAAGAATTCCTAAGATTCGGATACAAACCCGGCAGCTTGGAAATTTATTATCCAAAAGAATCATTGTTGCTGTTGATTCATGGGATCGCTTATCTCGATATCCTTCTGGACATTATGTGAGAACAATAGGTGAAATTGGTGACAGAGATACTGAAAGTGAGGTACTATGTAGAATTTTGTTTTTAACACTTCTGTCAATTTTAATCATGAATGCAGTGATTGGCAGTTTTGTCCTTTTACCTAACTTTCGCCGTACCTTGAGCATGTCTATAATGAGTTATATTACCTTTAAGCTTGATTGCTCAAATAGTTTATGCACTCAGTTACATACTTCCCTGTGGCCGTGTCCATGTCTAAATGCTCCCATTTCCTTTCGTGGATGCTCAAAATCATTGTTCATTTCTAAAAATGGTACATTAAATTCCAAAATGCCTTTGCTTTTTCTACCTTTAACATAAGTGACCTTTGACAATGCACTCAAATTTGCGACATGTTTTGCAAAGTATAGGCTCCTCCAACAAGCAAAACATGTGGAAAGAAATTTGAATAGGTTTGCATCAGACAGTTGGGAGATGTTCTTCTTCCGAGAAAGGATGTTCACCTACCAATGTGAAAGCCTTGTTCACTATTGTTCACTCTTTGCCTTTGACTGCATCAAAATGTCATTTTTTTAAAAATAATATTAAAAATTGAAGCTAAATTAAAGAATTCATAATGGAACTTAATAGTCACTTAATCTGTTTCTCTAAAATGACCCAATCAATGACATGACATTTTTAGAGCACTGAAATATATATGTATATATATCATGCATTGCAATGCGGCATTATACATTAAGTTATAGCATTTGTTGCGAAAATAGTACGGATGTGCACTTCAACCTTGTATTCTTCCCATATAATAACTTTCATTATCATAGAAAAATGAAAACATCTCATAGTTAATGGATGATGGAAACAGTGATAGGCCATTAAGAATTACACAACACAAGATTGTCTGTCCTTCACAATTTCCAATTACTGCAAAAACAAAAACTACAATATGCTACTTCTGGATACTCTTTCTTAGCCAAAATTTCATCACTTCACTGGAATATTTCAGAGCTATACTTTTGGTAAAAATATACAGTCCCTCCAACGCTAAAACATCCATAACCAAAAGACAAACATGACAATGTCCATATCACTGCTGAAGATTTTGAAGTTTAAGCTCTCTTTGTTGCACGAAATGCTGTTAAAAGATGACCTTTATGTTCTACCTTGGTAACGTTTGAGTGCATAAGGGAAAAATGTTTCCTCAAAGCCCCTTATCTTAACATCCATGGCAAGTCAAAATGTCAAATCACATACTTCAAACTTTCTGGTGCTTGTCAATGTAAAAGTTTCTTGGCAGCTAGTTATGAATCTGTTTTAGTGAGTCTTGACATTTTGAAGATTCTAAAGCAGTTAAGCACCAGTATCAAAGACATCTTGGTCTATGTTGAGATTGGCTAGATAAATGAATATGAATCCATTTTAATTGGCATCCTTAAGGTACTCAGGAGTCAGGATCATTAGGAATAATGTGAAGCTTGCGATTTTACTGCAGCAGAAATAGAATAAATAAAAGCGGATAGAAAAATGAGGTGTAAAGGATCAGCTAGAGTTGTGGAAAGAGAGGATCAAATCATGATTGCCACAAAAGAGCCACTTCATGTAGATTGGAAATCACAGGATAATTTTCTGAGCTATGGCAGTAGTGGACCCACCACTAAGGCACCTAATATAAAATGAAATGTTAACTAAAAAAGAGAAGTTGAAAAGGAGTATATTCGTTAGCATCAATGTGTGAAGCTGTGTACATGTGTGATGCAGGTGGTGCTGATAGAGAATGACATCGATGCCAGACCATTTTCCTCTCAAGTATTGGCATGCTTACCACCCTTACCTTGGTCTGTGTCTGCTGAAGATATAGCAAATCCTATTAGGCAGGATTTGCGTCATCTGCGTGTCTTCAGTGTCGATCCTCCAGGTATTTGGTTGATGTGTCGAAATGTTTTGCCTTTTGTCTTCTTTATCAATGTTTTTAGGCCTCATTCTCCTGTTCACTTTTGATGTCCTTCGCCCTTCCTGTGGTGTCATATCTTGGATAAAAAATTCTGTTGGTGCAGGATGCAAGGATATTGATGATGCATTGCATTGTACACTTCTTCCAAGTGGAAATTTTGAAGTTGGAGTTCGTATCCTTCCATCTAATTTTAGTTTCTTCTGAATACCACTTAAGTATTTGGGTCTCTTAGTTGTCTGTAACATTCCTTTGAGTTGTGCTTACAGTGGAGTTTTTTACTGCTCTTTCTACTATTTATATATACATATGACTGCATTCTGCTCAACTGTCACTTTTCAGTGCAAATGCCAGTCATATGCCACCTTAACTTATTTCTAAATGATTATCCATGGTATGATTATCTCTTGTGCAACTAGGACATTTCATATTCTTTAGATCCTGAATGCATGTTCAGTTTATTGTTTCTGGTTCTCTTCTTATCTACATCTCCTGAGAGAATATAAGGATGTTAAAATGAATATATGTTATGTTTAGTAATTGTTGCATCTTAAGTTATTCTCTGACGTAATATAAAAGTTTGCCTCTATTCAAGAATAAAAATTGACTGTTCTTTTTGATAATGATCTCAGTTCGTCTGTAATATAGGTTCTTCATGGTACTGACATCAACTTTTTCTTGAAGACCTAAATTCGCCAAACTTTATTGTGAATAATCTATCAAAAGGCTAAGATAAATTATTAACTTTTTATTTCTCATAGCTTTGAAAGCAATTAAAATCTCCATCCATTTATTGTAAATGATTGCTAAGCTCTATTTCGTGCAAAATTCATGATTTTTCATTCAGACTGGGAAGGATGATTTCTAGTTTTCTACCATCTTATATTTTTCTATTGTTCTAAGTCTATACAAGATCAGAAAGCCAAATCAAAATAACCTAAATTTTCTTTTTTGCTATCCTCGATACAATCTTTATATGCTAAATAACGCCTTATTTATTAGTTTTAAGTCTGCTGACTATCTTTTCCTTGGGTGAAACTGATAAGGGCATAATGAACGTCTGTATTTTACTCTTCAGTGATGAGAATTGCAAATTTATAACTATAGGTTTATTAGATAATTAATTGTCATGCATTAGAGCATACAGAAATCCCAGGAAATATTACCTTCTTGTTGGTTGTACCATCTCACTTGGTTTAAAGACAGTGTTCATCCTATATCTTGTGGTGATTATTTGAGACACGGGCGTATGAAAGTTTTACTTTCTATATGCTTTAGATGACTGTAGCCAATGAAGACAATTACATAAAAGGTTTTGTTCCCATTATAAATAGAGTTAATATTGGTATTTTAATTCAATGTTGATCTTTAATTATGTGTATTAGATATTGCTGATGTCACAAATTTTGTCCTCCCTGGAACTCCCTTGGATGATGAGGCTGCACAAAGGGGTACATCTGTATACCTTGTAGAGAGGCGTATTGACATGCTTCCAAAACCACTGACAGAAGGTTTTCTATTGTTTGCTTAATGGGTTGTTCATAGTTTCTTCTGAATCTTGTATTGGGTGCAGATATTTGGCTAAAAGGGTTAAACTAATTCTAACACAATCTTTTGTGTTCTTTACAGATATTTGTTCATTGCGTTCAGATGTAGACAGACTAACCTTTTCTGTTATATGGGTATGTAGTGCTTGTCATAATAATTGGATTTTGAATTGCTAATCTGATGTTATTTCCCCCTAATTTTCTGAAATGTTTAATGTATTTCGTGAACTGAGATTTATGGATATGGCTTTCAAAATGTATTCTGGAGCAAGAGTAAATTGTTTTGACCTTTTGAAGAAGGGTGTCAAACTGCCAACTGTTGCATAATTTGCATTTGTATTAACCAATGATATGTGGTTTCTTTATAGAACTAGTTTTGTTGGTATAATTAAGACAGTAAAAGTTGTTCCACACTGAAGATAAAATGCGTTTCTTTGTGTCTTAACCCTATTGGATGTAATAGTCTTTAAGCTCTCGTATAAACTTGCTTGTTTTATTGGTCAAGCTGTCAGCCAAAGTGTGTTAGCATGAGAAGTCCAAAGAAATGTAACTACGTTTTTTACGGATTCTTGCTGTATCATCTGCATCTGTCTATATATCAGTTGGAGTGGAATTTTTCTTATACTGCTGGGTTGGTCAAGTGTAATGTGAAAGAAGTTTGTGGCATTATGCCTTGCTATTTTCTTTTCGAAAAGTTGAAACTAACATGCTTCCGAGGGTTGTTACACGCTTATTAATTTTGATCAGGCAAAATGCTTTATCTATGACTTAAAATGTACCAGAAAATTACCTCTTCATTTGTTGGCAAATTAGTTCTACCTCTCCCCCCAACTACTCCTATCTCATTTCTTGGCAAATTAGTTACATTTAATTGTATATCTGTATTCTTGTATATGGTAAACGCACAAGCCATTTCTGACTTCAGCTTCCTACATTTACTTATAGGAAATGACTTCAGAAGCAGAGATTATTTCTACAAGGTACACGAAGGCCATTATAAAATCCTGTGCGGCATTATCTTATATTGAGGCTCAGGCGAGGATGGATGATAGGTAGTTATATGTAGCATTTCTCCTTTTCATAGAGTTTTTGTCTGGCAAACTGCTGAGCTAGTATCGCTGCTTTTAGGTTCTATTTTATAATACATCCTATTCATTTTGTAAAACATATTTCTTTTCTTACTTTCAAATGTTTTTTTCGCTTATCTTAAAATGAAAATTAATGTCGCCACTGCTATATTTAGTCATTTGGTCCTCCTATTCCTCCTCAAATACGCCTATGGTAGTCTCATTTGAAATTTGATGAATATTGATTCGTAAATCAAACAACATAGGTTAACACTTAATGCATGAAATTGTAGAAGTTCGAAGACTGCATTAGATAGTGCGAATTAAATGCATGTCTGTTTAGTACTTATTGTTAGTGCTGTAGGTAGGCCGTTTTTTGGATGGGTCAGTGCTCTTCATTGATGATTTTATTGATCCATTTTCTTTCCATCTCTGTCTTCAACTTTATTGCTACTTAATTTTCCCTTTTTTTGTTCCCAAAGTTAGTTGATTGACCTCCTGAGAAAGTATCTTGCCATTATTTTTGGCCATTAACCGTGACTTCACTGAGAAGTCCAGTAGTTAGATAGCTCAAATATGTTTCTTTGTTTATTCCAAACGAAAGTTTGGAAAATTGACTTCACTGTCTATCCTTAGCTCTTTGTTGAGATTATGTTTTCCAAAATTTCTATTTTTCTCTTGAATCTTGATGCACATGAAGCAACAGCTTTGGTTTGTCTTCTTCCTTTCTTTTAACTTTATATATAGGTAATTCTGTGAAGCAGTTTATCTGAATGATCCTTAATTCATCACATCAAAATATTATGTTCTCCATATCTCATTTTCTTTTTCTAATTCCGTTCACTTTACAGTCGCTTGATGGATCCATTAACTACAGATTTGCGGAATATGAATGCTTTAGCAAAGGTAACTTTGAAGAGTTTTCACTAAATAACCATTTCTTTAATAAAGCAAAATGTTGTTACCCTTGCAATGTTTGTAGATAATGAGGCAAAAGCGCATTGAAAGAGGAGCCTTGACTCTTGCTTCCGCTGAAGTGAAATTTCAAATTGATACTGAAACTCATGATCCTCTTGATATTGGTATGTTGTTCTTTTTTCACCTTCTACAGACATTTGTTAGAGCTAGATTCTTCTTGTCAGCATTTTTCGAGAAGCATGCTCAGGCCAGTTTTTATATCTCCAATGTAGATATTCTTTTCTGGACAAGAAAATTGCTAAGTATTGACTCAGTTCTATCCATCCCCCCAACTAAAAAAAATAAAATTAAAAAAGAAGGATCTACTCAGAAAAACTGCTGCAACTCCTGTCATTAGATGCTTTGATGTGATGAGGTTCACATATTTTCTTAAATTTTACACTTTTACTACTATAGATGATAAAAGCGAGGAAAGTGGGGGGAGGGATCTTCTTAAACAATTTTCTCATGCCTGCCATTTGCTTTACAAGCTGAACCTATGATTTAAGGTTGATTGAGAATGTTATATAATCAACCACTAATTGGATTCAGTGTTTTCATGGTATAGTGTTAATTGGCTAGAGCCTGCTTTAGAAATCCTCAAGTTTGATCCCCTATTAATTTTCAAGACTGGGCATATTCTGTAGAAAGTCGATTGATATGAGATATGCAGTCTCTTTACATGTCCTGCCTTTCGACTTGTGCTTTCCTTTTGAATTTATTGGATATCGCCTTGCGCTATTTGATCTTATTTTCTTTAT
Organism: Jacaranda mimosifolia; assembly: GCA_018894105.1. Taxonomy (NCBI): domain Eukaryota; kingdom Viridiplantae; phylum Streptophyta; class Magnoliopsida; order Lamiales; family Bignoniaceae; genus Jacaranda; species Jacaranda mimosifolia. The sequence continues at coordinate 13,925,712 of CM032133.1, read as the reverse complement.
CCTATGTTTAGTATGATTATTGATACGTTTATGTGCAGGTATGTATCAAATTCGAGAAGCAAACCAGATGATCGAGGAGTTTATGCTTGCGGCTAATATATCAGTAGCCAAAAAAATTTTGGAACATTTTCCTCTCACTTCACTGTTAAGGTACTTTATAGCCGCTCTTTCACCAGCTATATTAGTTCCTCTTTCTCTGAATCAGCAGCTTCTCTTTAACTCCTGAAAAAGAGTTTCTGATCGTACTTTCTAATCAAGATCTCCATGCTTAAGTTAATCTACTGTGCCAATCCTAGCTGCTTTCCCTCTCTCTAATATGATTAGAAGAGTAGATGACTGAACAGGCTACATGAAGATTCTAAATTGTCAAGCTGGTTTATCCGCCTTGTATAGAGAAGATAATGTTGAGTTCATAATTGTTGTAATTCTATGGTTAAATTCTTCTTTGCATTATTAATTTCATGATGATTTATTTCATATGCAGACGGCATCCAAGCCCAACTAAAGAGATGCTTGAACCTCTAACTCAAACAGCTGCTGCTGCTGGTCTCTGTTTGGATGTGACATCTTCAAAAGCACTGGCTGATTCACTCGATCGTGCTCTGGTGAGCAAGCCACTCTTGAAATTCACTGCATTGAAAAGTCCATGAACGCTTACTTCTAGTTTATTAGCTAGCTGTTCAACGAAGAAGAAAATCTCAGTAAATTGATGTTTGAAAAATTCTTGTAGTTATGTCTTCCCTTCCTATTTCTTGAAAATTCTGGACCCCCATTTCTTAGGAATACATGCATGCGAGTGGCAGAACTTCTAGTCTTGTGAAGTCATGGCAGATTAGTGTTATAGAGCTTGTCTTAGGAGTACATGCATGTGAGTGGCAGAGCTTCTAGTTTTGTAAAGTTATGGCAGATTAGTGTTATGGAGCTTGTCTGCCAGATGAATAGTAATTATTATGTAATTGCTGTACTCCGTCCCAAAGAAATTAAAATTGGGTTTCAGCATATATTATGAGACCTACAAATAATATATCTCCTTGCCCCCTGGACCGTCTGTATATGGCTGATGTAAATATTTGTTCTTTATGAATTTCCTAAAATATGAATTTCTCTGTTAAGAGCTCTTCTCAGTATACATATTTATTCTGGTATTTAGTTGTCCAATCACTTTCAGTAGGTGCAATTGTCTATGGTAATTGTATACATGCACTGCTTTAATATCTATAACTATCTTTCTGACTTGGGTCCGTCCCCCCTCCTCTTTCACCCCCCTGCTCTCTCTCCTCATAAAATCAGGGTGATGATCCATACTTTAACAAGCTGATCCGCATTCTGGCAACAAGATGCATGACGCAGGTACTTGAACCAATTTGGTCATATCTGCATTCTTTCATGATTAAGGTGCCAAAAACTTCCTGAATATAATCTGGGACATATTTTCAGGCAGTGTACTTCTGCAGTGGAGATCTAAGCCCTCCAGAGTTTTTTCATTATGGTCTTGCTGCTCCAGTGTATACACATTTCACTTCTCCCATAAGAAGATATGCAGGTACATCCAAGAATCGGTCATTGTTCATCAATTTGTGCTTTGATATTAACTTTGTGATCTTGGAACTAAATATTTCTTGCAGATGTCATTGTTCATCGGTTGCTTGCTGCATCGTTGGGGATATGCAGGGTTCCAGATGTATTTCAAGAAAGGCCTCGGCTTACTAGTATTGCGGACAGTAAGGATTTTGTTGCCAACATTAAAATATTTCTTTGTAGAAGTCTTATGGTGCACTATGTATTGTAATAATTCATTTCTTTATTGTTTTGATTGGTCAATTTAAGGTATACATTCAACTTCGGCTGTTGAATCCTTTTTCTACTCATTTGATGTAGTCTGTCTTGTCTTGTTATCTCCAGATTTTTGCACTTCTATTATTAACTAGGTTAGTAATTGATTCACTTTGGATTGGCCCACCCAATTTTCACTTTTTGAATCTCACCTATAGCATTTTTTGTTTTTTTCTAAATTGAGCTACAATATCTCACATGGATTCTAGGGGAGAATCTGGAGTGGTTTATAAGGAATGTAGAATTGACCCATCTAGTAATTTGCCATTACCATTTTCACAAAGCAAAGAAAGTGTGAAGTAGTTGCTAGTGGAGTCCATTGTGTCAAGTCTCACTTTGATCCCACAAATGATGCTAGAGCTGACCATGGGGGTTATTGTCGGTGTGGGAGGCTAGATGTATACAGGAGCGATCCTGGATTTTAAATTGAGAATGATGAGGAGTCATGCACCCAATGGGGGATGATTTTGATATCCCACATGGTTGGTGCGAGACAATGTAAGTGGGTACAATGGAATCCTCTAATAACTTTAGTTAACTATTTCTGCAAAGCGAGGATGAGTGTAAAGTAGTTGTTAATGTTGTGTTAGGTCCTGCCCTTTAGTCCGTATGTGACATTGGCTTTATTACCTGCAAATGATGGAAATCTAACTATACTCTCTGCAAATGAGAACATGGCTCACCAAATCATTCTAATGAGTCGTGCTCTCGTGAAGGATAGAAGAGATAATACTTTCATGCGTTAAAATTCATTGCTGACCAATGGATAAATAAGTTGTTTTTCCTGCTTAAGATTTTATTTTAAAAAAAATATGGATTGGAATCTTTTGGTCAACAATTTTTTGCTGTTATTGCCTTTATAGTTCATGTAGTCTAATTTGCACATTGCAATCTATTCCTTTCGATCGTGATGATATTTCTTCTAGTTCAGTCTCATGTATGTCTTACTTACAGATCTGAATTATCGTCACAAGAATGCCCAGATGGCTAGCCGTGCCTCAGTTGAGCTCCATACACTCATTTATTTCAGGAAAAGGTAACAAGTGAACCATTTATTGCTCTCCCGTTATTTCTCTCACACTCATGTTTGTGTATTACACTTATGCAGGCCCACTGATACTGAGGCCAGAATACTGAAAATAAGATCGAATGGCTTCATTGTTTTTGTGCCAAAGTAAGATTACTATAGCTGCTGGTACCTGTATATGTCTTCCTATATTTAACCCATGCCATTTTTCATGGCATAATTCTTATTGTAGATAAGGTCATTTTTCTGTGTTATACTGACTGTTTATGTGCTATAAACAGAAATTGATTCCAAGATCACTTGGCTATGTTTTCCTCCTATGGTAGGCTTGATTAAGCTATCTTAGGCAATGAAAATGGTTTTTGGACACTACTACTTGAAAACGAAATGTTGCAACTATTTTTTATCCCCCTTTTTTCCAGATGAAATTGAAAATAACTGCTCAATCTGCTTTAGATTTCATATACTTAATTTATGTGGTGTATATTTTACCTGAAATGATTCATTGAATTTTGAAGTATGGGGAACTTGGCCTCATCAAGGCAGTTCTGCCCCAAAGAAAGTTCCTTGGCATGCTTATCTTGCCCTTCATGACCATAGATTACTTTTATTGGGCCTGTTCAGGTATGGAATCGAAGGACCTGTATACTTAATGGCAAGAGGTCAGAAGGGAGGGGGAGAATGGATCGTTGACGAGCAGCAGCAAAAGGTTAAAAAGATAAGTGGTGAGGTTTCTTATGGTGTACTACAGACAGTGAGGATCCATATGGAGGTTGTAGAGCCACATCCAAATAGGCCAAAGCTTGAGTTTACCCTTATCTAAAGGTGTCATCCAAAGGGGTTCCGTAGAGTGGTCTAACCCCGGAGCAATCCTTGGAGCTTTCTCCATGCCCGACAAAGAAAACTTTGTATGAATCGGCCGTCAGTAAATATTTCAGTATTTTTGTTGGGTGTTGTCTGGTTATATAAATTCTTCTAAGAAAGTGAGTTTCTTGTTGCTGCTTTCAAAATATATCCTCCATTTGTGTCTTGGGTTGGTAGGTGATGCTTGACATATAACTATTGTAGGAATCAGGAATACATGGAATCTGATTACCAGAAAGCATTATATAAACACACAGATATATGTATATATTCCTTTTTAGAAGTGCTAATTTCTCTCAATGAATTTGTATATTGCGATAGTTTCATGAAAAATGCGCCAGAGAATGAAAATATACTCGAAAATGGCATGTAGAACCAACCAACAGCACCCCCTCCAAAAGAAAAAGAAAAATTCTCCTTCTGGGCTGTATAATTTACTGTTGTCAAAGCCTAGCAACCTGTACCTGTAATCTACGAGAAAGAGCCCATCTAGAAATGGAATATAGTTGTTACGTGGGACATTCAAGTGTCTGCTTGGGTTTTCTGATGGTGATAATCCTCAGGTGGCCAGACTTTCCAAACAAGAGGAGGTCTTCAGTAGTTGAGTCTTTTGCCAGAAAATATCAGTGTAATTATCCTTAATATTGTTTGAACCAAGTTATATTAATGTGATCAGGTCAACTTTACTAGCTAGCTCTAATTCTCCAGTTAATGCGATGTTGGGTGATTAGAAATTTTAACATAGGCTATAATTTTGTGCAATCAATTCTGTTTGGCTGCTTTATTATAATTCTCATAGGCGGTTGAGGAAGTATCTTTGTTTGTCTTGCAAAAAGCTTCATGCATTATCATTATGCCTTGCTAAGCTCTGTATGGGAGAGCATTGAATCTGAATGAATTGTGTACGGTACAATTACATACATAAAAAATGAAATCCCAAAACCGCCCCCCCCCCCCCCCCCACAACTCCCTCCTAACCCACAAAAAAAGAAAAAAAAAAAAAAAAAAAGAAAGAAAGAAATTGAAAATATTCTTGAAATAATGAAGAAAAAGCCGAAAGTTTAATACATGAGATGAAATCTTGTATGATAATTCTTTGTTTCTTTCTATCTGTTTTCTTGAACACATTCTTAATTGGTGCTTTTTCGCGTCTTTCTTTCCAGTTTCCAGTTTCCAGTTTCCACCTCTGCACGACTCTGATTTTTAACACTAAATGATTAGTACGTAGTATGAGATGATGGCAAGATTGAGAAACGTCGGTCGGTCCTGATTCCTGAAGCAAACAAGGATGGTTGTTTAATTAGGATAAAATCCACATGAAAACAGTTGACCATCCGGTTAGAGCAAGGGCTGCAACCAAGTAGGTCCAAAGAAATAGGACCGAACACTCTTCTTGCGCCACATCAAACAGTTGTGTCATGGTACCTACATTTCATCAAAAATAAGGAACGAAACAACACATACAAGTAAAGGTTTAATTTAGTGCCCCAACTCAATTTTACTACTTCAGCCGTCAATTAAAGTAATTGGAACTATATATTTTAGTTCAAACTTGAGTACTGTATATTTTATCATGTTTTACAAACTCAAAATATTTAACCCAAGACTTGTTATTCCTTTGTGGATTCATTCTTCTCCTAAAGATATATTGTGTATTTATGGTATGATTGATAGTATATATGTAGAAATGTGGTGGGAATGGAATTATGAACATTTCTAAGTCTATTACTAAATCTGAAATCCCCATTCCCAAAAGTATGAATTTACTTCTACCCTATAGGGTTTAGTCATCCCAACCTTTTACCAATGAACTTTTTTTATAGTTGACAAAATTATACTTTAATATCTTAAAAAATAGTTCTAAACTATCACAAAAACTTTTGTATGTATCTTCTTCCCTACATGGGTTTCTCTCATAATATATCTTCAAACTCCATTAAAAGAGAAATTTAATTAGGTACCGCACCTCTTTTATTTTTACACCAAAAATATTAATTTTACTTCCCCAAAACATAAATAATTTAAATAAACAAATAAATAATTATGGATGTATAAATTATATAATTAGATATATAGTTTATGTTGTGGCCGTATTAATATATTGATTTTACAAAATATTATTGCCGAATATGTATGTATGTTCAATATATAAGGTCTTTCACGTAGATAATAGTTTTATATTTTCAGCCACTAGATAGTTCATGGAAAAATAAGCACATGTAATTTCATACATTTTTACAAAATAAAAAATTAAAGATTGTATAGGAGAAAAATATAGAATTATATGATATAAATTATTTATCAAATTTTACTATAACTTTATCCAAAAATGATAATTTGATCATTTCAAATACTTCTATTCTATTTTTGCATATCATTGCTAAATACCAATCATCATGATATTGGAATTAAGTAAGGAATAACGATTCAATTCCTATCTCATTCTTTATATATATATATATATATATATATACACCAAGCATAAGATAAATTATACTAACATTATTCTTTTATCATGTTCATTCTATTCCTGAAGCTATTCCATTCCCACGGAATTTTATTCCTGCAAACCAATTCCCCTCTTAGAGCTTGTCACCCTAAAATTTGTGTGAAGAGCCTTGTGAGAGTAATTACCAATCATAAGGACTTAAATGAAAAAAAGAATTTGGATTGTGGTGTAAATATAAATAAAATAATAGCAGTGTTTGAAAATATGATGCATATATACCAATATTCATAGCAGGTGGAAGAGCGAACTGAATCAAGAGTAGAAAGTGGTAGAGTGGATCAGAGGGAAGAAAGCCGAAGTGTGAAGCCGCCTTTACAACACCAATCCCAACTGCAGGAAGTATAATGTATCTCACACAAATCACTGCAATTACGATTGTTGATTTCAGTCTTGCCTTGCTTAGCCCTGCATGCATCATCATTAATTGTTAAATTTAAGCTGTTTTTAATCCAAATATTTTTCGTCTAAATGTATATATCTCTTGCGAAAACTTTTTGAAAAACTTACCTTGTGTTAGGTTGCCTCCTAGTATAAGAGTGATGCAAGGAATGGTACCATCCCTACAAATATTAATTAGTTGATGAAGTGAGATGTATGTATAGAATAGGGTGCATGAGTAACTTACATGAAGATGAGTCATTACTCTACTAGTTAGTTATAATAAAGGTAAATAAATACAGTTTTGTCATTAGATTAGATGAATATGATTGGAGCAGCTAGCATTGGGTGGCTACCACTACCAGCTTCATGAGAGTTTAATCATAATTAATAAGGATATATATATATATATATATTGATTGTTTAACCTACGTGCGTACCCCAGTAATTTAATTGAATCCTCGATCACTCTGAATGGAGCATTGCCACCAACAATAAGATTTCGAAGCCATGCGACTGCCCCAAAAATGAATCCAATAATCTGATATGATATATAATAACAGTACGTAGTGTCAATTAATTCATGTAGAATTAATTAATATTGCTTCTTAATTATTTAAACATGTGCGGATCAGAATAAACTGTTTTAGTATATATGAAGTAGAACAAATTAAATAAATTAAACTCACTGCAGCTAGGACTGGGGGTGCCCTTAGCTCCTCCACTATCTGATGGAAAACTCCCAATATCTGATTCCATGCTGCTGCACTTCTCCCCAGCTCAACCGCCCTCTATACAAAATGAGTTGAGGTAATATATTACGTACGTACATAGAGAAATTAAGATTCAAAGAGGGATGGACGAGCTGTACGTGCGTTAAAGTTGATATAACTTACATGAGTTTGTTTCTTAGTATTATTATCCCCCCCATTATTAATGGCAGTACTGGAGGATATATGGATCACTTGCTCTTGCTCTTGCTCTTCTCCATTTATAACAAGAAGACTCTTTTTCTCATTTGCCTCTAAATCTTTGTTGGCATCCTTACAGGTCTCCTCAACTGTTGCTAACATGGCTGCTTTATATTTTGCTCCGGCGCTTCGTATTAAGTAGTAGGTATAAGTCCATATGTAGAATGCTCCAAGCTGTTAATTGGTCGGTCGAGGTGGGTGTTGATTGTGTGAGATTTTGAAACTTAGAGAAATTAATAATTTGTGTTCAGAAAGCTTACAGCCATTGAGAAGGAAACATATGAGAGACCAACAGTGCTGCAAACAGTCTTGTCTCCAAATGGATTCCCATCTTCCTTGCAGATTGCTGGGATTATTATCAACAGAATGTTTCCCAGGTTCCCTATTTATATATTGCCACCAATTATGTGAATTCATCATATATAAAGTTACACGCGCGCGCGCGCAAGCGCATGGGTGTGGCTGTGTGTTTTCTGTGTTCTAAAATGGCTGACATGCATACCCGTTGCACACATAGCAATGATGAGATCTTGCAGATATGGTTCTGGTCTTAGCATTTTAACTGCAACCCATCCAAGTGTCCCTCCAGCCACAAAAGTTATCCCGATGTTAACAGGCATGAACCACCTATTTCACAGAATTGCAATGCATGAACATAATTTATTAGGTTTAAAACATGAAGAGATTGAGCATCATCAAACGGTAATAACATGTTTTTCACTCAGTTCACACCTGATTTTCTTGATCCTAGTATTGTTCATAAGTCAGATTTGATTATTTTGATAACTTGAGTTAATTTCTAAAATGAGATTTGAATAATATAAAACAGCATTGCAAAAACTGTAGAACACTAGAAAATTGTCCGTTAGTTGAGTTGAGATCATATGTGAGTTTGAATTAAACAATAATATTTTGAGATTGTGTTTAGTTGCTATGGTTGGTTTGGATGTAATATTTATCCAACTTAATATTTTGTTTGATTAAAAAATGTTGGGCCTTTATAATTCTGTAGCTTGGTTTCTAATCCAACAAGATCGAGGATTTTGGATCCAATCTAGGAGGTGGGATTTGGTATTAAGGTTAATATTTCCCATTGCAAAAGATAGGAAAATGACATATTTGTCCCTTGGTTATAAATTGCATTAATTAGTGCACAAGTTTTTTTTTATTATTTTAATTATTAATTATATAGTTTTCATAGATTTTTTTTGGATATGGTATGCAATTTTCATATAATTTGGGTTAATTATTTAAAAAATACAAAATTACTTAATAAACGTATGTCACCTATTTCATATGTTGGTGTATTTGGAATTTTAAACATTTGGCTTAAAATTGTGATTAATATGAACTTGGTACAATGAATTGGTTAAGCACCAAATGATGAAATATATAAATATCCCCTTCAAATTTGATGTGTTTGTAGCTACATGAAGCACACTATTTATGCAGATTCAAGATTAACTTGGCATTTCAACTTGCCTGATCATCTAAATCAAACATAAATGATAATCGTTATCTAAAGCATTTTTTTAGTTCTTCAAATATGAATTTGTCTGCTACGTTCTATGATGGAGGAGATTAATTTGTTGTTGTACGCAAATGCATCTTATATTATTTTAAAGTTGTAGATGGGCCTTTTAGTCATCACAATAAAATATAAGTTTAGTTTAGTAAAGTCGAGCATAGCCTATATTATAAATACTTACCAACCAAACAATAAAAATATATTTCATTTGGGATATTCATATTTTTAAAATTGGCAACCAAGCAAAATATTATGTGGTATTCACATGTAATATAGCTTACGTACGTATTCACATCAATCTTATCACACCCAATCTCATCAATACAATGCAACCAGAGTTTTGGAATGCATATGATATATCACGCGGTACATGTAATTCACTGTGTACAATCATTGTTTTTATGAATACTTATTTCAATTATTGAACATTATAAAATAAGCTATCTTAAGTCGTACCATGAGATTATGTCTTCAAATCGGACCGTCTCTGCTAGACTTGCAAATACCAGCGATGGAGTGAAGACAGCAAACACTATCTGCAACGTTACCACATTTATGAATCTCAAACAATAATTAGTATGTACCTAGACATTATTTTATTTCAAAAAAAGAAAAAGAAAAAAGAAAAAAGAATTTCATATATATATATATATATAATATGTATCTTAAATTAAAAAAAAAAACATTAATTTGACTACTACAATAAAAAATATCTTACCAAGAAACGTAAACAAACATACCAAAACTTCACTAAACAAATTTTTAACTATTTCCCAAAATATAACAAAAAATCCATTACATTCTTCAACACAACTCTAATATTCTCCAATATCATTTTCAACATTTATTCTCCTAAAATACATATTAAAATCACACAAAAAACATAACCAAATATTGCCTTAGTTTCTTGAATCAAGAAAATAAGAAAATAAAAACATGAAAATATTAAGGCATAAGAAGATTCTGCGAAAATCAAATATGGGTCATAAGCTATATATATGTTAAACAATTATAACTGATACCTTATTCAAGGATTTTCGGGCATCAGGTGGGAGAAGCTTTAGATAATCAGTTGCCATGAAAGCTCCCAATAGACTTATTATGAGCACCTGTAATATTGGCATCGATGATACCTCCAATAGGGACCAGAAACCCATTTTTAATCTTTTACTTCACTGCTATGTAATATTATATAACTTGTGAATATATATTAGCTTCTGCTGCTCTTTCTCTTCTCAGCAACTGACTTTGGTTTAATCCCTGAATTTCTTCAAAATAATTTGCTGAGCTAAAACTGCAGGAAGCTTCTGTATTGTATGGTAAGAAAAGGAACAGAAAGTTAATAAGAAGTCTTGATGATGATACAGTACATAATCAAGATTTTGGATTCATGATCAGCAATCCAATTAAAGAACAATATTTGATCGATGTATGAACCTTTATTCATGATTTTATTTTTCCTTTAAAAAAGCAGTTTTAATTTGATACTTGAAAAAGGCAGCTAATTTGTCATGCATGTATATGTACAAAGATGCATGCGTTGGGAGATGAGATGATACATGTGAAGAAACATGACACACACATACCAACGTGTATTAATTAATTGTGTCGTGTGTGTTGAGCATGAAGCTATATTGGAGACCGACTAACCACCCGGCCCCTTTGCTAATACTACAAATTAAAAGAAATTGCATACCTCAAACACAGAGTTAACTGCACAAGGAAAGGTAGCCAATTAGGGTGGCAAGAATTAATTGAGAAAAGGAACGTCCTGCAGGTATGATGAAATTAATATGTATCCGCCTTCAGAGGGTGGCTTTATGTATATCTATCTGTCTATATATATATGTGTGTGTGTGTGTGTGTGTGTATTGACTATTGTGTGATTTACACAGAATTTTGCAGTGCATATATATAAATAAGAAGGGATATATATATATATATATATATGTGCTGATGACTCATTAATTACTCAAATAATTGTAAATATATTTTAGTTAAAGATGGAGACATGCAAATTGGCATTTGGCATCTACAATATTTGACTTCACAATAATTACAATTGCGGTACGCTACAGCTTATTTGTGACCAGGTCCATGCACATATATCTTACATCTACAATTTATAATTGAAACATCATTGTGTTTTGAATATTGCTTAATTTCAAGATTTATAATATATTTTAATTATGTGTTGTCATCAATAGTATATTTTTATATAGTTACAAATGAAAAGGTTCACGTATTCTTCATTAGGTGTAATGAAAGGTAGGTAGTGTTAATTGCCATTACAGTTGTAGTTATAAAAATGATCAATCATAAGGTCGATGATATATGTTAAATTGATTCGTGACTGGTTAAGTACTGTACATGGACTGGCCGCAGCCCAATTTGAATGTAACTTTTCTATTCATCCTATATTGATTATTAGTCATTTTTTTTTTATGATTGATTTTGATCAGTAGTCAATATGGAAACGAAATAATTAGAAAGATAATTGGAGAAATTAGGTCTCACCTCCCCCAGAAAATTGCACCTTTGGAGTTTGCAAGTGGCAACATATTTTGGACTTACTCCATTGTATGTGGAAACTCTTAGCTAGTACAACACGACCACATAAGACCTTGTTTGGCTTATAAAATGAAAAGGGGATTGGGGGTGCAAGGCTTTCCAATTCTCTTTGATTCATTGTGGAACCCAAAAATTTCCATCATATATGGATTAATCGTGTTTAGAAATGGCACAGCTAGCACAAGGGAATCTTGTTTTTGTTTTCTTTTTCCCCCTCTCCTTGGATAACATTAGAAAAAAAAAATCTAAAAACTTATTCTTTAATTGTTTAGCCTTATTAAATTTTTACCCAATTTTGCAAGTATTATATATATTTGTTCGTCTATGCGTCACAATTTAATTCTTGAGGTATATTGAGGGGCACATGTACTATCTTAAATGCTATAATATTTTATTTACTTCAAATTATGATCACATGCCAAAGCACGGATCGATTAATAGCCACATTATGTGCTCTCTATCTCTATCCCAATTCCCAACACTTTTTCTTTTTAGCTATCCAAACGGAGCTTTATTTCTATCTTTGGATATGGGTTTTTATTTTTTGACTAATAATATTTGTAAAGTTGGCGTCAAAATAGAAGGGTTAGAAGTTGGAAACTGCAAGTTGCAACTACAGATTTGGCTATTAGTGTCCGAATTGAATTACACATATATGGGTTTGGCGGCTCTAATTATTGACCACTTCGCCATAGATTCGAGCTTGATAGGTGCCGAGTTTTGATTAGGGATACATACTAAGTCCATATTCAACTTGTACCTAATTAATAATCCTCATTTTAAAAGATGATGGCAAAATAATTTTTCTCTCTTTTCTCCTCTCTATTCTTACTTTTTCATTTTTCTTTTTCTTTTTTTAAATTTTGATTTCTTAGTTATTTCACTTTATCACAACCTTGTCCTTTTATGATCATAAAGCTGTAATACAATAAAATTATTTAAAAAGTTATAAGAATATTGATGATGTGGAACTTCTACAGAAGTTTGGAAGTGTGCTAATGAGCTAAAGAGCTACAGAGGGCGGCCAAGCTTAGGAAACTATGGTAGGCTTAGGTTGAGTCA